>CM069084.1:39522758-40177161 GCA_035578085.1 Solanum pinnatisectum | reverse complement strand
AACATTTAAAAAATCATCTAATCATGATGCAAATATCATATAAATTTACCGATATGATATTAGCAATAACCTCAGGCGTTCTATTTCTCGTTTTTATTTGACTGCAGGGATTCGTAGGAGACGTTGACTGAAATTTTTCACCTTTTGGAAAAATCAATTTTATTGGAAACTTCTTTTCCCAACATCTGTTTGATATGATGTGGAAGTGAATTTAAACAAAATGGGTAGAGTTTAAAGAAAATTGAAAATCTTTCAAAATTTGTAATCCAGTAGTTAGATATTCGTATGTTATAAATTATTTTATTAAAGGTAAAAATGACGTTTAAAATTAAAAATGTTATAATTATAGAAATGCATCAATTTATTTGAAATTGACTAAAAATAAAAGTTAGTCATATTAATTGAGACAAAGAGAGTATTTAGCTATGAAAAATAAATATAATATTTTAGAATTTAAAAACACCTAAAATTACATTTTTACTATATTTTTCTATAAAAATTCATATTTAAATTATATTTTATTTTTAGGAAAAATATATTTAAACAACTAAATATTATTTGTAAAAATTATAACCAAACATTTATCTTCAAGTCTAACTTAAAATTTTTCAAATACAATGAAAAAATCATTTATAACATGAGAGATAAGATTAATAATGAAAATATTTAGGGCAAGTGGAGGCCCGATGCAGTCTCGTGATAGACCAAATATAGAGAAAAACGGAAGTATGAAAAAATTGGAGTCAAATTACTTTTAATGATAGAAATGTAATGATTTTTAAACGGATTAAAAGGAGATATCTCATAAATTAACATATATAAAATGTTATTTTGTTTTGTATTTTAATAATATAATAATATATTTATTCATCGCAATATTATGCGCTTATTTTTCTTATTATTGAGGTATGGCATTTTATAATGATTAAATAAATTGGTAATATAATAAACAATATTTATAAAAGAACAAAATCCAAGAAACATAAGAATTCAAAAATCTTCACAATTATGAAGTATTTATAAAAGATTTATATTATCCCAAAAGGAATAAAAGATTATGGTAAATGTGCTAATCAGGGATAATTACCGTCGATTCATTTTTAAATGCGCCTGCTGGACTGAAATCTGTCGTACCGTCTTTTCCTTTCATTTCGTTTTTCCAAGATAATTTAGTTAATTTTTATAATTAAATTAAATTATATATTAACCAAATATTTTAAATAAAAAATTTAAATATTTAAAATTATATAAAAAAATTATACAAATTGCAATTACATATCAATGTGATGAAAAAATATAATATAAAATATTAGGTAAAATTAGCATAGTTTGGCTAAAAATGTAGTGTATAAGTGGAATGAAGGAGAAATATATTTTGAAATACTAATATTTAAGTGTCATTAAAGGCTGTGTTTGGTATCCTAGGGAAAATGTTTCTATGGAGAATGTTTTTCTTGGAAAGCAGTAGATTTCTTATTTTTCACGTTTCGGTTGGTGAAGAAAAAATATTTAAAGGAAAAAGATTTTTAGTGTTTTGATTTATGAATAAAATGTTTCAGAAATATATTTTATTTTTATTAGAGTAGAAAATAATTTTGAAAATTGAAAATATTTTTAAAAACAAACATAATTTTTGGGGTTTAAAGGGAGGGGAAATTAGGGTAGGGGTGAAAAATAAAATTTTGAAGTTGAAATATTTTTTTAAAAACAAACTTAAAAATTTTTTTTTTTGGGGAGGTCGCTGGGTAGGGGTGAAAATGAAATTCCTAGCTGTGCATTACTTTTAAAACAAACTGGTGGATGGGGATCGAGGAGTAGTGGTAAAAATAAAATTTGAAGTTTGAAAATATTTTTAAAAATAAACTTAGTAAATTCTTTTTTGGAATTGGGAGGTAGGGGTGTGTGAGGAGTTGGCCTCAGAGGATGTGGGGTAACAAGGATCATTTATTGAAATAGCCAAATTTTTAGAAGTTTGAAATATATTTTTAAAACAAACTTCCAAATTGAATTTTTGGGGGTGAATTGAGTAAGTCGAGGTAGGAGTAAAAAATGAAATTTTGAAGTTGAAAATATTTTATAAAAACAAACTTAAAAAATTTTTTTGGGGGCCTGTAGGGTGGCAGTCAGGGTGGAGTGGTGGGGTGGGGAGTGAGTCAAGGATCGAGGTGAAAAATAAAATTTTAAGTTGAAAATATTTTTAAAACAAACTTAAATTATATTTTGGGAGTAAGTGGAGTGGTGGGTAAGCCGAGGGTAGGGGGTGAAATAAATGAAATTTTAAAGTTGAAAATATTTTAAAACAAAGTTCAATTTTTTGTGGTAATGGGGGCTGGTTTGAGTAAGGACAAACACCAGATTAATCTTGTCGATAAAACACCCCACAGATTGTAATCTAAGTTGGAAGAAAATTTTGAAAAATGTTTCCTAAGCCTACATGAAATTTAAGAAATTTTCCTTAATTTTGATGAAATGAGTTAAAGCACTGGAAAAATTTTTACAAAAACATTTAACCTAACGTCAAACGTAGTAAAAGCTAAAAAAATATTTTTTTCAGAAAATGTTTTCTCTCATGCAACCTTAATTCCCAAATCTTGTAATCTTAAATATGTAATGAAAAAACGTTGAAATTAAAGTATTAGCTTAAAAAAAAAGATATTTTTAAATGAAGTTAATATCACATTAGATCTTCACACTTATCTTATAAGTATTGAAAAATTATTTTAAAAAAAGACTCTTGATATTCTTATTCATTATTTCAATTTAAAATTCGAACATACTGATTTTGTAAAACGAAAAATTTTAAGAGCTTTTTCAAGTTTTCTCAAATTTGTACAAACTATGACTTCTAGGGAGCTATTTGGTTGAATAAGCAGTTATTTTGAGATTAGTATTGATAGGTTAGGCTCTTCCCGAAATAGTTTTGATAGTGAACCATTGTATGGGATAAATCATTCCATCACTTACGATATAAATAGCTGGGATAAGTTATCTTCCAAAAACATTAGTAACTAAAACAAGATGACAAAAATTATTCCATCACTATTTTTGCTTATCTCATCACTATTTATTTGTGTCCTCGTGCATCAAAACAACTCTCTAAATTAATTTTTATGTTTGTTTAGCTTCTTGAACTCAACTCTTGGTTCTCTGTTTGGATGAGAGAGATAAGTCATTATAATTAAGAATTAGGAGTGTTTTGGAATGTGCGATAAGGGATGATAATTTTTAATTATTTTATTTTACATTTAATTGAAATATAATTTAATTTCAAGACTATTTATCCACCTTATAACTTTATTTATTTTATACCTTATACTGAATGACTCCCTAAAATTTAGAGAGATTTAATTATTCAAATCAATGTTCTAATTATGATTAAAATAAGAGAGAAACATTGAAACAAACATCGGGATTTAAATTATTGTGAGTGTGGATTACGTTTACTATCTGATAATGGCCTTAAAACACTTATTTACTTGGTCAATTAAAGTTAGCATACGCCATCGACATACGCTCGATACACCCGGTCTGGCACGACATGTGCAAGTGATCTCACCAGTGCTCGTTGTGAGCAGGACTTCTAAATAAAAAAATGAGAGAAGTGTAAGCGAAAATCGCCCATCTTGGTGAGAATTTGAGTGTGGCTGTATATTTCACCTACAAGTATATCGATCGTATGATATTCAAGTTTCAATTAGTTAAATAAATAAATATTTTCAAATGTTATCAATAATTTAGAGATAAAGTAATAATTCGTATCGCTGAATTTAGGAAAATTTTCAATCTCTCTCTTAAAATAATAAATATTTCTTTATAATATGAAGTGTAATAACTCGCTTATAATAACTTGGCAACATTTGCGAGGCGTCTAACTCAAGTACTCCAACGAACAGATTGGATAAATAACTCATTTTGTTCTTTTCTTCTTTTCTTTTTGCTAAATTCCTTCAGTGGTTGCCCAGTAGAACGTGGAGATATTTTGCAATTTGAATTAATGTATCAAATTTTCTTATTTAAGACATTATAATTATCAAAATATGCGCCTGGTTATGCACTATGTTAAACAATAGATATGGAGGTTGTTTGGCATTAATGTTAGAAATTGAAAATTATTTATGAAAATCATTTATTTTTGAGTAAAAAATAAGGTGTTTGATTAAAAATGGAAATTATTCTTTAAATAGAAGTAGAAGTAGTATTTTTGTGGTTGGGAAAAACTGAAAATTTCTGCTTCTTAAAAAAATAGAAAATTATTTATTTACAGAGACTAAAATATTCATTGTATATACATATTTACCAATATATCTCATATATTTATTTATTTATTTATTTTTGTGATGAGTTTTTAGTAATACTTAGTAACTTAATTTGTGAAATGATTTATAAAATTTATTTTTCTTGATATTTTTAATTATATTTAAATCATCATGTTATTATTATATTAATATTTAATTTTTATTCATGTATGTACAATATTTAGAGTGTTAGTGATATATTCGATCGAATGTATTTTTAAAAATTATATCATCCGAATTTTTTTAATATTTTATAATGTCATAACCAAAATATAGGTTTTTAAATCATCCACAATTATATCGGTTTCTCTTTGGTATGATGCGGTTAAGTTTATTTTTATCCTTTTTCTTTTAGAAATATACCTTCAAAATATATTACTATTAAAATATTTAACTTTTGCAAATATATTCTTGGAGAAGCATTTTAATTAACTACTTCATTGAGAAGACAAGAATTTAAAATCTTGTTGCGTATTGTTTGATCTTAAACATTTAATAGGAGTGTTTGTATGTTTTGTTGTATTGTTTGATAGAGTATCTATTACAATATCTTTTAATTTTAAACCTAATTAAGTAGAGGCTAATTAAAGTAAAGACTCAAAGTCATCAGGTCACCAAAGGCCCGAGACCACAGGTTAACTATATCTATATTTGAAAAAATGTTATAAAATAAATTTATATTAAATTAAACATATTGTTAATATATAAAATATACTTACATACATGTGAGATTATTGATTAAGTTCGGGAATTTTTCAATTTTTCCATGATTTAAAAGGATCATCTTAGTCATTTGGGCCGGTTATACACTTAAATAAAAGTCCATAGTTTTATTGAAAAAATAACATAAATCGATTCCATTTGCTTAATTTCACTAATTCGATTTGGTGTTTCATATTTTTGGCACCCTAATAATATTGATCATTAATTGAGAATTTGAATGTACATTTTAATTTAATAAAAAAATAAATTAATTTTTAATAATACATTTAAAGTAAGGTAACCTATTAACATGTTTTTGTATGAATCAACCATATTTTAGAGCAATCTTTAATTTTTATCCCTTAAATTGATGATTTTTAATTTCTGCCTAAATTATTGATTTATTGTGGGCCAAACTACCATTGATTATAGTTTAATTTTGCAAGACATAAGTTTAGAGATTTTTTTGTTCGACAAAAATTATATAGGAATAAGTTATGTAAACATAACAAAACATTATGGATTATAATTTAAATTCGTGTTACAAATTTCTCGGAGCATAACATATATAAAACCGAATTAACTTTATCAACATAAATTTTTGTAGGAACTAAGTTATGCCTTGTAAGATATAACTTGCATGTTATAAACTTCTTAAGACATCACATTCTGAAACTGAATTTATACCTTAATTAACATAAGTTTTGTATGAATTAAGTTACGTCCTATAAGATACAACTTTTGGGTTATCATACATATCTTGCATGCTGTGAACTTCTCAAGACATAACATTTTGAAATTAAATTTATGTCTATTGTCACATGTTTCGTATGAACTAAATTATGCATGGTAAGACATAACTTGTGGTTATGTATTAAATGTCTCTAACATCATATATACATTTTGTATGAGTTAAGCGACATTACTTGTTCGCTTTGTAAGACATGACTTGTTATATTATATTATAGGGATAAAGTCGAAAAATATCTCAACTTTGGTGAATTCTTTGTTGCGATCTTAAACTCATGAGCAACTATTACCTCATGGTATTTAATGGTGTATTTTTTACCCCATAAACTATTTAATAGTGTATTTTAAAGGTATATATGTGCCCACGTGGACACATTACTATTTATAATTTTGAATTATTTTTTATGTCCATGTGGGCAAATATATATGTTTAAAATACGGTATTAAATAGTCTAGGGAGGTAATAGGTCCTCATGAAAATTTAGTATCGCAATAGCAAATTCGACTAAAGTTAGGGTATTTTTTAGACCCTTATCCGTATATTATATTGTATTATAATTTTTTCCCATGTCAAAGATATTTTAGCGCATTTTTTTTTATTACAAAGTGATGAAGGACTTAATTAAAGTCCAACAGAAAATAAACAAAGCTCGTGCGAATGACCCAATTATTAACAAAGGAAAAATATACTATACTAAATTTTGCGTACTTTAAAATTATTTTTGAATATTTATTTTTTAAGCAAAAGAAGTTAGTTTTGGAATTCGCGCTTTACTTGGAGCTCCTCCATTGATTCATTCTGAGCACAGTTACAATTAGATAAGATAAGGCCTCACCGTCATTCCTCCTTCTCTTCCACTGCCGTGGTCCGCCGTCACCTTCGTCGGAAAAACCATAGCATTCGTGCACGCGAAATTCATTATTCTCTATGGTATCTCTCCAAACTCTATACTCTAGCGTCCGCTCTCCACCGTGCCCTCTCTTTACCCACCCTAGGCGCCGCCAGTGTTTCCACTTCCGGAGTCGCCGCCACTGCGCGAATAGCTCTGTGTACTCCCTTGTGGATAATGTCAAGCTCGTGATTAACAATCTAAACCGACCCGAGCAATCTCCTAGAACTCTTTTCCCTGGTGGATTTAAGAGGCCGGAGATCAAAGTGCCGGGTTTTGTGCTAAAGCTAAGCTGCGAAGATGTATTGAGAGATATAACAGTTGTCAATGAGATAGACCAGGCGATTTCGGGTCGGGTTGACGTTGTGGTGCTCAGTGGCGGTGGAGCAAGCGGCGGGAAGTTGTACGAGGCTGCGTGTTTGTTGAAGTCTGTAATTAAAGGCAGGGCTTACTTGTTGATTGATGGACGTGTTGATATTGCTGCCGCGGTTAATGCCAGCGGTGTTTTGCTCTCTGATCAAGGTTGTGTTGTGTTGCATTGTACTTATCGTTTTGTATTTTGTACTTCACCTTACACAGTGAGTTTGTGCTATAATGTTCGAGATAAATATTGTGGAAAATGAAAAAACCTTACCATACTTTTGATGACGGCCTCAATTTATCGCCATTATAGCTGAATCCTACTAGTTTGAGATTGAGGAGTAGGTGATTGATTGATACCTATAGGCTATAGGCTTTTATCCTAGTATCTTTTGCTACATAATGTTGTGATCCTGAGTAAAGACGACATGAGCTGGATGACCATTTATCTAATATTCTAGAGTGATTGTTTAAATGTTACTAGTACCCGTTGCTAGTAATTTTCTTATATATTTCTAGCAACTAGTACTAGGGAAGTTTTACTTGCAAAAAAGAAAAATGTTACTACTAGTTGCGGTAGAATTATTCGGGACGTCGAATGAAGCTGCAGATTCAATCCGAGCAATGAGAAATTATTTACTTGTAACACATTAATTATTGCACACTCATTGAAAGAAATATTGCTTATTACTATCTACAATGGTTCAATCTGAAACTAAATGTGTCTTGAATAATAGTTCAAACCGTGAACAATGGTGAGAATTCCTAACCAAATTGCAGTTAGCCAGCACTAGCACTCAGTTTTAGGTTCATTCATTTGGCTTCGCTGGAATGCAAATGTTAACAAGATCTGTAATTGATCTTATAGATGCATGATCTGCTGTCTAAATTAAGTAGCTGCCTGCATTAGTCATTGCTTGTGGATAACCTATTCTCCTTTCTAACAGATCTTCCTGCTATCGTGGCCAGAAACACAATGATGGATACAAAATCTGAAGAGTTAGTGGTTCTTCCTTTGGTAGCAAGAATTGTACAAACACCTGCCGCTGCAGTGGATGCCTCGAACTCTGAAGGAGCCGATTTTCTTATATATGAAGTCGGTGTCAATAGAGAACCTGAGGAGCTGGTGAGCTCTGTATTTGAGCATGTGAAAATTCCTGTTTTTTTCACGATTGTTTCTCTTGTGGATCAAAAGTTATTCAATGAAGCATCAAATTTACTTGAATCAGGAGCTAGTGGATTAGTTGTTTCAATGGAAGATTTGAGGTCTGTGAGTGATGATGATTTTGGCAAACTGTTCTACAGCGCATATGCTTTGAAGAAGAAAATGGAGGAAAAATCTCAAAGTAACAGCCGGCTTAATTCGGACTTGGGAAATGGCTTTCCTGGTAGGAAGGGGGTGGCTGGCTTTATAGACTTACGAGATAGAGACCAACAATTGCTGGAAAGAGAGACTGGTCTTGCGCGATACCATAAATGTTATTGAGAAAGCTGCTCCAATGGTGATCTTGTTTTGTCAAAATTTAGCTGCTGAATTGTGGTACAGATAATAATTCATCTGTCAGCAGTTTGCTTGTTTAGACTAACCTGGGATATTACTGAAATGGCAGATGGAGGAAATCTCACTTCTCAAAGATGCTGTTTCTCAACTTGATGAACCATTCTTACTGGTTATAGTGGTAATTGAGCGCTGAACTTCAGCAAATTCTGGTTCCAGGGATATGCATGGGTATTAGCTCTGAATTTCAAATGAGTATTTCCTTCTCTGGTCCAATCTAAATTTTAAGCAATGCATAAAACTAAAATATTATAGACCTGAAGATGCTGTTTATGCATGTTTCTTGTTATTTCTTTGGCTCACTACTTCTCTGTTTTCCGGTTCTGGCATTTGTGACCTTTTCTCTCTGTCTCTGTCTCCGTCTCTGTCTCTCTCTCTCTTCCTCCATATTACAGGGTTTTCAAGACCACATATAGTTCCTCATTCAGCATAATCATTATTATTACTATTTCTTCATCCTCTTTGTTTTCCTTTCTGAATGCAATTTCTTGATAAACTAGGGAGAATTCAATTCTGGAAAATCTACTTTCATCAATGCTCTTCTTGGGAAAAAGTACTTGAAAGATGGGGTTGTTCCTACAACCAATGAGATAACCTTTTTGCGCTATTCTGATGTTGATGGGTCACAGCGTTGTGAAAGGCACCCAGATGGTCAATATGTTTGCTACTTGCCGGCTCCAGTTCTTGAAGAGGTGAGTTGTCTTGTCTGAACGTTAAGATGACTTCCAATTTTACATTTCATCAATGAATTCAATTAGAAATCTAGTTCACGTGGGAAAATAGTACGTGCAAGTAAATTTGTCAGTGCTATCTTCTACATATCGGGGGGACTTCATTTGACTTACCGTTTTGTGTTCCTCACTTATTGACTATGTGTAGTTGCCTGATTTGAGACACATTTTATAGTTATACATCATTATGTTGGTTTGTTATGCGGTTGTTAACCTTGGTAAATCATTAATGACGCTGTTATATGCAAATGTTTGTTCAAGTTTCATAATTTATGGCACATATGATTTTCACACCAGTTGTTACTAGTTTCTGTTTCAAAGAGTTATTGCACATTTGCTTTTGATCCCAATGGTTTTCGGCACATATTTTGTTGGATTTTTTTTAATGCTAGATGGTAGGTGCTTCCTAAACTGTGTGCATTTGTATAATTGTACACTATATTTATTATTATGCAATTGATATGGGTTAATTGTGTTCTAGATTAAGTGGGCGTTTGGACATGAAAATTGTGAAATTTGGGAAAAAGTTGTACTCCCTTTGTCCCAATTTATATGACTTACTTTCCTTTTAGTCGGTCCCAAAAAGAATGACACATTTTTATATTAAGTAACTAGTAAAATTACCACAGCGCCTCATGGAATTTAATATCATGAAATTTATAAAATAATACTTAAAACTTATCGATCACTAAAACTAAATCACTATATTATCTTACATACAAGATTACGTAATGAACATTAATAATTTTATAATTTATCCTTTTGCTTCGGAAAGTGTTACTATTTGATATTTTGGGAATCAAATGAACATCAACTTGAGATATTAAATTTTCTAATAAATAAATAATCGTTGGTGATTTTAAAGGCTGAAAAAGTGAACAAATATTCTAATTCTAACGTGTAGAAAGTTCAGCCCTACCTGTTGCAAGTTCGCCATTTAAATGTATCATAAGAAGTTATTAAAATGGAAAATTAAAGGAAGAATGTGTCATATTGGACAGCAATTCAACTAATCATATATACTTGAGAGTGAAAAATATTACACAAAACTATTTAGTTTGTTTGATTGCTTTTTAAAATCAGCATACCAAAGTGATGGAGTTCAATTTGAAACTACACTTCTATTCCAATCACGATGTCGAAACACATCTATTGCTTCAAGAAAAGTATTTAAAACTTGTAGTAAACTTGACAATCTATCCATGAGCAATTAATTTATTGTGTAGTTATCTATGTTTTGGGATTAAAAGAGGCTCAGTCTAGTCATATTCCTCTACAGTTCATCCGACACAACATCATTGAAGCAATGTAAAAAGTTTATTTATTCTTGTCTTCTTTTGCTGGTTCACTTTGCACACCAAGGTACGATAAGGTTTTTAAGGTCTTTATGTCCTTAAAATGACATACCAAATTTGAATTTTGTCTTCAAGAGATGGTAGTATAGATCTTTAAGGGATTTTTTTATTGTACCTTCTACAATTGCTGTAGAGTGTACAGAAAACTTGTGTGAATACTCAATTAACGCGTGTTATTTAATCTATACTAACAAATACTTATAACAATAACTTTGCAGAAACATAAACAATAAAGTTTAAAACATGCGCTCAAAAATAACAATTAATAACACAAGCATAAATTAATGACTGTAAAAAACATACCAACGCCTGTAACAATAGAATGAAACACAAAGAAAAAATCGAACCCACTGAATACACAATGTCCCCTTGATGAAATTATTCCCCTCTAGTAAAATCCTCTCAGGATATAACGATTCTATTAACTAGTGTATTGATACAAAAACACTGGTATCAGTGAGCCACTCAACAGGAGCAAAGTACACGGATATTTAATTGTGCAGAAGAAGAAGTTTAGAATTTCGTTGTTTTGAAATGAGAGAAAATCTCTATATTTATAGACAACAAAGGGTAGTCTGAAATGCTTATTGTGTCTTATTGGAAAGGTCACAACTCTTTGAAAAAGTTACAACCCTTAGGAAAGGTCACAAACTTTCATAAAAGTCGCTACTCTTCATAAAAGTCGCTACTCTTCATAAAAGTCACAACTCTTCATAAAAATCACAACTTTTCATGAAAGTCGCAACTCTTCATATTTCATTCAAAACTATAATAAATGACATTGACGTTCAATCTATATTGTACCACCCCTAGACAAAAAAATGATTAACTCAAATCACCAAAGGTGAAGTAAGATTACCAAGAAACGGTAGACTAATGCATGCAACAATGCAAGTATACATAGGATTAAGAGAAACATTCACAATTTCAAAATTAAAAAGAAAATTCTCAAGGTATAACTGTTATATATTCATCTGAGCCAGCTAACTCACATAGTTTGGCCCAATACTTCATTCTGGTACCAGTTGGTTAAACTCAAGTGTGGCCTGGTATTCCAAAATTAAAAAGAAAATTCTCAAGGTATAATTGTCAACCGGCTGCTATTATTAAAAATTACTGACTAGCTGAAAGACTGTTCTCAGCTTCTTGACATCAGATCATCTTGGATGTTTACTGATTCTAGCCAGCTAACTCACATAGTTTGGCCCAATACTTCATTCTGGTACCAGTTGGTTAAACTCAAGTGTGGCCTGGTATTCCTTTCTGGCGATCAGTTGCTTAAGTAAGTTCAAAGGAGGGCTGATATTTATACATATGGAAGATTTGATGGAGGCTTAATCTGTAAGATGGTGGTGATGGTTGTGAATGTTTCTGAGAGGAGAAGACTAGTTTTGGAAACAAATAAAGTCAAAGGGAATCCTGGTTTGTGGTGGCACTACGGCGAACCTAAGGTTCTCTTTTATATATATATATACACACACACACACACACACATATATATGATAATTTAACTTTAAAATGCACATTTTACCCTTAATGAAATAATTTATAGCCACACAAATATCTATCACTTATTTTAGATCACAAGTTTCAAAAGTCTTCCTTTCTTCTTAAACTCCGTGTTGAGTCAAACTAACTCATATATAATGGGACAGAGTATTTGTTTTCAAGCTGAAAATGGTATTTGAAAATTGGAATTGTTTTTGAATTTTTATGAGTGATTTGGAGTGAAAACTGTGAAAATAGCCTTTTGAAGTTTTTCGAATTCCGGAAAATTAAGTTGAATTTTGGAAAACTGTAAAACTTCTATGTCCAAAGTTCCAAACAGTTTTCCAGAATAAAATTCTGGAAAAAAGTGAAAATTATCCATGGACAAATGGGCACTAAACTTTAGATTTGGACTTCAAATGGACTGGAGCAACTCTTCACATGCCTGTGTGGTCTCAGATTCTAAAGATGTATGGTGTATAAAACTCACTAAGGTGGTTATAATCGGTAGTCTGAAGGAGACATTTCAGATGTTACAATTCGGTAGAGTTCTCTTTCATAGAAAGTCAAATTTTCTGCTTTTGTATTGCCTAATCTAATATTGATTGTCTCCTATGATATTAGCCTCCTTACAGCTTGATTTGAGTTCTTAATTTCCATGCCCGGCTCTCCAATTTTTTTGTTGTTTATTCTGGCAGATGATTATTGTTGATACTCCAGGAACGAATGTGATTCTTCAAAGGCAACAAAGGCTGACGGAGGAATTTGTGCCTCGTGCAGATCTGCTTCTGTTTCTCATGTCTGCTGATCGACCATTAACTGAAAGTGAGGTATGGTTTTGTCACTTGTATGAGTACCACTTTAGTATTTCTAAGGTTACAGAATCTAGGACCTTGTTTGTGGCTTGCTTGTGTTGCCCCTCAAGAGTGAGGACTTTGGGTTTCGGAGATTAAGGTAGGATTGCATCTGCTTTCAACTTTTAGCAAGAGTATCACAATTTTGTTCACTTGTCTCAAACAATCAAGAAATACAAGTAAATTTTACCATTGCATTACTCCCTCTGTCCCAAGAATGATATCTTTCTATATTTAGAAACAATTTTATCTGGTTTATAGCCATACAAATATTTATGACTTGTTTTAGACCACAAGTTTCAAAAATCTTTTTTCCTTTCTTAAACACCATACCTGGTGAAACAACATCACATAAAATGGGATGGAGGAGTATTCCATAGGGTTATGCATTTAAGTAACTTACCAAAAGGAATCTTGTTTTTTACTACATGCATATTGCTTTTGGTTCACTATGGCTCAAAGAGACAACCTTTTCCTCTCAGTCGATTCTGACAAACTAGGTAAGTGTCATAGTTGTGGGATGGTGGAAAGAGCACCTCCAATTGGGAATGAGCGAGGAAAGCTATTTTCTTGTGGTAGCAGTGGCCAGCCACCTTTAAGCAACCTTTACATTTCATGCTCAAGTGTTGTAGCTAGATTGCATTTGGTGAAACAATTGCTCGTTTATTGAAAGAGCTGTGGTGCTTAAGGAAACTAAGGACTGGTCTTCTGGAAATCTTTTAGATGTCACCGGAGCTTCATTAGCGACATCTATACCTTCCGTCCCCAAGAAATCTCAGACTTTTTATCTCAATCTACAGTTCAGATGTGATTCGGTGCTGTAGTATTCTTAAGGATTTATAAAACCTCTGTTGCAATTTAATTCTTGCCACCTGCTTTATATAATGACAGTAAAAGACAATGTGATATTCTTCATGCTGCTTTGCTTTTAGCTTTTGCTATTTACTGAATTTATAGTGAATACTGACTATTAGGATCCATTAGTTGCAGACGTTAAGTGCTAATGCTAACCAATTTTATATTTGTGTCGGTCCATAATTGTAGTTTTAACAAGTAGGTTTTTGTCTAGGATTCTTTATCAGACACTCATGTATTTATGTGCATTCTCTGGAATTTCTATGCTCCAGTTACACTGTGGAAGCACTGACTGGACCTTACTCTTAAGGAAACCATAAAGCAGAAAAGTGTTACTCCTATTACTGAAGCAAAATGATTTCTCGGTAGTCTGGCTAGTTCTTTGAGGGATCATCTGGAAGCTCTGCTGTGACTTGTGACTGAATTTGTATGTGTTAGAAAATAATGATTGTGTAATACTCTCGTTTGTCCAAACAGAAAGTCATACGCTTTTACCGTCACTTCTTTTTGATCAAGTAATAAAATTATTATATTAAGAAGGGGCAAGAAACAAGGGCCCGTATAAAAGAAGTATACCAAAAAGTAGGAGACCTCACAAAAAGAAATGGTTTTCTATGAAAGACATCCAATCCTGTACACATATAGGAACCTTGTTGGTGCTCCAAAAAGAAATAAGTGGTCGTTTGGTTTGGTGTACTAGATCAAATAATCCTTTTATTCAAATTGGAGTTCTTCTAATAAGCAAGAAGCTGATGGCTTTGAGAATGCAAAGCCAAGGTTATAGCTGGAAACAACTTCTTATCCATGTTAAACTCAAGACACATTTCAGATTATACAAGGTATATTCCATTTTTAACACAATAACCAAACATTCAACTAAAAATGCATTTATACACCAAATAATACATGGACTATTAAATCCCAGTATTATAATCCGCAATCTATGTTGCTCAGAATCTTCAAATATACCTCCAAGTGCATGTTGAATCCTCCAAAAGTAGTGCATTTTCGGAGGATTTGCCACGGGTACAACATTATTTTTGTAGAATTCGAGCAACATAGCCTGCACAACTTTATTCCGTAACTGTATGAGCCTAAGGATTAGAGTCTATTCCTCAAATGTACATAATGCTTCTCTACTCCATCGAAAGCTCTCTTATTTCTCTCTTCATATGATCCACAAAGTGCTAGAGGAGAAACATTTCATGCCCTGCTTCTTCCTATCCCGTCTTCTAAAACTCCAACTAAACACCAACTGACACAAGTAATCTTCCTCTTTCTCTTCCTCAAGTTCTTTGCCTTCAAGATCAACCCCTTCACAACTAGCCAAGAAAAGAAAACACTTGTTCCTTGATACTCTAGGGATATGTACTGCAATATGTAGAAAAGCTGACACCTCCCTTATCAGAAGCTTCTCATAATAGGACTTAATAGAAAAATGTCATTATTCCTGTCCCTCATCTCCATACATGGTTATCCAGCGTAGTGCTTTGGTTGTGAGGCAATTCAAGCAAACTTTGGAACTCTTTTTTTATTTTGAATTGGACCAAACTTTGAAACTCTGTGTGCTCCAATCTTGCAAACTCCTCCTAAACCTCAAATTCCAATGCTCTCTCCACCTTGCAGACTCCATAGTTGTTGGACTGACATCTCTTTTTGGCATGAGATTCTTACATGTTTGGAAGTGTCATCTGAAAATGTTGTTCCCGTACCACATATGTCTCCATTCCTCACCCTGAATGATGTGTTCCCTATAGCTCCTTCCACCCCTTCAAAATATTTCTCCATAGCGCACTACCATAGGGAAGTGAAACACTCTTAGTCCTCCACCACCTTCCAAAACAGCTTGCTTCTTTGTGATCACTCCTCTCCAAAGAGCATTTACACCTACCTGAAACCTCCATGCCATAGAAAATCCCGCTGAAGTTTATGCAACTTCTCTGTAACACTGCCATGAGTGTGCAGCAAAAACCTGAAATATGTGGGGATACTCGATAGTAGGCTCTTGATTAGCACTTTGTCTTTCCCTTTTGATAAGTACCTCTATCACTGGATTCCAAGCTGATTGGTTTTTATTAGATGTTCCTAACGGTAAACCAAGATGAGTTGTAGGAAGAACCCCAACTTTGCAATTTGCCAATTCAACACCTGTGCTAGGGCCTCAATATTCTCTACCTGCACTTTTACTATCACAAACTGACTTACTTGAACTGGGACCTTTTCCTTCATTAGGCATTACCTCTGGCATTATACTGATTTGAAGGGTTTTACAAACTCACTGTCTTATAAACCATAATCTTGCCAAAGTCATCGTATACAGCTCTTGAATATTCTCACCTTCTGTGGGTTGTCAAAGTTAGGCAGCAAAAATAGTATGATCAAAGATGCTCCGTTTGCTGTTACAACACCCATGTGTTAAGGAGGGGGTGGGTTATTTTTGAGCCTTTTAGGTGTTGAAGTAGCTTTGATGAGATTATTACTTCTAGAAGTTTAGTGGGCGTTTGACCACAAAAACAAAATAAAAATCACTTTATTTGGAATTTTTAAAGTTGGAGTTTGAGTTGTGTTTGACTTCACTTTTTGCAAAAAACATTTAGAATTTGAATGTATTTTTTCCAAATATGTTTTTTACCCCCAACTTCTAAGAACTAGCAAAATCACCCAACTCGATTAGTTTCCCTCAAACATACAATCAAATTTTTTCTAAAAGAGTAATATCTCAAAATAGATAGTCACATAATGTCATAGATTAGATCCCATATGCGAGCTACTACTTACTATTACAGATAATTTTTACTTTATTTGGAATTTTTGAATTTGGAGTTGAAGATACAGTTGTGTTTGGTTATAATTTTTGCAAATAATATTTGGTTGTTTGAATGTACTTTTTCTAAAAAACATGTAATATGATTTAAACATGAAATATAATTTAAATGGGGTTATTTTTATAAAAAGGAAAAAAATTAGGATAAATTTGAAAAAAGAAAAATATAGTGAAAGTGAATACAAGGTTTTGAGTGTTTCTCAAATTCCAAATACAATTTCAAGTTGTATTTGGAATTTTCATGGCCAAACACTTAGTTTTTTTTTTTTTAAAAAGTGAAAATTTTCCAGTAAAAAGGTGAAAGATTCTCATGGCCAAGGTTGTATTTTTTTTAGAATAACTTTGTGATAGTGTATTATATTTTTGTTATGAACTTTTGCTTGTTTGGTAAGATTGTATAAAAAATTGAGACAATTTTAATAGTTTTTACAACTTTTTGCAAATCCTAACCGTCTAATTAGTTAATTGACTAGTTCCTTAATTGGTGACAATTAATTTAGAACGTTCCCTTTTTGACAAAAGAGGGTTGTTTTAGTATTTTCATTCTTATCCACACAAGTTCAGCTGATCATTTTTGGTAAAGAAAACAAAAAACATACTGCGTCATGATTCCTTAAAAATTAAATTCACATACACAATATTAAGCAAAACGTTTGCCCAATTTCCTGTTAATTTATAGGATTACATTTTATGGATGATCATCCGAGTTTTCGCTTGATCGTAAAAACTACGACTTTGATTTATTTTATTTCAGTTAGAAAATTAACTTTTTTAACGAAAAAGTAATTAGACTATAGTTATGTATAACAAAAATAATATTAGTCGGCAAAATACAAGCAGATAGCAACAATGTTTAAATTGTCATCTAGACCTACTTATTAATGTCTTGCCCCTTCTTATAGTTTAGAAAAAAGAGTTCAATTTCTTGTGATTTTCGGGATATCTAATGTCTTTCTTTTGGTCTTCTTATGCCAAAAGTTAATCTCAATTGCAATTCTGGTGCTCATCAGGTTAGTTTTCTGCGTTACACTCAGCAGTGGAGTAAGAAGGTCGTGTTTGTGCTGAACAAGTCTGACATATACAAGAATAAGGGCGAGGTTGGTCATACACTTGCTGTTGTGATATTGTCAAGTGAGAAAATAATTTCTTACTATACATGGATATAAAAACTGGACCATTTTGATTGAAGTCATTTATTCTTATTTTTTCATGATATAGTTGGAGGAGGCCATTGCATTTATCAAAGAAAATACACGGAAATTGCTGAATACAGAAGCCGTAACACTATATCCAGTATCTGCACGGCTCGCTCTTGAATCAAAGCTTTCTACTTTTGATGGTGCCCTTAGTCAAAACAATGGGAGTTCAAATAATGATTCTCACTGGAAAACCAAGAGCTTCTATGAGCTTGAGAAGTACTTGTCTAGCTTTTTGGATTCATCTACAAGTACTGGAATTGAGAGAATGAAGCTGAAGCTTGAAACTCCAATTGCCATTGCAGAACAACTACTTTTAGCTTGTCAAGGACTTGTGAGACAAGAATGTCAGCAAGCCAAACAAGACTTGCTGTTTGTTGAGGATCTTGTCAACAGCGTAGAAGAGTGCACAAAGAAGCTGGAAGTTGATAGTATTCAGTGGAAGAGGCAGGTTCTATCTCTGGTATGGGGTTGATAACGTTGTGACTAATATCAATTCTCATGTTTTTCACTAACCTATGGCATGTGTCCTTATAGACTTTGTGCACTAACATGCAGATAAACTCTGCTCAAGCACGTGTTGTCCGGCTTGTAGAATCAACGTTACAACTGTCAAATGTTGATCTTGTCGCTACATATGTATTCAGAGGAGAAAACTCTAATCAAATGCCAGCCACCATTAGTGTCCAAAATGACATACTTGGTCAAGCGGTTCTTGAAGGACAAGTGAGTGCATTATTCTCTGCTGTGACTGATCAGAGTTGAGCTCAGTTGTCCTCTTTTTTTTTTCTTTCTTTTTTTGATAAGTTAATAGTTGTCCTCTTTTCTCCTTTGCTATCGGAAGTCAAAGTAGCACTGTTGTAGTTTGACTCGGTCATTCTCTCCAGTTATTCGCAAATTAGAAGTATGATTAAAATAGTTGATCATAGTTTGTTACTTTCCCTTCTGTTTCCACCATGTGAAAGTGGATATTTCCAATTTTGAATTTTACTGGTTATTAAATGAAGATCTCTGAACCTAATTTGGAAAGATAACCTCCTATGACATTTGTTGTGATTGTATACGTGCATGTGAAAAAATTAAGTGCAGCAGGCATAACTACTGCAAACATGCCTTCTGGATTTGAAGGCAAAGTGATCAACCCCTTTTATTCCACATGGATCAGATGTGGGTATATCAATAAATGCTTATAATATTATCTTGCTTCTAATTCATCTGGTAAGTTAGTTTACTGCCTTTTTCTCTCATCTAGCCTCTGGGTGGGGCATGGGATTTTTCTTTTGGTTGCTTCATTTCTTCTAGTGAAGATAACTCCTGTTGATTTCTCCTGGAATGAAGTATTCGATTCCAGGAAGTATTCGATTTACTTTTGGTGCATGAGTATGTTTTCTTCTTCACATCAGGAAATTTTAGGTAGGTTTCAATTTTCAAATTGGGCTCAACTCTTTGACTTGTATTTACCTTTTTGTGCCTAAGCCAGTGGTATGGACGCCTTTTGGCCTTCCTTTTCTTCCTTCTACTTATAATAGTGTTATCCAGTATCCTAGTACAGACCTTAATTTCATAGCCGAAGATATTTTGTTTGATTTCTGTAGCTTTGTCTTATGTGAATAAATTTCTATAGCTAATTTTATTTTCGGTGAAATGATCTTTGGTTGCAGAACCTTCTCGGGGAGTACACTAAGTGGCTACAGTCAAAGAGGGACCAGGAAGTACAATTCTATAAGCAGTCTTTTGAAAAAAGATGGACTTCATTGGTTAATCCGTTTGACCAAATTGAGTTAGGCACAACTGCTGTGCTGGGTAGAAAATCTGAAGTTACCATAAGTGTCATAGAGGATTTCAGTGCTGCAGCTGCTTCAAAATTGCTCGAGAGAGATATTCGTGAAGTGGTACGTCTTTCTCCTAATGCTAATTAACTGAACTGGTTTGTGCTTTCTACTGGTGTTTGGACCCCGTCAAGTTACTGATTTTGACATGTTTAAAGTCAGTTATCACTTGCATGTTTATACTATATCCTTTCTTTGCCTCATTGCCCTCCCCCCTGCCCAAAATAAAATAAAATAAAATAAAAAAGATAGAAAACCTCCCAACCCTTCACAACATATTTTAATAATATCATGACCTCATTAGATAATTAGGTATGGTTGCATGTTGTTGGGTAGTGACATCTTTCTAATATCATTTTCTGCCAAGATGCTTCTTTTGGTATACATTCTTTGTTTCTTCTTTCCAACAGTTGGAATCTTTTCCCTTTCGGGAGTGGGGAATCAGGTAAAATGGGTAGAAATATGTCATCTGTGGTAGTAGATTTAGACAGAGGTAAGTGTGTAGTTTTTTTCTTTGAGAAGCCTCGTGGAGCTTTCTTCGTCTCTCTCACAGACAAGGGAGGGGGAGAATTGTATTATTTTGTTTTATTTTTTCTTAGTGTCAAATAAAGATGTTTTTTTGCCTTTGCTCACACATTTCAATTTTTTCTCAAGTTCTATGTTTATCTTTGGTTCTGGACTAGAATTTTCTATGAATAATAGCCAAAAATGTGGAGGTTTTTGTGTATCTGGAAGACCAAATCCTATGCTTTATTGAAAGTACAGATCAGCGCTAATAACATTCTATTGTTTTAAGCTCATCTGTCTAGTTTAATCCCCAATAAAACCACATTTCACCGTTCTATTTCCAGTTGGGTGATAGAATATATTTTTTTCACATTTTTGGAGAGTTTGACCTCTTTTCAGGTCCTGTAAAGATTCGAGATAGTTAGGAGAGAAAATCAGTCACAAAGTTCATCTTTTGCTTTCTAGGTCTTTTGCAAAGCCATTTATGGGGTGTGCAATATGATGAGTAGAGGTGTCCATAATTTTGAAGGATACATATGTTATTTAAAATATGATTAACGTAAAACAAATTTCTGAGGGTAGCTCATTCATTTTTCAGTTCTTGGGTACTTTTGGTGGTCTTGGAGCAGCTGGTTTATCAGCGTCGCTTCTGACATCTGTTCTTCAAACCACATTAGAAGATCTCCTTGCGCTTGGCCTTTGTTCTGCTGGCGGGTAATCCTCTTATTTTCAATTTAAATTTTCTAATATGTCTTTAATTTTCTCAAAGTGTTGCATCATTAATCATTTATGAGGATTTCCAAAACTTTTTGCTGCTTGTATAGGTTGCGTAACATCCAATGCTTTTGGATGATGAATCAATTCATAATGTTAATAGTAGCTCTGATGTGTATTCTGTTATTTGAGGGCTGATGTGATTTGTTGGGCACACAGATTACTATCCCATTGGAACATCCTAGGTTGTCTGCTCAGAACCTATTCAGTGCACTTGGTGGATTTACCTAACATTAAGTCAGTTAGAGCTTCTAGTTTTGTTTTAATATATTGTAATTGGTCGTTAACTGCTGGCTCATACAGGTCAAAGATTCCTGTTTCCTGGCAAGTCAATGTTCATAACGAGTGCACTAATTTAAGCAAGTTTTAAAGCCATAATGTAGATCCTGATCTGAACACGTGTAATCCTGTTCCTTTTGTTCCAATCAAAAGTCAATAATTTTTGTTGTCTTTTTTTGTATAAGAGAGTGACTTTTGGATTGGGAATATCTATTTAAAGCTCTATTGCTGTTATGTAACATTGTCAGTAATATTGTTTGCTCTTGAGTTTCTGCATGTCTGGAGTAAGGTTACGAGTTATCTTTTATTTGATAGGATTTTCCCCCCTATCTTCAGCAATTGTTTGTTTTGTATCATAATTAAAAAACTGTCCCTTTTATAGTTTTTTGGCGGTCTCCAACTTCTCATCCCGGAGACAGCAAGTGGTAAATAAAGTAAAGAGGACTGCTGATGGCCTTGCACGTGAACTCGAAGAGGCTATGCAGAAGGATCTCTTGGAGACAACTAGAAATGTGGAGGACTTTGTAAAACTCACCGGTAAGCCATATCAAGCTAGAGCTCAAAACAGACTGGATGAACTTTTGGCGACTGCAGAAGAATTGACAATTATTGAGAAGAAACTGAAATCATTGCGAATTGATATCCAAAATCTCCATGTTTCATAACAGGTGGAATCCCTTTACACTTTTTCTTTTTTGGAGCTAATAATTCTTTCACATAGGCTGTTGTAATATCTATATATAGTGCACAATTTCATTTCAAGATTGTAATTATTTTTGTATAAGCAATCTGATTAAACTGAAAGAGATTATCTGGAATTGAATGACATTTCTATTATAAGCATTTGATATCTGAAAGAATATTGGGGATCAATTAGTATAACATGTCATCAGGGAAAAAGATTATTTCGTTTGTGACAAAGGTTCACTTCAAATAGCTTAAGGTTGAAGTGGAGGGCGCTTACCACCTGAGCAATTTCTCTCTCGCTTAGTGGACTGAACTTTCGTGACTATAATTGCTGGGTGTAGGGTCTTCATATCCTTTCTATGCCCGGTAGGAACATAACATTTTTTTCACTGTTATCTATCCTAAAATGGAACCTAACTATGCCTCTAAATTTGAGTGTGTATATACAAGTAGACACTTAAATTTGGGACAAGTAGACACACGTCCTACGTGATGTTCTACATATTGGTTATTGCTATTGTTTTTAACAATTTTTAATTTATGCTTGCCATAGAGATTTATTTGTAAATATCATATAGTGGTATACTTGTATAATCTTTTTTACATTGGACGTGCATCTATAGAATTTAAGTCCACTCAGAAAAGGCAAGAGAGGGAAAATCGTTGATTATCGACAAGCGTCAGTCATGAACGGGTACCTTAATCTTAAAATTTAGACCTTTATAAAAGTGTTTTTATCTGTGTCTTATTTGAATTTTTGTTTTAATCAAGATCTAAATGTCCATGCATATGTTGCTTGAGAGAGAAGGCTGGTCGACCAGTATTATTATAGGAACAAAATTTCTCAATAAAACCAAAACAATTAAGGCAAGAGATCAAAGGGAGGGATGTTTGTAGCAAATTGATGCGTAATTTGGTTAAGGAGGCATTTTCTTAACCAGCAGTACAAGGCTGTTTAGCTAAAGTTGTACGATAGAAAATAATGGAACAAATTTCTTAATTGCTTTTACCTATATCATTTCGGTTAACAAATAATGACGTAGATGGATTTTTTTCTTAAAATAGAAATGACATAAATGAACAAAATTTCTAACGGAAGATATAAAAATGAGTCTTTTCTCATAATTTAATGACGTATTTGAATCTCTTACTATTTACTTCTTAGCCACGATTCTCGTCCTCATCATTGACTTTTAGCCAAATCCTTTGGTGCTAAATGAATCAAGACAATCTTTTTCTTGAAGTGATGGTTTCTATACATTAATTAACTATGATGAGGTTAAAGAAAAGATTGACCAACGTTGAGGTAACATTCTAAAGGCAAAAAATGCTGGGGCTCTTTACACCTCAAGATGCCACGTTTGGACTATTTAATAGGGGCTTAGGAAACTAACTATGATGAGGTTAAAGAAAAGATTGACCAACGTTGAGGTTACATTCTAAAGGCAAATAATGTTGCGGCTCTTTACACCTCAAGATGCCACGTTTGGACTATTTAATAGGGGCTTAGGAAACTAGTAATAAATCAATTTACGTTGTTTTTATGTAGCAAGTGCTAACAGGACATCATTTGGTCGGTGGTTTAAACAAATGAAACCTTTTAGCCATGCGATGCTCTTAGTATATAGGACATATTATTTTTTCCCACAATCAAGTCACCTAAAAAGTTACAATTATAATTAATTATTTATAATAAGTGAATTTAGTTATCTAAAAAATAAAGCAAACAATCTAAAGTTTTAATAAAATAGGGGTCAATATTAAAATTATCTACATTAAAAACATGAAAGTCTGAATGAATGAATTAACAAAAAAGAATTTTAATGAATTAAAATCGATCCGACACTTTCGTAGTGTAGGATGAATTATAATTACTAGAGTTTAACCTTAATTCCAACTTGGAGTTTTTTTTGCCCCTCTTCATCGTTGAAGTTGCTTAAATGATTTATTAGACTAATTTTAGGTTGGGTTGAAAAGCACAAGAGAAATGAGAGGGGGGGGGGGGGGTGGTGAAAAAAGCAAAGTATATCAAAAAATATCAGAAGGAATCCTTTTTGTTGGTCTACTTTTGGATGGCAAAGTGAACAACCCTCCAAAATCCACACGTTTTTTAATTAATTCTTTCTAAAAGAAATTCTTAAAACTCACCAATCAAATTTTAGCTTAAAGAAAGAAAAAAAAAAAATAAAAACAAAGACCAATGAACTTACAAAGACAATGAACTTTGTCCATCTTCAAATTATCTGTAGCTTCCCACTTTTCTTTGTTCCTTTCCTCAATTTATTTTGTGGCAGAGTGAAAGCTAAATAATTCTAGTGGCACCAAACGTTCAACTCCTGCTTTGCAAATAGAGAACCCCTCCTATCAATAGGAGAGCCAAAATTTTCACGAACATATTCAAAATATGAACAAATTAACAAACGAACAAATCGAAGGAGGTTCAACATTTACTATATATATATATATACATAAAAACAATTCTAATCATATATAAATAATGTAATTTTTTTACTGAACGGATACAGATGAACACCTAGGCCCGAGCCATCCCCCCACCCCCCCTCCCCCGCCAAAAAAAAAAAAAAAAAAAAAAACCTCAAGTGGTTACTTTTTGGTCCTATAAATTCAACCTTACCCCTTTCACTTCTCTTTCATGTTCTATCCATTCTCTACCTTCCCTTTTTCTATCCTTTGTTTTTTCCTTTTTTACCTTCAATTTGCCACCCTCTTAAGCATTATCACTTATGGTTAGGTACATTTTATAAACCAAACATGGCTCAATGAGTTAAAAATTAATTATCCTCATTTAAGCATATGGTTTTTTCAACACTCAAAAACTTCACATTTCAAGTTAAATATAAGTAGACCAAATTCTCTGTTTTTTCCCCTGTTCTAAACATGACCTCAACTTCCACACTATATCAAGGGCTACAATCTTGTCTAGAGCCCAAAATGGCACCTCCTAGATCAAATTTCCCACAACCTATCACATTGCCACAAAAGTCTAAAATATGTCAACATGAAGATGAAATTGAACAAGAAAATGACAATGTTGGTGGCTGGAGCTTTATCCAAGCACTTGAAAATGCTTGTCAATACTCCGAAAAAGGCGATGAAGAGAGCAAAGTATATGTTCATCCTCTTGTGAAACTCATTTCTCTCAACACAAATAGTTTGAATATGTGCACTGAAAGCTTAGGAAGCGAAACAGGCAGTGACATTAGTGAAAACATTGAGGAATTCTCTTCTTTATTGATGGAAAAAGAAACTAATTTTCACGGAGTTCAACAATCAAAATGTAGAGAATTCGCGAAAAAAATCAAAAGGGTAGCTAGTTTTCCACCTCCTCTAACTTCAATGAGTGGAAATGAAGGTGTCCAAATTAGGCCTCATCGCGAAGGTGGTCGTTTATTATTAAAAGCAACGTCAATCACTTCTTGGAACTCTAATTTTCGAGTTGAACGTGCTAATGGTAGGCTCAAGCTTTCGTTGTTAATACACGACGAATGTAGACATGGAGAAGAAGATGTAATAATCCAAAATGATGAAGAAAATGGTACTAGTAAATTAGGAGAGTATTCAAGTAGACCAACAAGGTGCAAAGCAAGTGGTAGTAGGAATAAAGGGATATCATGTTGGGAGCCATTTTGGGTGGCTATTTCCTAAAAGCTAGAAAAGTTTTCTTTTGGAGGTTTGGTAGTTGGATCACTTGTCTTTCTTCATCTATGTTGCTACTATTATGTTGTTCTTTTTTTCCTATTTGATTATGTAAACGTTAGTTATTATGGTTATTGGACATACCATCGCGTCTACCAAACAACAAATTATACTACTCATCCGTCCTATTTTAACTGTCGTTTTACCTCACAAAAGTTTGTCCAAAATAATTGTTATTATAGTAATTCAAGATTAATGTTGACGATTATTCCCAACCGGCAACTATACCCTTAACATATTAAAAAATGTATGTACAATGTTTAAGAGGAAAAGTTAGTCTACCTTTATATTTATTAAACAGGGTTGACTTAATTAGTAAGTTATAAGACTATCTTTGTTTTTTTACTTAATAGACGTGAAAAAAGTTAAAATGATACTTAAAATATAGGAAGGAGGGTGTATAATTTATATCTCATCCATCATTAACCAACTACCATATTGTGTGAGAAGTCGGATGGAGGGAGGGGGAGGGCAGACTGGAGGATTCCATGAAAACCACCGTACTTTCAAAGGTCACATTTTACATCAGGAAATTGTTGTAACCTCCTAACTATTTCAAACATGGGAAGGTGGAAGAGGGCCCTTTTTATTACTTGTTAACAGGGGCGGAGCCCCATGCATGTCAGGGTGTTCAATTGGACATCCTTCGTTAAACAAAATACTATATATACAAGTAAAATAATACACGAAGTGGTTAAATAATATATTTTGGACAACCTTGACACAACAGGTTGTTGCCCAATGGTTTCAGACCCCTTGAATTGGTTTTAGATGTCTCGAATGAAGTGTTCGAATCTCACTAGCAGTAATTTTTTCTCCTTGTTAAAAAGAGCTTTTGTTGTGTAATTTTTGTAAAATTCCTAGCTCCGGTTATAACTCATAATCATCAAGATTGTACTAAGATGACTACATCAACATCATGAGTCATCACTTTAACATCACTGATTAATAATAATAATAATAATAATAATAATATCTGTGACTCAATCACATGCATGTCCATTGATCCATATTCCTTTTCACTATAATTTATAAGATCAAATTTGGGACAATATGCTTATAAAACACACACATATATGTCTCATGCAAGTGGGCTCCTGTATTGTACGTAAGCCTTGTAACTGTCATTGCTCCGACCACATTGGACCTGCCATCATGGTCGATGGCAATATATCCCATGTGCCTTAAGCATCCAAGTATATATTACTAGGGTTTTGATAAATTTTGGATGGTAGAGGCATGGTCGAGCGTGTACAAAACCGAATTGAAAACTGAATCGAATCGCAATCGAGTCAAACCGGAAAAAGAAAACTCAACTAATGGTTTGGTTTGACTTGATTTGGCATTGGAAAAAAAAAATCCGACTATACTTGGGTTGATTTGGTTTTTACTAAAAAAAAGTCAACCCGAGACCAAACCAACCCGACATTATATATATAAGTTTTAAAATCTATTTTATACATAAAAGTATTTACTTGATGTAATTTCTAAATATTACTTTCTATAAGTTTTCATAAGTTTTATCTTTTAACATATTTTTTCAAGTTTTTTGAGACTTAGAATTTTGAATGGTCCAATAAAGGTTATAGTCCATAAATATTAGTAACTCTAATAAAGCTCAATTCAAAATCAAATCAATACTATGCTAACAAAATAAATTAATTCAACACTAAGAATGACAATAATGTTGAATATTTGTTCTTTAGTTTTACATTGGTTTAGACATTTAAAATACATAATCTAATTTTAATTTTTTTTAATGTTTAATCATGTAACTAATACTTATTAGACTTATTTTAGCAGCTTTAGTACTTTTAAATTATGATCATTTTCATTATGGCTTTGCAATATTTATTTTATATGATGATTTCATTATTATTTTTATTGAATGTTTTTGTGTCATCACTCATCTCATATTTTGTGTTATTTTCTTAAGAAACACCTTAGATAGTTGTATTTTGGCTGGACTAAAAGAATTTTTGGAGCACAAGTTAATTATATGTTTGTATGCATACTTTACCGGAAAAATAAAAAAACCTGAAAAAATCTGAGGTTTATTAGTTTGGTTTGATTTAAAAATTAAAAAATTCGACACAATGGTTTGGTTTGGTATTTGAAAAACCCGAACCAACCCGAGGTTGAAAAACCCAAAAAAATCCGAATTTTATTAGTTTGGTTTGGTTTGTAAATTTAAATATTTTACACAAATGATTTGGTTTGATATTTGAAAAACTCGAACCATCCCGGTCATGTACACCCCTAATCGAGCTATTATATGCTCCAAAAAGTACAATTGAAATCCCTTCTTCTCAAAATTATACTATTTAATATAATTTTAGGAGAACAACACGTCAAAAGCTAACTATTAAAGTGGAAGAGCTCAAGACTATATAAGCCTCATATCAGCTCCCCATTTAACCAATGTGGGACTGAAGCCCCATTCCTTACAATAATATTAGGCATAATACATAAGCGTGTCCTTTAACTTGACCTCAATTGACATGTGTGGCCTCTCATTTTGGATGTGCACAAGTAAATACTTAAACATGTAAACAATTGAACAAATAGACACATTCGTCCTACGTGGCGTCCTACATGTATTATGTCATGTAGGACACGTGTTCTACTTGTTTAATTTTATACACGTTTCAATACATACTTGTGCACACTGCACACCTAAAGTTGGAGGGCATAAACAATGTTAGTTGTAGTCAAGTTAAAAGACATATTTATGTATAATATTATCACAACAAACCACCACACTCTGCATCCGTCATCCTGAATGGCTGTGCACTAGACACCGAAACCATTGATACAATTTTAAGAAAATTACACCCCAAAAACTACTTATTGAATAGGGAGAACCCAAGACTATATTAACCCCACATCAACTTCCCATTTAATCAATACGTGACTGGAGTCTTGTTCCTTACAATAATACCATAACTATGCAAATGAGGGAAAACTATATGTGTATATATATATACATAAATTGTTGATTCCCTTGATATAGAAGCAAATGTAACTTGAAAATTGCTTCAAGACACATGTTATAATTTGAATTCAATGTGTGTCATTTTTAAAATTTCTGACTCCGCTATTGTACGTTACGTACAATTTTATTAGGGATGGCAATGGGGCAGGGTGGGTTTAAGGTTGTGTGTGGCGGGGCGGATGTGGGGCGGGGCAGGTTGCAAATATATGTGATTTTATGTGGGTTCAAACTTAATTTTAATTTTTTACATGTTATAAGAGTGATAGAGCATTATTTATTAAAATAATTTCATTAAAGCTACTAAAATATTCAAGATAATAAATGAAAATGGTTCAATAAAAAATAATATAATTTCTTACATGTTTCCCAATTGATTTCTAAAAAATAAAATTTTTAAGTCATTATCCTATTAAATTAATATAACTTATTGAAAAAATAAATTTATTTTTAGTATCAAACACAACTAGAAAAAGAAAATATTAAAAATATTATGCGGGATGGGGTGAAAATGAAAAGAGTTGTTATGCGGGGCGGAACGGGGAGGATTAAAAATTTTGCGGGTTAAGCTAAACCCGCACCGCCCCGCCCTACAACGCCCAATTGCCATCCCTAAATTTCATGGAGGTGGTCCTAGCGCTAGACACTAGTTCACTAGCCTTTTTCTCCTTCCCTGCACCTAAAAAAAACAAGAAGTTAGGAACTAAAATCAGATATTGTTACCTTAGAAATAGATGTGACTTGTAGAATGAACCAATAAAGAGCATGGAAAGAAGGCTCCGTATATATCTTTGGGAAGAGGACATAAAGGACCAAGCGTGGACTCAAGCCTTCCATACATTAAGGTTCCTTGTGACATACAAAAGGAAAATATGTCAAAAAAGAGAGTTACTGAGAATGGGAATATGCCTAATTGGCACTAAATATATACTTTTAGCAGCAATTAACTTTTTGTATATGTCTCCAAATCCTTTAGCGATATTGGATTCAATGTCAATTAAGTAATGCCAGTAATTACTTTAATACTCTTTGTTAATGTGTATATTATTGCCGCTAAAAAGTGTTTTTATTGTTGTGTTAATGTTTTTATTTCTTATTCTAAACAAAACAAAAAAACCCGTTATTTTTTGCGGGTGAATTAATTACACTTGTTTAAATTCTATGCGTTGTCTGTCTAAGAAATTTTTATACAATCATGTCATTTAAAAGATATTTACAAATAAATCAAATCTCTATGATGAACTAAACTAATGAGTCAAAAAGCTAGTAAAGATGGGATAGCTTTGTATCAAGTTAAATTACATTTCTCGTGTAATTTACCCTTACAAGGTATGTACATGACTTGGGATTATCATCATTTGTCATATTGTATAGTTACTTCTATTCTTTCGATATAATGCCAAATCTTTAATGTTGTCCACTCATAAGAGATGTTTATTAGCCCATAATTAATTAGTTTGTTCTTCTTCTAAAATTTTACTTATAACATATAAATACATCATTATGAGTGTTTGAAATATAATTTTTTTCACCATAATATGACGAATCAGGTTTATAAAGAAAAAAAATAATCTACATCTTCTAGAGAATATCTAGCTTATAGACAAAGGAATATATTCATCCGCTTTGTGAGAATTTCTGACACAATTAAATTCACATTATTCATGACAATTTTCTTATCGGCAAAATCACATTTATCAAAACGATTAAGGAAAATGAATGATTTTTTAAAAAATACAAAACTCAAGAAAATTGATGAATTATCATATGCGCACACAATTAGGTTTAGACCAAGTGTTCATATGGTTCGACAGAGGTTTCCATCCTGTACCAGAAAAGTAACAATTAAGTGGTCCATCTAGTATAGTGCAATCTCTGTTTTTTTTTTTTTTTTCAAATCGGATGTAAGTTATATACGGTTTAAAAAAATGAATTTGGCATCTAATTAAATAAAGAAGAAGCTATTTCATGACAGGGTGTTGTTTGAACCATATTAAAGAGACCATCATTCCATAAACCATCAACGTGGGACTCTTCACGACCCCTTCACGTCCAAAACTTACATTTGATGCGCGAGCAATTTAATATGGAGCCCAACAGGAAACAAGAATTTGGATAGGTCATGCTTCGATACCATGTTAAGAAATATATTTTGGCTCATGAGGAAAGAATTTTCCAAGCTATATTAAAAACAACGCTCATTTCTTAAACCACCGATATGAAACTCGTCACATGTGAGTTGTACATATTTTACACGATCAAAATGTTTTAACATATTCTAGTATATCACCAATTCCATTTCTAGATCACAAATTCCACATCATGTGAAATATCTTTTATATTATCAGTATAAGTAATTCTACTGTTTTTTCTCCTATTGTAAAGACTAGTATCAAAGAATTTCAGATCAAAATAAGTTTAAATTCCCAGTCTACAACACAACATTGTGAATGTTACTGAATTAAACTAATATTAATTATTTATTTAAGTGGTAAAATCTGAAGACATAATTATCTACTAACTAAAATAAAAGAAAATAAATAATGAACTTAATTCAACCAAAAGGATGATAGTAGATTTTATGTTATTGATGAACGAATTTGATGTAAAACTATGGTCTATTTAACAATTATTTTATATTCTTCAATTGATTCACCTATTGATTTTTCTGATTATTTATTACATGTTTAAATTACTAATAAGAATAATGTCAATATATCTAAGCCTATTTGAACTACTCCAACACCTATATTTCTATGATCGTCGTCAAAATAGCCAAATACATTTATATATCTTATGTATTCAACTGAGCGAGTTAAAGGATACTCCCTCCTCTGTCCCTAATTACTTGTCTATTTTTTATTTTTTAGTTGTCTCTAATTACTTGTCCATTTTGACAAATCAAGAAAGAACAATTTTTTTTACCTATTATATCCTCAATTAATTACTTTGGAAAAGATAGATCTTCTTAAAAATCTTAAATTTTTAATTCATCAATTTCATAATTAATAGGAGTAAAATGGTAAACTCATTATGTCAATAATCATTTTCTTAATAGGTGTGTCAACTCAAAAATAGGCAAATAATTAGGGACATAAGGAGTATATTCCTATCCACATTAAGCGAAATGATTTCCTGTATAGAGATTCACGAACATATTCTACTTGTTCTTATTACACCCGGAGTTTCCTCTGTCAAATCTAATAATTAACAAGCTATAAATAGTATTTGACAAGTGATGATGAAACAATCAAATAATTGTGACAAGAATAAATAAATAACTTGATGATAAAAGAATATAATTGATCGAAAATAATATCCGAATAACAATAACCACGAAGAACCACAACCCCAGAATGAGAAATTTACCTCCACATAGATATGGAAAAAATACAACAAATCATTCAAAAAATAAATAAATAAAAAAGAATAATATGGAGAAGAAAGAAAAAAACCCAATAAACCTCGGCCTTCACGACTTCCAGGTCAAAAATTATTTTTTCATAATGTATTTAGGCGTTGTATATAGAATGCCAAAAAAATTCTATAAGAAAATGCCATTTAAAATCTGAATTTCACAACATCTGCCTATTATATAGTCTTCTTTATTTTCGTGCGTGCTTTTCATTTTTGAACCCTAAACTTGGATTATTTCTAACGACCTGTTCCTGTCGTTATAGAAAAGCCAATGGGGAAAGAATTGGGGCCAGAAAACTTTTGAGTAGTAACCTTGGATTTCCCAACCTAGTCCAGATTTGGACGAAATCAGAGTCGTTAAGGTGTAGGGAAATCTGGTAACAATCGGGTGACTTATTTAGGATTTTGATTACATGAGTAGTTAGATAAGTCGTTAAGGAATCCGTACGACTTTACAGAATTGAATTCGGGTGAGTAGAACTCCCGAAATCGATCTTAGCGTGAACGATATTTTCTGTGCGTCGTTAGGTGTGTTGTGAAATGAGGGTCTTGGAATTATTAAAATAGCTCATTGGTCCCGTGCAAGCCGCTGGGGATTTACCGCCCGGGCGGTATGTGGGTAAGGACGTGTGGTGGTTCGTAGACTTAAGGTCGTAAATAAACCCCAAAACGTCTTTATTCTGCACTTTTCGACTTTGAGAGCTAAGGAACAACCCCAGACGAGTTCTTGGCCCTTTTTCACCATTCTTGAGGCTAAAGGTAAGGTTTTAACTCCCTTAATCTGTTTTTTGATCCGTAGAAAGTATTAAAATGAGTAATTATCGATGGGGGAGGGTTTTGATCTAGATTCTATGGTGGAAACAAACCTATTTTGGATACTTGGGGATCATGGATATGATTTAGGGTTCATAAAATTGTTAGTAATCCAGGTAATAAGTGATTGTTTATTGATTCCCGTATTATATTGATTGTTTGTAGACCAAGAACAAGCGGAACGAATTCGGAAAGGGAAAAATCAAGTTTCTTAGGTTTCAAGCTTGTTTCGAGGTAGGTGATTGTTGTGATACTATGATCGTGTGATGTATGTTTGTTCTTACTTCATTATGATACATGTATGTATATGAATGTTGCATTATTGATCACACTTGTTGTAAATGAGATAGATGAATGATGGTTACCATAAAATCATGACTTAAATGTATGATCTTGAGAATATACTTGTGATTGTGATTGTGGTGTGTTGAATGGATCGGTTGCCACGTTCCGGCATAACTAACTTGGATTGGTTGCCACGTTCCGGTATGTTACGTTCCGGTATGCTAACTGTTTGGGTGTGGGTTCCATGAGAGGACTATTGAATTGGGTTTCGTGAGAGAACCATTAAATTGTGTTGTGTATCTACTTGTGATAAGTTTGTTCATATCTAATGATGATTGATATTGGAAGACAGTATGTTGCTCTAAATTGATATAACTGTGATATGTGAGAATAGTGAAGTTGTTCATTATTCGTATATGTTAATGATATTGTATATGTTCGATATGTGGATGTGATTATATTGTTGTATTGACTAATGTATGTTACACTTATTGGAATAGCCGCGTGATCCTACTAGTAAATTGTGGTTATGTACTGATACTGCACTTGCTTGTTCTTTGTTGAGTACAGGGCATCTTCAGGTGGTTACTGATAGACCTCAGGTAGGTGACTATTGATCGTGACCGGATTCAAGAGTGAGCCAGTTTTTTCAGGTTGCCATGGATCTATCTTGTTTAAGTCCATTCTTTTCGAACTCGGACTATTTGTTTAAGGTGTTTGTTTAGTTTCGGGGTTGTACCCCTTGTCCTTAGACTTGTCGTTAGTAGAGTTTTTGTATTATGACTTTCTGGTTCTAGGGGTTGTTCTTCCGCATTAGTTTGGTTAGTTAATTGTTTAAAACCTTTGGAGTTTATGGAAACTCCATATTTTATTGCATTTAAACCTGCTTCTGTATCTTTAAATGCCTTAGTTTTTGGTTGAATTTGTTAGTTTGGGTTGTAGTAATGGTTCTCCCATCGGAGGGTTAGTGTGTGTCAATCACGACGGTTTGGATCGTGACATTTTACTTAGACTTCAAAGTCCTCAAACCACGTTTTTAAGCTCAAAACTTCTCTATTTTAATCCTACACATCAAAAACACTATATAGACTTCGAATAATAAAATTTATAATAAATGATGATTAAAAGTACTATAAGAGAAGATAACGGTATCCTATAGGAAATAACTATACTTACGAGGAAATATGGAGATTGATGAGTTCTTTTTAAAATATCAATATTTTATATATTTTTTGAACATGGAATGTGCTAGCTCATAATCTAGAAAGAAATTATAATTCCCTCTTACATAGAGTTTCTTGGAATCGTTTTTCCCGAGAAGAGTTGTAAATGATGCAATGACATTATATGAACATTTGAAATAGATTATGAGATACTAAGGGGTGTTTGGTATGAAGAAAACAATTTCCGAAAAATATTTTTCAATTTTCTCATGTTTGGTTGGGTTAAATGTTTTGTAAAATGCTTTCCAAATCAACTCATTTTCCTCAAATTTAAGGAAAATGACTTCCCTTCAAAACTTAAGGAAAACGTTTTCCAAAACTCTCTTACAACTTCAAATTACAATTATTTTTTTTGTTAAAAAAATCAATTTATTTTGTCTCTACCCTCAAACCAGCCCCCCAACCACCCCCCTACCCCAAAAAAATAAATTTAAAGCTTGTTTTTAAAAAATGTTTTTAACTTTAATTTTTTTACCCCACCCTCACCCCTACCCCCAGCTCCATACCACCACCACCCCTAGAAGCTGTCAATATGGGCTAGGCCCGTTGGGTCGGTCTGGCCTAACCCGTGATTTGATAGGGCTGGGCCACGATTTTTGGAGTCTATTTAAGAAAAGGGATTTTTAGCCCGATCTAAATAAACTTGCCGACTTGTGGGGCTTGAGAAGTATGGATAGGACTTGCCCGTGGGCTAAATAAAATTTAATTAAAATATAAAATAAAGTATTAAAAATAACAAGAGTTTAAGTTCAAAATCAGTTTAAAGTTTGAAATATTACAATCTAAAATCAAATTATGTTTATAAAATATGTATTACATTAAATAAAAATTTCATAGAATTTCTAGAAATCACTACATAGGTCATAGTCTATGGAATATTGTCATAGTTTTTGTGTTTTATTATGATCATTGAAAAATAATTAGGTTAATATTTTTATTTAGCTATTTATATTTTTACTTGAAATCAAACTTGATAAATATTATAAAGATAATTTTATTTGTGGATTTGATTAACAAATAGTAACACTAACACCATGTAATATTATCTTGTCGATATTTATGATAATATTTTTAAATTATAATTTAATTTATTTATGAAAAAATGGCTGATCCGGCAAGCCCCGTAGCCCACATACTTGTGGGTCAATTCATTTTCTGCCCACACAAAAATTTTGACTTTGGCTCGTCAAATTTCAAAGCATGTATGGGTTAACCCGGATAGGGTGAGCCAGCCCATATTGACAGCTTTAACCCTCCCCCCTCCCCCAAAAAAAAAATTATTAAAAGTTGTTTTTAAAAGATATTTCTAGTTTCAATTTTTTATGTTTTTTACCCCCTCCACCCCCTACCCTCGCCCCCGTCAGCCCCCACCCCTTTCAAAAAAAAATAATTTTTTTAAAAAAAATATTTTCTACTTCAAAATTTTATTTTCACCCCTACCCTCGACCCTCCCCACCCACCCATGCAAAAAAAATTTAAGTTTCTTTTTAAAAAATATTTTCAACTTCAAAATTTTATTTTTTTCACCCTACCCTCGACCCCCACCCCCCAAAAAAATCTAAGTTTGTTTTTAAAAAATATTTTCAACTTTAAAATTTCATTTTTTCACCCCTACCCTCGATCCCCCACCCACCCCACCCCCTACCAGCTCCCCAACCCCCGAAAAAAAGTTTTAAGTTTATTTTAAAAACTATTTTTAACTTCAAAATTTTATTTTTTTCACGCCTACCTACCCACCCCTAGTCGAACTATAAAAACAAAAGTTTGAGCTTTACTTTTTGGTTGACTTTTATACACACGAAAATTATGCGCATGTTTTCCAATTTTTCTTGATAATAATTGTGAAAGAGATAAAGTTGATTTTTTGAAATATTATAGATTTTTCTAGTATAGTATATAATTTCTAAAATAATCTAGTGTAGTATCTTTAAGTATTTATTTTAAAGAAATATCTAGATATTTTAGGATAAAAGATAAAGTTATTAGAATTTTCTTTTAGTTGTATCTAAAAAATATATAGATATTAATCTAGAGAGTTAAATATTTGTAGTTAATGATAGAATATTCTAGATTTTTTAATATTTAGAACCATCCCCATACAAATATAAATAGAGGTAGCTTTAATCATTTGTAACCAACGCAAGAACTCAAATCAAAGAGTCTTTCTCTATTACAAAGTTCTGTCCAAATTCTTCCTTCTACTTTATAGTTTCTTCTTCTTTAGTTGAGTCTTTCGATTGAGTTAACAATCTTGGATTAATAGAAGATTCTCCGATTAACTTTTCTTCTGCTATTCTCTATAATAATAAATATACTCAAGAAAAAGAAATTGACCTTCCCTTATACGCTACTCTACAACAAATTAAATGTATCCCGTATCAAACATGTGTTGAAAAAGATAATTTAAGGATTAAATTAGAATTGGTATTTTATTTTCTTCTTATTTTCTCTTGTGTGTTCAACGTTGGCCAACCACTAGCTAGTGATCAGACATAACATTGAGAGATCCATTTAAAATATGTTTGAATCAATTCAGGATTTTGGAAATCTTTCCAAGCCATATATATTTGGATTCATAAGATTCTCTTGTCTTCTTCCCACCAATAATATGATATTTTCGTTCCTTTGTTTCAATTTATTTATCATATTTTTTAAATTCATTTTTAAAAAGTACTTTTTTTTAGCAACTTCTTAACGTATTCTAACTTTTCATAGGGGTATTGTTTAAGATCAAAAGATTAAAAATATTTCTATATATATATATATATATATAAAAGAGAACCCTAGGTCCGCCTATGTGAAGCCACCACAAATCAGGATTCCTTTTTAATTTATTTTATTTCCAAATCTAGCCTTCCCCATTCATGAAAAGTTGTGTCTTTTATGAAAAGTTGTGAGTTTTATAAAGAGTTGTGACTTTTATAAAAAATTGTGACTTTTATAAAAGAATATTACATTTTCTAAGGGTTGTAACTTTTCCAAATAGTTGTGGCCTTTCCGATAAGGCACAATAAGAATTTGTTCACACTATCATTCATTGTCTATAAATAGAGGAATTTCCTCTCATTTTAAAACAACGAAAATTCTGAACTATTTGTGTATTTTGCTCCTGTTGAGTGGCTCACTGACACCATTGTTTTTGTATCAATACACTGGTGAATAGAATCTTTCTATCCTGAGGGGATCTATTCTTTTAAACCTTGGGTACTAGAGGGGAATAATTTCCTTAAGGGGACACTGTGCATTCAATGAGCTCGATTTTTCCATTCCGTTTCATTCTATTGTTACCGATCCTGGTATGTTTTTTTACAGTCATTAATTTATGCTTATAATTATTGTTTTTGAGTATATGCTTTAAACTTTTTTGTTTATGCTTCTACAAAGTTATTGTTATAAGTATTTGTTAGTACAAATTAAATAACAAACATTAATTGAATATTCATGCAAGTTTTCTCTACTGGAATAACAAACGTTATTGTTATAAATATTTGTGTACTTTGCTCATGTTGAGTGGCTCACCGACACCATTGTTTTTGTATCAATACACTGGTGAATAGAATCCTTCTATCCTGAGGGGATCTATTCCTTTAAACCTCGGGTACTAGAGGAGAATAATTTTCTTAAGGGGACATTGTGCGTTCAGTGGACTCGATTTTTCCATTCTGTTTCATTCTATTGTTACAGATCCTGATATGTTTTTTACTTTCATTAATTTATGCTTATATTATTAATTGTTGTTTTTGAGTATATACTTTAAACTTTGTTGTTTATGTTTCTACAAAGTTATTGTTATAAGTATTTGTTAGTACAAATTAAATAGCAAACGTTTATTGAGTATTCAGGCAAGTTTTTTCTTTACTGGAATTGTTGTTGAAGGTACAATAAAAAAATCCCTTACAAATCTCTAATTTCTTCATCAACATCATTCCTTCACATACAAGGATGAAATTTTTTGTTTTTAAAAAATTCTCAGAGAGTTAATAACTTTGCATGCCCATATTTATTGACTTTTATATTGTTGTTATCTATTTTTACTAAATTTTATCAATGGATATTATGAGTACTTTAAGGATTGGAAGTTGATTGAAGTGTTATTCAATTTTTTGAGGTATGTTATTTCAAAACATAAGAAATTTTCTGGTTAGAATGATTTGTTATCATCATTGGATATCTCATAGTTAATTCCCTTTAATGTATGCTTTTTCTCGCTATTTTGTTATCTCCTTAAAATTGTATTGACTATTTTTCGTTTGGTATGTATATGATCTCTCTTGGACAAAACTTTTGTCCTTTTCATGTTTTTTTTTCCTTCTCATTCGGCTCTTCTAAATATTTTTGGTGTGAGTTATGCCTATTTTTGGCAAGCTTAATTTGAAGAATATGAAACAAAACCTACTCTGAATAAAAGTAATAACTTAAGCTACAAAAAATATGTCTATTAACATAGATTTGTTATCCTTCGTGTCCCAAGTCATTGCTGAGCGTTTGATTATCTATGTTAGACTCATTTTTAATTTTTTCATGTTCAAAAATATTTCTTTAACATGAATCCAACATTTTGATCTACTTGTACTTTCATAATGCAACAATTATACATACATATTTATGAATAAGTCGTAAAGTTGCATTGATGAAGCATCTAGAAGGGCTTTCAGAGCAGCAATTTAATGAAGAATGAATTTCTAAAAGGGTCAACAATATTATTTTGCTGTTGTTCAAATTTATTTTTCTCCTTCTATAAATTTTGTTAGAGTAACAAAGTACCAATAACGAAATGTGGTGAACGTTTGACCTCAGACAAGTAGATTGTCTCTAAAAAAATTATTTATATTGTTGTGGTGTACATTTTTTAATTGTCTTAACTTATTTATAAATAATGTTGATTATCGAAAACTTTCACATAAATTTTTTTTCACAAGGAGTTATTCTATCCATAAAATTATCATATTCTATATTTTTCATGTAAAAAAAAAAAATAGAAAAAGTGATGCTTCATCGCTACATAAAAATATCACTCAATTTTAACAAGACAATTATATCATCAATCATATATTATGATAAATTATGTAAAAGATAAAAATGATTAGATATCAAGATATTTTTAATCGTTCATTATATATTTATAATTCTTGAAATATGTGAATATGTGATTATGTCATTCTTAAAACCAACTAAAATTTACTTTTTTTTTTTTTTCTTATAGCAGTCGATTATTGAAAAGGTTGTTCAAAAGCTTAGACAGATTATTTATGCCCGCGCGTAGCGCGGATAAATTACCTAGTATATATATATATATATATATATATATAATTTAAGAGATCATAAAATCCAAAAGTCTATTTTTTTTATCTTTCTTAACTCCATATCAAGTTAAAAATCAGACATCAATTAAAAAGAAATACAATAAAATCATAACGATATAATACTTCTACTTAAGCAACTATAACATATAAAATATTTCACTTAAGTGGAGAGTCTATCGAAAACAACTTCATCGTCTCCCAAGATAGATAATTAAGTCTATGTATATATTTTATCCTCTTCAAACTCAACTTATGAAATTACACTGAATATATTATTTAGTTTAGGGATAAGGGTCTAAAAAATACCCCAACTTTGGTGAATTTGTTGTTGTGATACTAAATTTTCATGAGGACCTATTACCTCCCTAGACTATTTAATACCGTATTTTAAACATATATATTTGCCCACGTGGACATAAAAAATAATGTAAAATTATAAATAGTAATGTGTCCACATAGACACATATATACCTTTGAAATACACTATTAAATAGTTCAGGGGGTAAAAAATACACTATTAAATAATCTAGGGAGGTAATAGGTCCCCATGAAAGTTTAGTATCAACAACAAATTCAACCAAAGTTAGAGTATTTTTCAGACCCTTATCCCTTTAGTTTATGATGTTGTTGGAGGGTGGGATTCCCATGATTAGGGGTGATAAACGGGTTGGTCGAGTCAGATATTGATTGATAAAAAATGAATCATGTGAAAATGGATATAATATTTGACTCTATCTATTGCTTTTTATTATGTAAAAAGAAATTCTTCCAATTAACAAGATTTTGTCTTCTTTTTTGTATTTGGTATGGGATAAAATATTTTTCTCGAAAATGAGGAAACTTGAGTCGAAGTTGTGAGGTCAAAATTCGGGAGTCGGATCCCTACCCATTTCGGGTGGTAAAATTTAATGAAGTTTTGAAAAATATTTTTTTAATTTATGTAAGTTCTAAAATTTTTTCCTCAATTTATGTATGCAAGTCATTTTTCTTAATTTAGATGATTATAAGTCTATTTAAAAAATATTTTTAAAAATATCTAAGCTAAATCAAACATGTGAAAAATGAAAATATTTTTCTTCATACCAAACACATCATTAATAAATGTATTTTTTATTTTTAGAGATTTCTACACCATTAGATACATTAAGGAGAGTGCACTTAATGAATACCCATAAATTATACATATTTTATGCTGAATAATGTAAATTGATCTATATCTAATCCACTTTTAAATGAATGAATAACCAATCTTTCTAAAATGAATTGAATCAAACGAATAACTAAAAATTTGATCCATTTTGTCACTCATGCCCATGATGGTGCCGGTACGTTAACCAAATGCACCGAGGACTAAATTGTCCTTGATTGTTTCATTATATGCTCGAGGACTAAACCTTTTTTGGAAACTAGTTCTTGGAAAATACATATATATTCTCGTTGCATCAAAAATGATTTTAACAGTAATTTATTAATGATAATAGTTTAATTATCGCTAATTATATTTTTTTAGAGGTGATTATTAGTGACTATTATATTTAAACACTCTTTATAAATTTCGCTAAAGCCTATAGCAATATTAGTTTTATTAACAATTAACTAATGCCGATAAATATTTTAACATCTTTATTAATGTCTGTATTTTAATGATGCTAAAAGTTATTTTTATTAGTGTGTCTATATTTACTTCGAATCAATAATGACATAATATTTGTCAGTTACATTTTTTTTTTTTTATCATGACAGTAATTTTATTACTTGAGCATGGTAAAATAATATCACCAGTTTAGTGTCGTTCTCTAGTAATTTTTCAATATTTCATAGACAACATATGGAGAAAAAACAAATGTTGAAGACTTGAAGAACAGATGCAGCAAATTCTTCAACAGCACCTGATAGTAAATACGTTTCGTGTTTCCATTGGCTTTGCATCTGTTTTTTTTCTTATTTCTGAAATTAAAAGAGACAAGACTTGTATTTCGTATTTCTCCTCTTGAATAATTGATAGTATAAATTATGTGAGATTGTTTGATAGGATGTATTAGAAAAAATAATATAAATATATTGCTTAGATATTATTTAATACATCATTTAGTATAGTATATTAAAATTTAAATTATCAAATACATAGCAATTTATGATATTAGCAATACTAGAATTTATTTTTTTTATTTTTCCACCCTATGTCCGGAGCCCACATTGGAGTTATATGTGTAGAATCAATTTCTGGATTGGACACAATTTAATAGTTTTTAAAATTTTTGATAGTTTGGAAAGTCACTCACATAAGGATAGGTCTCGAGCAATAGTCGCTAACAAAAAAGAAGATAATGGAGCGAATTGGAATCTGCCCTCATCTACAGTGACGACGATCTTTGTGGTACCATGACTGACCTATGAGGAGTATGAAAAAATAATTGGATAGCGAAGGTTACACCCATTCACATCAGTTCATCTTGCTATGCACTAAACCATATCCTAGGAGGACTGAGGGCTGCTAGTAGTATATTTTTTTGGACGAAAATTGATCAAAAGAATCTCCTTCAATTCCGCTATCGTCAAGAATTATATTGTGGATGGTGTAATCTAAGAAGGAAGCATACTTAATCTATTAAAATTATTCTGTTTTATTTTGTTTTTAGAATTGTTTGCTCAAAACTTTGGCTTGAAACTTGTATTTTCAGGATCTACTCGTTCATAGCTCTTTGTGGATATATTATATGTGAAAAATTGATTTAAAACAAATGAGATATGTAATACTCATGTCAGCATGCATTTTACAAGGCGCATATCAGCGTGCACCTTACAAAACATGTCAGCATACGCCTTATAAGGCAAATGTCAGCATGCACCTTCCAACCAATGATTTAACAATATCTAATCCTTTCATCCAAATATAACCCTTCTAGTGTAATCCTCAATTTTTGTTACCCTTTTGAAAATTTTACTTAATTTTTTTTTACCCTTTTTAACTTCGATCTCAAAGATAAGCACAAGATTAGTAAGAGACTTTGACAGGAAACTTATCAATGACGAATGATCTTACCTCTACCCTATTAACAGGTAGACCATATTTTAAATAATGGCTCCAATCACAACTTCTCATGTTATCTTGTACTAATAGTTTTCGGGATATTATTTGAGATTATTTTTTATTGAGTGTTTGATTTGTTATATTTAAAATAGTATGCATTGCATAAATTTTAAGAATAAATCAATTGTTTATAAAAGTACTCTTTATGAATGTAAAAAGTAAAAAAAAAGGTTTAAATGGATAACTTTGTCATTTACTTATTTTATTCCAGGATAAGTTATCTTGGGATTACTATATCATTCAAGGGAAGGAATAACTTATTCCGGTACTATTTCTTAATCGCGAGATAAGTTATCTGAGACTTGCCAACCAAATAACAAATTAAGTGACACTATAATTTAATCACATGATTATTTGATGTTATCCTTCACACCAAACAACCCCGTATAAAATACTAACATAGATTTCCTCATCACCAATTCCTTTATTATTTTGCTAATATTTGCATAACTCTAACTAATTACCAAACAACCCATAATGTGTAACTTAACGTCAATATTTTTACTCAATCATAATGAATTAATGTGATTGATGTGACTGTGGGGTATGAGTAATTAAGTATTTTAATATACAAATATGTCATTTAACTTAGTGTCAACTGATATCTATATCCTTTAATTTTGGGTGCGCACCAGCTACTTAAAGTTGTATAGAGTTTAACAAATAGACACACATGTTCTACTTGATATCCACGTGGCGATTTTTGTCCTATGTGGTGTGTGTCTACTAGTTTAATTTTATTCAAATCTAAGTATATACTTATATATATAAAAAATCAAAGAATATAAATATTAACTAAAATCAAATTAACTAATTTACAGAGACAAGACTTGTATTTCTACTCCTTAATGAGTAATAGTTGTAAGATCGTTTGATAAATAGAGTGTATTAGAGAAAATAATATATACTATATAATTGTGATGGTGGAGCAGAGAGGTGGGTCGGGTGGAGGAGATGGGGAGGGGGTTACAATGAGTTTAAAATGTCATTTATAGTAACTTCTTTTTACTACTCATATTGAAAAGTCTTTTATTTTTATTTTTAAGGAATCTGTCTTTTTTTAAAGGCTTGATGATGGATATATTGACGCGTCATATTTAAGGTGAAATTCATAATGTATGTTATTTGTAGATGACGTAATATCGATTGAGAAACTTGCAACAAAGTTAACACTAGGTGGAGGTGTGGAGTCAAACTCTGCCTAAACGGTTTATGTTGGGTAGGACCAAAACAAAATATTTGAAGTGTAAATTTAGTGATGTAACACATGAGACAAACGTGAAAGTGAGAATTTGATATGCAAGTTGTCCCAAGAGAGAAAATTTTGGTCTTTGATCCAAAAATATAGGGAGATTGACGATGATGTCCACCTGTTGTATCAGTGAGACATGGATGAAATAGAGTGTGATCATATATATATACCACAAAAATTCAAAGGTAATAAGTTTTATAGATTTATGGTTAGACTGACTATGTTGTATGAGATAGAGTATTGGGTCAATCAAGAATTTTCATGCTCAGTAGATGCAAATTGCGAAAATAAAGATGCTGAGATAGATGTGTGGGCATACTAGAAATATTAACATTAGGGATGAGGATATCTTGGACAAGGTGAAAGTGACATCTGTGGTGGACAAAAAAAGAGAAGGAAAACTAAGATGGTTCGGGCATGCGAATAAGAGATGTGAAGATGCCCCAGTGATGAGGTGTGAAAGGTTGGATATAGTGGGGACGATGAGATGTAGAGGTAGAAAAAAAATTATTTGGAAGAGGTGATTAAACATGACATGATACAACTTTAACTTACCAAGGGCGTGATCTTAAATAAGAGGGTATGTAGGTCATAAATTAGGATAAAATATTAGTAGGTAGTTGAGTGTTGTCTTGCTTTCGACGGGATTAGACTTGGTGATAGTCCAGGACACTGTATATGCCGTAGTGATAGCCTTATTCATGTAGTTCTTGATTTTGTTACTCAATTTGTTAACATTTTTTGTGTATTATGTTTAGGTAATTGCACTATTTTGATATTCCTATTCCTAACTTGAATTCTCTTTACTGTTTTCCTATGTTAGGTGTCGATCATATTTTTTACACTATCATTTTTCCTTTTCTTTACTACTTTGTTTAGCTTCATTTGAGCCAAAGGTCTTTCAAAAACAACTCATCTACCTCTACTAGGTAGGGGTAAGTTTGCGTATACTGTACGCTCGTTATACTTATTTTGGGATTTCACTGGTATATTACATTGTTATTTTTCTAAGAAAATATTTTTCCAAATATTTTGATAAATCAAACATGAAAAAGTTGAAAATATTTTTCTATTACACCAAATACACCCCTAATGTACACATTTTCACCTTCAATTTCTACGGTTGACTGTTTTAATTTGAAGATTTGGACTCATAACCACTTGATTACACAACGATAACTCTTACTCCCTTGGTTAGATTTTATACAATGCAATTTGACTTGGCACAAAGTTTAAAAAAGAAAGAGATTTTTTAAATTTGAAGTATAAATTAAATGATATGTGTTTACAATTGTGTGATTATAAATCATTCCATTAATAATAAAATGAACATTTAGAAGTTAAATTGTTACTAAATTAAAAAATATATTATTTTTTAAAAAAAACTGATCACTAAAAAAAATGAATTATATAAATTGGACATAAAATACTATTAGTCATAAGATAGAATATTGGAGTGTTAGTGAGGTCAAGTCAGATCCAAGTGAGTAGGATTAAGTTGTTATGGGTTATGGGTTGGGTTTGAGCTGTGGTTATTATTGCCATGTGGACTGAGAAAAAAATGCATGTAGCATGTACACTAAACAAAATGTTATGTCATTTTTGTTGGCCAAATATTACTTTTGAAAGATATAGGCAAAGTTGGATGCTCTTTGTCTATATCTATATTAAATTACAATACCTAACTTGAAACACTCATCTATATTTATTTGAATAGCATATGCTCTCTTATGAAAGGTTGTTATTTTTTGAATAAGTTGTGACTTTTCTGAGAAGTTGTGACTTTTTTCAAGGAATTGTGATTTTTCGATGAGTTGTGACTTTTTCAATAAATTGTGACTTTTTTACAAATTGTTGTGATTTTTTTGACAGGTCGTGACTTTTCAGATAAGACAAAAAAAATATTTGTTTATATTATCCTTTGTTGACTATAAATAAAGGGGCTTCCTCTTATTTTTAATCCCATAATTTTTTTAATCTTTTACTCTTCTTCTTGCATTTTAAAATTTTTCATGTGATTTATTGTCGTTGAGTGAGTTCGAAGTTTAGCGAAATATGAGGTATCACTATTCTAATGAAATAAATTGTTCTATCCTAAGATATATTCTATAACCTTGAGTACTTGAGGAAAATATATTTTGATGATACAATAATTATTTTTCTGCTTAATATCTACAGTAGTATGTAATGTTCCAATATATGAAGTTAACATGATGTAGTCTAAATTCATTTTTTTTTTGAACAATTTCTCTTGTGATGCAAATATATGCTTCTGAATATTTTTTTTCCATAATAATTTAAATTCTCAAGAGTCAGAGAATTGTCACGATTTATTTTTTTGACGCTCAAGACATAAGAATGACTTTATTTATTAATGTTACTTATGTGATTTAGATTGCCACAAAGTTTGCTTCAAAATAGTTATTGCTATATAATTTTCTTTTACTTATTTACTATTTCTTAATATTCCAGTATTTTATACGAAGAAAAATTCATATGACTTGTAATAACGCCATATATATATATAACCTTAAAAACATGATTTCCTAACTTGAATGTTAAATTACTATAATATCCCTAACTTAGGTTGTGACTTTATCGATAAGTTGTGATTTTTTCAAAGGGTTGTGATTTTTTCGATGAGTTTTTTTCAATGACTTGTGACTTTCTCAATAAGTTGTGACTTTTCCAAAGAGTTGTGACTTCTCATAACTTTTCTGATAAGACAAAAAAAACATTTGTTCATATTACCCTTTGTTGACTATAAATAGAGAGTATTCCTCTCATTTTTCAACCACATTTTTTTTAATCTTCTACTCTTCTTCTTCTTGCATTTTAAATTTTTTTGTTTGATTTATTGTCGTTGAGTGAGTTCGAAGTGTAGCGAAATATGAGGTAATACTATTCTGATGAAGCAAGTCATTCTATCCTGAGAGGGTATATTTCATAACCTCGAGTACTTGAGGAAAATATTTTTGATGATATCATAATTATTGTTTTGCTTGATATATACATTAGTGTGTAATGTTCCAATATACAAAGTTAACATGATTGTAGTGTAAATTCATTTGTTTTTGCTAACAATTTCTCTTGTGATGTAGTTATATAAGTCTGAATATTTTTTTTCAAAATTTAGAGAATTGTCACGATTTGTTTTTGATGCTCAAGACAAAAAAATGACTTTATTTATCAATATTACTTATGTGATTGAGAGGGTGTTTGGATTGTCTTAAAAGTTTGTCAAACCTACTTTTAAGTCAGTTTTTGACTTGTGAAAGTATTTGTCAAATGTAAGAAATAACTTAAAATAAGTAAAAAAATGACTTGGAATAAGTTATGAAGTGTTTGACAAGATAAAAAATGACTTAAAATAAGTTTAAATAAGTAAAAAACCAAAAGTAGCTCTACTTTTTATTTTTTTGACTTAAAAATCATTTCAGTTTGACTTTATATTTTTGACTTTAAAGCTACTTTTTAAAGTCAATCCAAACGGACTCTTAGACTCTCAGAAAGATTGCTTCAAAATAGTTATTATTATATAAACATTACCCTTTTGTTTTACTTATTTACTATTTCTTAATATTTCAGTATTTTGGACCAAGAAAAGTTCATATGACTTGTAATAACATTAGTTGAAGTTTGTATTATTTTAATTTTTATTATTTATTTAATAGATAATTGTATGAGATAAATATTTTCATTAGTGCAAATATATATTTATATTTGGGTAGGTATTTGTATTTAAATTAAAGTATTATATACGTCACAAATGTATTATCAAGTTAACAAGATCTTCTAACTTCAAAATATATTATTTTAAAATGTTCCGAGTTCTTTTTTTTTTGAAAAAAAACTCACAATAAATGTGAAAATATGTTAATATATAAAATATAGTTGTTCTCTTCACATGTTCATTGGATATCTAAACAATTTGACGGGAAATACACATGCAAAACACATCTGATAGATGACAAGAAAAATACAAAACAAATAATGTCTATAAGATAATATTAGTGAGATAACACTAATTACATGATTGAACCTCATCAATTGAAATAAATATATACATTATTACATTTAACTAATAAAATTTTTCATTGACCATCTTCATAGGTTTGAGTGCAAAAGAGATATATATGACAATCTACATTGAACATTTACAAAAGAATCTGCAATATTATTTTTTGCTAAGCTCATTATTCAAATCTTCGCTTAAATAAGCAATACTATATTTACTAAAACATATATTTTTGGAATTGGTAATCACGTGCAACGCACGTGTCAAAAAACTAATATCACAAAAGGCAAAAAAAATTTGGACTTTGCTAGATAATTAGAGATAATATCTCAAATGATCACTTAACTATGGATAGTTTTCTCAGAAAGTCACTTAACTTTATTTTATATCCAAAAGTCACTCAATTATGTGTAATTTATCTTAAAAAGTCACTCAATTATGAATAATTATCTTATAAAGTCACTTAACCAATTTAAATAACTTTTTCATTAAATTTTGTTTACACGAGATTTATATTTTATAATAATATTTTAAAAAATAAAAAATGTCCATTTTAATCATTTTAGTGATGCACCCAACCAAAATTATATGAAAATATATCTATCAAGACCTTTTTATTTTAGATGCATTTAAAATAATATTTAAAGCAATCACTTAAATATGACAACATGATTTTCTACTCTAGTTTTTTTTCCATATAATTAAGAAACATTGAAATATTTGTTATTCTCACTATTGTTCAAACGTTGACATAATTAACTAATTACCCAATTATAAGCTAATTTTCTTATATAAAATACGTAACTGAGTTGTTTGTTTTTGTATTTATAATTTATATTGGTACTTTAGATATAACTTTGATTTACTAACTATAGTATTAAATTTTGATGTATTATATATATTACTTAATTTTAATGGGACGGTCAATAAAATAATTACAATGGGAACATTTTTATTTCTTAAAAAATTAGCTTAAATAAAAATTTCATGTCAACAAAATTTAATGAAAAAATTATTTAAATTAATTGGGTGACGTTCTATGTGAAATATCAATAGTTAAGTGGCTTTCTAAAATAGTTATTCATAATTGAATAACTTTCTAAGATAACTACTCATAATTAAGTGACTTTCTGAAAAAGTGATTCATAATTGAGTGACAATTTGAGATATTATCTCGATAATTGTTCATAGTTGAATGACTTTTGTATTGTATTTCTCGATCTGAACTAGTGAATGATTTTCGACGATAAGTGATAAACATGCTTTGGTAACTTTTCCAGAGTTGTACATATGATTTATTTTCCATATTTGCACATGCCTATGATGTGACAATGGTATATACTTTTAACCAAATTCCAAAGTCCACTCCATTTGCGACCTACAACTTGTCCCTTCATGATTTCCAGTTCATTGAGTATAGGCTCCAAAAAAAACCAAAAAAAAAACACTTGTAGACTTTAGACATACATATATAGTAGTGCCCCTACAATATTGGTTAAACGATTTCTTGCGCTTTGACACACGTATAATGATTTTGGGGACACAAAAGGAAGAGGAATAATTGAAAAAAAAATGTTAGAAAGAGTGTTACAGAATAATACATATGGTTAACTAGCACATAATTTTACATATACACAAGGTAAATGGAGAAAATTCAAGGAATAACATATAAGAATTTAATGAGGTTGGTATTGGATCGATATAACAAAGCGATCATAAATCTTTAACGAGAGAAATTAGAAACAAAGAGGAGTATACCAAAAAAGTGCATATGAATACTTAATATAATTTGGTCAATGAACCAGTAAACATTGAAAATTTTGAGACTCTTCAAGACATGTTCAAGTTTAGTTGGGACTGTATGCGATGTATTTGATTCCAATTAGGATTTTTGGAGGCAACTTTACCCTAAACCCTAGCTCATGCCTATAAAGGGTAATATATTTAGATTCCACAAATTCATGAAATATTCATAAAGAGATCAAATCTAAATTATCCTAGTTTGAGAGATACACCATAAACGATATCCTACTTCGAGAAATATGTCACTAACAGCCCTCGAATGAATTATGAAAATCAATTTCAAATCATTCTAGTTCAACAAATACGACACTAACAATCGTCTATTTACAAGAGAAGTCTTAAGAGAGAAGAAATACGGCACTAAACATATTTATACCTACAATATTTATTAATAAAACCAATTTGTATTCTATCACTCTCAAATTTGTTGCAAACAAGACCTATATATTAAAAAATAAATAAAGACCATTCCGAAATAGGGAATTCCTTGGAATGACCCACTACTTTTTCTTTAAAATTGGACCGCACCACAAGCGTTTTGGGGTCGAATCGCAATTTGAATTCAGTAGAATTTTATTTTATGTATTTCAAATGTAGTGGGAGACTCAAAATAATTAAGTTGATGATTGTGATAAAGACATTTCATAGAGAAAGATATACAATAGATTCTCGAAGATCACACTCAGGCGCGGCATATGACTTGCGCTCCTAAATTTGAGGGGCTCCATTTTTTAGGTTATAAGTTATTATTTTTAACAAATATTGAACACTATTTATAGAAAAAGTGAAGTTTTCATATGAAATGAAAGAATTATTAGAAGAAATTTGACATATTTAGGAATCGTTTAGTGTGAGGGATAAAAAATAATATTGATGGGATGAGAAAATAGTGATGAGATAACTTTTTTGTATCTTGTTTGGTTGTCATGGGATAACTTATCCCGTCATTTATATCATAGTGATGAGATAAATTATCTCATATACATGGTGGCATAAATTATTAGGATAAATTGCAAGTGATAACTTATCCCGACATAAACATTGCCAAACTAAGCAGAAAGTACTATATCACATGAAAGATAATTTAAAATAAGAATGGTTATATTATCAAATGAAAAAATAGATTAAAAGAAATCAATTATATAAAAATTATTAACAATTTAACTTTTAAGGCCCCTATTGATTTTGACTTTTGAAGTACTAATCTAACTTGGCGTCACGATCACACTAGACTTTGGTTATGATTGGAATATATATGGAAAAATTTTATGGTGATTGAGTCACAATCAACAATAGTTGCACGAGGACACCATTTTTTTTGACAAGTGCATTTATGGGCCCCTTTTCTAACTATCACACTTTCTCTCTCACACTTCCATTTTCTCAAATTTTAGTCATTTCTTCTTTTGCAATTTTTCTTTGCAAAACCTCTTTTTTATTTTATCTGTGCGATTTTTTTAACCAACGTTTCTATGGTTTTTTTTAGTCTTATGATCTCTCAATGCAAAAAATGTATTGATATTACTATTATTTTATACTTTCACAAATTCATTTGATTGACTCTTTTTTCTTATTAATTTTTAAATTCCCTCCGAAAAAATGTATCTATACAAGTTTCATTTGAACACTTAACATAAAAAAAAATTCAAAAAAAAAATCTTTAACAAGAAACACAAAATTAATATTAGCAATAATTATTTGATAGATGCCAAGCAAGTAGAGAATTTAACAAATATGAAAAGATAAAAAAAAAAAAAAAAAGAAGATAATTGAGTGCTATCATTAATATGTTATTGTAAATATTAAGAATTCAGATACATTAAGTGGTTACAAAATAAATAAAAACATATTTAACAATTAAGAATTGCGTGATTAAGATTAAAACCCCAAAAAATAAATTAATGACTAATTAAAATTAAATTGTATATTTAAGTATAACAAATAAGGTCAGTTGAATTTTAATAGCTCAATTGATTGATTATATGATTTTTTTACTTTGTTTATGAGAGTTCGATTATAATTTTTTTGATTTCACTATCTTTAATTTCTTCAAATCAATCCAAAAATTGAATTCAAAATTTTCTAACACATTACTTTAATTTTTCCTCTAATAATGATATAGAGATAAATTAGACATGTTAGATACAGCGGGCAATTTCCATAGTTTGTTTATGATTTTAAAAAAAAAATATGCTGAGAGTTGATAAACAGGAAAAAAAATACAAGTGAAAAAGAAAAGATTAAAAAAGAAAGAGAAAAAGTAAGAAAGTGCAATAAATAAATTGTGGTCCCATGATGCAACTGACAATAATTGTGCCTCATACAAAATAAATTTTTTCCATTCTAGGTACATCTAAATATAGATAGTGACTGTGCATGACCTACTCAAATTTCAATCAACATCGATCTTTAACCTATCTAGCTACGCTTATTTCAAAAATCTCGGGCATGAGATCCATTTAATTATACAAAAAAGCTGCAACAATATATCCCCACCTACGCCCTCAACACTTTGGCAACCCACTCGTATAACAAAAACATCTTTTAACGATAATAAATATATATACGCATTAATAAAAGATATGTTAGGACTGAAAAATAAACAGGTGTAATGCGAAAGCTAGTAAAAAAAACCTCGAAAGACAACGAGTAAGAAGACAAACCAGAAACACACCAAAGGAGACAGATTTAACGTGATTCGGTTAATCAACCTCAGTCCACAAAGGAGATGAGCAATTCACTATAAATATGAGAGTACAAAATATAAAGAGAAACAACATCAACCGATTCACTTGGAATACAAGGAGGTACACAATATTCTCCCCCATAACCGCAACTCTCAAAACCTCTAGGACTACATTGTGAATGTTGGTTAAGTTAGAAGGAACAAATATATATTTGTAGAGTCCTAAAATCTTTCCTACAAGAAAAGGACTAGTCAAAATAATAAAATATTTTAATAAAAGAAAAACATATTTATGATAAAAAAAAAAATCAGGATAAATAAACCTCAATAAAATGATAAAATATTTATTGATATTAGTTAATTATCATTGGATATATATTTGGTGTTTGGACTTTATCGGTCATGATATTTGCCCTTTTATAGAAATTATATATGCACAAATATTGTGCAGGGAGAGCAATTTTGTCAAAATCTTATGCTATGGGGTTTGTGAAATTTATGAGTCTGCATTCATTTTCATACTACCCTTTTCAGTGTTTTTTTTTTTTTTTTTTTTTTTTGAAATTGTTACATGTGAATTAAATTTAAATTGAGTGTAATTAACACGATGCAGGGAAAAAGTTACGTTAAATCAAATGGTGTCACTTAACATTACTTGGTTGCAATTTTAATTCTAAATCTAACTAGTCAAAATACATTATTCATTTAATAATGATCAGGGATTCTAATTCTGACTTAAGAGTAGATGTATATATGTCTTGAATAGTTTAGCCTCATTTGATAACTTATGGTCGCACAGAATACTTAATCATCTTATACTAACAATAGACTCCTTTTGGTGTCTTAAAATGTTCTTTTTAATTATAAAAGCATCTCTAACGAGATTATCATACTGAATGCAATTGAAGAAATTAAAGTCAGAAAGACTTGAAGTAATATGCTTAAATTATATTGTCACACTCATATAATCTTTAATTATGTTTGTTTAAAATATGGTGTCATTATAACATATTGTTCATCTATTCTCTGATTTGATAAAATATTGACATTGGTTATTAAGAATTATGCATGATGCTTCCACAAACACCCATCTACTCAGGATTTACGGGATATAGATATGAAACTGGATATGCTTGAACTAGATCGCACCACTGATTATGCAGTTTGACTTATTTAATTATTTGGTCCAAGTTGTTATCACGAGATATCAAATGAATAGACGCATGACATGTGTTTGTATACTGGATACAACTTAAGTATGATTAATTAATGCATATGTTTACTAGATAAAATCATTTAGCCATAATAAATTGAATTGATTTGACGTAAACATCTAATGCAGATAAATATTTACCGTTTAAATATATGTTTATTTCTCCCAACATAGCGTGAAAGGTGGCTGGCGATATTATCGTATCATATATATTATTTGATTGTATCCCTTTTTCCCAATTCTTGCCAATACTTACTGGATCATCTTTATGTGTGTATCCATTTCAACAAGTCATCACTCTGATCCACTTCTTTATTAATTCATCAACAGTATTGTCTTTGAAGGAAAGCCATGTAAGGCCATATCTCATGTTGAATAGTCCCTCAAAAATGAACAAGTAAGCGCGGAGTCAAGAATTAGATGAAGGGGGTGCAATATTAAATATATATTCATAATAGCTAACATTTAATTTCTCTACACTACATGATTTCACAAAGATAGTGTCAATAAAATAAAGAAAATAAAAGTATAATATTATTATAAGGAATTTCTAACCATCCTAGTGTTTAGAATATTCCAACATCATATATATGGTTTCACCTGAAGTTAATTTGAGGATGAATATTAAAGAGTTTAAATTTTTTACACGAATAATATATAATGGTTATGAGCATATGATTAAGTTGACCTATAACAACATTTTTTAACAAACCCAATGTTTTAACTTAAAAATAAAGTAATACTCCCTCCATCCAATAATAGTTGTCCAACAATACTTGTTCAGTTTAGAAAATTAAGAGATATTTATCATCTAACTATTTCTCAAAGCATTAAATTTAATAAAATCAAAGGATAAAATAGTAACATTATCCCTATTATTTATTATTTTTTAAGAGGTGTGTCAAGTCAATAATGAACAACTATTGTCGAAGAGTATTTATACTATTAATGCATATAGCTTAGATTGCAAAAGTATTTCTTATTTCTCTTGTGTGTTCTACAATAATCCATCCCCCATTAGGCCGACAATCAATGACATAAAACATAGAAATTAAGATCCATTTTGGATATGAAAGGGACACCAACCCTTCCTTCGAAGCAATTCTTGATTTTGGAGATCTTTGGGTAGCATGTTCACAATCATGATTCATGAGATTCTCTTGTCTTTCTTCCTTTTACTTAAACATATAGTTTATTATATATATATATTAAATCATACTAATTTATCATAATTATATCATAAATTGAGATATAAATATGTATTAATGGTTTAGTAATAAGAGTGCATGTAAAGTCATGTATTCATTGAATTGGTTAACTATAGTATCTAATGAAATTACTAATTATACATTGTTGTGAAGGAGTATGAGAAAGTAATTGCATCATCGTTCAAAGCCTCTCATGTGTGTTTAAATTAAACTTTTATTTTTCGTTGTCGAATATGTTACATTCTACCCCTCTAAATATCATATTTATCATATGACATGGAAAAGTGGACTTGTTCTAAACTCATCCGACCCTTGCCTTTTCATAATTATTCTTGGTTCTATCACTCAAAAATTCCCTTAGGTGCTTGATTATTCTTGAGCAACTGAGCTACCACTTCGTGCAAGTGTTTGCACTCTCCGAATGGTAAGACTTCTCTTGAATGGTAAAATTTTGCTTAAACGCTTCAATTGATGTGGTAAGACTTTCTTGAATTAAGGTTTTGCATTTCATAGTCATAACGACAGGGAATCGTCATTAAACAAGGATAATTATTTTTGAAGTTCTTTCTTGATACGCTATTAGATGTGATGAAATTATACCTTTTGTATTAGAAAAAGCTTCAAAAAATAATAAAATAAATTCTCATGATATCCAAAAAGATATTGTAACTGTGTGTAAGATTGAAACGAAAAATGGTGGCTATGTTACTTTATTAGTTGATGAATTTAGACATGTGTCAACGTAAAGAGAAATTGGCTATTTGTCTACGATATGTCGACAAAATGGAGTTTGTGATGAGGGCATTTATGGACTTGTTCATGTTAAGTATGCTAGTGCTTTATCTTTAAAGAAAGCAATTGTGGATGTACTTGCTCACCATTCTTTGACTTTATCTAATGTACGAGGGCAATGTTACAATTGGGCAAGCAATATGCAAGATGAGCTGTGTGGTCTTAAAACATTGATTAGACAAGAAAGTAGATCTGCTCATTTTATTCATTATTTTGCTCATCAACTTCAACTAACTCTTGTCGCGATTTCTAAAAAGTGTGTTCAAGTTGAAGAACTTGTATTAGTGATTTCAAATATTTTGAATATGTTGGGAGCTTCTTTTAAACGTGTGGATGATTTTCAAGAATTTTTTTAAAAAAAAAAAACTTCGAGAGGCATTGGATATGGGTGAACTAGAAATGGGTAGAGAGCGTTGAATCAAAAAGTTGATCTTATTAAAGCCGGTGATACTCATTGGGGATCTTACTACAAGTCATTTGGAAACTTTATTTATAGTTTTGACTCTATTGTTAATGTACTTGATACTCTTGTTATAAATGCAAGTACTTTGAAAGAAAGAGCAAGCACATCGAAATTTCTCAGAAATTGTCATACATTTGAGACTGTTTTCATATTGCATTTGATGACTGATGTTTTAGGAATCACATATCATTTTAATGTGTCATTACATTAAAAGGAGCAAGATATTACAAATGTCATGTCATGATTTTTGTAAAGATAGAAAAGAGAAGATTGCAAATTTTAAGTAAAAATGAATGAAATCCTCTCTTAAAAAAATATTGGATGAGATTCACTTAAATAAAAAGTAAATGCATTTTGTATCAAGCATGACATTTCATTACCCAATTATGATGATTCATTTTCTAACTCTGGGAGATTACGACATAAAGTTGTTAACTATACTATTTTGCACCATATCATGTGGATGTGTTTTGTAAAATCATTGGTTGACAGCTACAAAAACTTTGACCGTTTCAATGAGGTGACAAGTGCTATACTTAATGGAGCAGCTTGCTTGAATTCAATTGATTCATTTTCTAGTTTTACCATAAAAAAAAATTATAAGAATAGACTATTTACATCCTAATTACTTTCATGGATTCAACATGAGAGCTCTTGAGAATTAACTTGTTAATTACATTATAGATATTCATGATATTGATAAAAAGTTCTCTAATTTGGGTGGATTTAGGGAACTTTCAAGAAAGTTGGTTGAGACAAAGAAACATTTAAACTATTATCTTATACTAGTAAAATTACCCGCGCTTCGCGCGGAAATTTAATATCACGAAATATATAAAATAATACTTAAAACTTATCAGTCACTAAAACTAAAACACTATATCATCTTACATAAAAGATTAATAATGTAAAGAAAAATGAAAATTATAACATCTTATCATTTATCCTTAATAACATAAGCATAAATTAATGATTGTAAAAATATATAGCAGGATCTGTAACATAAGCAATGGTGTCACTAAGCCACTCAACATGAGTAAACTACACAAATATTTAATTGTGAAGAGGAAGAGAAGAGGAGGAGGTTCAAAATTTTTGGTGTTTTAAAATGAGAGGAAATCAATCCCTCTATTTATAGAAAACAGATGGTAGTGTGAACAAATATTTACTGTGCCTTATCGGAAATGTTACAACTATTTGGAAAAGTTGCATCCTTTCAGAAAGGTCACAACCTTTCATAAAATTAAAGTCACAACTTTTCATAAAATTCGCAACTCTTCATTAAAGTCGCATCTTTTCATAAAAGTCACAACTCTTCATAAAAGTCACAACTCTTCATAAAAGTTGCAACTCTTCATAAAAGTCACAATTTTTCGTAAATGTCACAACTTTTGGTGCAAGGGGAAAGCTAGCATTGAAAATAAATAAATTAAAAGTGAATTCTGGTTTGTGGTGACGCCACGTAGGCGGGCCTAAGGTTCTCTTATATATAATTATATATGATTTCTTTTGGTGAAGTTTGCTTTGCTTCTACCCATTGCCACTACAACAGTTGAAAAAGTTTTTTTTGGCAAGAATGACTTGCGGAATCGAATGGACGATGAATTCTTGGATGACTACATAATGCCTTATAGAAAAAAACATTTAAAGATGTTTCTAATGAGTGTATTGTGAAAACATTTCAAGAGATAAAGTGTCGTCGAGTGCAATTGTAGTTACCGATTTACATATTTTTATGTGTATATGAGGCTATCACTTAATATATTTATCCTACTTCATTTTCTTTAGTCTATCCATTGATATTTTGTAAGTTTTTGTTTTGAGATTATTCATTTTGGATAGTTGGTTAATCTGATATAGAACAAGGAAAGAATATGAGCAACTTGAAGCATTATATAGAGATCAACAATTGAGGTATGAATATTTTGTAACCAAACTTGATAATCTGACCGGCGCAATATATTTTTTTTGTTACTTGTCCTAATGTATAAACATTCCTGACGAAAATTATGATTTCTTCACTGCATTTGGTGCATGAGCAATTTTAATTTGAGAGTCCAACGTTGAATAAGATGAGTCCTAATCTAATACCATATAAAATTAGGTATTGGACTTAGCTCATACCCTAAAAGATAGTTTAAAGGAAGGAGTCTTATAAGGAGCTCACCTATGACCTATATTCATTAACCATCAAATGTGTCACTTTTTTTTTCATTTTTTTAATACTAATCCTAATGGTATGAACTCAGGATTCTTTCCAAACTGAGTTATTTTTACTAATCTTATCCCAAAAATGTAATTCAATATTTTATTGGGCTGCTTTGACCTATCATTGGCTCATCTACTCAAAATTGTTTCCAATTCATACAATATCATATGTCAATATAGCTAAATAAAAAGAGCATGACCAACAAAAAAAGATTTTCAAAAAGGACAAGGTCAAATTTATTGAAGCAAAGTGATCAGTTACGTTGGGATAGATTGAGGTCAAATCATTGGTGTGTTATCAACTTCTCATAGAAGAAAGCTATTACTATTATGATATGGATTGAATTTTATTTGAGTGGATATAAATGCATGAATTTGAGGAATAAATAAAGAGGTTATTATAATAATCCATCTAAATATATTAATATTTCCATTCATACCTTTCACTCGTAATTAAGAGTCAACAATTGTGATAAAGACATTCCAAAGATTTTTCCAAGGAGAAAGTTAAAGGAATTGTTTGGTAATTGGTAGGGTATATATATATATATATAAAAGTTGATAGGGTGTATAAGCATAATGTATTAGTAATGTTTGTATTAGTTATGTTCGTATTAATTATGCTTACATGCTGAAATTATTTCTTATCTGGTTTGCTATATTAAAAAAAATATGCATTGCATAATTTCTAAAAAATTGTTTACGAAATACCCTCCACAAATATGGTGGAAAGGATGTAGATATGATTTTAAAGGGTAATTGTGTATTACTCATGATTAATAAAATTCTTTGCATTACTAATATTATGAATTTTCATGTATTTGTTATTCATATCTTAATACCAAATAAAGTATGCAAGTTACACATTAGTTGAAAAGGTGTACAAAATAAGATACTAATAATATACAAAACTAATGAGCATACATTATTTTTCTATGAAAGCCCCATAAAAACATGTGGATTTGAAAGCAAAATATTGGTCTTAATTAACAAGTTTAGTTTTGTCATTTTATTATGGGCAAAAAACTTAAGTATACAACTTAATAACTTTAATCACACGAATATAGCAATCCTTTTTTTTTCAATTGAATAGCAATATTTTTTTTTCAAAACTGGAATTCTTATTAAAATAAAAAATAAAAAAAATGTTTACCAAGTCAGCCATAATTATCCATTTTTCTTGAATTTTTCCAATTATTTTACCTTCCCTGATTTACTCTAATTTGTTATATATCATATCCCATAAAGAAAGGTTTCCTACAAAAATAAAACTTCAGTTACAAACTAAGATCGACGATCAAATATGCAAACCAATAATTTTTCAATTCTAATTCATCACGGCGGGCGTTGGGACTCATCAGGTAATCTTTTTGATAGTAATTCCTTTGGTTTTGTCGAATTTGGTGGAATATACATTCTTAAGATTTTGGTTAATGTTTTGGTGCAATGGTAAAGGTATAATTATTAAATATATATTAAGATTTAGCAATTGTTTGTGGAATATTAATAGGATTTTCACATAATCTTCGTTTTAATTATCTTTGGTATTTATTCGTTGTTTTATATTAACGATTTTGGTGTAATACAACAACATCATATGATTTTGATTGTAATATGATAAGCCAGATAAGTTTTTTTTTTTAAAAAAAATAGGTTAAATTGATTAAAGCACCAAGTTAATATAAAATCATTAATTAAGTGGTTTAATTGGTATGTTGCATGCCAAATGTTAACAGATTTTATCAATAGTTTCTTTTGGTATGTGATATGGTGTACACATACCAACTTCAAGTTATATTTCAAGTACATATTTTTGTGTATTTAGTTGTATTATTTGGTATATAAAATATAACTTTCAAAACAAATTCGGTTAATTTTTTGGTGTATTTTATTTATCTGAATTGGTGTAGATAATAATTTGAAAATTGGTCATATGTGATCTGGTACTTAATCTGGTATATTTGTTTCTATAAATTGGTGGTAAATTAATACTCTCATAAATGTGTTGGTGTATTTTTGGGTTAAATTTCAGATTACTATTGATACGTCGATTGGTGTAATACATTTTATTAATTGATTGTGTGAATTACCACAAATTGATTTAGGTATGTGATGTGGTATTTATGCTGGTATATTTGTTTCTAGTAAATGACACCAAAATAATACTATGATGTATGAGTTGGTGTATTAAATGGTCTAATATATAATATCATAATTTCAAAATACGTAATAAATTATTGATGTATGAATTGTTGTATTTATTGATGTAGTAAATTATTTGGTGTAATTGATGGTGAAAATTGAGGTCAAAATTTTGGTGAAAACATTGGTGCACATTTTGGGCAATTAGTAAAGTATATTGATAACGGTCTTATATACCATCGAATACCAAGGTAACTATCAAACTGTTTAAATTGATGAGTGTATAAATTCATTCTGCAATTTTTTTAAATTTATTAATAATTTGAAATTTTCTACAGGTAATTACGTGGATTACGAAATTGAAGGAGTGATGTATGATGCAAACACCAAATACGAAGGCTTGATTACTACTATATTTTCACAATTGGGTGTGGACACGACCATTTATCATTTGGAACTCAAGTATTTCATGATTGGTCCATTACCACCAATGGAGATTCATAACGATATGGGTGTATATAATTCCAGCCTAAAACAGAAATAATTTTAGTGAAACTACTTAATGTGAAAAACTTGGTTACCAGAAATAATAGACTATGTTAATGTAAAACGTTGTTAACAATTGTAAAATATGCCCAGATATTGGTAAAAATATAGGAATAATGAATAAAGGTGTGTTAATATATTGGTTTGATCTGGAACCAATATATGGTAAAATAGTCACGCAATTGGTAAACATATAGGCACGTAATAATGGATGTGTGTAGAAATCATATGTTTACTTTATACACCAACATAAAACAATAAATGGAAAGAAACTAGTTTAGGTTAAAATCATGGTATAGCAGAAAAAACACACTCTGTTAATGTAAAAAAGTTGGTTTACTTGAACTAAAAACTACATAAAACTTGGTAAACGTAATGGTATATATATACCAAACTAAATAGCACATATAAAAAAGATTTGGTAATGCTAAAACCAATTGTCATAGTACTGGTTGTATAAAGTAATTCAACTATTTGAGTTATATACCAACCTATAACGGTATATTGTAAAAAACTATAAAAGGTTAATATTTTGGTTTGGATTGTTACCATAATTACCACATTCTGTTCATGTAAAAAATTTGGTTTATATATGGTAAAAAAAGGCACAAATATATGGTGAGACCTCTGGTTAATTCGAATGAAAATTAAGTGAAGAAGATGTAAGGTTTAAGAGATATGAATGACTAAAATTGAAGGGTTAACTCAATATACCGCTGAAAAAAGGATTCTTAATATTTCTAGGAAATAACTCAGTTATCACTAATTGTACCAATTTTATTGGTACCATAAAAATCTTTAAATAAAAGGAATAAATCAATATGAACAAAAAAATGACTACAAAACGTAAAAAGGAAAATAAAAAAATAATGAATTGTGTGAAAAGGGATTTGTAATATTTCTTGAAACTATAACTCAATTATAGTACCACAAATCTTTATATAAAAGGAATCCCAATAAATGACTACAAAACATAAAAAAGGAAATTAAAAAAAAATAAACAAACGTGTGTATGTGGGTGTGTTTAATGAGATAGAATATATGATAAAATTAAATACCTAATTACACTCCACATAATATGGCACGAACTACTAAGAGAGAGAGATAGAGAGAGAGAGAGAGAGAATTCCGGTAAAAAAAAATAAATTAAATGTTTTGTTATGTATGTAATTAAAAACTTAGTTTGTAATTAAATATAAATATATTGATATTTTGTTAATAAAAGTGTCAAGTAGTATACTTTTATAATTTTTCCAAATATCACGATTCACGAGTAACAATCCAAAATCTTTGAACAATCTATATATCAATCAGGTATTTATGCAAAGCTGCAACAAATCCCTCAGCTTTAAAAACAAGGCGCTGTGGTATTTTTAGACTTTTATGCTGCATTTTCTTAGGGAAAATCCTGCAAGATCTTCTCTCCATCACGGGAGTCGACTCGACTAAAGTAAATTTGTCTAAAACTATTCTACGTTACTACACTTTGCGTTCAATTTTCGCAATATCTATGGGTTAACGTCCATTTTCGATAATTCGATAATTTTTGGATGGAGTAATTAGCCATGCATGCTCCTTTTTTTAATAAAGTAATAGATCCTATCCCTTGAGCAGTTTACTATAAGAATAGCTCCACATCTAGAAATATATGTCAACATCCAGCCCGCCCTTTACAGCGGTATGTGAGCAGGACTTTAGGATATCATGAGACAACATCGGGCTGTGGTGTTGCCTATCAAAAAAAAATTGTTTAGGAATACAAGCAAATCGAAGTTCTGTATCGATATAAGTTTCATTTATTTTGCTTCAAATACTTAGATTCTAAGCGACTTTATATCTTGGTGTAACTCAACTCGATCGATCAATCTACTAATGACCAAAATACTGTTAGCAACTGCAGCGTAGCTATAGCTATTCATTACAACTGGGAAGAAACATTTGCTCTCATGTAAATATTAGTAGTAGATCATCGTACAGTAATATTTTTCAAATGTTTTATTGTACATCAAGAAAACGTAATAATTTGTTTGAAAATCTATGATGAAACATACTACACATGTTCCATTTAAAAATGGCATTAACCAATAACTTGTGTCATTCATTCCTATCATAATATTCCTCATACATCTACATTGGTGGACCGCGAAATTTGAAATTAGTAATATACTAATAATGCACATAGATAAATACATACAGACACACTAGATAAATACATAGAGACACACTGTTTACCTTTTTTACTATTCAGAATGAAACGTTAATTTTAAAAAAGAAATGAGAAAGTTAATTACGCAGATTTCTAGAAAAACTTATCCAGAGGAGCAACTATTCCCAGAATTGTTTTCCCAGAACTTTTCTAATAATCATCTCCAAAGTCCCAATGCCACCTAAAAATTACATTACTAATAAACAATACCTCAAAGAGGTAAATTGTTCTTTCTAAAACAGAGTATGAAGGAGGAAAAATAGCGCCTAGCTGATACTTTCAACAGGAAATGGATAGGACCAGATAGACAAAACTCAAATAACCTTGGGGAGAAGTCTGACCGTACTCTATGTACAAGGACATTTTGCTAATTCTCTGGTAGAGATCAAAGGAATAGCGGGAGAATTTTCTTATTAGGTCAAAAAGTTGACTATCCGTTCTCGAGTAGACACAAGACATTACCTAGCTTGAGGTATTCTTCCGTGCAGCATAAGTTCGATATGCTGCCAGTCCAACAACGGCAACAGCAGCCACAACTGCAATTTTAGTCGAGAGTCAGATGGAATACAATAATTTGATTCAAAAAAATTGGCTCTAATATGCCAGGCCTATCTTCAGTGCCAATGTTCATTCATTCAGTTCCATTTTCTACTTCTCTTTGGAGATATCTTTAGGGGTATTAGATTCAAAGTACCTGAAGTAAACATAAGAGAGCGATTAACAAGGTGACGATATTGTTTCTGGCTACGTCCAACTTCAGTTTCAGGAACACTTAAATGAGGGTGCTCTGCAGCAGTGACAATTCTATTGAACATGCTGTTCAGATCTCTCTCCTTCACACTAATGTGAATAGGTGCATCTATTCCAAAATTCTGACATATCTGGACAAATATTTCAAAATTTTATATGTAGAAATAAAAACCAAGCATAAAATCTTTTTATGTAATTCATTTAAAACCCAGGGTACATTCACTACATTCGATCTCTGCACAAAACAGAACACAATTTGATCAATGTAAGTACCTTTGCTGAATCTTTTATTGCCATTGGATATGAATCAAGATCATCCTTTGCAGCAACAAATAGACAAGGCACCATGAAACCACTAACTTCCCCTCGCCTTGCCACAGTCATCAGCAATTCCGATGCTCTTTTTAAAGAATATTCATCGGAGCTAAAGGGGGAAAAAAGAAGAAGAAAGTACTCACACAAAAAGCAAAGCATTATGAAGACACGATGAAGAAGAAGGAACCTGTCTATATCCAAGGTGATGGACTATGCCAATGAATTCAACAATACACTAAAAGCTGCTGGTCACTTAGATCTTGCATTACTCACCTGTCATATGCAAACACTGCTACATCACAAGATGCCAAAGATTCCTTAGTAGATAGAATCATCTTAACTTCATCTTCTGGAATCTCCCTAAGCACAAGTGTTTTCTTAGTTCCCTGCAATAAAACCCGTACTTAGTAAGATGTCAATTACTTGGATGTCAATCTAAGGGTATTAAAGAGTCCGGGCCAACCCGGAACCGAACCAGCCAGAGGGGGCAGGGTTGGGCTGGGTTCATCATAACACCAACCCACACGGTCTTAGCTGTATTATTGACGGCCGAAAATCGGTCCAACCTGGTGGCGTCACATCACTCCTGAAGCGGTTACCCAGACCAGCCCTGACCGGCCCGGCCTGACCCGGTTCAACGGTCAAATTTTGTTTTTTATATTTATTAAGAAGTTAAAAAAACTAAATTTTAATTAAATTAGAAATTATTATTTTAATATAAAACTGGTCCAGCCCGGCCCTGCACGGGCCTAACTATACCCGGATAAACCCAGCTCGGTTGGAAATGGACCCTCCCAACCCGATAACCAACCCAGAGTTCCAGACCCCAGCCCGGCCCCTTAACACCCTTATGTCAATTTTGAAAGCATTCAGCAAGGGAATACAATTGCAAATGCAATGATTGCCCATATTTCACAGGATGCGCATCCATGGATCAAAGAAAAGTATGACTCTATTAATTAACCCTATGCATATTTGTAATGAATCATGTGCATAGAAGCTAACACATGTAGGAGCTCTTACTCATATTGCAGCACACTGGCACACCAGTTTTAGAAAGATCAACTAACATCCTAACAAGTCAAATGAAAATCTTCTGAGAGCACTTACCCCAAGACGGTCAACAACATTAACAGCATAGTGCTCGTCAGTTGTCACCGCATAATTTTCTGAGAAAGGCCTTTAGCGAAAAAAAGTTATGCATCAGAAATTGCCAGGCAAAGGATAGTTAAGAAAATGACAGAAGGGAGATATGGTCATTTGGCTGGCCAATTTCAAGAAAAATGGAAATCTGCTATATAAAAAAAAGAACTTTGGAAAAATGCCTAATAGCCATAAACAAGAACAATTATTAACAACAGCAATTCACTAGCTTAAATTCATATAGATACCTTCCCAACAACGACTTCAGCAAGGCCGACTTGCCAGATCCTTTAGGACCGAAAACAAAACACTGGTAAACATTTCGATCTGTCTGTTGTTTCTTGCGGTCAACTGATTTTCTCCTGGTAAGACGGAGTGCTGATGCAGCACCACAGTTATACCCAATGTATATCAAGTTGGCCAAACTCTGAGCTGGTTCCAGCAACGTCATAAGAGCCCACTGATATTGCAAGAATAAGCAGTTTTGATATTTAATAACATGTCTTAACAGAAATTATTTTTTGTCCGATAGAAGTAGATGTCAACTAGAGTATGTGACATTATAAGCATTATATGTAAAAAGGTAAAAGTACACCAGAAATAGCAGACTAGCAAAATCCCATTTATTAATAAAAAAATCCTGGAGAGCAATCTATAACATAGATATCCTAATGACCTTGTACACAGTTTTCTGAAGAAAAAAAAGGAAGGAAAACCAAAGTCAATTAATTTTTGGGTGGTGATCTATCTACTACATTTGAACAAGTTAACTGCTCAAAACATGTAGGGCATGTAAGCAAGAAAGGTATATTTCCAAATTATCTGATCTTGAAAGGAAATGATATCGGATCTGTTGGAAGAAATTTGAAAGTATTATGAACCCTCTTGACAGTGCAATAACCAGGAGAGGGGAATGAAGAAAGAAAGTTAGTAGTAAGAACCTCAGATAGGAAAGCAGAAAGAGACAATCCCCCCAATGGAGTTCTTTCGACAGCATTCTTGTAGGGAGCTTCACCCCAGGGACTGCAATTTTCAAACATAAAAAGCCAGGTTTAGCAATCAGCTCAGAGGGAAGGGCAACTGAATGAGAGAGAAGACGAGTCGAGAGCACTTCTCAACATAAGATTCAAACAAAGAGGATCGGTGATAATGAGAAAAAATATTTTACAAAACCTGTACTAAAAGAAAATAAGATAACTGAAAAGAGAAGTTGTCTAAATCAATCTGCAAGCATAATTCTAACTCATCCCTAGTAAAGTCAAAAGACTGAAAACTTCACATCCTCGCAATTAGCTGCACACAAATTACTCAGAGCTACCATTTTCAAGGATAACTTTAAGAAAAGACTCGACACTCTATATGAGATTCACGATAGAAGTGTTACAAATCTGCTAAAAGCCGTCTCATTCGATCAATTTTTATGTGTCAAGCAGAGCTTATAGGCATATTTCACAAATTCCCCCAATAGGATTAAAATAATTTTGTAAATAACCCTTAGGAAACAGATGTAAAAAGTGAAACAACTTCGATCAATGAATGGACAAGATTTGTAACAAGTAGTATCCTAATAACTAAACCTACAGTCTTAGCAGGAAGTGTGCACCAAAACCATCCAAACATACATAATTCAAAGAGATCAAAGAAACCTTTTTACCTTTCCGGTGCAGTTGAAAAAAGATCATCAAGCTCAGAATTTCTGAGAACTCCATCCTGCATAAAACAAAGATTATAGATTTAGGAACAAAAAAAAAAGTTCAAAATTTCTAGTATTATCCAAAGAATTTTAAGGCTTGGCAAAAAGTATTTGCATAATCACCAGGCTAATAGCATTTTGTTTTAATAACTGTGATGTCCAAGTCAGCTAGCTTGCACACACCTTGACTAATTCCACGGGACACCTGCTACCCCCACCAGCAGGTATCTAGTTACTCTATCCATCAAGGCTTGGACAAATTCTTAGTGTTCTTCCAATGAGCTGAGTCTGAATCTTTATACAGGCCAAGCAATTGGCGTCTGACCATCTTCCATTCACTCTTTATCCTCTTCAAGTTCACTTTGGAATCTTTAAAAAAGTGGGGACAATTGGAATTTGGCTCAATTTAATTCCTTGAAGTTCAATTTTTCATTTCCAATTTGGTTAAATTTACATTGTGACAAGATAATTGTTCATTAGTCTTAGCAACTAAGTTGAGCAGACTCTTCAGTTTCGATGCCGCACCCGTGTCGGATTCTCCAAGAATACACTACTTTTGGCGAATCCGACACACACCCCTTGACATTTTTTAAGAGTCCAAGCAACATTCTTTTGGACTTCCTGTATCAAAGATTGCTCTCTATCTTAACAACCCAAGAGTTCTGGTGAGATCAATTCACTGCATAACCTTTAGTTACTCAGAGCAACCCCACCCCCTAGAGACAATGGATGCATATAATGATCCACTTTATTATCAAGTCATATTAAATGCATGAAAAAGAAAACAGTTACTCCCTTTGTCCCAATTTATGCGGAACTTTTCGTTTTTCGAGAGTCAAACAGTTTAAGTTTGACCGGGAAACAGTTTAAGTTTGACCGGGAATTTGTGCATGGAATCTTCATTTTTTTTTTAAATGAAATTTACATATTTGTAAACTACGTAAAAAGTACTATAAGTCACAATAATTGATAATTCAAAATGTTTAAAAGATTCATGAAAAATTAACGGGTCAAAGATAGACTTCTTTGAATCTCGAAATCCGAAAAGTGCCATATAAAATGGGACGGAGGGAGTACTTATACAAAAGAAAATGCATGAAAAAATAGTGTCATACTTTATCAGTGTCAAATGTGCTGAAAACCCCTTTCAAGAACTCCACTGCTTCGCTGGTCAGTTCCAGACTCTGCAAGTAGACAACATTATTGAGAATGGAACTACAAGAAAGACAGCAATCCACTAGAAAAATATGAGTATACCACCGGAGTTTTTCTTGTAACAAACAATATTGTGTAAGACAACTTACACCTTCAGAAAAATGAAAAAAAAAATGAAGCAGCATTGGGACAGAGAAAGACGGTTCCTATCATCTGATCCTTGATAATTTTCCATTATAGGAACTGTGAACAACGGAGCTGATTCACCATGAACCAGAAACTCTGTGAAAACTAGGTCAACAAATTATAGATATTCGACATGATTTTTCCTGTTAGCCTCAGTGCCAAGTTTCTTCCAAACACAGACAGCCAACTATAACCCTAACAATATCTTGCACGAAACAAGTATCATAATAATCATCTGCTTCAAAAATAGTCTCACCTGATCGGGAGCTTTTTTGAATGGTATTGTAAGGTAATCATCCTTGAGCTTAATTTCATCATTGTACCCAAATTTCCTTAACACGGTCCAAGTGGTCTCAAGTCGACCCTTCTCTATAAAAAGTGCATGAAGAAAAAGAAACCCTGTCAATGTAAGGCCCAGGTCATTTACACCTTGAGGTAGCTTCTCCTGTACTACTCTTTTGACACCCACTATCTCAGCAGGCTGCAGGGGAGCATTGAAGCACTTAATCTGCCAATTTTTGATGGAAATAAAAAACAGAAAATGCTAGAGAATAAGGTTTCTTGAAAGAAAGTAATCGAATGTTTTAATAAACTTGAGGACTACAAAATGAAGAATAACCTGAAACTCATTAAGCTCTTCATCATTGAGTGTGTCATCCATGTCATGATCACAAAGAATAAATATCCGTTTCAGTGCTCTAACACAACGGGGTTTAAGAGCCTGAGTTTCATGATCAAAGAGTGGAGCTGTTGGATGAAGTACAGCTTTCTGAGCATAATAGAACACTTCAGGTACCTGTAAAGGTTAAAAAATATCATTCAGTTGAACTAAAAAACCTTTGCAAGGAAAAATCCCTAGTAACAAGTTGCACCCACCTGAACTAGGTTTGCAGCAGAACATTCTATGCAAGTCTCAATCTCACGGAACTGTTGCATGATTGGAGCCATCACTTGCTCAAGATTCATATGATGCTCCTCATCTCGCTTATCTAGCTTACAGCCAACAACAATTACCGGCACCTTGATCTAACCATGGTAATTCAAGTGATTAAATGCATAGAAGTCACATTCTCATTTCTCAATGCAGACTATAGAAGTAATTATCCATCCAAAAAAATTGCACTTAATTACTTTCCATAACAATGATACTGGAACGACTATTTAATTGCATGAACTAAAAACCAAACAACACTTTCTAGGTTACAACGCCACAATACTAAAACTAACTCACGAATACATAGGCCTAATAATACAGAATTCAATCCATTTACAGCAAAAACACGTAAACTTTTCAGGAATTAGCAAATTTTGGCCAATATTTTAAAATGTGTGTTTTACCATTCCAATAGGAAGATATTCATTTTTTTTTTGTTTGATTCGGAAATATCTAAAAAATTAGGAAAATGAACAAAAATATTTTTCAATTTAACTACATTAACAATGAAACTATGAAAGCAAGGCACACAAAATTGGACACCTCTAAGCGACGGAACTCATAAAGCCAGAAAGTAGTCAAGCGATTGAGTGTAGAAGGCTGATCGCAAGCATAGGTAAGGACAACAGCATCGGCTCGCTTCAATTCTTCAGCAACCTTACCTCTGCTCTCCAAACTACACATCATCGCATACATCAATTCATCAAAACATTATAACCTTGATAACATGTAAACAAAAAATCAACTCTTCAAAATCCAAAATACACAACACGAACCTTGAGGAAGTATCAATGATCGTAACAGGAACATTATCAGGATAGAGATCGGCAGGAAGTCGAGTCGGAGGAAGCACCGGTGGAACTTCCTCCGGAAAAGTTTCACTAGAGGCAGCTGTAATGAGGCTTGATTTGCCTGTAGCACGGTCGCCGACGACGACGACACGGACGTTAGTACGGCCACCGGAAATTGAACCGCCGAGCATTTGCATGAGACAGGGTAGATTTGACACTGCAAAATGGGAATCGGATCGAATCGAATCAAAATATATTAGTCACTTATTATTTTGTTCCTCTGTGGAGGAGGAGTTTTCTGTTGCTTTTAATGGAGGATGTATGTATGATTGAGGTGTACAACTACTATGGAATTAGTGGGAAGGTAACTGTCGAGAGTCTAATCCATGGCGGATGGGTTTTTTTTAAGGAATTGGGCTTCTAAGTACTAGCCCACTATGAAAATCTTGGCATAAATAGTCATTTCTCTTTTATATTATAAAACCCCTGTTTAAGTAATAGCCAAATATGTGAAGATTAAAAATTTTAATCACTTTATAATCGAACTTTTATACTTTGCCCATTTCTATGGCCATTTCTTTAATATTTTTTGTATGACTTAACCAAAGTGTGACCTGTTAACTCACAAGTATTGTGAGGAAGCGATTGTTGCTCATATGAGGTCACAATTCACCCAATACGATTATCCGGGGTGAACATAAGTCTTTAGTTTCAACTCATAAATATAGTTCAAATTCATACCTTCCATGAAAGTTAGGCTCTAAGATATCATATTTTTAATTTTAGCACTTCAAAAGATTCATATGAAAGTTTGAAGTTTAAATTTCTTACTTTAGTTTCTAAGTTTTTTCCTTCTTTTGATATATTGCAAAAAAAAAAAAAAAAAAAAACAATAGAAAATAAAAATATATGTGTATTGCAGAGAGAAGGCCCAAAATAGTCTCTCATTTTTGGGTTAAGATTCAAAGTCATTCTTGAATTTTCACATAGAACACTAATAGTCCCTCATGTTTGCAATATTGGTGCACTTTTGGTCCTCCCCTAAACTTTTGCCTACTTTTTAACATTAATTTTTTCCACAATTTTATGTAAGGAATGTCCAATCATCTTTTTACATATTTAGTAGAAATAATAACTCTATGTGAGAAAAGGTGAGAAGAAGAATACCTTGTTATGTTCAGTAGAAATATTATTACAGCTAAACTAAAAACATCTTAACACATGACGTTGCAAGAAAAGAAAAATTTGTACTATTGCACGTGAAATCGTCGTGATGAACCTCTCGACTTTACCTGCCATACGATTTTTACTAAACAAAATAAGATGCTTTTCTTCTCACATTTTCTCACATGAAGTTATTATTTCTACTAAATATATAAAATGACGATTGAACATTCCATACATAAACTATGGATAAAATCAATGTTAAAAAATAGGCAAAATTTTGGAGGAGGACCAAAAGTGCACCAATATTGCAAACATGAGGGACTATTAATATTTCATGTGAAAACTCAAGGATGACTTTGAGTCTTAACCCAAAGATAAAAGATTATTTTGGGTCTTTTCTCTGTATTGCACCTTCCTTGCCATGTCAATAAAAAATGTTTAATAAATTCTCATTTTGAACAATAAAAGTGTTTAATTGGTACTATCCTAATTAATATGTCTAAGTAAATTATGTAAACAATTTTGATACACTCGAAAAGAAGAAAAAGTTAATGCTCCCCTATTTCCTTCTCTTTCAGTTGCTTTTGTTTCTCTTTTTTCTTTGCTAGTATCATTTTTTTAATAATAACATTTGACATATAAATAAGAGATAACGTGTTGTAGTGATTGTGGTTGTTCTCTCTTAATTATATCGGATGAAAAATATATTATGAATGGGCGTTTAATTTTCATTTGATTTTTTTTATCAAATTATGATTCGTTTCTTCAATTTTTTATTTGAAAAATGTGCACCGAACATCGAATTGAATTAGTTCAGTTCATTTTTCTCAACTTCGATTTGGTTTGATTCGATATTTTTAAAGATTTTCTACGTGAATTTAACTATTTGAATATTAAATCTAATCTAATTTGTTTATGAATGATTTAACTATTAATCAACTTTTATTTTTTAGTTAAAATTTGAAAAGTTTGATTCGTGATGCACCAAAGTATCAAAATCCTTATGCTAAACATCAAATCAAAAAATTAAACTTTTTTATTTTTTAAAAAAACACCTGAAATCAAATTGAAAAATCAAAAACGAAAAACCAAATTAGTGCGATTCAATTAATTTTTTTCTGTTATTTATGCCCACCCCTAAAAACCCCCACACAAATATTTTTTCTTTTCCTTACTTATGCCCACCCCTAAAACCCACACACAAATATTTTTTTCCCCAGTCGGTCTTCTATCTTTCTTGCTCGGCTATCTCTCACTTTCTACAAAAATACAAGCCAGAGAGGGCTTCTTTCTTCGTGTTTGGAGTGAGTTGTCGAGCTCCTTTTACCTCTCAGTTCCATAACTGAACTTCTGTAGACTGTCAAGATTGCCGTTTTCAGGGTTTTGTACCCTTCATTTTAATCTTTACCATTTTTTTGTGTGGACTATTTGACATCCTATATTGGAAAAGCTATGCGATAAGGATTGAGCAATTTTGATTTCGGAGCTCAAGGTTTAGAGCACTTTTCATTCAAGTTCTGCCATGCAAGCCGCCATTCTCAGCTCTTATACACCGCTTTCCACAACGGCGGACCTTAGGATTCGAGGCAAGTCTGTATACTTCTTTTTTTCGCTCTTATTTGTTTTCAAATTAATCACCGGTCAGTCTTTGCTGGATGTATTGTTAAAACTGCGGAATGTTACAAGAAAATTAAGTAAATGGCTTTGCCATTAATATTCTATTGTGTACTTATTTGTTTAGCATAGTATTGTTTTCCTCGATTATGAAATGAGTGTCACATGAATGATTTTCTAAGTTAATTTTCCGATAGAGACATTGATTGCTCTCTCTCTCTCGTGTGCGTGTGTGTAATGAAGGGAGATTGTAACAAGCATTGATAAAGGAGTTCACTCCCTTCTTGCAACAAATTATAGAAACAAAAGAGAAAACAATGAAGGGCAGGAGATTCTAGAATTACACTAAGTAAACAACGAAGAAACGAAAGATGAGAAGTATTATTTACCCTATCAATGTGGTTTTGATAGAGCTGGCCGATATAATGTGTTCTGCAGTGTTGACTCATTTCCAACTGAACAAGATATGAAGGGAGCTGAGCAAAGAACTAGGTTAACTGGAGAACAAAATAGGTTCTTCACAATCACAACTTACTCCGCTGATATAAGACACAACTATCTTTCGCTTCAGCTTTGGTTTTAAATAAATTAGATATTACTAGTTTTTCCTGTTAAAAATATGTTACTATTACTTTAGTTTGATAAATTGTAAGGCCTTCTTTGTGTTTCTGGAGTTGAATGATGCATAACTGAAGGAATGGTTCTAGTAGGGTATATTTGTTACTTACACTAGAATGTTCCAAGATCAGATTTTGAAACTCAATATGTACAGTGTAAATTACGAAGCAGTTGATCTCTTTCATGATCTACTCTTCTTTAAGTGAGCTTTCCAGGTTCTGTTTAGTTGACTTAACTTTATTTGGCTTGAGGGAGTTATCCTAGAAATACAATTATCATTAAAGCACGTTGACAAGGGGATGTAATTATGTTAATACCTTCCTAGGAAAAGAAATTGTTAGACTTGTCACTTGTTAGTTTGGTTAGGAATTTTGCGTAATTTGGACTGGAGTATATATATTAAAACTCTTTCTTTTGCCATATACAAAATGTGGCAACATATAACTTGGATTACGTGCCAATCTTAACAAACCTAAAGCATATATATTTGCTTCATCATCCTATTACTCAAGCTTTATGTTGCTCTTGCTGGTAGAAACACATTTAAGACCAACTTTTTTTTTTTTACTTTTGGCTAGCAGGAAAGTTTGCTGGATGTAATCTCCATTTCTATAATTTGCCACTGAACAGAATACACATTCCTCTTAAGTTAAAATTTTCTGACTCGAGTAGAAGGCACTTTTCTTCACGGAAGGGGCTGATATTGTCTCATGGAAAGAAAGAATTGCCCAGCTATTTCACTCATCAACTTTCAAGCGACTATACAAGTATCAGGGCAGCATCAGGAGAAACACTACATTATGGACAGTCTTCATCAGTGAGTGAAGATGAGGGAGTGTCACTAACATCTACAGATGCCAACGAATTTGTGTCCTTGCAGCCTAAGCAGAAGCAATTTAGAAATAGATTCTTGAACTTTGTAAGACTGGGTTCCGTCGTTGATAATGCTGCTGAGTCTTTTTTCAAGAGTGAGATAAGGAGAAGGCTGTTTGTGACTGCCATCTTAATTGTCATTAGTCGTATAGGATATTTCATTCCTCTTCCAGGATTTGACAGGAGGTTGATTCCAGAAGACTATCTCAGCTTTGTCTCGAAATCAGTTGGTAAGTCGCCTTTTTATCTAGACCGATATTTTCCTAGTTAATTTAGATCAGTTTTGAAGTAAGTTGGTTGAGCTTATTGGTTCTTCAAACTCGTTGAATGGACTTTTCTCCCATGTAATTATTAATAAACTGTCCTTGCAGATCAACTGGGTGATTCCACTCCAGAACTTAAACTTTCTCTTTTCCAACTTGGGGTCAGTCCTCAGATAGCGGCATCCATTCTTATGCAGGTCAGCTTGCTTTCACCAGATATAAAATTTTCGAACCAGGATATCAAAATTTGGCTTATCATATTATGTGAAAAGAAGTTTTTGTTTCCATGTTTTGCTTAAGTAAATATATTTGTTGTGTCGGACCACCAGAGAGATGTACCAGAATATCATTTCTTCAGAAAGTGAATTACAAAGATCTTTTTGTGGACCTACCTGTGTAGTATGTACTATACAAATGTCATGTGAAAAAATGTAGTTGAGGTCCCATACGTGCGCCACTGGCCCTTAGGAAATTCTGGTGTATAAAAGTAGAAGGAGAAATTCCAGGCGAAAAATGCCTAAACAGTATCTGCATCTATCAAAGTGATTTCTGTAAGCGATTTAAGGGATCCTGGAGGCGGAAATTATCTGAGTTGGATCTAAGTCACCAAGTAAAAAAATTATCAGAGTTGGATCTATTAAAAGGAGAGGTTATCATTTGAGTTGGAGAAAGTGAAAATGACAGCTAAATTTGCTGTTCAAGATAATAAGAAAAGGTATTTGAACAACAAAGGTAATCATACTTAGTGCGTGCCCCATTGCAAAAGTACCTTATCCATTCGTCCAACATCATTTCTTTTTTATTCATTTTTGTCGATTTGCCTAGCCATTTTACTGAAGGGTTTTATCTTCCTAAAAATAAAAGGAGTTCTTTAAAAGGATTTTTATAGAGGTGGAACAAAATGCGTTTGCTCTTTAGTTGATTAATATTGTTGCTGAATGAGCAAGTGATTCATGTGTCCTTCTGGTTTGAGAGACCAAGGCATATGAAATTGTTGGATTCATCCTTCTGTTGCATAATGCCTGAATTTTGTGCTAAACTAGTGAATGCCAACTTTCCCGTACAGGTATTATGTCACGTTCTTCCTTCTTTAGTGAAGCTGAGAAAAGAGGGCTTAGATGGGCATGAGAAGATCAAGAGTTATATGTATGTCTAGTTTTACATCTCAATAGTTACATGAGAAGATCAAGAGTTATATGTATGTCTAGTTTTACATCTCAATAAGTGAGATGGGTTGTTTCTTTACTTTGGTGGTCAATTTCTTTTTTTTGTCATCACATACTTGCACAAGCTTATGAAACTTTGGATCTATTTTAGATGGTGGATCTCGCTTGGTTTTGCAATTTTGGAAGCTCTTATTCTCTCTTGTCACTCACTTCCATATTCAATATATGCTGCCAATCATAGGTAAGAAGTACAATTTTTTCATGTAATAATCAATTGGAGCATACTTTTGCTATTTTCATTTTCATTCTACACAAAAGGTCACTATTATTTTTATTGTGTAATTTGGGAGTTCATTTTCCAGCAACATCATTCTAACTCCATTTCTTCCAAAAGGTCACAAGAATTGTTCTTATTCCACATTCTCAACAATAGTATACTCAGTGAAATCCATCCCACAAGTGGGGTCGGAGGAGGGTAGAGTATAGCATACCATATCCCTACCTCGTGGAGGTTAAAAGACTATTTTCGAAGGACCCTCAACTCGAGTACACCTATCAAAGTAGGTATGAAAAAAAAGAAAAACGATAGTGAAGAAAACAAAGCAACTAACAAGGAAACAATGACAACCACATAATAGTGCGAAACCTAAACACAATAAACAACCGTCAATGATGGAATCAAAGCAAGATATTATAAGAATATGGCTTAACCCCTTGAAAAGCAAGACAACACTTCATATCTACTAACATTCTACCCTAATACGTGACCTCGACACCCTCCTATCTAAGGTCCTATCCTCAGTAATCTGGAGCTGTGCTATGTCATGTCTAATCACCTCTCCTTAGTGCTTTTTCAGCTTACCTCTACCTCTCCTTGTACCCACTATATTCAACCTCTCGCACCTCCTCACTGGGGCATCTGTGCATCTTTTCTTCACATGTTCAAACGATCTTAGTCTTTCTTCCCTCATCTTGTCCACCACGGAGGCCACTCCCACCTTGTCCCGAATATCCTCATTGCTAATCTTATCTCTCCTAGTGTGTCCACACATCCATCTCAGCATCCTCATTTCTGCAACTTCCATCTTTCAAAAATGGAAGTTCTTGATTGGCCAGCACTTTGCCCCAACAAAATCGGTCTAGCCACCACTCTCTATGCTATTTGTGAATGACATAGTACTAATTGATGAGACATGCAATAGAGTTAAGGCTAGGTTGGATATATTTACATCTTTCACAGTTGAGAGGGTTTGTAAATTATTGTTCCTCATCCCCAGTTGTTTAGGTCAAAGTTTTTTTCTCATGCTGTTGATGTATTATTTGCATGATGTTGGCCGAAATTAGTACCACTCAGATGACCTTCATTTTGTTGCAGGATTAAGCATGTGTTGATGACTATGTCCCTTTTAGTTTCTGGTGCAATGACTATGTCATGGATCTGTGACAAAATAACAGAGTCTGGATTTGGTATTTATTTCCTTCAGTGCTTCTTTCTGTATCTTAATTTTCTTTTCTTACTTCCTTTTTAAACATCTCTTAGAATTCTAATTCAATTTGTTTTCCCCAATTTTAGGCTTTTGTCCTGTTAGTCTGTTAAAGACAAAGATCCTTGTCCCTCCAAAAACAGAATAGAAACGGAGTTGCTTAGGGAAGAGTTCAAAGAAATGGACAACGACCTTTTGAGTTTCGCCAATTGTGTTTAAACTTAAGGGGATGTGGATAGCGTTTTGTGACCAAAAAGAAAACTACGCCCGTTTGATTGAAACATAAGGAATAGTAAACTAGTGACATGATGACTCTTTTTATTTCTGATGAAAGTTAGTATCACTGGCTGTTGAAGTTGTTATGGCATACTTGTGGCAGTCCTATTATAATTCTTCTGCTCGAACCCGAGATTGTAAGAGTTTTGAAGAATTATGTAATTGACTAAAATTGGTTGACCCCAATTTGGCTTGGATACTTGCTTGATTTATTGATGTATCTGAGGAATTATGTAACTGGTTGAAAATTAGCTGACCCCAATTAATTTGGTAAGGGAGCTTAGTCCATTGATTGATGTAAGTTATAATTGAATGATAAATTTGGTTAGTAGTTCCTTTTTTATTTCCTGCTCTTCCCTTTTCATGTTTGCTGACGACTAATGGATGGTTCAGGTCAAGGATCAACTTTGATTATTTGTGTGGGCATTTTGACTGGCTACACAGATACATTGCAGAAAATGTTAACTCAAATATCAGGTGGGTTACAAATGAGATACTGTAGCTTTTTAATTCTTTCTGATCATTTTACTCTATTGGTAAGGATATCAGCATGTTATGTACAAGAATTGATCCCTTCTTCTGTCCCGAACCCATTTTAAAGTTGTGGTGGAGTTTGGTCATGATCCGAGAAATAGTCAGAAGTACATAACAATATAATTTGATACAAGGATTGCATAATCCAGTCCCTCTAAATTCTTGATTAAAGTTCCCTTCCTCCTTAACATACACAGGAAGTAGCGGGAACTGGTGGCTTTATGTACTTGCAGTACTAGGTGTTTTTACTGTCGTTACAATGTGGGCTGTCGTTGTGAGTGAAGGGTGCCGGAAAGTTAAGCTGCAGTATTATGGTTTCAAAATTGCTTCTGGTGCAAGGTGACTTGAACCCTGAATTGCTGTTGATTTTGCATTTTTTTTTTTTTTTTTTTTTTAAAAGGTAACTTGTATTATAAACACAGGAATACTCAGGACGTATTCCAGTAATACTTTACAATCAGAAATACAAAAGTGTTGCTGTTTTCCTATGAACTCATTAAGGACTCTAAGATACTAGGGATATCCTCATCTTCATGAGGATATTCATGTTTACACCAAAAATAGAAAAGAGCTAAACATTTCAGCTTCATCTTCTCCATAGAGCAGCTCTTGTTCTCAAAACATCTCTGATTCCTTTCCAGCCAAATAGACCACCAAATGCAGGCAGGGACAATCTTCCATCTCTCCCTGTGCCCCGACTGATTTCCATCCCGATTCCAACATGCCAAAGCTTCCTTTATGTTTCCTGGCATAGACCAACTGATGCCCCTTTTATTGATGAAAATTTGCCAAAGTTTCACCGTCTCCTTACAGTGTATAAAGAGATGATTTATTGTCTCTGTCTCACATTCACAAAAAAAACATCTGGAGCACAAATCGAGGCCCTTCTTCATACGGTTATCCTGCGTGAGAACAACCTGTTTTGCTAAGAGCCAAGTAAAACAGGCCACCTTGAAGGGCACCTTAGCATTCCAGATCATTTTCCATGGCCAGTAGCTTGATTGAGTGTGTGTCCTCTGTGAGTTTCTGGTATTTTGAAAGCTTCATACGTGTAGTTACATGTATCTTAGTACTTATGTAAATGTTTTTAAAAGCTAAGATTTCGGGGGACATATAACATTACTTGAGTAACAAGGGAATCTTAAATTAAGAACTGGACAATGCTATAGTGAAATCTTATGATGGAATTTTAACTACTGCTGTAACTGGAGCTGTATGTATAGTGGAAATTTTTTATCAAGGAATTATTGAGTAGCTCAATTATTGACTATTATAAATGCATCTAAACTCCATTATGTTTGTACTTCTCTCGATTGAAGCTTTCATGTGCATGCAATACTGAAGTAGCTGCTTTCTCTTGCATGCTTGATCATGTGTAAGTGAGTGCGAGTAATAAAAGGATATTACTGCACACCGTCATTAATATATTTGTATGCACAAGGCATGTACTTCTCCAACAAATGGGAAAAGTTTGTGACTCTGCTTGAGTTTGTAGCCTTTTAGGACAAGATTGAACTATTTGTTTCACTTAATTGACATTTCATGTCTGAAGAAAAAGGAATTTACCTTGGTTTTGTTAATGATAAAACATGTCTGGTTTGTGCCTGACGACTGCCTGCCATGTAAGTATGGATACATACACACATGCATACAAGTATTCGCACTCACGTATACAGAAAGAAACTGTCCAGTTGTTACTTGTGAGAACCTGAATAATTGAGTTGGAATTAGATTTTTTATTTGGCTTGGGATTTGGTTACAACTTAAATTTGTACTATCTTTTTTTTTTTAAAACTGGAACTTTGTATATTTTTCAAAAGACAGTACTAAGACTGTAATAGTCAATATTTACAATATGTACTTCAAATCCTACTATCTTTTACTAAATTGAGTCTAGTACATCAATTATGGAGATAGTAGCATTTGAGTATAACTGATTACACCAAAAACATAGTACTAAATTGAGTCAATTACATCAATTTGTACTGCCTAGGAAGCCAGTTATCGTAGAATTAAGTTTTTTTTACATACAGAGATATATTGTACTCATTTGGGAATAGCATATTATATATTGGCATCTGATTTAAGTTACTCATCTTGAGCAGAGAAGATTCTCTAGTTCCAGCAGTGGAGCCTTATATCCCATTCAACATAAATCCAGCAGGAATGCAGCCTATCCTTGTTACCTCTTATCTGTTGGCACTTCCCGGCATTCTTGCAAGGTTACTTTATATTCAACTAAATTAGATTACAGTCACACCACTACTTTAGTGGTTGTTTGCGTATAAAATATAAAACTTCAGTGGTTCTTTACCAATGTTTTAGAAGTTGGATCTTACCTACATCAGTGATATGGAGCCATCATTGTACCTGAGCTTCAGTTGACATCAGTTTTTTGAGGTTTTCAGCTACAGATTTCTGACACATACTTCCTTTGGCAGTCTTCTTGGTTCAAGGTTTTGGGAACACATTAGAGACGCTTTGAATCCTGACACTTCACATGGCGCAGATCCTTGGGTTTACTATACAGTTTATGCTTTCTTTGTCTTCCTCTTCAACATATTTGACATTGTAAGTTGCCATTATCTTAGCATGTAGAAAGTAGATTTTAAAATGTTACATGCACAAAATATTTTTTCCTTGAAGATTGCTGTTCAATTGGAGTGGATAGAACATCAATGGAATCAATTCAATACACTAGGTCCTTTTTAACAAGGATGTTTCTGGACTGAGAAGTTTCTACCTATTCCCTTGGATTGAAGCACTCCAGTCATTAGGGGAAACCCAAAATACCAGTTGGTCTAGTAAAGGTGAATAAATAAGTAAAAGATACCCAGACTTGCTGGTGAGTTTACGATGTTCAGGGCTGAGGTTGGGAAAATAGAAACTCAAATCAACCTTTTAAGGTTACTAATTAGGTAGCCAGGAAGTCAAAAAGGATAGAAGACCACATAAGGCTGAGGTTTCTCTGAGTAATAGTAGTGGGAGAAAGAGTAGTCATTTTAGGAAAGATGGAAGTCACTTAGAAAAGTTATTAAAAATTGATTTTCTGATGTCAATCTCATATCAATTTCTATGCTTCTGTCACTTGAAGAAAGAAAAGTTTTTGAAAGGTTTTTAGGGATATTCTCTCTTGCTCAGTTCTACTTAACGGTAAACTTGTGACCAGGCGAACATGCCAAAAGAAATTGCTGATTACTTAAACAAGATAGGTGCTAGAATTCCGAGTATAAAACCTGGAAAAGCCACAATTGCATATTTGACAAAGATTCAAGCTTCAACGCGGTTCTGGGGTACATATCTTCTCTCTCTCTCTAAACCTATATTTCTTGTTTGTGCAATTCACTAACAGATGGTACTTTTCTTTTCTTTTTTATTTTATTGGATTGTTGTGTAGGTGGTCTGTTATTAAGTGTTTTGGCCACCACATCCACCATTCTAGACCATTATTTGCGGCGCATCAATGAAGGATATGCAATAGGATTGACATCAGTGCTAATAATTGTAAGTTCATGGGTTTTCAGGCATGCATAGTTTCTTTCGGAGCACACACGAGTTCCTCTCCCTCCTGCCAATAGGCTCTCTACCCAAAGGTTCAGGGAAAAGCAAATGAAAAAAGAGGAACAAAAAGAATGTGATGTGGATACCTTAACTTGATCTTTTTTGACATCAGTACTAGTGATTATAAGTTCATGGTTTTCATGTATGAATAGTTGCTTTCTGAACACACAAATCTCCCTCGCCCCCACTAGTTATGCTCTCTAACCCCAAAAAGAGCATGATGCAGGTGCCTTTACTTAATCTGTTTCAAGCCGATTTGATTAGCAAACAGCTCTTGCTTCTACACATCTTATTCTATCCAGGAACTAATTGAAGAAGGAAAAAGACTGATGTTATCTTTTAATGGATTCCTCATTCTCTTTTAAGCAACCAATAAGTTGTTGGACACCCTCATTATGCACTTGAAATTGGTCTCTTCTTGTTCCTTGGATAAGTTAAATGTTTCATCAATTGTCCAGCATTGGCATATACCTACTGTTGGATTGCTCTATAAGAGAGTTGGATCAATATTCAGTCAGTCGGAAGTTCTCCCAATTCACACCCCAAGTCCATTTTTTTCTTTTTAATACGACTGGTACTCCATAAATTGATCCTGAGCCAACTGTGCAACAATCGTCTCTGGTCCTCCAAATATCTCCTTAGCCCTATTTTAACCCTCCATGATACTACATATATGTGGTATGAATTCAAATCCTCAAACAGTAATTGTCTCTATGCTGTGTGGGCTATCCAGGATTGTATCACTGCCAATCTCCTAGTCTTGTCAATTCCTTCTAAGAGGAATGTACCTGTAGTTACCTGCTCTACATTTTGATATATATGCAGAATGTTCTTGTAGTTATCTGCTTTATATTCTGGTTTACATGCATCATGTTGTAAAGCTATATTGTAAATAGCAGGGAATCCATTCCCTCATGTTTCAGAGGGCTGTGACCTCGCCTTGCATCAGGCGAAAATTTAATCCTCTGTCCATTGCGATGTCATAAAGTAATGTATTTATATTGTGGGGTTGCTTGGTAGATTATTATAAGTTTAACAAGGCAAATATGAAATTTTACTACTGCTTCAAAGGATTAATAGTAGTGGGAAACATGTTTTAACGGTAATGAGGTAATTCACATGATTTTTGAGTCCACAATGAGGGGATATCTATTCCATATAGCGAAGGAAGTTAACTGCAACTGAAACCACAAGGAGGTAATATGTAATTAACCCGTTAACTTATATAGGCAAAGTTTTTCAGGTAGAGAACAAACTCAGATTAAAAGATAAGTAGTTTTTCTGAGGTTGTCTGGTAATTTTTATGAACGTGGTAGAAATCACTGCTATTCTGCTCCTGGGAATGTAGTAGAATGGTCATCGTCTTTCATATGTTGTACTGAAATATTTCTTCGTCCTGCCTTCTGCTGCAGGTAGGTTCGATTATTGAATTGAGAAGATCTTATCAAGCATATAATGTAATGCCAAGTCTAAGTATGGCTTTGAAGCGTTATGGTGTATGAGATTGGAGTATGGCTCTATTCGAGGTATATCTATGGTGTCATACATAGTACATGATCTATACCTTATGACTTCTCTCATATATTACTTGGTGTTTGCGCACTAAATGGGATTCAGTTCTTGCTTGCATCATTGGTGCTGAGAATATTTTGCATAGTCTAGGATGTTCTTGAGTGAAATCTTAACTACCAGTCTACTTTTAAAACTTGGAAGATTGAAGATGTCGCTATCAGCCAACTCTCTCGGTCAAGACACATTTTCCATACATAGCAAGTAATAACCCATCCTTTGGCTGACAGAGAAACCATCTTATCCTTCTTCCTTTTATTTCTCTTTATCACACTTTAGTTGTCATATACAATTAGATGAGTTTTTGCAGGATGTTTAGTAACTGCATAATAATATATATAGAGTTCAATGATCTATGAAACAGAAAAACCATTCAACCCACTAGCTTCATAAATTAGTTGGACTTCTACATGCAATTTTCGAAATTTTGCTGATGACAAAACGATTCATCTGCTTCCTGATATTGTGTTTCCAGGATACAGGATGACATCATGAAATGGCTGAATTTAGACAAAGACAAGCATGACACAGAGGGTTTATCGATTTGTTCACAGAGCATCATCGTTTGGCTTTCTTACATTCCAATGTTGACACAAACTGATGAAGTGCTGTCTGAGCATTAATAGAGTTCAAGATACCTGCAGAATACACGTGTTCACCATGTATATAATTACATTTTTTAAAAAAATACTGTAGATGGCCAAGTTATGGGCATGAAGCAAGTCTATTCTTCTCTTGGCATGCAAAAGAGGATGTGATTTTGCTTTATTTTTGAAAGGGTATGTTTACATTCTGCTTGTGTTTGTTGAAACGTGTGCATCAGTGTTGAGTTTTTAACCATATTTACGCGATGAGGACTAGTCTGTGTGAAAATGTTCCTTTCTTTTCTCTCTATTTAATGGAGTTAAAAGTACTGCAATGATGTTGGCTTCCTCCTTCAGAAGATTTCCATTCTTCCCCAAATTCATTCAGAACAAAGGCAAGGAATTAACTATTTTCAATTTTTTCGAGCTAAAGGTTAGATAACGGTCTGTTGATGAATCAAATGTTCAGTCACATTCAAATCTTCTATGTTCAATGAGTTTTAACAATTGTTAGAAGGCATTTTTGCCTATAGGTTTTAAATATTTTTTGCTTTATTTGAAATTTATGAAGTTTGGAGCTGTGATTGGTTATATATGTAAAAGGAGAAATACAATTTATGAAGATTGAGCTAGAAAACAAGTCATGAGCAGCTTTCCAAACTAAAAAAATAAAAAACTATTCTAGAAAAAAAATGAATAGTTCTAATGTCCAAATGACTTCAAAGGATTCATTTGGTTGGGAAACAAATTATAATTATTTATCACAAAATTAGTTATCTTATGATTATTATTTCATTCTTGAGATAAAAATAACACTACAATTTCAAAATAAGTTATTCTACGATTTTATCTCAATTAAATATAAGATAGGAGTACTATTCCTAACGAGCTAAATAGTAGTACTATTTACACAAGATATTTTGGTTATTTGAACTTTTTATTTGTCTTAGGCATTAATTTTAAAAGATATAATTCTTGACAAACCAATATAAATATTTTGTGAGTAACGTTTATCTCTCGCGAGTAGCATATAATAAAGGGAATAGGGAAATAGATCGGACAATCGGAGCCCAAACCCAAACCCAAACCCAAACCAGCGCGCTAAAAATGTTAATTTGAATTTGCAATAGAGCTTCGTATTCTGCACATACAGAGGCCTTAGAGATGGAAGAAAAAGGAGAAGGGGAAACAGATTTCACGGTCATTGAAACAGTCTCAGATACTCTCGATAGCTCTATCAAATTTCATCTTGTTACTGATATCTTAGGTTTCGTCCTCTTTATGCACCAGCAAATCCCTTCGTAAGTATATAATTTCTCGCTGTTTTCCTAATTTGATTTTTGTTTATACTTTTTTGTTGTTTGCTTGCTTTAACTGATCCTCTTTCTGTTGTTTGTTTGATTGCGCAGCTTACTGCAGGATCTCACTCTTGAATTTGATGAATTGAACATTGAATTTGCGGAATTGGTAAGTGAAAACTAGCATTTGTGCTACTGTTATCTGGCACTTCTGACTTTGGGAAACTTATATTGGAGATTTTATCATTTCATATGGCTCATGTACTTTTACAAGTATGCTGCCTTATTTTCAAAAATAGTCACAAGGCTTAATGTAAAGGCACCTTGCTTTCTATGGAGTGAGATTTTGATATTCAAAATTCCATATTAAATTTACGGTAAGATGATGTAGTAAATCAAAAACTAAATTAACTTATACTCCCTCCGATCACTTTAACTTGTCCACTTTAGATAGAAAACGATGATTAGTATAAGTATTTTACCACAATATCCATATTACTTGATGCAAGTTGTAGGTTTTGGAAAATAAGTAATTAATGTTCAGAGTAAAATAAGAAAAAGCAATTGTCATTTCTTGATATGTTAAAAGTGACAAGTAAATTGAAACAATGAACAAATAAACGGAGAGAGTATCTTCTTTTGATAAATCAAAACCAAACTTAACTACTTATTTCAAGTTTTGAAGTATATTATGAACAACTATGGTGTTTGATATGTATGATTAGATACTTTGCTTTTCTTAATGAATGTTTAGAATTCTAATTTTGTTTGTGTATAATGTAATTAGGTTTCAGGTTAAAAATGGTAGAAGCAAAATTAGTCTTAAGGAAAGAGACATGTTACTTGCTTCTGAAGCCATTGTTATTTTCTTTAAGCATCCTTTACAGTACTCATATCTTTAGGCTTGGCAGTATGACCTAGTTCTGACTTTTTCTAGGAGACAGCAATTGTACAAGCGGAAACATGTTCTTTACGTAGAAATCATGCTTCCAGGAAGAGGGAGGTGAGGATGGGAATAAGGAGACTGGATAAGTTAATGAACACTATATCCAGTCTCAGGACTGCTCTTCAATTAATGATCACAGAATTTCCTGCTATTCAAAGGGTTATTCTGATTCTTGGGTCCAGTCCTCTGCGCCCTCTTAATGTGTATGAACTCAACTTTTCGTGTGAAACGGCAGCTTCTGGAGGAGAATTTACTAGGAATCGAGTTGTGGAAACTCTTTCAAAGAAGGTTTCTTCGTTTGTTTATTTATGTTGCATCTCACATTTCTATATAGATATATCTGTATATATCTTGTCTGCATGAATTTTGGGTTTCTGTTTTTACACAGGCCATCCGTGTCTTAGTTTCAAAGGGTGCAGGATCTAGCTCCTCTGCTGGTATTTATTGGAAATTACTATCCATTAGATATATGTTATACATAAAAGGTATAATTTCTGGCCATTCATTGCTAATTCTCATATCCTTTTAGGTCCTACCAAGTTGTTCCTCTTTGTTGAAGCTCCTTCATCAGTTAACTTGCATCTGCATTTTCTTCCAAAGAGGGATTTTAGGTACAGCAAAAAGGTAAATTCCCATATGTTGTCCCTATGATTTCTAAATTATCGGAATTCGGTTCTTCAGATGCATATTCTCCTGGTTAGCATTTTTTATGGCAGTTAAAAAATGTCATTATTAGCTGGTCCAGCTGTGCTAGTCAATCATTTATTGTCATCAAGCTTCTGTAATATCAGTATGATGAGAATGAAATCTTTCGTAAGCTGATGCTTTACGTAGAAGCTCCTTCCCCTATCTCCCCTTTTTTCCATAACTTTCTTTGCCTAGCAATGATTGTGCTGGTTGATTGTTTTTACATCTCTTCTCTTCCTCACTTCATCTTGTTTGTATGCATCTCGCAAAATTTGAATCAGTATCTGGACCAAGATCTGATTTAAATGAGATGATGGACCTTGAAGCTCCTTTTAACTCTTAATGATAAATAATTGTCCTTTGAGAGTCCATCATACTGCTAACTTCATTCTCCAGAACCTTATAATTATGAACATCACAATATTGATCTATCATACTTCTATATATGTTTTGCCTCACAAGCAATTTGCATGTTATGGTGCAGATAGTGCCTTTCAAAGTGCAGTTTAGTTGTCGAACCAAAAATCTTGAAAGAGAAGCATGTGCTGATGATACTCACCCTACTAAAGCAATCACATCAAATAGTTCTATTGTCGATGATGTAATCTGGTACTTCCAATTTTCTAGATATGATAGCTTTGTAACTTTTGTCCTTCTTTTGTTGACTATGATGATAAATAATTTCTTAGTCTATTCTTTCCATTGACATTGCTAGACAGAAATCTGCCTAGAAAAGCAAAAATTCAACCTTTTGCTCAATATGTGTTTTGATAAATCCGGAAAGAGTTTTCTCAACCCTCAGCACTAAGATTTCAGTTTCACTGTTTGCTACGCAGATTGTCGTTCGTATTGAAATTTAGTAAACCGTAGAACTTATGATGGCTCTCATTGTGGTTCTACCTAAAATGACAGTTAAAATATTGTTATTAAGTTGAGCACTATTTGATGTGAACCTTCAAGTTGGTGAGAACTTTGTTTTAACATTTCACCTTTTTTTTTGACCTGCATTATTGCGATGAGATTTGAGTTTTTGACCTTAACCCTCTAGCTAGCTAGTGATAGCCAAGGTATACAACAACAACAACAACATATCCAGTGGAACCCCACAAGTGGAGTTTTGGGAGGGTAGAGAGTACGCAGGCCTTACCACTACCTCGTGGAGGTAGAGATTATGTTTCTAAGAGACCCTCGGCTCAAGTGTAGCAAATCCAAGTACAAAGGAGTAAGAAAACAGTTAGGAAAAAACATAGCAACTTACAAGAGACACAGTGCATATCCTGCAAGAAAGGAACAAGAACAACAAAATACATTAAAAAACCAACTACAATTTTATAGCTAGTATGACGACAAACACCTAAACCATCAGAAAGCAAGACAACACTCCACTGCCTACTAACCTTCTACCCCAGTACACGTCCTCCACACTCTTCTATATAAGGTCATGTCGTTCGTAACCTGACGTTGAGCCATGTCTTGTCTAATCACCTATCTCTAATACTTTTTTGGTCAACCTCTACCTCTTCTTGTACTTACTATAATTAACCTCTCGCACCTTTTCACTGGGCATCTGCAAATCTCCTCTTTACATGTCCAAACCATCTCAATCTCGCTTCCATCATCTTGTCCGCTATAGAGGCCAATCCCACCTAATTTCAAATATCTTCATTTCTAATCTAATCGCTCCTTGTATGCCCGCGCATCTACCTCAACATCCTTATTTCTGCGGCATGCATTTTTTGAACATGGGAGTTCTTGGTTGGCAAGCACTCTCGTCCAAATCCTCCCAAAAGTGCTTCTTGATCCCTCACCCAAGCCCACATGTGGCGCATAAGCACTAATAGATATTCAAAGTAAGCCCTCCAACGACTAGCTTAATCATCATCATCATCCTCTCATTAATCCTCCTAACCTCCACCACTTGCTCCCTAAGGTCCCCATCTACTAAAGATGCCTACTTCATTCCTATCCCTCGGCCTCCTGAGTACCACAACTTAAACCCATCCGCATTCCGAGCCTTGGTACCTACCCACTTAGTTTTTTGGACACACATCTTACCACTCCTACCCCTTGCCCTCGACCTAGGACATGGCCCTAATCTATCATCCTTCACCAAAGCCACCCAAAAAAGTGAAAAATTCAAAGACAATTACTAAGGAGTACTAAATAAAAATATAATCAAAAGGCAAGAGCCCACACTATACCGTAACTCCAAAGAACAAAAGAAGAGAACCACAACACACAAGATGCTACAAGAGAAGAATGGAAACATAGGCAATCAAGGTATGGAGTGCTTAAAACATCCTGCCTAAAAGCCTAGGAGAGACATAGAGGGAGGCTTGGATCTGTCTTGACCAAGCTAATGATTTCACTAGCATAGTACATAAGGTCATAGGGATGTAATAAGTTTTTTCGCTATAGACCGACTTTCCTGTTAGGAGCACCACGAGGTAGCACTACAGCTGTACCAATTTTATTTTATGAATCAGCATTAAATATTCTTCCTCATGAGATGATCTATTGGCTAATGATGCTTTTTGTTGCCATCTTTATTGTTTTGGTTTGAATTAATTTGTGATCCAAATGTTATAGGCTGTCTGGCGTCCTAGTTTAACCACTAGATGGGGATTAAGCATTCCTTTTTTACTTTCCTGATTTCTATATAATGTTTGTCAAATTGACATTTCCAAACTACTGGGGACCCTTAAATGCTATGTTGCTCGGACTCTTCAAAAATGTCGACGTTGTGTGTCGGATGCTCCAAAAGTTCTGCATTTTTGGAGAATCCGACACGGGTATGACAACATTTTTAGAGAGTCTGAGCAACATAGCTTAAAAGTATCAACGTAATTATCAGTTAGATTAGGGCAGCAGGTGCAATGGCCTTTTATATGCGTAGGTATTTCCATGTTATGTTATTTCAACCTCAGGTTTAAGGCAAAAAATAGTGTTGAGACAAAGGGCATTGCTGAGAGTACAGTACTGTATTGTTACATTGGCAGGGTCCACATGTGCTATTCTTAATGATATTAGCTTCAATGACTTGTCAGGTTTCAGTGTCGGCATATTATCAAAGGCTTGGCTTCCAGGGCATCCCCAACTGAAGAGTGAGAGGTTAGCTTCATCGCGCATGTAGTCTTAACTTGTAGTAGCATAATGTTGATATTGACATCAACCATATACCTTTTCCTTAATTTCCTTTCCTAAATTCGAGTGTACTGATATTGGCCTAAGTTTACGAGTGAATCTAAACTTGTACGAGTGGTTGTTTCTGGTGTCACACCTTCATTTATTGAGTAGGTGGGCTCTTCATCAGAATTGTAAAGTTCTTAAGATCTATAAGTACTATTCAAATAGAATAGGATTTAACCGTAGTAACTGGAATTTAGCTCAAATTGAGGATGAAATATATGTAATAGTTGTATTACTACTAGCAATTCCCTGATAGTGTCAACATATTTCACAGGTAATGCCAGCTAGAATTAATCTCACCTTAAAATGCTAGAAAAATAGGGGTGGAAATGGGTGGGTGCCGGGTGGTATGGGAGATCTGCACAAATAGGGTAGTTGCTATGTAAGTTTTGTCTCTGCTTATGAAATCTGTGCGGAAATGACCTTTTAAAGTTTAATGAAAAAAAAAATTGAACTAAATTTCCTCCACCTCTCCGTGTTTTCTCCAGAAGCTAACATTAATGCACGCTTTTGTCCAGAAACCTTTTCAAGTTAGAAAAGTGAAATTGACAGATTCTTCGAGCGAGAAAGGTGCTGCGCCATGGCCTCCTCAAGGTCATTCGGATCCACTTTAACGCTGTTTATTGACCATAGCAACACAATGTTCAGGAGGAGGTAGCAATAGTTATTAGCAGGAGTTGGTTTGAGCTTCCTTCACCTACTGCATTACCCACTTCTTATTCTTTTCTTTTCTCTGCTTAAACGTAGAAAAAAACTCTTAAAGCTTAGCAGGTACAAGATTAAGAGAACAAGGTCCAATAGATGTTTTCCTAAACACATACAGTTGAAGAACTCCTGGAGAAAAATGAGCATCAGACTCACTAGGGTATTTGACCATCTTGGCTCCAAAGAGGATTAAAATAAAAATGTTTTGCAGCATAGTAAATCACATCAAAAGAACGTCGGCATGTACATTCATAATAAGTGAGGGAGGCTCTTTGAATCTCTTCCTCCGTTCCTTTGAATTTCAAATCCAAGATCAATTATCTGCCCTTGGAATTGCACCGGGACATCTATGGTCATGTCAAATTGGTATGACTCGTAGTCGGTACCATCTTCATTCTACCTATCTTGTTAAATTGTGTACTAGTAGTGTTATCAAATGTGAAAAGCCCAAGGAACCTCTAAAGATCCTTTGGGGGCTTGAAGAGCAAAGTGCAAATAAAGGGTGATTTTTATCAGAAAAAGGTATAAATGGAGAAATAAAATACAAATATGTATGTGTAGTCCAAAATTAATAACCACAAACATGAATAACAAATATATGGACAACAAAATATGAACTTTTTTAATGATAAAGTGAAATATCAATGATTAGTGTAATGTTTTCAGAATAACACTCATTGACAAGGAAAATTATGTTTTAGAGCATTGATGATTACACTAAAGCGCCCATAACGCTCAACATGGTTTGCGCCTCACTTTAGGGTTTAAGTGTGCTTTGAATGCACCTTTAACACTTTTGCTTCTAAGCCACGATGGATTGGTATGATTTGGTAATATCTTCATTCTATCTATGTTGTTAAATTGTTCAGTAGTCATGCTGACTGAATATGACTTGATATTATCCTTATTCTACCTATCTAATCAATTGTTCACAATTCATGTAGATTGGTATGATTTGGTACTAGCATCCTACTACGTATCTTGTTAAATTGTTCACAAGCCATGTTAGATTGGTATGACTCGATAGCTGATATTTCATTCTATCTGTCTTGTAAAGTAGGTATTTGGACATAAAAAGTGTGAAATTTAAAATAAAAAGAAAAATAGAGTAGTATTTGAAATTAAGTAGAAAAGGAATATTTAAAAATATTTGAATATGTGTTTAACATGAAAAAACAAAAGTTTAAATTGTGAGCAAAAGGACTTTTACTTCAAGAAACTCATCTTCAATCTTTTTAACAAATCAGTCCAATGTATAATCAAAAAATGTTTTGAAAACAAGGAAAATATTTCTATAAATCGTATTCTACATTCATCACTAATTATAAATCATCTTATTCAATATAAAATAAAATTATTTCTATAGATATAATTCTTTATGGATTAAAGAAATGTATTACATAAATAGATACTACAGAAATACAAATGAGAGGGTAGGGGAGAAGATTTGCTAATCCAAGAAGATGCACTTGAGAAGTGAAGTTTCTTCTCACACTTGATTTGAGTAATGTAGTTTATTGAAGATCTTTAAAAAATTTAATTTAGTTTGTATACCATAAATTGTGTTTAATCATATAAAATACAATTGTGTTGAATAATATAAAATACAATTGAAATGAGGTTATTTTATAAAAATAATTTCTGTATGGTAAATTTGATAAAGAAAGAAATTTATAAAAGTGAAAACGAAGTTTCAAATGTTTTTCAAATTCCAAATACAACTTCGAATTCTTGTATGACCTTACACTAATTTTGGGATCATTTTTATGACCTAACACTAAATTTCAAATTTCTATGACCTATCATTAATTTTTAAATATTTTTTTTTTAAAAAAAAATCTCATAAGGTCTAGATTGTGTGTCTTGACATAAAATATCCTTCTATTTGTTTTTCATTTGACTGCTGGTTGTTAGCCAAACAACAACGTCCAAAATATTTTTCAACTAGGACTTGTTTACCCAGTAGTATACTTGCCAACTTATATTCTTTCTATTCTAATTTGTTTCTTTTATTTTTTAGTCCGTTCAAAAAGAATAATTTTTTTCTATTTTTCACTACACTTTAGTTTTTATTTTCCACACGACATTTAAGATCATATGAATATATGATATTTCAATACATAATACATATCTTTAGTTTAAGATCATACGATTGATTAAAAGTCTTTTTTACTTTCTTAGATTTCGTGACAAGTCAAATCAGACAAATAAATTAAAACGGAAGAAGTAGTTTTCATTGTCAATGAAATCGAAAGATAGAAAAGGATGTCTTGATGAATGAGATAAAAAGGTAAGACGATGAGGTTGGTGAGCTATCAAAAATGGAGATATGAGGAGCAAAAGAAACAATAAGTTAAGTAACAATACATTATTTCTTGCACTTAATTAATAAAAAAATGAATTTTATTTATTCAAATTTTAGCTATTTTAGCATTTTTTAGGAACTTTTGCATATAGCCACTCAAAAATAGCCTAGTTACGCTCATTAGCTATAGTTTGGTAATTACGATTCGTAGCTACATGTTATGGGAAGGAGAGTGGCGAGCGAGATTGGGAGAGGGAGGAGAGAGGTGAGCGAGAGAGGGCAGAGAGTGGGAGAGAGGTGAATTGTATATGTATATCGGTTAGGTAATTGTATATTATACATATGTATTTGTATATATGACAAGCGAGATTGGGAGCGGGAGGAGAGAGGCGAGCGAGAGAGGGCAGAGAGTGGGAGAGAGGTGAATTATATATGTATATCGGTTAGATAATTGTATATTATACATATGTATTTGTATATATGGCAAGCGAGATTGGGAGAGGGAGGAGAGAGGCGAGCGAGAGAGCGCAATAATTTGTATAATTCGCGGGTACGTTTGTATAATTTGCGTGTTTTTGTGTAATAGAGTAATATAAAGTCTGAAATTATACAAATATGATAAAACTCGAAATAATGAATTGATACAAACATAAACATATGAACTTTAAATAGTTATACAAAATATATTATACAAATTACATTATATAAATTATATTATACAAAATCCGAAAACTACACACTTATACAAACTTTAAAAAGTTATACACAAAAAGATTGAATGTGTATAGTGACAAAACTGAAAAACCAAAGGAAATCATCGTCATATACAAATACAAATCAAATGAAGAATTGTTAATTGCAAATTATACAAATGTGGTGAATTATACAAATGTGGCTAATTATACAACTCGAAGTCAGCCCACGTAATTAGTGGTTAATGTTAGTCGCGAGTGGTAATTATAGCTAACTATAGCTATGATGAGTAATTAAGTAGTATAAATTTGCTTAACCGCGTAATTTAAAAAAAAAAATTAGTTCTGAACTTTAATCATAAAATGTGTTTATATAACAAAATCTTAGCTAGCGTTTGGCCATAGATTTCCAAATATTTTTGGCAAATATTATTTAGGTGAAGAGTTGGGTGAAATTTCACCTTGTGTTTGACCATAATATTTGAGAAACATATTTCACTTTTTTAAGAAATATGACTTATACCCATAAGTTTTAAAAACTATCAAAACTAATCATGGTTTGTATTACATAGCAAAATGGAAATGTCGACATAACAAGATACATGACTTCCGCAACAAGTCAATTGGATCTTCGTTGCAGCAAATAACAAGTAGTGTCCATGACACTGGAGCAATGCGGTAGTTCGGAGTGACTGCAACTAACATCATTCCATACACCGTGAAGTAGACGAAGCACATGACTTTATTACCTTGATTCGATTGATCGTCATTTTCATCAACAACCATATCATCACTTTCATATTCATTGAATATTCCATTACTGCTTTGGTGTTCACGTAAAAAAATATGTAATACAATGCAATAACTACTATATAGGGTATTTTTATAAAAGATAAAAGTTTAGTGTAAAATTTGAATTTTATAAAAGCTCTCAAATAATGAGATTTGACCCAAATACTAGTATTTTCTAATATTTTGAAATTTGGGTTATTTGCCAAAAATATTTACCAAATAATGACAAATTATATGGATAAACACTATTTACCAAAATTTTCCCCAATTATACTTGAGAAATCTATGGCCAAATGAATCCTTAATAGCCTTAACAAGATATCCATTTACTTTCACCTAATTCTTTCTTCATTTCTCCCACCTCTTTCATATATAATTAAGTGCACGCAAAAATCTTGAGTAATCAGAAACCTAATACATATTTTTTTTCAAGTATTACTACAATAAAAACAACTTATTAAACACTCCACAATTTTGAGGATGCATATCCAAACACTTTAACCTGTCTTTACAGTGTCAGTTGAACGCACTCCAACTTACAAAATGATCATTTAGACACTTCCAAAATTAATTTTATATGTCACGTTAGCATCGAGTATAGCTAAGATACAGTGGAGATGAATTAAGGTGTCTATATCTACATTATCTTGTTTGATTTGCTAATACCAGTTTCTTTTGTCTTGTTTGATTTTGTTCTGAACAAGGAGTAAAAATCTTGACGTTTTCAAATGATGTAAATTATTTCCCTTTTAATTTCTTCACGAAGCTTGATATATGAAAAACAATGTAAAAATGAAGTTTTAGAACATTTTTGAAAATGGTAAACAGACTTTTAAGACATTCTTTCTCTGGCTGCTAAATACGAGTAATAATTGCATGTTTTTACAAGTCAATAAAAACCTAGAATTAAAATAAAAAAACAGTGACTTGTGAATTACATTGGTAATATAAACTAAAAAAGATATAGTCATATGTATCACTCATAATTGCATAGTTAAGGTTATAGACAATTATACTTTTTATACTAAATTAATTACTAGCTACTTATAAATTTCCATCATTTTCTTTTTATTTAACTTTATATATAATCTCTCTTAGTGTGTCCCAAAAAATTGTCTTATCCAACTTGTCCAAGCTAAGTCACACATGACTCACTAGAGTTGCATTTATAATATTATTGGTGCCTAATTGTTTGGTTTGAAATAGCTGAGCAAATTATAGACTAAACTTTTTGGGACAAACTAAAAGGTATTAGATCAATTTAATTAACTCTAGGGATTATCTGATGTATTGACTTTTTCACTTCCAAAATGCTTGCTTTCCTTCCATATATATCTTCTTTTACCTGCAAAACAAATGACAAAAGAGTTATAATCCATTTGATCAAGCTTTTAATATCAGTATTACTAGTACTTTTTGTTATGAGTAGTTTCTTCATTGTTTGAAGTTGGGAGAAGCTGAAAGCAGATAAAACAGAAACTCTTTTTGCTACGCAAATAAAGCTAAGTATATATAATATTAGTAAATATTGTAATCAACCCCCATCCTCCTCCCCAGATACTAGCAACAACTTAATGCTCTGCCACTCTTTTGTATTGATGATTATTAAGATATTATATATCTCCTCGTTTTGTACCAAAATACAAAGTTGTTGTTTAGAATTCAAAATATATAAAATTCAAATTCTAAATCCGCTTTTGTTTCTATTAATTTTTATTATTTTCAAAATTATATATATATATAAAAAAGGTCATCCAAGTATGTACCTAAATTGTTTTTGTCCATACCTTAGCTCTTAACTCAGCCAATAAGAGGCCAGTATTAAGAGATGATTTGATTCCTACAACTTCCACTTTAAGTTCCCTTAGCATTTGCATTACATCTAACAACAACCCTTCTTTGTACGGACACCGGAGCTCTACCAATGCATCGTTTTCGATGATTGAGACTTCCACTTGCAAAACTCCCTCATCCATAGGTGGAGACACCGTTATCTTTGCCGGTGCTCCGCCTATACTTCCCTCCACCGTACTCTTCATTCTCCTCTTACCCTTCACCGAAAACGCCTTCACTATTGTTGTACCACTCTTTTCATCTATTTATCACGTAAAATATTTAGTATCAGTTAGTGTTATGCAGATATTAGTTATTTCATGTTCTATAGTATAAATTAATACAACATTATCCTTAATAACTTATACATGTACATATCGGTTATGTTGAAAATAAAAATATGACCTTCATGAATATTGCATAAAAAATGTTATGTTTTATATGAATAAGAAAAAAAGATCAACCAAAGAATGTGTAACTTATGCTGTATTTTATGTAGTTACTTTTCCTCATTTTTGTAATAAAATAATATATTATGCTAATTTTTATACGTGAATAACTTATCTCTAATGAGGAATCAAACTTCTCCTTATATGTATATTCTTGATATATATTTTTTCTAGGCAACTAGCTTATTTCCATTAATCACCCGTAAAGCAATACGTAGTAGCCAACATCCATAATTAGCTAGGTCCTGAATACTGAATAGACACTACTCCCACTCTCCTCTATATGCTATACACATAAAACCTCACCTCCACTCTTATACCAACCAAGACTGAACTAAAGGCCTAGTCTTAGAGGAATTGATAATTTAATAAAATGGTAAGTAACCTATTATTATTTAGATTTTTTTTTTTTAATATTATGTTTTTGTGGAAAATTATTTAGGAGACTATTATTTTGTTAACTAAGAAATGATAATGCTAAACTATATATCCTAGATAGATGTAACAAAATTAGGTCATAAAATTATAATCTATCCAATTTGTTCAAGATTGGATTGATAATTAACTCAACCATTTATTAATTTAGTCCACTTGATCGATCTAAACTCAGTTGAATTCGTCCAATTATCAACGTGTTGTAAAAAATAAAATATACCTGCATCTTTGATCGTTTCCGCGTGACGATCACGCGCTTCAAGATCCTGAACTTTCTTACGTAACTGCTTCACATACTCTATTGTATCACCAAGTATCGATGCTTTATCCATTTTCGTAACGAACGGTACTAAGGACCTTAAAATAACAAAACGCTCATTCAGCTTCTCTCTACGACGTCGTTCCGCTAGTACATGGTTCCCATTCGTCTCTTCTTGTTGTGTACTACTATTTATCGTACATCCTTCCCGGAATCGAGACGCTGCGGCTGAAGAGTCGGCCACAGCGTCTCGTGACTTTGGAGAAAGAGCTTCAGGTAATTGGTGTAATTGTTTAGTAGTGTGGAGAAATGGGACAGTGAATAGTATGCTTTTGAGCAGCCACTGGGAGCTGGTCCTACTGCAGTCGCCGCTGTCGTGGCGACGGCAGTGGGAGGGATTTGGGCTACAAATGATGGGCCATAATGTGAAGGCGGATTGGGCTGAATCAGGAGAAATAGAGCCCATTATGGTAGTAGAAGAGGCAAATTTGGAACTTGTGTTTGAGAGGTGTTCAAGTACAACTGAAACTGTTTGAGAGTAATGTGTATCTTCTTGTGATAATTCATCATAACTAGGGACACCTGCATTTAATTAAAAAAAAAACTTGAATTTTTAAATATTGAATTATCGTAGTACAATTTACTAAGATGTTATATATGTATACTAATATTTGACGTTTACATCTTATTTAGCTTAAAAAAAGTTAATTTAATGAATTTATTATACCTAGAAGAAGGAATATATTTGCTAACATAAGTTTTAAGATGAGTTGATCATACAATTTCAATATATACTGCCAATCTATTTTAACACATGGTAGAAGGTAATTTACCTTATTTTCATAGTTATTAATCTCATTATGAACAATTATATGTAATTATCTTATAAAAATGACATAGTGTAAGAAATATTTTATATCATAAGCATTTAAAAGTTTAACTCAAATTTTAATATGTTAGCGAATAAAAAATAAATTCCCTTAGAATTCTCACCAGGCAAATATTTGACTTCTCTGTCTTATCAAGTACACATATCTTTTATTTTTTTCTTCTTTCAATGGAGCTTGTTTAATGCCAACTGGGAACCTAGCTCGACAACAACTTCTTACTAGTAAAAGCACCGCCTAACACCCTTCGTCGAAAAATTAGATCATATATATAAATAAAATATTCACTCTTATATGAATATATTAAAAGATGAACATCCTTAGTCACAATAAGGGTTGATAGTCCAGTGATAAAGTATGCTCATTTAAGTCTCTGGCATCTGTGGTTTGATCCTCACTACTTCTATTTTCTTATTTCTAATACAATCTTCTTTCGACCCAATTATATTTAAGAACAAAAAATGGTGAGTGTTTGATTCATTAATTGGTATTTTTGTTTAATCATTCAGATAGTAATTGTCGTTTTTTTAGCTATGCATTACACATCTCATGTAAATTTAGCTTTCAACAATGTAGAATACATTATGAGATATATTGAAGAAGGTTGATTCTCCTGTATGTTGTTATAATAATGTGTAATATACCGAATGATTTTAAAATTTTATGATGTTAAATATCGCAAGTGTTAGATTAATGAGCGATCCAAACTTAATTAAAAAGAAATGTTATTTTAAAACAGACTAGACACTTAATTTGAAACGGATGGAATAATAGCTAGCTAGTACCTGGTAAATGTTGAAGGTCTTGGAAGTTAGCCCAACTAATTGCAGTCTCAGCTTTGAAAGAGTCAGCCGTATTTCCAGCTTGGCTAATACCATCCAAATATAAATCAGTGTCCATATTATTAGAGCCATCATCCGGCGAGCCAAGCCGTATAGCTTCAGACATATCAAGCTGCATGAGCTCACTAGCCTCAGCCGCTGTACGATTTGCCGCCCCAGCCTCACTTTGAATTGCTATACCATCCGAGTCTAATTCAGCTTCATCATTTTCATCCTCGTCCTCATTTTCTTCTTCCCCAGCAATTCTACCGTCTTGATCCGCTGGACAAATACCAGCGGATGACGGAGTATTGCTGGAGTAAAAATGTGGCTCCGAAAAGGCGGAGGGATCCGAAGTGGAGTGCTCAGATAAAGCTGGCTTTGGTGGCTGAGCTTGTTGTTGCTCATTGAAGAAGCTTTTTACATGATGTATAAATCCAATATCTTCTTGAACCTATGTTGTGTATCATGTCGTGCATGTACATGTACAATATATTCTTCAATCGATTAAATTATATACACTGATAATATAAACATTATGTATATAATTTAAATTTATAAAATTAAATTACTACAAAGTGTATTAATATATATAATGTAGATAATGAGAATTTATTTTACGTTTTTACCCTTTCTGTAGTTCCAAGTTCCACTACACCGTCCAAGAGAGGAATACAAACGACAGTCTGCAACATTTTGAACTCAATTAAATTTTGTTTTTTTTACTTTTGTAAATTTCATGTTAAATTAAAATCAATCGTGACGAATAGAAACGAGTACACAAGTAAAGTATTTCTCACAATAATTGGAAATTAATAAGTCAAAGGGTGTGCAGTTTATTACCTGTATGCGGGCACTCTATATAACAGGCGTGTCAGTGTTCCATGGATAAAACAAAAAGAAATGAGTCAGATAATTAAATTGCTTTCAACGAATATATGACAAAAATAATAATAAAAATAAAAAAACTACTATTCTTTCGTGTCTCAATGAGTTTGTTTGATTTGACACAAAATTTAAGAAAAAAAAAGATTCTTAATATTTGTAGTTCTGATTTTTATTTAAATGTTATATATAATATTGAGTCAGGTTATATCATAGAAATTAAAATAAAATGAGTTCAAAAAACTCTTATGCGTGATTCATGTTTATGAATAAATAGGAGTCACGTGAAATGATTGAAGAAAATAAATTTCTTATATCCTATATTTTCTTCACTCAAGAGTATACCAACAACAACATATTCAGTGACCAGTTAAAATTCCATTTGGGATTGATAACGTGTATACAAACCATACTTTTATTTCGTGGAGGTCAAAAATAGAGATTAAAAGATGGTAGTGATTAATACCTTAGCAAGAATAGCTCTACAGAAGACTTTGCTATCAACCTCATTTGCCCCCATTATCCATATGTGATGTTTCTTTGAATAAGCCTTGCCTGGTAATCTTTTTTGATGAAAACAAAATATCAGAGGTAATGTCATATGATACTATTTCTTTATTAATTTATTTTTAATAACATTTTTTAAATATTTAAAATGATTTAACAAACTAATTCTCATTTTAATTCTTGTTAGAGGTGGATGAAGTAGTCAATTATCTTGTTACTTGAGGTTGTCAATATGTTATTATTGTGTTCGTGAAAATAAAAGAGGTTGATTATTTCTCACCTGTCACTCAATTAATATTTATTGTCTATCATATTTAATTTTTATTTAATTTTAATTTTCTTCAATAAAGAAAGTGATTTTCAGAAATGATAACTACATATCGAGTAATCATATGAGATTCAATCTAGAAGTCTTTAATAAAAAAATTTTACTTACTGAAATAATAACTACTATATTAATTAAGTAACAATACGTGAAAAGATTGGTTTCCTTTTAGTTTTCAATTAGTAACAATTTTTTATATGTCCCCACTATTCCTAAAGTCATAAGCAACCCATTAATTATAGGGGAACCCATCGGTGGCCCCCTAAACTTGGCACGAAATTTCACTTAGACACCTCAACTGGACGATGTTCATTTTAGACACCTCAGGTAGGATTTCGTTATGTCATTTTGACACTTTTCGCTGACATGACATGGTAAGTGTAATGCACCCAAAATCAGCGTGTGAAGGGGCTCTTTTTCAGGCCAAAAAAATAATATTTAAAAGATTTTTACTATTCTTCTTCCTCATTCTCTCCTCCACCACACAACATTCATTTACCACCGCTACCACCATCGCTATTAATACAATCAAATTAATTTTTTTTATTTATTCAGTTTCGAAAATCACCACAACCATCGTCATCTTCTCATTCTTATTCTTTAGATCCAACAATTACAACTTTTATTGCAATCTTTCAAGTTCAGTGCTACACACCATTGTACATCTATTGCACCTATCAAGTTCATTTATGCAGATATTCATTCTAAATGGCAGGGACTACAACGTACAAATAATACATAGTATTCGTATCTGTGCTCCTTTTATAGTTTTATTCCTTTTGGAGGCATTGTAATATTATATACACAATTAAAAAGCATGAAATTGATGACATACAAATTAAATCTACAACAAAAAAACAAAAAATATGAAAATCTGAATTTAATAAAAACCCCCAAAAAGAAAAAAAGCAAAATAAGAAATTAGGGGTAAAGAGGAGGCGCCGGAAAAGTTTGGAAGAATGAGGAAGAAGGGGTGGGATAGTTTGGTGGGGTTTTAGAAACTAAATGCTTTTATTTATTATATTTGGCTGAAAATTAATTTTTCCTTATAATGTATTTTTAAAGTATTATTTTGTACTTAAATATCACGTGTCTTTCCTTAATTAGCCATTATATTACATTATTCGTGAGTGTGTTACACGCACAGTGTAATTTTTGTGGATTGTCAAAAAAGTGTCAAAATGACACAACGAAATCCTACATGAGGTGTCTAAAATGAACATCGTCTAGTTGAGGTGCCTAAGTGAAATTTCGTGCCAAGTTTAGGGGGCCACCGATGGGTTCCCCTTAATTATACAACAATATTTATTAGACCCTCAACAAGGAAGAAGAGTAAGCATTGAAGTTACCACATTAATTAACTTATTTTATCAGCACATTTAATCTATAGCTAACAGTGACTTGTAAGAGTTAAATTTTCTATGAATATATATGGTCTCTCATCAATCAATGACTTAGGGGGTCACAATTATAGTTGCTTCTTTTGTATATTCTTGCTTTTATTTCGATGTAACTACCCTCATTCACTCTCCAATTACTACTCCATTCATATTTACTCATTCATATTTAACTTAACACATTCTTAGAGGTGTTTCTTCTTATTTTTACCTGTTTACTGTTCATTTTATTTGTTTATTATACTAAAAATAATTATCCAACTTTACTTGTGCAATTTTAAAATCAAGAGATAAGTTATCATTTTATGTCTATTTTACCCTTATTATTAAATATTTTCCGACCCTTTTATTTATTGTTTCTTAAGGAGTGTGTCAAATCAAATATGGAGAAGTAAAGATGGATGGATGGAGTAATATACTCCCTCCATTCACTTTTATTTGTAATGTTTGGACTTGACACACCCGTTAAGAAAATAATAATGAGCATGAGTATTTTACCGTACTACCCCCATTAATTGATGTTTAGTATTAGTTCTTAAAAAATGATTTGGGGAATAATTAATTAATGCAAAGAGTAAAACATGAGTAAAGTAAATAATTTTTTCTTAATATGTTAAAAGGGACAAGTAAAAGTAGTGGACAAATAAAAATCAACAATGAGAGTATAAAATGATAGTTTTTCTACATCATCCTTAATTATTAGTATATGTTAAGAAATGAATTGAAAATAATTGTAGTACTTAACAATAAGAGTAAATTAGGTATAAAAAGGTAAATTATTTCTTCTTCTTTTTTCAAATTAAATAAGTAAAAATAAATATATATTTTTAATACAATGAACAAATAAAAATAAGCGAAGAGAATACTTTGTATGATCATGAATATTGATCATATTGTATTCACTCTACTGAAAATTCTTACAAGAAGTAGTTATTTGTAGTAACTTTGGTATGACAATATTAAAAATGCAGTAAAAACCATGCTACTTTCTCCATTTCATTTTGTTAAACATTATTATATTCACTTATAATTTAGTTAAAAAAGAGAGTAACATTTTTATATTCACACAACTACTATGACATACTAAATGTTATAAGTTAAATTCAGGTGGACGATAACTTACCCAATAGGTGGAGGAAAAGAGAAAGAAACACACATGAGATAAAACCACTCGGATTCCGTCAAATCCTCCGGCGACAAGGCTGCCGACGGCCTTCTCGCCGGGGGATTTGAGTCGCCGGCAGAAAGTGAATCATAAAGTTCTCTTAGTTGTTGGCTTCTATGAAGAGAAGCTTCTTCAGCAGTAACTTCCATTGGCTGCACAGTTTTCCTAGTCTTTATAGCTCCATTATAATATCCATCTCTCCACACTAAAACCCTATCAAACAATAATATATTATTATTATTAAGAATATTGATAGTGACAGATCCAATCATGAGTTTAGGAGTTTGTAAATAAAAAATACGTACACTTTTAAGAATCTTGAGTTAGCGAAGTACTCGTCTTGTCTAAATTATGAATCTTCCAATATTATGTACGTAATACGTGATTCTTCATATTAAACAAAGGGAAAGAACCTTAATAGATTCAAGAGTTCATAAAATTTAGAGAAAAACAAATATCTATAGAGTGAGATACATATTTTTCAAAAATAATTATCTGTCTTAACTCAAAACTCAAAATGCCTAAATTCTGAATCCTTCATTATTTAATATAAGACAATTGTTGATAAAGACACACACTTTTTAAGAAATCAAACATATTTTCCAAAATATATATTTCAAAATTGACTTCTCAAATTCAAAACTCAAAACATCTGAATTCTCTATTATTTAAAATAGGAAAAATTTTGACATGAAAAAAAAAACATATATTTCAAAAATCAACTTTTTGCAATTCAAAACTCAAAACATCTAAATCAATACGATTCAATCGAGACAATTAGAAAAGAAAGACATACGTACCCTTGTTTTGGACAAAATTGCCAAAAAAGACTATAAGTCCATTTAACCGACTGGACGGAATTCTGCAACATGTTTTGTAACTGCAGGCTATTAGGCTGTATAATCTCCATCATTAATCTACTAGCTAGATTTAATTATTTGATTTTAAACCTTAGACTAAAAAACTAATCAACAAAATTAGCAGAGAGAAATAAATGTATTTTCTTGGAATTTTGTAAAGAAGAATGAAGAGATTTTTTTTTATTTTTTGAGAGAGATATTGATGAAGAGGGTATAGAAGGTGGTTGATTTTTTTTGACTGGTTGGTGACTACCAGATGGTTATGGACTTGGTATTTTTTTTATTTTTTTTTGGTCATGAGTATTGATATCTCCATTTAATAGATTTTGTAACTATTATAACCTATGTTTTCTAACAAGTCACTATTTTTTTTGTTAGAGATATGGCCCATTATTTGGGAATTATCCTATTATTAGAATGATATTTAACCATGTATACTATTGACCCTATATATGTTGCTTACTATCTATGGCTATATGTCAACATCTATATATGTTTAATTATAGGTTTTATCTTTGTTAGATGTGAGGACTAAGCTTCCCTAAATGATTTAAGTATTTCATGTTGTAAAGGGGGTTCACTATCAAAGAATGGTAGATCCGAGTCAAAATTTTTAGTAAAAAAATTTCAATCTATATAAAAATAAGCTAGATTAAGCCCTTGTTTCAAGTCAAAGGGATTCGATCCATATATTTATCACACCTTTTATTATTTTAAATAAAATATATGTATAATAAGTGAACTTTTTTAGCAATGGGTATCATTTGAACCCCCCCTACTTTAAGCTGACGGCTATGTCTCTACCTCTAAAGAGTGTGGTGGATTGTTGAGATTCCTTTAATCTTAATAAGAGATTTTACAGTTGAGATTCGATAATGAATGTTTTTTTGTTAAAGAGCATTTATGGGTAATCCCAAATGTAACTAGTCACTTTTCAACTTGTTGATAATGTCTTAGAGTTCAATCTATGAAATTTAAAACTTCATGACAATAATTAATTTTAAAAATATGGCCAAAAGTTTGTCACGCTTGAACCTCGGGAGGTACAATAATTAGTTGTATCATCTGCAAAATATATATATATATATATATATATATATATATATATATATATATATATATATATATAAACCAAATACAATTCACATACACTACTATACCTTTTCTAAAAAAAATAATTAAAAAATATTATAACTTTTTCTTTATGAGTTCACTTCTTCTTTTTCAAATTTATTCAAAATAGTGAACAAAAAATGAACCAAAACAACACCAAGAACATACCATGAAAATGAAGAACCTAACCACTAAGTTGCGCGAACCTTTGTGTCTTGAAGTGTCACTTGTTCCAATATATCCGCACTGTTTTTTTATGTAGTGTCACGTGATACTCCTCGTACCTTAATAAATATGTCTCTCACAACTAACAATTGTACCACGCTTGACCTTGAGCCGATCCAACTAAGCATGTATGCTACTGACGCATACCAGTTACACTCAATAAATAAAAATAGATATATCTTGACTTAACAAAAGTCCAGATCAAAAAGGCCATAATCAGAGAATCATACAACAAATATCTCAACTAACCAACATTTCAAAATAGAACATAAGTAATTAAATCCCTATGCGGACCATCGAAGCCACCATAATATTCATAACATAGAATCGTTATGTGGATCTTCGAGGACATCATGGTATCTATAACCACAAAAGATATACAAACAAATGCCAACAAGGTCGTCATGTGATACTACAAAAGTAACAAGGTCAATACGAACAACAGTGTACAGCTATTTATCCCTTAGTTTGCAAGCCTCTAAGAGTAATCTACTTAACCGGGATAAGGTCCCAGCCTATCCATCAACTATCTACAACAAAAGACTGACAAATCTCTGAATCTGGATTGTTCATTTATAATATAACCATGTATATATGCTATATAACTGTGTATCAAAAATGTATATATATTCATATATATTGTTCGTATAAATATTTATATATTACAGTAATTCATCTTTCTCAATTTTTTTTTTAATTTCAACCAACCCAAATTTCTCTAAACAATCCCAATTGATGAAGCAAACAAAAAATTTCTATTACAAAGGATAAAAACTCAATAGCTCAAAAAAGAAAGAAAATTCTTATAGAAAATCACATAGCTCAAGAAAGAAGGATTTTTTATTTATAAAAAATTACACAGGAAATAATGAAGAAAATAATATTTTCAGTATAATAAAAGAAACAAAACCTAATATAGATCAAACAAAAGAGAAGAAATTATGTACATTTGATACATACTCAAATATAAAATAGATTAGAAGCTAAGTGTGAAGTATAAGGATTACGGGCATAACAAGTTTTGATAAGTGACTTATGAACTAGGTTCACAACACTACTGTTCAGATGCACTCGTATAGCAGGATAGCAAACACGCATATTGAAAAGACGCATGAAAGCAAAAGGAGTTATTGTCACGCCTCAAGTCTACATTCTGGACATGATCGGTACTTGAGAACCATTATTGATTCCCAAGCAAGGAAGACTAACTCAAGCAAAATTAAGCTTTAAAATAGAATTAAACCATTTAATTTCAAAGTACTCCATTGTCTCAAAATATTTTGAGAATAATTATAATGAATTTTTGACCGAAGTAAGCCACTATTTAAAATAATTCACCAAAATAATATGCTTTTTCAAAATTTTATAAAACTAGAATAAACATATTTGGTAGTAACGTTTTAGGTATTATTTTATTCAAAGAAAATCAATGACAAAAAGACAAAATTCTGACAGAGTGAACAGATATAAAACGTTACTACCAAATACGTTTTATTAATTCGTTACTCACAGACACATTTTGAGGCTAAAACGTTACTGATAATAATGACTTTTGCTCTCCTCATAAATCAATTTAAAGACAAAACATTTGTTTTGAAAAGATTCTCAAGTTTAACTCAACAATAGGGTACATGTTGAAATATAGACATGAACAAATTACATCAAGAATCTCAATACAATGATAAATAACTCAATACCAGAAGCGGCTCAACGTGATTGGGGGCCTAAAGCGAAATTTCAATTCAGGGCCTAAAATATAAACAAACTTTATATACATATTTAATTCAAAATTTATTTTGCTTACATTATTTAGATGAAAATTATTAGTATTTTAATATTATTTTTTCAGTTATTAGTTTTAGGTAAGATTTTATCAACTCAACATTGAAAAACATCCTTTCAGTGTGGCAATTATTATATGAATTGTTAACATAATTATATAAGTAATAAATTGACAAATGTTAATTAAAGATAAGATTTAGAACCATAAAATTTGACGCAACAAGTTGATGACTTGGTATACCCCATTTTAGTATGCTTGTAGTAATGCTTGAACTAAAATTTAAAAAGAAATCAAAAAGAATTTGTAATTCACTTTGTTCAACACTTTTCACTATTAATTCTTATTTTTAACAAAGTATAAAAGATGTTAAAGTGGATAAAATAATATATTTTTTAAAAAATTATACTTTTTATCATAAATAATCAATATTTTCTATAGAATTTTTAACACATAATTTATTTTTGATAAAAATTTGAGGCCCCCGAAATTTGGGGGCCTAAGGCAAAAGCCTTGTTTCCCAAAGCATAGAGCCGGCCTTGCTCAATACTCAGGAATTACGAATTCATAACTCAAAAATATAACTTGTCTAAAAAATACTCAAATTCAAGGATAAAACTCTAGATTACTCTTTTAATGAATTTAGACATATGTAGGGCGTGACGACGAACTAGTCCAACACTATGATAGTCTTACATACCTGGAAGAACTAAGTTCTTGGAGAAATCGGTGAAAACTTGAAGAACGCTTGAAACCCTAGTTTTTCTCCTCAGGAAACCTTTCTATAAGACTTAGAAGCGTTAGTGGTCGTAAAAGGATTGGTTAACACTGTTTAAACCCTTGTAAAAATGTCGGGATTTAGGTTTAGAAGGTGTGGAAAAAGACCAAAACAGATGGAGAGATCTACGGTCCGTACTGGTCAACTATAGAACCACTTACTGGGGCTCAAAATTGGACAACTTCTTACTGGTCCTTCCTACAGATCGTAGAACTTTCTACGATCCATAGGACCCTTTCGTAGAACTTAAGTTTGAACTCAAAATCTCACTAAGTTTGGATCACTCCTACGAAGTCCATCTACGGCCCGTAGAACAAATGGAGGCTCGTCCTGTCAGTCCGTGGACCAAACTTCAAAAACTCAAAAATCTTAACACTTTAAACGAAACTATTCTACGACCCGTAAACCGTTCTACTATACCATAAAAGAGTACATATACTCTTATAGTATCATTGACTAATGGTTAATTTTTAAACAAGAAACCGTAATGATACCAATACATTATATGTATACTTATTTAGTATTAGTTAAGTGAAATTATCAGTCTTAATAAATGGGGGGAATGGGCTGTAATTCTTTTTGTGAGAATGGATATTTCTTGAATTACTTTGAATTAGGGTATGAACATGTAATTATTTTGAGTTGTATGGCCCATTTATGTAGTTTTTCCTTGGGAAAATTGTATGAAATATCAAATTATTAATTCAAATTAAATGATATAGCCATTGTTTATTTTAATTGTAATTCGCAGCAAACATTCCCTTTTTTTGCCATCTGATTCGGTATACAATTAGCTATTTTCGGTATACAATTAGCCATTTTATACATTTCGGTATAAAATGTATAAAATGCATTTGTGTTTGTATAAAGAGAGAGAAAAGTGTATATACAAAAACAAATACATATATTTTCGTCCTATACACTTATAATTATACAAATATAGATCTTATTATACAAATTACAATGTATAAATGAATGTATACAAAATTGAACAATTTGTATAGAATTGAATGTTTGTAGCGAATTATACAAATCAAAAGCTCTATAGCAAACATAAAATTTGCTATGGAACGCAATTATGTAAACTATAGCTATAACATACAAATATGATTTTTATGTTTGCTAAATGTGAAAGTTGCTCTTTTTCCTTCCCTCTATCAATCAAGGTTTGAACATATGGGCCTAGTGTTTTTTTGCCTCCAATTCGCGCAACAGAAAGATACAAAATTTGAGACTTTGTATACCAAAAATATTTTTCTGAACTTAAAACTTTCTATACCAAAAATATTTTTCTGAAATTAAAACTTTCTATACCAAAAATATTCTCTGTCTCACTTGATTTGAACATCAGACTTGATGGTTCTCAATCGACTAATTGACCACTAGGCCACATCCGCTTGATATTGACAGAAAAATGTATAATTTCTGTTTCGATACATGCAAATCCCAGTGAGATTATTTTTCCTTCGATAGATACTGACAGTCCATAAGAAAAATGGGGGTCATGAACTTGGGAAAAGCTTATAAGACTAGAGATCCATTAACTCCAATTTCGAAAAGCTATGGTAACTCCAATCCAAGAAAAAGAACCTTTAGTTAGTAAAGAATAAGAAGAGACAGTAGTAAGCATTAGATTAAAAAAATTGTTTCACTCATATGACAATGATAACGTTTTAAGGGTATTTGTGGTCCAAAACATAGACGGCAAGGGTAGTTTTGATCTGAAACATAAATAAAGAGTATATATGAGCTATTTTCAATAGTTCGAGGGCAATTTTGACCCTTTTCCAAAGAAAAAAAGATAGAAAACCTTATCACTTAAATCATCCTGAACTAAGGCATCATTAACACTTCAACTTCTCTTTAAATTCCCCCAAGGTTATATGTACCATGGGGTTAAATAGTTTATCACTCTACCACAACTCATATTGTTTTGTCTTGCTTGAATTCTCTTATAGCTTGAGTAACTGAATATCCTACTTCTCCATTCTAATTTTCTCCTCAAAATAGTTGTTATTGTCCACAAATTTGATGACGAGCTGGAAAATGTGAGGTGCTAAAAAAAACTCAATTAATATGATAAGCATCCTTCACAAAAGAATTATCGACAACTCCAAAAAGCATTCTCCAGACATTTGTAGCTGAAGCATACTTGGGAAATGAAGATGTCTCTTAAATATCTAATGCTAGAGTACAACTGGAGCCACAAAGTTCCTTCATTTATCTTGTTAAAACAAACCTGCTCATAACCGTTACATGAATGTAATACACTCTAGTGCATATGATAATCCTATGCTAGAGCCTTCTGAAATCAATCACTTTACAATATGGAAATGATCCAAGACACAACATGCCCTTCTGCACAAATATTTCGGAGGGGCAAAGATACTCAGCTTGCAGGTGTATCTGAGGTCCTCTTCGTGTATTAAAGTTTGGCTATGTTGGCTGCCGAAGCATCTGTTGGAGCTGAATGACCTGCTGCTGCTGATCTGGTGGCAGTGAACTCAACTGTTCAGGAGTCAGACTCAGTACTTGTTGCAGCAAGGCAGACTCAACGTCCGAAGGAAGCTGCACCTGTTGAAAAAGAACACCATCTTAATATAACTAAACTACCATATCATAGCTACATTCTTCATGATTCTAGATATAGTACCAAATCAAAACAATCAGTTGCTTCTATGAAGTAATAAATAAAGGCATTTCACATATTTACATCCAAGATTGTACCAGACTGCATCGGAAGTACTAGTTAGGTCATCTTTCAAATCAAAACAAATGGGATTTTTAGAAGCATCTAAATTCATTTTCATTTGTAATAACTGTCTTAAAGTCTTCAGTTGATTAAAAAGAAACAGGAACACTGTAAAATTACCTGACTAGCTTGTTTATCAGGGTTTGACGTTTCTGCTGCAGCTGAAACTTGAGTTGAGGGTCCTGACTGGGGCGTAGATACACTTGCATCCGGCAAGGCATAACTTATTCCATCATTATGCCTTGTCATTTTCGATGGCCGACTCAGAAGATCTAGATTATTAGCCGCCGCTCTCTTCTCCTCAGGCAAACCTGAAGGGTAAGCTTGTCTGATAATCAAAGATGAATTATTATGAACCTGTGGTCGTTGAGAGTCTTTATTTGTATTATCCAAGACCCTGGAAACTGCTGAAGGGTTTCCCTGTAACCAAAAAAAAAAACAGAATTATACAAGATCACATTGATGTCCCTTTGGAAGAGACATGGTATAACATCACTGAAAGTAAGTCTCTACATGCTGTTCCATATAGCAACTATCCTGTGTAACTCCTATTTTCATTGTGTTTGGAAGTCATACAAGTAAGCTCTCTTCCTTCCAAAGGTAAATGTATTCATTGGATAGACTTGCTCAACCAGTCGAGCATGAAAATCATCCAAAATAAGTTATATACGGACCTTAAGTCATTTTCGCAACATTTTCAAACAAAGGCTTTTATAGATTTTATATTTCACCATCACTGCTCTTTCATTTGCAGTAATAGACTAACAGCAAAGAAAGATAGGCACCTGAAAACCTTGTTCCAATAACGGGGGACGCATTGATGGAGAAGGATGATAGCTTGTATTTGCTGTCCCCAGCTGATTATTGTATGTAAAATTTGTAGATGCAACTGGCCCAGCTTGTTGTAAGAAAGAAGGCTGCATTTGCTGCTTTATAGCAGAGGAAGTTCCCACCTGAACTGGTGGGTTAATTGACACACTGACTTGGGGTTGTATTGATGGAAGGATTCTAGAAGGCGTCGGCAACAGACTCTGCAAAACTTGGTTCTGCCCTGGTTGCACTGGTTGAATCTGAGGCCGTGCCTGGGGGAGCAAACTGGGGGGAAGTGGGGGTAACCCAGGAAGAGACTGAGTTGCTAGCTGTTGACTTCGCTGACTATCTAGAAACGATGGCTGCAGTTGAGGTACGACAGATTGCCGAATATTTGGTGTCTGCAACTGCACATTTTAAAGATAATTGATTAGGTGTTGCTCTTTGACAAACTGATGCCTCAAAATCAACTAAAACAGCAGCAACAGTAGAACGTCCCCAAGAAAAGTAAGAAAACAGTGTGCGCGCATATATATGCTGATTTTCAAATAAATCAAGAAATAGGCAAGAATTATTGAAACAGTCCTTAACTTGGCTCTGATACCAAAATGATAGGAATCAAACTCAAAAGAACAATAAAGTAAAGGAAATTAGGAAAGCAGTAAGAATTTTGAATATATATATATATATATATATATATATATATATATATATATATAGAGAGAGAGAGAGAGAGAGAGAGAGAGAGAGAGAGAGAGAAAGAATGATACTAAAATTAAGTATGGAACCAGTGAACGAACCATTGATTGGGTTACCATCCCCAGTATTAGCTGTGCCTGCATTGGCAGACAAATATAAACTTGTAAGCGTGCTATTTCAATAATCATACAATATAAGAAGAAGCAACAGTGCTATTCTGAAATTGAGAACTAGTAATATGACCCCCTTCACGTTGCAATAAAGCATGCCCAGCACTCCAGAAAAGAAAAACCGGTTATGCAATTCGTAATGTAGGAAAACATCTAAAACGTCAAGCATACAACACAGGTGTTCAGGGAAAAGCAAAGGTCATCGCTGTGATGGTACTGCAAGCTATCCACAGTACAAGAAAAACTCATACAGCAGTATCTTCAATTGTTATTTATTCAATGTGTCACCTGTAAGAAAAATGTAAATATTTCCTTTTCTTTATTACACATATTATAATGAAATTATACACAAAATGCATGTCGAAAATATGGGCTTTCTACTCTGCACCTCAGGATAATAAAAATTGGCATTTAGATCAATTAAAACCATATGTTTGATGTCACTCTAACAGTTTCTAGATAATGACTGTAAATTCTGCCCGAAAAACACTAGCAGATGCCAGTGCAAAAGTCAGCCAAGTAACATATATCTCTGCTGGTTATCTATTGTATCTTATTTACAAAAAAATATATAAGTGCTAAGTATGAAATGATAACTGGGCAAGAAGTGAGCAATGGTGAGGAATTCACTTTGTCACAATCTTCCCCTATGAGGACAATGTCTACTAATTCCACCGGGTACCTGCTACCTCCCACCAACACAGGTACCGAATAACTCTATCCATCAAGGATTGGACAAATGGAAAAGAAATCACCTAGTGTTTTGTCTCCACTAGGATTTAAACCTACAATCTCATGGTTTTAAACCCACTTCATCAACCATTAGGTCACACCCTTGGGTGCTATCCTAAGTATTCTAAAAAGGGTATATTTTAAAAAAAATAGAGAATCAGTACTTCTCCGCTGATCTAAAAGGCTAACATTATGTCAGACTATGAAACTGATCAAATAGGTCAACTAAACTTTTATATGTAGCATATGGTGGTTACAACACATCATTTCTCATATTTTCCAAGAAAAAATTGTTATTCTCAATTTTGCACCATATTTTGGAAGAGCAAAGGAAAACTATCCATCAACCTCAATATATATCTGCATATACCAAGTTACCATAAAAAACACATTAACAATGGAAACACTGTATCAACTGCAGAAAAAAGAGAGAAAAAGCATAGGAAGAAGAGTTCAAGATCGATTGTCTTTTGTTGCATATTCATTGCTTTTGATTTTGAACATAAATATTCAACAATACATGCAATTTCAAGGAACTATGGATTGAAGTTTTGTGATCTTAGTCTTACTAGGGTTAAGAGAAGGTTTAAATCTGAACCTAATAACCTATTTACTCAAGTTTTATGATCTAACTAGGGATAAGAAAAGATTTAAATCTGAGTTGTTTGACCAAGCTGCTAGGAAACTAGAAGTGCATATATTGTTTATAGTTAAAAATTCAGTTTTTTGGAGATATAAGGTGTTTGGTCAAGCTTTAGAAAAAGAATAAGTGATTCTAAATCGTAGCAGAAGCAGTTTTCTTTTCTGCAGTTGGAAGGAAGTAGAAACTTGTAACTTCTCCTTGATAGTAGTAGCAAACAATCAATTCTTCATGACAAAAGTACCCATACTACTAATCATATTTACAAACTATCCTTTCTCAATTTGTTCCCCCTTAAATTATATTTTACAATTTAATTAAATAAAAATGAAAAACTTAAGTAATGCTCTGACAATAACTATTTAACATCATTTATTTTTTGATGAAGTAATAAGAAATTTCATTGCTGGCATCAAGAAGATGCAGAATAGTACAACTATTTAACATCATCATTTCTTTAGAAAGTACTACATGTAAAGTGAATTTTTACATGTCCTTTTTTCGTAAGTTGACTTGAAAGCACTTTTTGGGAAGATTAGTCAAACACAAAATTGTCACTGTATTGATAAAAACACCTCTCAGATAACTTGGCGGCCAGGCACAAATTACTATATTCCATGGAACTTTTTCTGAAACTCCATTTGAAAAGAAGCCATTTCAGATGAAGTAGACGCTACGCCAAAGCCAAGTTGGCCATTGTTCAGAGGGATAAATGTTGGGAAAATCCAGAAGATATTTCTAAGTGCTCCAATATATTAAAACTTTCTCACATAGTCCCAACTCTTACAACTCCTTTTTTTAAACATAGTAGTCCCAACTCATACAACTCTTAAGCACATTGGTAAACCATATGATAAACATCAGCGGACAGATTCATTGGTCCTAATCTAGAATTAGATTTGAATTGTGACTTTAAGATACTGATTAAAGAAGCAGCCAAGGAAAAAACACTGTAAGTGCAGTTTCAGAAGCCTTGCATGGCTGCTTGGCCATGCTGCAGTAATGAATAACATATACATAAGCACAGAAGCTATAATGGCATCTAAGGGGTCACCAACTATGAAGAATAGGTGATTATTTTTTTATTATTGAGAAGTCAGCAATAGCAAAAACGCTAAGCAACACCAGAAGCTTGAAAATATGTTGAGCATCTTGCATAAGTCAATACCTGAAAAAGAGCTTTTGACAAATTTGGAATTGCTAGCAGCAGTTGGCGTGTCTGTTCCTTGTTTTGTGTACACATTGCCTGTCATCAAAATTACAATAATCATGTCAAGGTGTCAAGCAGTTATCCTTGAGGGTCGAGGATCACATTCATTGATTGACACTATAATAAAGGAAATAATCTGCCAGAATAAGACCATTTGGCTAGTTAATTCCTCTACCTCCGGCCATAAGAGTAGTTTGTATTGTTTCTGTTACTTCCAGCATAACTTAGCAGAATGACTTTGAAAGCAACTCGAAGTTTGCTTTTTTTTCTTATTCATACTCCAAGTTTGTCGTTATATTATAGTTTTGCGGCAATATTCAAGGACTAGAAATATCATGAATGGGAGAAAGTTTTAATCAACATCCTGACCTTAAACTCAGACATAACATCATTCAGTTGGCTCCTAGACAATTTGGACATATGTAATGTTAAAGGATCTACTCCCGACGGATTGAATGAGCTGCCACTCTGAGAAGCTCCAAGAGCTCCTGCCATAACGGCTGCAGCAGTCATAGCTACTTGCATGCCTAATGGCTGCTGAATTGCAGAATCCACAGGGACAGCTGGTCCCCCAATGTGCTTTTTGGGATCTGATAAGACATTACAACAGAAAAGTTACATTCTAATATTCTAAAGAGAGAAAGGAAAAAATTAATTGATGATATGAATCTCATGCCCCCCCCCCCTCCTTCTTTTGCCTATTGGAAAAGAAAGGGTGAAAAGAAGAAGTGAAAGTGAAACACACCAGCATTCGCTACCATGCCAGGTCCGCCACGACCCTGTATAGAAAAGACAAACATGGCCAATTGAATAGATTTTTATTAAAAATTAGAGAAAAGTAGTATTTGAAGAGAGTATAAGTTTGTTTTCCTTTCTCTTTCCTCACTGGACAGGTTCAATAAAGTATTTGCTTGAGTCTGAAAAAGTGATGTCCAGATAAAAAAATGATAATAATTCACACATGAAGTTCTCTCACAATATTCATGATTCCGCCATCTTTGTCGAGAGGAGTTTAAATATTAAGAAGTGCTTCTTTCATCCTAATTAAGGAACAGTGTTATGTTTGGGCATGACTGTTAAGGTATCAGCTGAAGTGTTGATGTATTTAACTGAAAGTAGGTCCAAAAAAAATAGATGAAGATAACTTGTTAACTTTAGTTAAGTACAGAAGTGGGTGAAAATTGCACCTTTTTTTATAACAAAAGAACAAAAAAATTGAATGTAGTAGATTGCAGGCCTTGACTCAGGTTTACACATCAACACGAACAAGAGCCTTCTTTACCCAGTTAGCCGGGTTGAAATTATTCAGTAGTTAACTGTGACTTAGGGTGCAAACAGGACAGTTCCTACTACATTTGGAAGCAAAACATAAAGCATCTGATATGCGGCAAGGAACAATAGAAGATATGAGAAGTTGGCTATGTGGAAATGCAGTACTTATCCATGGGGGAAAGATTAACATTGATCTATTGGGTACACCCCAGGGCATTGGTCTAGTGGTAAGAGTTCATACCATGATATGTGGATTAGGTAGCTAAAATGTTGAAGCATAAAACACCAGATTTAATGGTCTTTAACAAGGGTGAAAGCTAGTGATGTTAGTGTTGGATATCTAGAAAGAAGAAGTTCATATCCCACAGAACCTAATGTAATGCCAACACCACCTTGCATGAAATAAGTAGGAAAGCAGTTGTTCAATCCAGCGACAAGAAACTAAAAGAACAGCTAATGAAAGAAACACACTAAAGTAATTTTTGCTAAGGACACTCATAAGAAAAATGGCTAAGGGTGTCTAAATATCTTACCTGTTCACGATTTCTGTCAGAATTTTTATCATTTTCAGCAAAATCAACTCTTAGCTGCCGGCCATTTATCTCGTAACCCTGAAGGTTGCGACGAGCACTCAAGGAAGTTTCTTCATCCTTGTATTCGCAGAATCCATAACCTTTTGGTTTCCCAGTTTCTCTATCAATCACTAATCTGAGGGAAATAAACCGAAAGAATGAAAAGATGGAAATGCTAGGTAGCCTCATCCAAATAAAAGAGAAGAGGGGGGATGGGGGTGGGGGATCATCTCTTATCAGATGAAAGAATCTCCTTCAGTCGGTCATCCTCCACATAACACCGTCTAAACAGAATTTTAAAATTCTTCCCAGTGAAAAGTTTTTCAACCAGCTGCAGTAAAACTCAAAACAATCATTTTTATACTAGAAATGATATAAGGTCCTCTAGCCGTCAAGTTTACTCTATCCATTAGTCACCTCAAATCCTCAATCAGCAAAACAACATCTACAGGGATGCATTACAAAACAACATCTACGGGGATAATCACCATTACAAAACACCGAATTTGTGATGAAAAGGTTAAAACAGTATTGTTTTGAATAGACCAGACAGGAGACCAAGTTGAAGTAGTTGTTCTAGAAGAGGATTTACGCAAGAGCCAAAAGATGAAACAGCCAAGCAAATCGTTACTGAACTATGTTTGGGATCCAGGTTGACAAAAAAGGGTGTTGAAAGGCTATTTGACAAGCTAAGAAGAAATATAGTTTCTAAATAAGTAGTGCTCTGTAGTATGAAGTGGTTTATGCAAATTTTTAAGTGAATTCTTTGTCCTACTCATCCCCGTTCTGTCGGGCATGTCACCCCCTTCTTCTGGCATCTCATCCCATTCTTTATTACTGTTTTACCCCCTTCTTTGTTACTGTTTCATTTCTTAGTTTTCCTATTGTAGTTTCCCTATTTCTCATCTTCCCTGTTGTTGAGTGTTTGCAGTAGTGTTTTACTACAACTATTACATATACTAGACATGTTAGTGCACTTGAAAGTTGAAAACTTGCAACAGGACAAACCTCTTCTATATCCCTCTTCCGTAAACCAAACAGCTGTCTTAACTAAATAAAACAAATAAAATATAAAACTATTTCTAAGTAATATAAGGGAGAAAGCAAAGATAATATACTGACCTGAAGGAAACAACTGGTCCAACTTCCTCACAGATTTGAATTAGTTGCTCCTCAGTAGCATCATATGGTATATTCCCAACTACATAAATCCAAATTACTTACAAATTCCGCTAACACCTTACCACCAGTCCTAATATACAAAAATACATACAGAAGCAACACAAATTGGACCAAATTACCAACACCCAATACGCCCAATTGGTTAAAGTTTCAATCTTTTCAACTAATTCAGCAAACACTTGGTAGAATTACATTAACCCGAATAGAATTTCATAAAAACCAATTGAGAGATAAAGAGAATTAGGGGGGAAATACTAACCAAAGACGCAACGACGCTGAGAATCAGAAGTGGCCATAATTGTTAAAAATTGAAGAAAAAGGTGTAGCTCGAGTGATTCAGCTTCAACTTTTCCCTCTGATAATTCATGTCATTCACTCTATTCTTCTTTCTACAAACTCTGGTTTAACCGGAGAAGGCATTGACCTGAGTTCGAGGACAGAGAAGGAAGGAAAAAGGAAAACGGGTCAGGCGGATTGAATCGGGCAGCCCGTTAATTTACTATCATTTACTTATAAGAAAATAAAAGGTTAAGTCATGGCCCGGAAGTTGTCTCTATAATTTACTTAGACACCTTAACAAACCTTTTTTTTTTATTAGACACTTCTATCACTTACATAAATCTCATAGTGTAAGGAGTAAATTATAGTAAAAATTATGCAAAGCACATAGTATAAGAAAGAAATTACTTCATATCTCTACTCTTTCATAAATTACAAAAAATCCCTTTTTTTAGTGTCTTTCGGATACTTAATATTAGGCCTGGGCATATTTCGGTTCAAACCGAAAAAATCGACCGAACCAAAATTTTTTTAAATTTCGGTTCGGTTTTTCGGTTTGTTCGGTCGGTTTCGATTTTCAGTTTTAAAATTTCGGTTATTCGGTTCGGTTTTCGGTTTTTAACTAAATTAATTCGGTTAACCGAAAAAACCAAATTTTTTCGGTTTTCGGTTTTTCGGTTTGGCTACAACCCAACCTATCCAATATCAATAGCCCATTAAAATTTGGCCCAATTAGCTTTTGTTTCTATTAGAGAAAATAATATTATTTAATTTACTTAGTATTTTTAATTCATTTATTATATAACCAATATAAGTATTTATTAGTTATACATCATATTTAATGTCATTTTTATATATAGTAAATTATTAAATTAATAATACAATATATTATTTCTATTAATACACTATTCGTACTATCATGTTTATTATATATAATTAGGGTTGCGCATAATATGGTTAAAACTGAAAAAACCGACCAATCGATTTTTTTTTTTAAATTTTAGTTTCGGTTTTTCGTTATTTTGGTTGGCTTCGATTTTGATTTTCAATATTTCAGTTTTTCGATATAAAAAAGGGTGTCCACTGTCATGCACTTGTTGATTTATGGGTCTTGACTCTTGAATATGGTATCCTCTGGGAGCTCATTGCATTTGTTTAACTGCCAAGAAATAGCTCAAATGGTTGAAAATTGAGACTTGGTGAAACAAATTAAGGCTAAGAAAGTCAAATTTTGATCAGTTTATAATCAAGCTAGCAGAAAATAATCCAGATGCTACTGCCTAGAGGCCGCGTTAATTAAATTTGGTTAAACCAAAAATCAAACCGAACCGAAATTGTAATAACCGAACCAAACCGAATTTAATTCGGTTTTGTTTGGTTTCATATTTTGCCAAACCGAAAACCAAAAAAACCGAACCAAAATTTACAAACCGAACCGAACCGACCGAACGCCCAGCCCTACTTAATATTGCAGTCGGATACATTAATTAATAAATTATTGTTATCAGTTTAATGCGTTAAATAAGGAATTAAAAACAGAAATTATAATTGACTCCCACAAATCATGCGCACATTTCTCCTTCAACCAATTAGTCGTTCATAAAACTCTAACTGAATTAGAAATTTCAAATTTCAAATTGTGAAACCTTCTCCCCTATTTGTTTGAAAAAACAGTAGAAGTTTGATTCAAAAAATTTTGGAACGCAATTTTGTGAATATTCGTAATGAATATTTCGATCTTGTTAAGGTATTCTGGATTATGGGAAAGTGATGTTAGATACGAGCGATACAAAAGTGATGGGATGGTGGTTGGAGAAAATATTTCGTTCGTGAATCTTATTTCAGTAATTGCAGCTGAATTGGCTATTGATGAATTGAAAAAAAAAACATCGAGATCAGATACGTTGTTGAAGGTATTCTTTTCCATTGTGTATTCGGAATGATATGGGGGTGAAATTGTACATAGAAATTAAGAAACATGAGGTGGGATTCGGTATGTATCCTTTATGCATTGATACATCGGATAAAAGTGATGAAGAGATACAAAACTTCGATGCAACCAGAGGCGAATTTAGGATTTTTCGAACATGGGTGCACCAAGAAAAATGTATTAAGTGAGAATTGATTTGAATATGGTGCACCAAGTAAAATGTACTAATTGGAAATTGATCCTTAAGTTTTCAAGGTCAAAAACTCAATTAGACTTTTTATAGTACGAGTGCCAGAATATAATATAATACAAATTTTAGAAAATATATACATAAAATATCTAGTTTTATAAAGAGACCACGGGTTCAGATGCCCTATTCTTTGCCTTTAAATTCGCCACTGGATGCAATAACATGTGCAATCGTGTGTTGAGCGTGGAAAAAGCGACGCAAAGGCTTTAAGCGTTGTTGAATAAAAAATTGGTGATTCCTATTGCATACCAGAAATGGAGGTTGAAAATTATATATCAGATACAAATATTTCTGTTGTGGAAGTGAAGCAATTGTACAAGGATAAGGCAACTATAAAGGCAGTAATAGAAAAATGCAAAATAAAAAATAACTTCAATTTTAAAGTTAAAAGATCTGATAACAAAAGGTATGTGATACAAATATCTGATAATGTTCTTCATTTTTTATAATTTATTTATTAATATGTTTATCATGATACACTGATAATATGTGTTACGTGCAGTTGTAGGTGTTAGGTATCATGTTCGTTTTGCTTTACTTCTGGTTATTAGTGTATCAATTAAGAATGGTAGACGAAAAATATTTAATATGTGTATTGTGTTCAGTGTATACAATAAAGTATCATTTTGAGATACTTCTATTTATTAAAGTATCAATTAAGATTGGTATGTGAAATAAGGTTAATACGTGAATTTTGAATTAGTTATCAAATTTGTATCTGAACATGATTAAATGTGTCCTCATTAAAATCTGCGTTATATATTAATATGTGTGCACAATACTATTTAAATAAAAGTATTTGTAATAATGTATCTTGTACTGTTCTTTTATTTTTATTTATGTATTGATACATTAAACCTGATCAAATAACAAATATATATGGTGTAATTGCAGATTCAGATGATTGTTGTTGGAAATTGAAGGCGTCTGTTAGGAAAAAAACATACATATTCAAAGTGAGATACTTTAATAGTGACCATACCTGTCCATTGAGGGATAGGGTATTAAGTAAGGTCCAAGCTACTGTTGAGTTTGTTAGTCGTGTGACAGCTCCAATATTGGGGAATCATAAAAGAAAACATACTCCAAACGATATAATTACTGATATTAAGGCACTCTATGGTGTTGAAATTTCTTACCAACAAGCATGGCGGGCTAAAGAATGTGCATTGAAAATGATCAGGGGTAAGCTTGCTGATGGATATAGAAAGATGCCAATATACATATATATGTTGGAAACTGTGTATCCAAATTCATATATAAGGATGCACAAGTCGAAAAAAATGAATTTATGTATCTATTCATATCATTAAGGCCAATGATGAGAGGGTTTGAGTTCTGTAGGCCTGTTGTTGTTGTTGATGCTTCACATCTTAGTGGAGCTTACCGAGGAACATTTGTATCGGCAAGTACACTCGATGGGGCAGGCATGCCATGTTGTTTATGAATTTAATTTTTAAAAAAAGTAATTTTAACATTCTGCAACAATTATTTAAAATTAATCATAATGTTGTGTGTTTCTATGTTAAGGTTGCATATTGCCTTTAGCTTATGAAATTGTTGACACGGAAAAAGATTGTTCATAAACATGGTTCTCTCAGCAGTTTAAAAATGGATTTGGCGAGAGAGAGAAAATGTGTGTTGTATCTGACAGAAATGAAAGTATAATGAAGAGTGTAAGTATTGTTTATCCAAATGTTCCTCATTTTGCATGCATATGACATCTCTGAAAAAATGTTTGTTCAAACTTTAGGAGAAGCAGGTCCATACTAAGTGATCTGTTTGATTCAATAGCAAAGGCTTATAGAAAAGAGGATTTTGAAAAACTGATGGCTAAATTGGAAAAAGTAGATGACAGAGTTAAGAAGTATCTTCAAGATGCTGGGTATGAAAGGTGGTCTAGGTCTCATGCAATAGTGAACAGGGGAAGAATGATGACTTTAAATATAACTGAATGTATCAATGGTTGCCTTGTTGATGCACGACAACTACCTATTATAGACTTTCTGGAAGAAGCTAGAATTCTATTTGGTTCTTGAAATTGCAAAAATTGAGAAATAACTTCTTATACAAAGAAAACATTAGGGAAGAGATTTGAAGAAATATTGATTATAAACGCATTAAAATGTGCAAAAATGAAGGTACATATTTGTATTACAAGTATTACGTATCTAGCTTTACTTCTAATTATATTGTTGTGTATACCAAATGAAAAAACGTGTGATATATCTCTAATTTGTAAACAATTGCAGGTTGTTGCATCTTCTGAATTTATTTTTTCAGTGTATGAAGGTGGGATAAGATACATTGTTTGTCTTGAGAGAAAAACTTGTTCATGTGGTAGATTTCAACATGATGAGATACCTTGTGCGCACGCAATGTCCGTTTTGAAGAAGAAGAATATTAAAGATGTACCACCCTACTGCTCTGATTACTATAAACATGAAGCATTAACAAATACTTATGCAGTTCCAATGGAACCAATGCCAGACAAAAGTGATTGGACAACACCAGAATGTGATTTGGAAGAAGTCGTCTTGCCACCAAGATACAAAAAAATGTTTGGTAGACCAAGAAAAAAGAGGAAGAAAAATCCAGATGAAAAGCTAACCACAAAAATGAATTGTTGTGGACGTTGTGGACAAGAAGGTCACAATATAAGAACATGTACTTTCTTCCCGAAAGATTCTTAATGATTACTTTTTAAGAATTTTTATGCTTCATGTGTAAAACTTTTCTGGATATTTTGAATCTGCTAATAAGATATTATCATTTGGTGTGATTTTTACTTTATATAAATGTTACAAGAGACAAACTGTTGAATGATACTAAATATATTGAAATTAATTGTTTTATACCAAGTGTAAAATATATTGTATCATGTGTTGGGGTATATAACAATTAAGTTATTTAATAAGTGATTATTTATCATATACATTATAGTTCAACTATATTTTGTATCTGATAATAAAATATTGTTAGTTGTTATGATTTACATCAATGTTACAAGATTCAACCTGTTAAAGGATACTAAATATATTGAAACTTAATTGTTTTGTACCAATTGTAACATATTTACAAATTTGTTATTTGATGATAAAATATGTATCATCTACAAAATAATTTTATGGATATTGTGTATCTGATAATAATATAGTATCAGATGTTGTGATTTACATGAAGGCTACAACATGTTAATAGATACTAAATAAATTGAAAATTAATTATTGTTTACCAAGTGTAGAATATATAATATCAAATATTCTGTATCTGATAGTTATATTGTATCAGCAGTATTGATGTATACCATACTTATAAGATACAATTTGTAACAAGTTACTATATATTAAACTATTTATATTGAAACAAAAATTGAAATTGAAATACAAAATTTGACAAAAACAGTCTTCAAATTAATAATTACTTAGAAATATTGTGTTGAAATGAGAAGGAATATTACAAAATACTAATTAACGTATCTTCAACACAATAAAACATAACTATTCTACATTAATCAGTCCATCTTCTGTTGGTGTAGTGTAGCCACTCTTCGGCCTTGTAGGATCATCATTATCTCTAACATATCCCGCCTTGGCCTTGTCCATATCATACTTTCATAACAGTGTTGCATATCTATTGCGAAGATAGTCACTCTGAAAACTAATAGATGGAATGTTGATTTCGTCGCTCAAGTATTTAGCAAAAGCAGCTACATACATTTCACAGTCACTGCAAATAAAAAGTAGATACATTAAAAAGTGAATTAAATGTAAGTAAATAAATTGTTTTACAATACTAACAGGCTATCGCTTTGTTGTTGCATAATGTCTTGAGCATATTCCACCTCAAACGACTATTGTGGACCCAACATTTCACCAGTTTCCTTGTCTTTGTACGCCTCTAATGATGCCCAATCAGTTCTCTCCATTTTATCAAAGAACCCACTATCATGAAGATAATTTGGAAGCATTACAAACAACTGTTTTATCTCATCAGAATAAATTTTTTTCCTTGATCCCATAGATGAGTCATACAGTCGTATTAACCTTTTCTTTAAAACAACCACAGCCAACACCCAATGAAAATCTCCGTCACAATTAACTGGAATATAAACCTCATCTACTAGATGCCATGGTAAAGCAACAGGGATCGAAAATCTATTTATGATGTCTTTGATAGACTTTTCATAAATGGATACAGTAACACCACGATCAATATGTTCCTGTGTACTAAGAGTATCATCTGTAGAAGCGCAATAATACCTCTTGTATACAATATTGATATATGACTTGAACAAATAGTTGACAGTAGTGTATCTATACTGATCCATGCTTCTTAATTTTGACTTCTTGCGTAGATAGTAAAAAATTACATCTATATGTTGTAAAATAAAGTAAAAAAATATAATATATAATCAGCACAATCTGAAACAAAAAAGATACATTGAAGAAAAAGAAAACTCAATTAGTAATCTGATATCTATTTTAAATGATACATGTTAGTTTTGTATCATATACATAATTGGAATGCTTAATGTACCTGATCAGTCCAACATTTCATTGAATGTGACATAGTATAAAACCAGTTCTTGTTGACAGGAAATGCGATAACAAAATCCATATGGTCAAAATCAAATAGAGCAGATTTGCCTCTATATTTAGCCTCAGATGGTTTCCTATGAAAATGATTAAAGTTAAAATAAAAATAATTTAATAAAAAATAATAGTATAAAGATACATTAATAAGAAAAACTTACTTATTCACATGTGATTTGAGGAGTCCATTTTGTATTCAGTCTAAGAACTCTTGCATTAAACCCGACGAGAGTTGGTAGGTGATGCGACAATCTTCAAATGGAGTGTATGGGCAGATGTCATCGTCTATTTTCTCCTTTCCCTTATCACTTGATCCAAAATAATTCATATAGGGAGACTGCAAAACTTTTGAAGACATTCTGTTATGCTGAGCTGTAGTCTTTGTATCAATATTGGGTGCATGCTCCTTGACCGGCAGCTGAGTGGGTAGCTGGCTGTCAGATAGAAAATCATCACTTTCAGTTAGCTGAAGTGGAATAATTACACTCAGTGGTTTGACATTACTTGGCTGGTTTGAAAGTCCATATACAAGTGCATCTATGGTTGCTTCGGTTCCGGAAGAAATGGAGGCCGATGTGGTAGAATCCTATATGATGGCAGGTAAATAACAAAAATATTACAATTTACATAAAGAAATCATGCCACATCAGGCTACTGTTTGCATTTTTCAGTAAACAAATTATAACCATACCGATGTATCAACAACTACTGGATTTGAAGCATGTTTTTTGAAGTCTTGTTGGATTGTATTGGCACCATCATCCTAATAAAGAGAATATCAGATATTATTATGTTTTTTTAAAAAAAATAATTAATGTATAATAATTAAAACACTTTTTACTTATCACTTTCTTATCATGAATAATCACATTTACCGAAGGATCTTATGGTGTGTTATGGGTTGAAGCCCCTTGGATGTTGCTCAGTCCTGCTATAACTTAACAACCAAAAAGCTCTGCGTCTAACTTCAGCCCCTTCGAGTTGGCCACGAGGTAACAGCCTCTGACTCCCCACACCATTGCGACAGGAGGAGGCTTGCTCCAATCCTAGTCTACTTTCGTAAAGTCAACAAGGCCTTATGTTTACCGTTGTTTCGAATGACCTAGAATATAGTTTACGTCACTCTTTCTTGGCTAGTCTAGTAGACTATATTCGCCTGTGAAGGTTAGTGGAGGAAGCTGTGAAGCTTCTAACTCTAATTACCAACTCGGGACTATATTAGTATAAAATGGCTTCTAGAGGAATTGAGTCGTTCATTTCGGTCTAACTTCGTTACTGTACCCCGGTCTCACTCCGACAGCATACTATCCTAGCCCTCTGTCTATCCCGACATTGATAGAAATTCATAGTTAGGTTAGCCAGCCTGGTAACCCAGACAAGTGGGAGGTGGAGCACTTTCCCTATCATATTATTCTGCCATCGATAGGACCCAGATTTTTTATCTCTTCTCTATGGCAGGAGGTTTCTTTCGTATCAAGAGTGTGTTGGGGAGGCATGGACTCTTCCATTGTCTGTTCCTTAATGGATATATCATCATTCTGTGTTTGTAGATTTTATTATAAGGAAAAATAAATTAAAGTATCTGGTAATAGTAGAATATTATTATGCATGATACAAAAATTAAATATAGTATCATATACATTATTAATGTATAAAGTACAATCAGTGATACACAAAATAGCAACGTCTGTTTCATAAATTAAAGTATCAACCATTAAACATGATACATTCTTAGAACTATTTAAGGGACTGAAACACATAATAATGCATGTTAAGTATCAGATATGTACGTTCCTTTGGAACATTTTCTTCAGAAACCGTTTGTTTTCCAACCTCCACAGCAGATACATCAACATCATGATCAACAGTTGCAAAATCCATTTGCATAGGTGAAATGGTTTGTTGGTAGAAGTTATCAGAATTGGATTGTGGATCAACATTACCTTTCTCTACAGAATCATCTGTCATGTGTGGCTATGATATGCCTCCAATATCCTTCATGATCCAAAAAATTAGTATAATAGAAAACTGAGAAGGGAAGCAAAAAAATCAAAATACAACCTCTTCAGTTTTGTTATCTTTCGCGCCAACAACTTTCAACAATTCAGAATGATTTCTTTTTATTAACGACTCAAGAGCTTCAATTTTGTCGTCAAGAGCTCCAATTTTGTTGTCAACCTAGATTCAAATTAAACATATAAAATGGAGTTAATAATTAACAAACAAATGTTTAAATATAGTGTTTACTTACATAACACTTCATATAAATCTTTAGATCCTCAATTCCTGCACTGCCCAAAGCTGTTCTTCCAGAGAATGTATTATGAGGAACACCAGATACATTATCGGCTTGTTGCGCTTGTGAATTCGGAGTTCGAAATGACTGATTTGGTTGCTCATGTGGTTGTGTGGCTTTAGGCAAATTATATTTATGTAGATGTACAACCTTTATTCTTTTGGGGGTGGGGTAGATCCTGTGCTAGAAACTCGTGTTGATCTCCTTAACAGTTGCTCCGGAGGTTTTGATGAAAAGTCTTCAAAATCAGGAACCTCCTCCGGTTGCACCTCCTCATTATTAACAATTGATGAATCTGGTTGAGTTGGAGGTACATGATTGTTATCTAGTAAATCAAGTGATCTGATTTCCTCGGGATTTGGCAGAATGTTAGAACAACCATTCTATACAAACAAATAGTAAAACATCATGAACCAAAGTAATAATGTATCGCAAACTTAAACAAAAGAAGTAAAAATGTTGTTATGTAGTAATTACCTTAGTAAAGATGGTTTCCATAAACATCTCAAATTTGGGCTTTGGAGCCACAACTTTCCAATTGCATATCCTTGGTATACCGTTTCCTTCTTTAACAGCTATCTCGTTATTTATTACAGATGCACATTCATATATTCAGACATTAAATGCGTATGGGAGTCCATTCAAACGATAAATTTTTTTTTGTTGGGGGTGTACTCTTTTCTAAATGATTTCATTAACTTTGTGAAGACAAGTTGTCCCCACGAGTACATAGCTGTCATCTTCTACTATGAAGAAATCTTCAATAGGAATGTTGCATCACCAAGTTGGGAATATACAAATGTATAAATGAAAAATAAGATAGCCATTTAAAGGGCATCATCAGTGTTGTCCCAACCACCTTGCATAAAACGATCTATCAGGCATCCTTTATTTACATTATAATTTGGATCAGGAAAATATCTTTGCGACAACCTCACGGTTTTGAATGCGATAAGTAAAATCTTTGATATTTTCTTTACATTTCAAACCAATAATAATAGCAAAATCTTTGATACTAAATTGTAAGACATTCCCTTTGGCATGACGAATGTGAATTACTTTATCTAGATTGTCCTGCTCAATCTCTAACAAATATAAACACTTAGTAATCTGACCTTGATAGTTGCATTTGGGGATATTTAGGTATGGGGCAAATATGGTATTCTTGAATAATTCCATACCTTGGTCCTTTATTGACAAGACTAAATCTTCAATAAAATTGGAGTTGTAGGTAGGAACAAACTTTAGGGAGTGCTTTGGAATATGTTTAATTACATAAATCATATTCTGCAATTACATAAATGATGTTTATCAATCATAAAAAAAAGTACATGATACATTCTTACCTACAAATATAATGCTATACTATTACAAAAATATAATGATGTTTCACTTTATTTGATACTAAATAACAACAAGACATAAGCGATACACAAAATCAATTATTCTGTATATATAGTGACATAATTGAATGTGATACAAATATAAATTCTCATAATCAGTATATGTAGTTTAAGTATCACATGGGAAATTATCCATGACTATGATGCACTGTTCCAAAATCAACCTACATGCCAAATTGTGAATTAAGCAACTATCTTAGATACAATAATGTTCATTTTATTTGATACTAAATAACAACAAAACATAAGAGGTACACAAAATCAATTATTTCTTATATACAGTGACATAATTGAATGTGATATAAATATAAATTCTCATAACCAGTATATGTTGTTTAAGTATCATATGCGGAATTGTCCATGACTATGATGCACAATATCAAAACCAACCTACATGCCAACCTATGAGAATGATACACCATACAAAAAAAACCTACAACGTAAATGTGATTTGAGCACTTAACTTAGATACAGTTCTCTTCACTTTTTTCTACAATAAAGATTAACAAAAAAATTCACAAAAAATATTGTATCTGGGAAACAACTGCATATTTCAAAGAGGATACATTATAAAAAAAAAGAAATTCTTTATTGTTAGATTAAAAGAAAATAAATAAAAACAGGGGATACATATATGATAAAAAATGCATATCATGGGTAGTGTTGGTCGATTAATGGGAGGGGCAGGCTTTCTACCCCTTTTCTTTGGGGTTTTCGCATCCTTTGATGTAGAAGATGCATATACTTCCTTTTTCGATTTTCTCTTGCTGGAACTTTGATTTGTCATGACTGTCGGGTCATGCAACCTTTTAGAACTCAATTCTTTCCAATTAGGATCTTCTGAATAAAAAATTACAGATTTGTTAGATGTTAGATGCATAATGCAAGAGCCAAAACGATGGATACACAATAAAAGAAAAAAGAAAAGAAAAAATTGGAAATCAGAATGGAGAAGATGAGACAAGCTAATTTGAACTCTAAATGCGGTTGAATAGTGCTAGGATTCTTTTGAAATTCAAAATGATTTGAATTTGATAACTGAAATTGTAATGGGAGAGAATGAGCGCGAAAATTAGAGAATGGGAAAGGCATGTTTTGGCTTCCAAATAATAATGTCGCTGGTAAAGTTGAATTGGGGAAAAAGAAGGGAATTTTCTATTTTAATAAAAGAGTAGGGAAATATTGAGAATAGGTAAAGTAATGTTGTGTACTTTAGTAATTTTGTGTAGCCTCAATTATGAACATTTTGAATTTGAAAAAAGAAAGATATATCTCATTCAAATTTCACACTGAGCTTTTGATATATGCGTCCCAGTACTAATCCAAGGAAGGAGGATATTAAAAAAAAGAAAACAGGAATGCAGTCCTAAATTATATCATCTACCTACTCTTTTCTAATTTACAAAAATTCCTTAAAATATGAGTCAGCTGGATACATCACAATATGTGTAATACATAACAATTGATACATTATTTAATTGTTCTGTTACGATTAAAAAGGAAACAAATCATAAGCATTAATATGAAATTCACAAATCACACAAATCACGTTGATCTCAATCTCTCCTAAGTCATAACAACTTCAAACAATTCAAAATTCAAATTTTCTTCTCTCACTTCTCTCCCAATTGTCCAGATTCAAAAAAAAAAAAATGAAAAAAATTATATGATGAATGATGAATGTATTTATTTTTTTGAGACATTCAAGAATATGGGAAAGCGGCGTGAGTTATGAATGATACAAAAGTGATGGAATAGTTGTTGGACAAATGATTTCTTTTGTGAATCTCAAATTCGCCATTAGCAGTGGAAGACAATTCAATGTCTTTTGTCTAAAGCAGTATGAGATTTACTTGATGATTTATAGCCATCTCGCCTGGATTGAAATTTCAAATTTCTTCAAGCAAATCATCCAATATTCTTTCAATTTCATTTTTTTTGGTAAATTGGAGAAGATACATCATGAATATCTCGATTTTACTGAGAAATTCAGACATCATTTTTTCAAGATGGACGAAATCCCAAATCGTCCAAAATTTTTGCAATTTTGATTCAAATTGGACTAAAATTTGAGTCGATATATTGTGAATATCTCAATTTTTTTAAGACATTCATAAATCTGAGAAAGTGAGGTGAGGTGTGAACTATACAAAAGTGATGAAATTATTGTTTGACCAACTATTTCTTTTGTGAATCTCAAATTAGCCTACCAAATACATTAGAGAAGTAAAGATTGCCCATAAAGTGTTTTGTTTTAGATCGATACATTATTGTTTGATAGTTATTGAGTATCAGATACATGTAGTTAGTTTGTATGAATGTATCATTGACAAAGAATGTGTATTTAGCAATAATTTTTATGAATGTATCATGACCATTAATGTGTATAAGATACGTGTGATACACATTAGTTATTAATATGTATCAGATATATGCAGTATTAATTTGAATGTATATTTTCTTATCAATAAAGTGGACATGATATATTACTATTTATCTATCCTAGTATATTTGTGAAGTATTGTAGCCTATTTGTGAGTGATACATGAGATAGCGTTGATTCATAAATCAAAATAACAAACTCATACATGAAACAATGTTGATACATAGCATCTGATACATAAGATTCTTTTTTGTTACGCTCAAAAAGGAAAAGAAACGTAAAATTAAATTTTTGATACATTAAGAACAATGTGTGACAAATTTTTGTATGAGGTACATGAAATCATTGAGAACAACTAAACATTATATTTTTGAATCATGTATATGATATGTTGGGACTGATACATAATTCAGTAGATTATCTTGTATTTATAACTTGATACATTGAGAACAACTAAACAAATATATAACATCAAATAACTAACAATCTTTGGGTTTTATGTATCAAAAAAAAAAAAAGTTAAATGATGATACACTGCAATACTCCTTTTTTGAGCGTTTTTTCCACAATCGTTTTAGAAGTCGAAGATGTCTCGAACTAATTGGGTAAGCTCACTATTGAAAGATCAACCTTCATCCATACATATAAACAATTTTTTAAAATAAAAAAAAAACTAAAAAAATAAAAAATCAAAAACTGAAGTGATGGAAAGAAATCTACCTCTTGAATAACTTGAAATTATTAATCGGAAAGAGAAAAGATTTGAAGTTTAAATATGGATTTATGGAGGTAATTGTGGAGAGATTTGTGGCATGAAAAAGGAAGGAAAATCTTGGGTATGAGATTACAAATTGATGTATCCGAAAAAGGAGATGATGGGAGCAAAAGAATGGATTTTTGATATTTTTTTAAACCGTAAGAAAAATAAGAAAATATTGTGAAAAAAAAAGGTGTGTAGTTATGTAATTTTTCCTAAAAAGTAAATACGTATTGAACATTTTCTTGACACTTAGTCAAAAGAGAAGACACATGACATTTTAATTTAAAATAATTATCGAAATGAATTTTAAATATAAAAAATTCAAAATCTTAGAATAAAAGACTTTAAACTAAAAAAATAAATAAATTATACACCCCTCACTCCACCCCCGCACCCCACCCCACCGCAAGCCTCTCGCTTTCTTCTCTTTCTCTAACAGTAACCCTTGTCCACCATTGTTAATTCTCCATTTAGAAAAAATAGAAATTTTAACATATATTATGTATGAATTTATTATTTTTATTTCTCTTTATGCTTTCCATTTAAATTGATAGTCTTTTTGTAAAAGATCCATTCTTCCTTTGTTTATTTTGATTTCAAATTTGTTTTTCTTTTTTTCTGTTTCTACTTCAATTTGTGAGCAAGAAGGAGTGTGGTCGAGGCGATGTGTATGGGAGAGGTGAAGAGGGAGAGAGAAACATTCGAGTAATGATCTCTGTCTATTCCAACAAAGAAAAGATGTAGATGGTTTTCATTTTTTTCGGCAAAGAAGATGACTCCATTTTTCCGATAAAAAAATAGTGGATTGTGTTAACAGGATTACTTTAATTAAAGAACAAGAGACAAGATTTGTATTACAATATAATAAAATAATACTAAATACAAAAAGAATAGGAAGGCTATATAAGCAGCTATTAACTAAAGCTAACCTAGAAAATAAGCCCAATAACAAAAGCCCAAACATATGGGCTAACATCCCCCCTCAAACTCATAATGCAATAGCAATAAGCATTGAGAGTTTGTCACACAAAAAACGAAACTGAGATGCCGACTGAGCCTTCGTAAAAAGATCAACAATCTGCAAGGACGACGGAACAACAGGAAGCGATATTGTCCCGAGCCGTAAATAATGACGGGTGAAGTGACAATCAATCTCAATGTGCTTCGTCCTCTCATGAAAAACAGAATTCTTTGCAATTTGTATCGCACTTTTGTTATCACAATGCAGGGGAGTAGGCAGAGAAATGTGAACCCTCATATCTGCAAGAAGCCAACGTAACCAAACAATCTCACATGTAATCACAGTCATAGCACGATACTCAGCCTCCGTGGAAGATCTAGAGACAACATCCTGTTTCTTGCTCTTCCATGAGGTTAAAGAGTCTCCAAGAAACACACAAAAACCAGTGGTGGATTTACGATCATTGCGATCGCCATCCCAATCAGCATCACTATAGGCTCGCAACTCGAGAGATGACGTCAAGGGAAATAAGAGATTCTGAAACTGAATGCCACGAAAATATCTCAGAATCACGGCACTGACTCCCAATGAATGTAGTAGGAGCGATAAATCAAGCTAACAACATGAACTGCATGAGCTATATTCGGGCGAGTAACCAAAAGATAGACCAAACTACCTACAACGGTCAGATAAAGACTCGAATCAGATAGCGGAACACCATCACTAGGAGAGTACCGTGCATTGGTTTCAAGGGGAGTATCTATAGTCCTGTTGTCAGAAAGACGCGCCCGTTTAAACAAGTCAGTTATATATTTAGTCTAAGAAAGAAGATACCCTTTCTTAGACTGAGCCACCTCAATACCCAAAAAATAACGTAGCAAGCCCAAGTCCTTCATGGCAAACTGATGAGCCAAATCACGCTTCAATGACTCAATACCACCATAATCATCACCAGTAATAACCATATCATCTATACATAAGGACAAAAGAATTTTCCCTGCACTCGGACATCTAACAAACAACGCCGAATCATAATTACTCGGGGCAAATCCAAAAGAAGTAATCACAGTGGAGAATTTCTCAAACCAAGCATGAGGGGCTTGCTTGAGACCATATAAAGCTTTTCGAAGCCGACAAACTTCACCCGGCTAGTGATCAATACCTGGGGGAGGAGTCATATAAACTTTCTCATAGAGATCATCATTCTGAAATGCATTCTTGACGTCCATTTGAAATATCTTCCACTGTTGAACGGATGCAATATCAATTATAGTGAGAACAGTCGTCATCTTTGCCACCGGGGCAAAAGTCTCCTCATAGTCCATACCATATTTTTGTGAGTACCCTTTTGCCACAAGTCTGGCCTTGTATCACTCAACAGACCCATCAGACTTTGTTTTTATCTTATACACCTATCGATAGCCAATCGTATGTTTACCAGGTGGGAGGGTAACCAAATCCCATGTATGTGTCTGATAAAGAGCAGTGAGTTCCTCAGCTATAGCATTCTGCCAAAGAGGATCGATCCATGACCTCTCGTCGACTTCGAGTTCAGACAAATGATGTATGTTTGCAATAAAGGAAGCAAATGAGGCTGAGTATGTAGAGTAGGTGAAATCTGGTAGTTTGGTGGACTTAGAAGGACGAGTAGACCTCCTTAGAGGTGGTGGGTCTCCAGTCTCAACAGTCAAAGGAGCAGACTCAGGCACAGGTGGGGTGGAAACACTATCATCAGGTGGCATGGATGAATCCGAAACTGAAACCTCCATGTCAACGCCAAAAGGATCAATATGCTGAAGATCTGATTTCGTTACATCATGGGATTTAGCTAGAATCGAATAAAAAGGAATATGTTCCAAAAAGGTGACATGCTGTGAAACATATAATTTCTGACTTACAGGATCATAGCAACGATATCCTTTTTGTCCAACACCATACCCCAAAAACACACATATAGCTGATTTTGTCCCCAGCTTATTTCGTTCAACATGAGGGCGAAGAACATAGCAAGTACATCAAAAAACTCGTAATGCAGAATAATCTGGTAGGTGACCATATAATTTCTCAAACGGAGACATCCCTGAAGTCAATGCAGTAGGAATACGATTAGTCAATATACAAAAGTTAGGACTGCTTCTCCCCAAATATACTAGGAACCTCTGCAGATAAGAGTAAGAGTGTGTTGTCTCAACAATATGGCGGTGTTTCTTTCTGCAACACCGTTCTGCTCAGGAGTGTCGGTACAAGATGACTGGTGTATGGTACCATCAGAGGCGAGTAACTGAGTGAAATCATTAGAGGTATATTCTCCCCTAAGTCACACCTGAAGCATTTTATCACAGCCGAATGTTGCGTTTTAACAAGGGCTCTAAAGTTGCTGTAAATGCCAAAGAAATTAGATTTGCGTTTCATAAGATAAACCCAGGTATAACGAGTAAAGTCATCTATAAATGAAACATAATAGGTCGAGCCACCCTTAGTGGATATTGGTGATGGGCCCCACACATCAGAATGACTAATATCAAAAGGAGCAACAGAATAAGACACACTATTATTAAATGGTAAAGCTGAGAATTTTTCCAGTTTACAACCACTACAATCAGAAATATCACACGTGATCAAATGACCCAAAGCACCAGTAGAGGCTAAGAAACGTAAACGTGACACTGACACATGTCCCAAAAGGGAATGCCAAAGATAAAACTGAGAAGACAAGGGACTCAAATGAAAAGACGACAAATCAATACTAGAGGCAGCAACAACAACAGAAGACACTTTGAGAATCTTCAAGACATAGAGTTTCCCCAACCTACGGCCAATCCCAATCACCTTCTGAGTGTGTTGGTCCTGTACAACACAAATAAAATCAGAAAAGAACATCTAATTACCAGCTTTACACAATTAATTGACCGAAACAAGATTCAAAGCAAGTTTGGGAATGTAATAAACATCAGAGAGAACAATGTTAGGGGTAGTAACCGAACCAATACCCTCGACTGTCATAGATGCAGCACTAGCGGACATAACAGAGATAGGTGAAATAGGAGACAAAGAACCAAACGATGACAAATAAGGTGACATATGATGAGACGCACCAGAATCCAAAATCCACAAGGAGGACGGAATACCTGAGGGACTAGAAGAAGTTGGACCTGAATGAGACATAGATGCTGACATGGCAGTAGGATTAGAAGCTATAAACTGTCTGAATTGTTCGAAAACCTGGGGATCCAATGCAAAAGGTGGCATAGTGCTAACAAACTCAGTATCTACAGATGGTGCAGCAGCAACAACAACAGTGAACTGTGGAGGACGAGCATCAAATGAGCGTGACCCAGACTTTTGCTGCCTAGACTTCTGCTGCTATCCAAACGGAGGCTGTTTTGCTTTGTTAAGTAACAGTGGACACTGAGCCTTCCAATGATTTTTTTGTTTGCAGAATGCACACTAATCAAATGCAACTTTAGGAGATTGTCGAGAATGTGGTGGTCTAGACTGATCAGTTGAAACAACAAACACAATAGGAGTATTAGTTGCTTTAGACCCTTTATCCACTTGAGACTTGATACGGGTCTCTTCTGCAATCAGTTCATGAACAACAGAATCAACTGTGGGGAGAGGAGATCGATGAAGGATAGTCCCACGCAGTCCTTCAAAATCAAAACGTAATGCCATCAAAAATTGAATCAAACGTTGTTTTTCCCTCCTAGTAATGTATGACTCAAAAACCTTTAACTCTGCATATTCAGTAAGAGCCAATTGATCCCACAAATCTGACATTGCAGCATAGAAATCTTGAATGCTCATAGCATTCTGTTGAATAGCACGAATATTATACTCCAATCGGTACTGCTTAGCAAAATTAGACTGAGTATACAGTCTCTCCAAATTATCCCAAACTTCCTTTGCTGTGTCATACTTAGCCAATTGCATACCAATTGACTGAGTTACAGAATTGTTGATCCAAGTGATAACCTTGGAGTTAGTAGTTTCCCATGAGTCTACCAACAATGCAAAATCCGCAGCCTTATCATCTTTAGGTTTGGCTTTAACCACAATGACATAACCCCACATATTCTTCCCACGAAGAAAATTCTTCATGACATAACTCCAATATGCATAATTTTTACCATCTAATTGAGCATTTATGGACTGGAGAGAATCATCTTTTCCAGTCATATTGTCAAAAGAGAAGTAAACACAGCAAGACACGAACAATTCCAAAATAAAAAATAAACTACCTTAGGTCGAACCGATCTAAACAAACAGCAGCACCACCACCAATTGAGAACTCAGCATAAGCAGCAAATCAAAAAACCCTAGTTCGATTCGCGCAATAGGTGACCGTTACCAGATCTTCAACCAACAAATCAAGGAGCATGGATCGATTTTGCTCTTGATACCGTGTTAACAGAACTATTTTAATTAAAGAACAAGAGATAAGAGTTGTATTACAATATAATAGAATAATACTAAATACAAAAAGAATATGAAGGCTATATAAGCAGCCATTAACTAAAGCTAACCTAGAAAATAAGCCCAATAACAAAAGCCCAAACATATGGGCTAACAGATTGTGATCTCTATCTTTTTCTGAAAAAACAGATGACGGAAGTGTACAATGATAAGAAGATTAAAAAAAGAAGAACAAAGAAAGAAATTTGTAAAAAAATTGTGCATTTGTAAAGAAAAGTGGTTGCAACATGTGTACTGGTCTTGAAAGAAATGAAAAATAAAAACATTGTTATTTAAAAAAAAAAAATAATGAAAAAGAGAAAGAAAAGATTTAGGGTGTGTTTGGTATTTCCAATTTTCGCATGTTTGGTTGGGTTAAATGTTTTGGAAAATATTTTCCAAATCAACTTATTTTCCTCAAATTTAAGGAAAATGACTTCCCTTCAAAAATTAAGTAAGACATTTTTCAAAACTCTATTCCAACTTCAATTTACAATTTTTTTGTTGAAAAAATCAAATTATTTTATCACTTCCTTTAAACCACCACCCCAAACCATAGCCCTCCCCCCTCCCCAAAATAATTTAAAGCTTGTTTAAAAAAAAATTAACTTCATTTTTTTAGCCCACCCTCACCCTTACCCCCTACCCCCAGCCCCCTACCCCCAAAAAGAAAAATTAAAAGTTGTTTTTAAAAGATATTTCCAATTTCATTTTTTTATTTTTTTACCCCATCCCCTACCCTCAACCCCCCATCATCCCCCCTACCAGCCCCCCCCCCTCCAAAGAAAAAATCTAAGTTTATTTTTAAAAAATATTTTCTACTTCAAATTTTTATTTTTTCACCCCTGCCCTCGACTCTCTCCCCCACCCCCCACCCCAAAGAAAAAAAATTTAAGTTTGTTTTTAAAAAATATTTTCAACTTCAAAATTTTATATTTTCACCCCTACCCTCAACAACCCCACCCCCAAAAAAAAATTAAGTTTGTTTTTTAAAAAAATATTTTCAATTTCAAAATTTTATTTCACTTACACCATCGACACCCCCTCCAGCCAATCCCCCACCCCTCCAAAAAAAAAATTAAGTTTGTTTTTAAAAAAATATTTTCAACTTCAAAATTTTAGTTTTTCACCCCTACCCTTAACCCCCCCCCCCCCTCCTTCAAAAAAAAATTAAGTTTGTTTTTAAAAAATATTTTCAACTTCAAAATTTTATTTTCACCCCTGCCATCGACCCTCCCCCCCAAAAAAAAATAATTTAAGTTTGTATTTAAAAAATATTTTCAACTCCAAAATTTTATTTTTTTCACCCCTACCCCTCGGCTAGCCCCCTACTACCCCCACCCCCACCCCCCAAAAAAAAAATTTAAGTTTGTTTATAAAAAGTATATTTCAAAAATTATTTTCAACTATCTAGTAAAGATAAAAGATATTTTCTCAAAAATATTTTTCATTCATAAATCAAACACTAAAAAATCTTTTCCGGAAAATATTTTTTGCTCACCAACCAAACATGAAAAAATAAGTTAAAAATCTACTTGTTTTGCAGGAAAATATTTTCCATGGAAAACATTTTCCTTCTTACCAAACACACCCTAAAAAGAAAAAGGGAAATATTAAAATTAATGTCACGCACTCACTAAGTTGTGAATTACACTTTTTGTGCCACATCTCCATAAAGTGTCTAAGTGATTCAAATTCGAGAGGGCAGGGGTGTTTAATAGGTACTAGTCCTAATTGATGTGTCTAAGCGAATTATACGGAGAACTTTAAGGGGTCGTAGATGACTTAAGCCAAAATAAAAATAAAAAGATAATGGTTCTAATACCATAAAGTGAATTGTGTTTTAAAATAAATAAAAGAGACAAGGTAAATTAACTAGAGGAGAGAGGAAGAGAATTACTCCCTCTGTCCCTAATTACTTGTTTACTTTTGAATTAACACACCTATTAAGGAAATAATAATTGACATTTACCCTTATTAATTATGAAGTGGATGAATTAAAAACTTAGGATTTTCAAGAAGTTCTACCTTTTCCAAAATAATTAATTGGAGGTATAATAGGTAAAAGAAAGTTGTCCTTTCTTGATTTGTAAAAATGAATAAGTAATTAGGAATAATTAGAAAAGAAATGTGGACAAGTAATTAGAGACAGGAAGTATGTTCTATATTACTCGTAAAGGAACAATTTATTTCTTGGTCTTCTCCTCTAATTGGCCAATTGAAGATAGGTTATAAGGGGTGGGGTTCATTCACATGGACATGCACTATTTATTTACAATAAATTGTAAAAAATAATTAAATATATTATCTTGATTTGCGCCTTTCCACATTAATTTTGTCAATACTCGTTCAATCCAAATTATTTATTTGAATGTCCCCTTGTCCCCTTTTGTTTTGAAGCATTTTACACATGTGAGCAATTTCAGCAATTATCTATTCTTTTGTGTTTTTTTTTTTTAAAAAAAAATCAATTATTTTTTTTCTTCTAGCATAACTCAATGCCTATTTTTTTTTTTTACTAAAAAATAGGTGAACATATACATATATTCAGTTATGGAAACCACATAACGGTTTTGGTCCCTAACCAACACATACTTTCTTCTGTTTTCACAACTAAATCAACATCTTACAACAAAATATGTAACAGAAATAATGTTGGAGGATAAAGGAGATCGATCTAGCACCTTTTTTTAATCTCTACTCAATTTTACTTTAGAAAATTTTCATGATAATTCCTTTTCAGAACTCTATATATAGCATGAGTTTATCCCAGGCAGTGGAACAAGATGATACAATATCATTACCACATGCACATAAATGGGAAAAACATGTCTTAACGCCTCTCTACCTTTGGCTACATAATCCATACTTTTCCTAAGATTAACTATGCCTTGCATAAAACCTTTGGGGAAATAAGTGATGACAGGCTTATTCCTTAAATTACATATCAAAACCTAAAAGCCAGTAAGCATCAAGTAAAAGTAGTTGAACTTCTCTTAACTAGATTATTGGCTTCACTAGGTAAATAAAGTGTTGTTTGGAGTTATTGCCTTCACATTTCAATTATGGCATCAAAATAAAAAAAAACTCCAAGCAAGTGAATTGTATAAAATCATAAACATAACATTTAGAAAGTTTTGAGGTGTATAATTTAGTCTTAACTTGATATACTTTCAACATGTAACACTCCGAAAATTTCTAAGCTAATACTTGAATCATTCTATAACACATCACAACTCTACTCTTAAATTTTGAATCGTTCGTGTAACACCTCGGACTTCAAAAAGGGCTAAAGATCAAGAGGAAACACGCAAGTCCATGAATCCAAAATGGACCATGGACCCTTCACAACACCCTAGACGGTCTGTTTAGAGACAACCCGCCTTGGGCATCGTGAACGACCACCCAAGGCTGCCTAGGCAGGAGTCACCTAGACGGGACCCTAGACAGCCCGTGGTGACTTGTATGGTACGTTTAGGGGTTCGTACAAGTCACCCATTAGTTTTTAAGTTTTGTCTCAATTTCAAACGATCATATATCTCAGCACAAAGTGAATTAGGTGGCCCATGACCTATCAAATTAAAGTTCTTTGGGTCCTCTTTCCAATGCCACAAGTGCCTCATTTTGAGCCCGGAGTAAAATATTATGCTCGTTTTAGTGAAGCACTGTCGGGCAGGTGAAGCTTCACGACCGGCTAGATGGCCCGTGAAGCCTTAAATGGTCCGTGAAACCGCTCGTTTTAGGCACCTTTTCAATTTTTAAGTTGGGGTCGTTTTGGCCTTTCCCCTATGTCATTTTTAATCCTATTTTAAGTCGTTTTAGAGTGTTTTAACTGAGTATATCATTCAACTAACTAGTTTTTATCAATCAAAACATTCAAGTATCTAGAAGTTCTCTCAAAACTCACCAAGGGTTCCTTTTCTCCATCAAGAACCCTAAAACCTTCAAGTCAAAAATTCAAGATGCTAAGAGAATACTTCCACCCAAGGTTTTCCCACATTCTTCCACTCTAAGAACTTCATAAAAAAGTTTCTTTTATCGAGAGAAAGAACCAAGGTTCCAAGATCAAAGGTTTCCTCCAAAAAGCTAATATTCCTCCTCAAGCTCAAGATACATCAAGTCTCCACCAAAGTTTCCATTCTAAAATCTTTGTAATCAGGTATGTAAGGTTATTCATAGTGTTGGACTAGTCCGTCCTCACATCCTACTCAATTCAGCCAGAAATCGTCACCTCTAAAGGATATATTCATAGTTTTTGGTATTTGAATTCAATTCTGTAACAATTGGGGTTTTGATTCCTATTTTTGCATGTGAAGCTTATTATGTATTTCATGCTTAGTATCACATGAACCCTATTGATTTAGTAAAGTTATGTTTTCAAAGAAAATTGCATGAAAGTTCCTCATATACTTCTATGAGATTTTGATACTTTATGCATTGAAATTCTTGAATTATTGTTCATGCTTGTAGTTCCACATGCACCCTATATATATATATATATATATATAGTTTTTTCTAAAGATATTTTGAGTCAGTAGTTTTCCTTACATTGATTTTGAAAACTAAAGTGAGTTTAAGGGAAAGGTTCAAAAGCATTATTTTGAAGGAAAAGAAAAGAGTTTAAGGGAACTTAAAGGATTCTGAATGTATCATGTTTATATTGAAAAGGAAAGCACTATTTTCAGAAAAGTATAAGAGTTTTCAGGTTTTATATATCGATCTTGGACTTGAAAGATAAGTCCATAAGTATACGTTTTAAATGTAAAGTTTTGAACAAAGTCATTAAAGGAGGAATCAAATGATTTCATATGTACTATTTGATAGTTGAGAAAAAGAAAAAGTATGATTGATGTTTTGAAAAGTACTCTTAGTAATGTAATAGTCCCTTTCTTTGTAAAGGGTGATTGAGGATTCGTTTGGGGACCAACAATAATTCTCGAGTGTCAGGCACGTCCAAAATGTAGGCTCGAAGTGTGACACAACGTACTAACAAAAAACCAGCAACTCTAGAGCACGTGACAAATTTAGGCATAATACATAAATTGGACCCTAAACTTTGCTTCGAATTTTAAGTATGACCTCTAACTTTTAAAGTGCACAAGTAGGCACTTCAACTATCCAATTCTTAAACAAAAAAACACGCGAATCCAACCTGGCATAACGCGTGATTGAGACGCAAGTCAGGCGCGTCAGGGGTATTTTTCGAGGCCCACAACAGTAAAAAAAAATGGAAATGACAATTTTACCCTTAATGAATCCCTTTTAAATATATTTTTATTTTTTTCAAATCAAAATCCCATTTTTCTTCTTCTTCCAAATTCTAGTACTCAAGCTTTTTTCCTCTTTTTGTGCACAATTTCTGGTCGTTTTTATGTAATGGCTTCTAATTTTTTTTGTCAAAATCGAGCAAATTGGGAAAAGAAAATACGACCCTACCCTTTTGTATTTTAATTTTTTTTTTAATTATAAAATACGTGTAATTTTTTTAATTACGTGGCAGCCACTGAGTGGCTCAATAAGCCACGTAGGCGCGTTTGTATATCACACAATTTGGCTGTTGGATTCGTGTGTTTTTTTGTTTAAGAATTGGATAGTTAAAGTGTCTACTTGTGCACTATGAAAGTTAGAGGTCATACTTAAAATTTGAAGCCAAGTTTAGGGTCCAATTTATGTATTATGCCACAAATTTAACTAGATTAACCGCATATTCATTTAAACTTAACCCTATCTTGCACTAGATTTCTTTTCTTCCTTTTTCCCCCTTTGATGAAAAGATAAACAAGTTTAGCCCCTATAACAAGCAAAAGAACAAGAAAAGAAAACTCTTGCTAGTGAAAACATTGCCAAGCTACAAATAGAAATCTCCACATAAACATAATTTTACCTGTAAAGTCTTGTCCTTCATCTATCATCACGTTATACAAAGAATACGATCCTCTTTTTGCATAAAGCATTATACTTTACTGTGCAATAATGTTACTAGAGTGTAATTTATAAACCCCATCAAATTCCTACCAACAACCTTTTTCAATTGCAGCTCTAGAGAATTCATTAATTTGCACACCCAAACAAAACATTGTTCCATTACCCACAACAATGACGCCTAGAACACACAAAAAAATAATTCTAAAAATCAAACCTTTATCTCCACGAAATTCAGTGCAATTACAGAGTAGTTATACAATGTGCATAGCTCAAGATTCAATCTTTTTCCCTGAACAAAACGCACTATAGCGTCCCGATGACCCTAACCCTAGAATCCAATTTTTTTTCTTAATTTCAATAAAATCTTGAAATTCAAAATAAACACGAGAGAATGACGAAAAATCATAGAACACAGTTGGCAGTGTGTTAGAAGAGAATTTAATAGTCAAATCAACATTAGAAGATTTTAGTAGTCTATAAAAGTATTTAATCCGCGAATAAATTTGTCCAGTACTCTTACTACTAAGACTTTTAGCATATTAGGTCTAAGCATGTTTTTTTTTTTTTGTTTGACACTGAGGTGTTTCAGCCAGTTGTGTTCGAACTAGCTAGCACACACCTCAATTAATTTTACGAATACATGTTACCTCCCATGCATACAAATCGGTGTCCATACAACCTCAATTAATTCTATGAATACCTGCTACCTCCTACCGATACAGATTTCGGGTAACTGTATCAACCAAGATTTGAACATATTCATACCACTTTGTATGCACATCAACTAATTCTATAGATACTTGTTGTCTCCCACCAACACTAATTCCAAGTAACTCTATCAACCAAGGTTTGTGTTCGGTTATGAAGGTGATTATGACGTCATGCGGAATCTTACAATTGCAAATCATATGAGTATAAATTAGACGACACATAAAATTATACTAAAAGAAATATATTATTATATGATATGACCAATTGGCCTACATAATTAAAAACCGAATCAAAAGCATAAAAACTGTAGAGAGAAAATCTCCCCATAAACAAAACTCTTAAATGTCTACATTGTGGATGCTATTGAGTTATGCTATGAGAATAGGCATCTTCAATTTATAGATCTCCAAACGTTTCCTTTAAGGAAAGAATAAACCAAATATGGAAGAAAAAATATATTTTTCTTTCAGAAAAAGTTCAAGCATTTATGATAATACTTTGACTTTTCTTTAAGGAAAAAATAAACTTCAAATAAGGAAAGAAAATCAGGGCAAAACCCTAACAAATCTCCCCTTTTAGCTGGATTTTCTTGACAAAACTTGATCCACCATCTTCACATGCATGATAATCTTCGTTCTTCACATAGTCTTCATCATTGTTGCTTGCCATGGTTAAAAATAAAGTTTTAAATTATATGGGTTAAAATGGTTTTAAAATATTTTACTTTTATTTTCAAAGATGCAGCAACATGAATGTTGAAAATATGGTTTAGATCTATTCTCCACATGTAGCTGGACAAAAATCTTCTTTATCATCAAATAAGTTGCAAATTGATTTGAAACCGCGTTGAACCTGTCTTCAACCTCGATGAACCTGTGTCATTGAACCATTGCATCTGATACCACTTGTTGGGTTATGAAGGTGATTATGGCGTCATGCGGAATCTTACAATTGCAAATCATATGAGTATAAATTAGACGACACATAAAATTATACTAAAATAAATATATTATTATATGATATGACCAATTGACCTACATAATTAAAAAACCGAATCAAAAGCATAAAAACTGTAGAGAAGAAATCTCCCCATAAACAAAACTCTTAAATGTCTACATTGTGGATGCTATTGTGTTATGCTATGAGAATATGGATCTTAAATTTATAGATCTCCAAACGTTTCCTTTAAGGAAAGAATAAACCAAATATGGAAGAAAAAATATATTTTCCTTTCAGAAAAAGTTCAAGTATTTATGGTAATACTTTGACTTTTCTTTAAGGAAAAAATAAACTTCAAATAAGGAAAGAAAATCAGGGTAAAACCTTAACAATTTGAACATATGAGAAGAAATCATCTAGTGTTTTTGCCTCCAGCAACCCCAAACCTATGTGCCTATGACTTTGTTTCTCAGGAAATTCACACAACAGAAACATCTGAAATTGAGATTTTCTATACCAATAATATTCTCTGGAATAAAGGTGGCACACTTAATTTGAACATGAGACTTGATGGTTCTCAATTGACTTAGACCACTAGGTGGAAACTTGGGTGCTAGACATATGCTTTATATTGACAAAAAAATGTATTCTTGATTAGATATTTTCGTTTTGATAGATGCAAAGCCCACAAATATTTTATTTTTTAGATAATGAAAAAAGTGTGTCATTTATGGAAGATTATCGAGAAAATTGTGATTATCATTACACTACAATATAAGTTATTGACTTCACATGTCTTTCAAAAGGGAAAAAATCTCAACTAATTCATGATGTGTATAATACTATCTTCATAATCTTCTCCAAAAATATTTTCACTACCATGTCAGTTTTTACAGATTAATATCACTTTGGATATTGGAAATTCACCTCTATTTTCAAACTTGTGTGTGCTTTATTTTTCTTATTTTGTGTTTAATTCAATTCAATTCTGATCATAAAAAGAAATTTAAATAATCTTACTTTACCCCCCAAAAAAACTAGATTAGTGAATAACCATGGGCTTGAGTCAACCACGTACCAAGCTCCAATTTGCCCAGTCAAACACCAAACACAAATAGTAATGAGAATATTGAAAGTGACAATGTCCCCATTGAAATCAGTTCAACTAAGCAGCATGATAAAAAGAGGAAATACAAGATTGTTGATTCTCCTTGGTTGGAAGATTCAGATTCAGATTTTGTAAATGAAACAAATTACAAAAGGAACAAACATTTCATGAAGGGTGAGACTTCAATAGTGAAAGAGTCAAACCACAATATGCGCGAGAAGAAATCAAACTCTAAAACATTCAGATTTGACTGTTTGCAACATGGGAGTGAAAGTTTTTTAGAAAGTATTAAAAGTTCAATCTATTTTCATGATTTTATATATTTGACCTTACATGTATTTTTATTGAGTTATGTGTATTTCGTACAAATTTTTGTGTGAACTTGAGTTATGTTCATTCAAATGCAAATTAGGCATATTGTTTGTGGGTGAGAGTATGAAGTAGATACTTAAAGTACGCCATTATTTTTATCAAAAAAATCTGATATTATATCAATTTGATACATCAATGTAAATTAATGTTATTGTATGTGAGTGTATAATGTGTATCGAAAGGGCATTGTTTAATGAGGAAATTTCATAAATAACCACTATAATAAATTTAATTAGGTTCCTTAGTTATAGTTTGCATATTTACGGATTGTAGCTAGTTTAAGCTGTTATGGGAGACCTCGTTTGTATAATGTGCTTACGTTTTTTATAATTTGTGTGTATTTTTATAATTGAGCTATTTTTTATCGTATTTATGTAAAATTGTTAGTATCAATTGATTTGTGTTTATTTTTGTATAAACTCGAAATAACGAATCATACAAACACAAACATCTAAACTTTAAAAAGTTATACAAATTATATTATATTATACAAATTGCATTATACAAAAGTTCTTCCGTATTTTTATAAACTGGTTAGTATCAATTGATATTATTTATTTTTGTATAAATTTGAAATAACGAATTTATACAAACACAAAGATTTGAACTTTAAATAGTTATACAAATTACATTATACAAAAGTTATACACATTATATTATACAAATACTAAAAACTACACGTTTATACAACTGAAACTCCGCGTAATTTTGCCTAGAAATTAGTAGTGAATGGTAATTAATTCAAACTGTATCTTTATTGACTAATTAACTCGTGTATGTTTGCTTATCCGCATAGTTTCCCCTTGTTTAATTTCGTATTGTCAATTTTTATACCAAAAATATACACTTAGTATTCAATTTGTAATTTTTAGAATTTTTTACAAGATTTTGTGTGATGCTTTTAAAAGTTTATACACTAATCTTGATGTTTCGATCATCTTATTAGAGAACGCCTCTACGACCAGCAATTTCAACAGTTCAAGGAGTATCTATTTAATTTCTTTTTGGACATGTCACGTATAAAGATGCAACTACAATTACTATACAACCTTTTGCAAGTTGAAATTAAAACGATAGAAACGATATGTTCATTGTCAATTTAAATGGTATTGAGCTCCATTTTGAAATTAGAAGAGAGATCCATGGCAGCCTGAAAGAACTGGTTCACCCTTGAATCCGGTCACGCTCAATAGTCACTTAGCTAAGGTCTATCAATAGCCGCCTGAAGATACCCTGTACTCAACAAAGAACAAGCAAGTGTAGTATCAGTACACAACCACAGTGTACTGGTAGGATCACGCGGCTATCCCAATAAGTGAAACACATGCAAGTAACCACAACATTATAAAACAAGCATATACTGAACATATACAATATTTGTCATCTTTTCAGGATCAATGTAGCATCACACGTTCTCAATAATACACATTGGTTATCAATTTAGAGCAACATACAGTCTTCCAATATCAATAATCATTAAATATGAACGTAATCATCACAAGTAGATACACAACACAATTCAATGGTCCTCTCATGGAACACAATTCAATGGTCCTCTCATGGAACCCACACCCAAATTGTTAGCATACCAGAACGTGGTACACAATTCAATGTTTATGCTGGAACGTGGCAACCGATCCCATATTTATGTCGGAACGTGGCAACCGATCCCATATTTATGCCGGAACGTGGCAACCAATCCATTCAATATACAAACCATAATCACAATGTATATTCTCACAATCATACAACAAGAGGTGATTCATGGCATACAATTATTCAATTATCCTCATTTATGATTAGGGTGATTAATAACGCAACATTCGCATATATACATGCATTATAATGAGCAATTACAAACATATATCACACTAACATGAAATCACAACCATTACCTACCTCGAATCCAAGCTTGAATCCCCTAAGGCACTGGAATCTTCCCTTTCCGAATTCTTCCCACTTGTTTGTGGTCTAAAAACATACAATTAATGCAATGATCAATAAACGAGGCCAAATTACCAAGATTATAATCAACATTATCAACCCTAGGCCAACCCAAGATCCCATTACCCAAATTAGGAATTTTCCCACCATCCAAACAGTTCCAAAAACCTTTCCCCAACAATAATCACCCAAGAAACCAAGTTCTACGGATCAGAAAACAGATTCGGGGAGTGAAAGCCTTACCTTTAGCCTCAAGAATGGTGGAAAACAGTTAAGAGAAGCCTTGGGTCCATTACTTAGCTCTCAAGTTTGAAAATTATAGAATAATACGATTTTGGGGTTTAATTCCGACTTTAAGTGCGTTTGTCTCGCTACGGCAGGACCCATCCCGCTACAACGGCCCCGCCAGAGTGACCAAAACCACTGCCAAAGTGGCTTACACAAAACAATGAGCTATTTTAATAATTCCAAGACCCCCATTTCACAACACACCTTTAACCAACGACGCTTAGAAAATACCGTTCACGCTAAGATCGATTTCGGGAGTTCTACTCACCCGAATCCCATTTCGTAAATTCGTACGAGTTTCTTAACGTCTTAGCTATTTAGTCATGTGATCAAAATCATAATTAGATCTCTCATTTTTTACCAGATTTCCCTAGACCTCACTGACTCCAATTTCGTTCAAATCTTGACTAGTCAAATCCAAAGTTATTACTCAAAAGTTTTCTGGCTCCAATTCTTTCCCCATTGGATTTTCTATAATGATGGGAACATGTCGTTACAATAGATATCAATTTACCCATCACTCGTCCCCGAGTGACAATCTAGGAGAAAAGGGCTAAAGCAAGAATAGAGTAGTATCTGAATCTTCAAATAACTAGGGATACTTGTCCCACATACTTTTTCTGTCAACTCTGAGATGCTAGAAGCTAAGATTGGATACTTCTCACCTTACCCTGAACATCTTTCATCAAATAAACTCTTAAAGGTTTCACATCTTCAACCTCAAACCAACCAAGTGAACACCTACACATCCTCTCATACAATGCCTCAATGAAGTCACCTCAATACTCGAGTGATAAATATTGTTGTATGTAAACTTAACTACAACAAAAGCAATTTCCAATAACCACCAAAGTTGATCGTACACACGTCTACAACATGTTGTCAAGGACCTTGACACAATCATCTGGACGAATCCTTTAGCACTTAAGCATGATAAAATTCCAAGTCAATACTTGCTATAAATAGAAGTGAACCTGAATCAAACAACACACACCCATAATACCCAAACAATCATAGTTCTTAACAATATCTCCATCCCACAACATAAATTCCCATGAGCTTAAGTTAAAACAAATTTGATCTTTTGAAATCAGATACTTATCAAGACATGTCCAAGTATACAACCCCTCCAACAAAACTATCGAAATGCTAGATTTAGTAATTGTAAATTACCTCTTAAGAACAATATAATTGGACCCAATGATCCCCATATTCAACCACACATAATCGATACATGACCTCGACGACTAGAGGAATATTACCACAAATATGCGTGGTAGCTCTTCTATAAATTCTCATAAGTAAGGTGGTACATGTAGAACCACTAAAATACTTTAACAACTCCAAGACAACACCAATTATGTTATTCGAAATAATCAAATCTTCCCAATCTTCCCACTCAGCCAAGAGAACGTCGCATGATTTGGTACCCCTGATCCACCACAAGGGATCCACCCACAAAAGTGAAAACACACTAGAGCATATCTAGTGAATCACAAAACTAACAACCATCATAAACACTTTGACCTTTTACCTTATTATAAACCAACACTTTTAAAAATGAAACCTTTATTAGGTATTTAACAATCAATAGTAGTAAACATTACGACTCAAATCAAGTGTAAATCCTTTCAAAGGTTCACTACTTGATACAATTGATCATTTCTCACTTTACAAATTCGTACCTTGACAAAATATATCACCACGAATGTAGACTTACAGTGAAAACTCTGAATTGTAACTCAACCATATAACATAATCCCTTTATCTATCATCATTAGCTTATACCTTGAAGATTTTTATGAAATCATGGATCTTTGCTTATCATCGATAGCATCTCCATCGATCTTACAATATCTTTCGTCAACAATCCAATCGTACTCATTACTAAGCTCAAAAACAAAAACAAGCACTTACGATCACGCTCAAGCTAATGTCTGCGCAATCCTTTCTCAAGTTTTTTTCAATAGTTTTTAACCAATCTGAAGGACTTGTGACACTATTACCATAGTCACAACAAAAGGAATGAAATCACGTGCCTCTGAACCCAATTATCTACCCCTCTAAAGATATCTCTTTCGCCTTCGCTACCAAATAAAATATTCTTGTTCTTGCCTCTCTCTAAAGATTGTACTACATCCCACTATTTTTCTTCATTATAACTCTAGCTCTTTAAAATTCGGTTCAAGTGGTGTCCCACCATCTCTTAAAACCAACCACTTTACTCACAAAATATTGAAAAGCCACAACCTTAGATACTCGCAAGTCGTAATTATTATACAAGAATTCGCTAAACCAATAGTCTTATTATATAGTTGCATCCCATCACAATTCATTGCGAACTCTTATTACCATTACGCTCAATTAGCCCTGACTATCACTATGAAGTCAACATTTCATCAACACGACACCTCAAACTCAGGTATACTCATTAAATTCAAAGGACTAACCCAATTTTTATATGCACATTCTTACTAACATCTTCAATTTCCTTCCCTCAAATATACTCAATGGAACTTTATTTATCCATAAGCTTGTCATTCCGGTATTAATCCACTCCTTTATGGATTAAGATAAAATCATTAGTCCTCATACTACCCTCCTTCTTCTTAACAAACAAGACATGAGCACCTCACTTAGAAACACTAGGATGGATGAACCCTTTATCAAGAAGCTCTTGGATTTGAGCCTTAAGCTCTCTTAATTCTGCTGGAGCCATATGATACGGAGGGATGTAAATGGGGTGGGTGTCAGTTTCCAAGTCAATGCAGAAATCTATATCTCTATATGGAGGCATACTAGGCAAATCCGTAGGAAACACTTTCTTAAAACTCAGACACCATAGGAATAGACTCACTAGAGGAAGACTCAACCTCAACATCCCAAACATGAACCAAATAAGCCAAACAACCCTGCCCTACCAGTTTCCTAGCTCGAATGAAGGATATGATCTTAGCTAGCTTAGGCTTGTACAGTCTTTCCCACTCTAATATTTCCCTATTGGGGATCTCTAGAGTTTCCGACTTAGTATTACAATTAAGCCCGTATATTAGGAGGACAACCAAGTCATGCCTAAGATTATATCAAGTTAGTCATGTCCAGCATAACCAAATCAACCCAAATCTGAAAATTCATAAACACAATAGGACAACACGATATACATGGGTGACTATGAATGACTCTTTAACTAAGGTAGAAACATGAATGGGGGCATCAAGTATATCACAAACCACATTAAATCCCAAGGTAATTGAACTAACACATATGAATAAGTAGAACTCGGATCAAACAAAATAATAGCCATCCGAGCACAGATAAGAGTAGCTCTTGTGACCACTGCATCACACCCTCAAACTCGGTCTTACCCGAAAAAACATAAAATTGAGCCCTGTCCTCTTGACGGGCAACCTCCTTGCCCGACTCCACGGCCTCGCTGATTTCCTCCGCATATGCCCTGGTTCTCATAATTTTAAAACACCTTATAACATATATTTGATTGCTGAACACTGAATTAGATTGCGGGGGTTAGTTCGGGTACGATTCGGGATCCATAATTGTGACTATGAGAAAACAGGGGAGACAGGGCTGAGATTCTGTCTCGCCCTGTCTCGCTCTGGCGGGACAAATTTTGCATTGGAGGTTTCACCGTCGCGGGGAAAATCCAGCCCCAATGGCCCTGACGAAAACAGAACCCCTGTCTATAATTTCTGGGGTTCCTCTCTTTTTTATATTTCCCCTAGATTTCTCGACTATAACTAGGCATTTAAGAAAATCTTTTTAGCTAGGACAATTGTTGTCTGCCCCCCCTCCTCGATCAACCCAACGAAGTACGCACTTGAGAATCTTTTTACATCGTTTCCACACTACCACACACACATCCCTAGGATATACCCAGACTTTCACACGGTTATCAATTGGTCGCAACGCACGTCCAAATTTCTCGCTTACGAACTATATCATAATTTATCTAGACCCTTGCATGTAATCTCGTGATGAATTTCTTTTCGCAACCAGTTTCACGACACGTAAGTAGTTACAACTTGTAGATAAGTCTAAATTCTTTAATGAGTTTGTTCCATAGACGATCGTTACTGATCATCTATGCCTTATACGACCCCTAATGCCAGATACCAATTGGAACCTTCTCAGTTCCAATTAACTTGATTGTGTCCCTTCAGTCGGGACTACGTCATCTAGTTCACTTCGTTGAGATACCAATTGGACTCAACTCATACCACAGATGACAATAGTAGCTAGCGAGCCCCACAAAACTGGTAATTTCAATCATAGAACTTGGTCGAACCTAATTCCTAACCACCTCAATCTTTAGCTGATGATAAACAGACCTTAAATTACTTTTAGAGAAAACTGATGCACCTTGCAATTGGTCAAAAAGGTCATCTATCCGAGGGAATGGATACTTGTTCTGAATGGTGACCCTTTTTTTTAACGACCCTTGTGGGGGGTTAGGGGCTTAGCAGCACCCCCAGTCCTTAGCATAAATAAAAGCAAAAAAATACTAGGAGGGGGCATAAACCTTACCTCCGATCCTATGGTGGTTTAAAAGTTGGTAGCCTACTAAGGTTCTCCAACTCTTTCCCATACTAGAATTGAACCTATCCTCTAAGCACCTACATAAGTGGACTCTTCTCGATGCAAAGAATCTAGGAAAGCGTAAATAAGGGAGATTCTCCCTTTACAAGTAAGAGAAAAATCTCTTCATAAAAGCTATAACTTAGACAAGATATAGCCCATGTAAAGATGACTGGTAGATCACTAAAAAATAGGACATGGTGTAGTTCCAGCTCCAACATATGCCTACAGGAACGTAGAATATTCAAGGAGGTTCCTTGATTCTCTTCATTTTCTTCTTCTAAAATTAGCCATACCTGTTATGTCCAACTGAAGATGAGATGTTGCCTCCTTAGGAAGTTGCTGTCTGGTGAAATAGACTTGAGGACTTGTGACTTTGTGGCTGTGTTTGGAGAGTGAATCAGCCATATTATTGGCCTCTCTAAGGGTGTGTATGCATTTGAAATGAGGGATGTGAGTGATGAGATTGTGGAGCTTTTGCATTTGGGATGAAATGCTCCATGGAGGTGTTGATTTGATCAATAACCAGTCCACTAGTAACTGTGATTCAATTTCCAGAATTACTTTGTTGTAGTTTAAGTGAGCACACCATGCTATACCAAAGATAGTAGCCTCCACCTCTGCTTTGTTGTTGGTGCCTTCCCCCAAGGGGACTGAGTATGCAAATATTAAGTCTTCTTTGGTATTTCTGAGAATACCCCCAGACCCAATTCCACCCGGATTGTCCAATGCACTTCCATCAGTGTTGAGTTTAACCCACATATTAGGAGGTTTAATCTATTGGACAAGGGTAACTTTAGTGTCATGGGTACAATTCTCAATAAGTTGGACTATATTTTTCCAGCTTGAAGGCCAAGTGATGTAAGGAAAAACAGTATGAAGAAGTTTGAAAATATTCATGATCACTAAAAATTTAACCCTTGCAATATTGGATTGTTTACCTCCATACTTTTAGCACACCTATTCTTCCACAAATTCCAATAAATAAAGATTGGAGTTGATTGGAGAATAAGTTTATGGGCCTCATTTCTGTAATTAGTTTTCCACCATCTCATGATCATGTATTGAAAATGAATATAGTCAGTTTGGATGCCAAGGGGGACAACAAAGAACTTCCAGACATTTTTGGCAAACAATCCTGAGTTGAAACATGCTCAATGGTGTCCAGTTCTAGAGCTTGACAGCAAACACAGTCTGCAGGTCCAATTCCAAACTTGAAAAGATTCTTATTTGTTGGTAGTTTGCCTCTGATTGCTCTCCATAACAGAAATGAGCATTTAAATGGAATATTTCTATGCCATGTGTTGCTATTAATCTTGGTTTTTGTTCTCTGTTCCCTGATGGAATTCCAAGCAGAAGAGCAAGTAAACTCTCCATTTGTGTTGAGGCTCCACACTGGATGATCAGAAATACCCTGTTGAAGCTGAAACTGAGTAGCAATGATGTTATGCACCTAAGTTTGAGGAGCTAGCTGAATGATCTTGTTCATATTCCATTGTCCCTCTTTTATAAATTCTGAGATAGTGGTATTGTTGAATCTGTTGCTGTCTTCAGTGAACTAAGCTAGTGGACCAACCCCTAACCAATTATCCCACCAGAATGAGCATGAACCAGATCTGATTTTCCATTGTATGTGAGTCTCCACCTTGTGTTTATTCCTTGTCATAAGCCTCCAAGCATGGGAGTCTTGACAGCCCTTTTTTTTGCTCACAGGGTTAGATCTTTGACAATATTTAGCCCTTAGGAAATCACCCCATAAAATTTGCTTGGGCCTAAAAATCCAGCACTGTTTGTATTGGAAAGATTGACAAACATCACTCATGAGTCTAACCCCAATGCCCCCTCATCATAAGGAAAACTTAGGTTCTTCTAAGAAGACCAGTAATAGTTTTTCTTATCATTTCTCCAACCACAATAGAAATCAGCCATGATGCCCTGGATTTGTTTAATAGTGGTCGAAGGAGGAGAAATAACTGGTAGGAGATGTATAGAAAGTGACTGGAGGACGTGCTTGATCAAAGTAGCTTTACCCCCATAATTCAACAGTTTTTACTGCCAGACTGTGATTCTGTTAACCACTTTGTTGACCATTTCTGATAAATAGATAATTCTAGGTCTACCAATAAAGAGAGGGCATCCAAGATAAGTGATTGGAGCTTCTTTCTAGTGAAAGCCAGTATATTTTTTGATTATGTCAGAAGTAGTCCTGAAAGCATTGGATGAAAGCAAAAAGTGACTTTTGGCTTTATTAATGAATTGTCCTGAAGTCTACTCATAAATAGCCAAAGTCTTCATAATCAGCTTGAGTGAATGCTTCCTTCCTGAGGTGAAAATAATGATGTCATCTACAAAGCTCAAGTAGTTAATTTGGGGGGCCCTCCTTTCCATGTGAAAGCCATGATAAAGAGGGTTTTGATGAAGTCTGTTCAATGATCTGGAGAGAACCTCAGCTCCTAAAATAAATAGGGCTGGGGATAAGGGGTCTCCTTGCTTTAGACCTCTTGTTGAATGGAAAAAACCATGTCTCTTGCCATTTATAATGATGGAGTACTAGCTGTTAGCCATGATTCTCTAGGTCATATCAATAAAAACTTCTTCAAAACCCATTTTCCTCAGAACCAAGCAGATATAAGACCAGGACACCCTGTCATAGGCTTTGGCCATGTCCAATTTAATAACCACATTGCTACCAATGGTAGATTTTTTGATATGATGAATAATTTCCTGGGCCAACATAATGTTTTCAGAGATACTCCTACCCTTGACAAAGCCTGATTGGTTGGACGAAATCAGACTAGGTAGAATAGGGGCCAATCTAAGGCATAAGAGCTTAGACACAATTTTGTTAGTGAAATTGCTCAAACTAATAGGCCTGAACTCTGAAAGTTTATTTGGATTCTTCACTTTAGGGAGTAGGACTAAGAAAGCATGGGAAAAATATTTGGGAAGCATCTGACCACAAAAGAATGCATAAATAACAGCCAGGAGGTCTTTTTTAATAATGCTCCAACATTTTTGAAAGAAGCATCCATTCATCCCATCTGGTCCTGAAGCTGAATTTGGATTCATGGAGAAGACCACTTCCTTTAGTTCATCAATATTTGCAAGAGCCTTTAATCTGTCATTTGGTTCCTGAGTGACCATTCTTGGAATGCAATTCATGGGTACTTCATCAATGAGCTTATCCTCCCCTGTGAATATATTCTGAAAATGTTGACAGGCAGCATCAGCAATCAGCTCATCACCTTGTATCCATTCATCATTGTCATTGAGGATTTTATGAATAAATAACCTTATTCTTCTATCTCTTATCAAGAGACGAAAGTATTTAGTGTTACCATCCCCCTCTTTGAACCATTGAAGCTGTGTTTTTGGTCTAAGAGTAGAATCTTCCAGCTTCATGAATTTGCTATAATCTGCATTAATACAGTGAAGAGCTGCTCTGTTATCATCAGTGTTGTCTTGAATCAGGTTTTCTTCTGCCACTCTAACTCTTTCTTCATAGTCTTTGACTGTAGCATAGATATCTCCAAACTGCATTATAGACAAGGAACTAAGAGTAGAAGCAACCCTTTTCATTTTCTGATGGAAAATCTACATGGGGTTCCCTTCTAGTTGACTGTTCCAACAATCTTTCACAGTATTTAGAAAGAAAGGCTGATATGCCCTACAATTAAGAGATCTGAAGTACTTGATATAATTATCAGGTCTTGCATTCATTTCCAAAAGAAAAGGATAGTGGTATGACCCCACTGAAGGAAGGTGAGTTGTGCTAGTGTATGGCATATCCTGTAGCCACCTATCATTAGCCATAGCCCTATCCAATCTTTTCCAAATTCTAAAATTGATGCCTCTTAGGTTAGAGTGAATTTAGGTCCATTGAATCCCAAGTCCATGAGTCCACAAGCTTCAATGACTCTAATGAATTCCAAGCTCTTTCTCATGTTATAGTGGATCCCTTCAAGTTTTTTATCAATGTCTGTTATGACATTAAAGTCACCAATTGTTCACCAGGGGGTATTATTTCTGGTATCAGCATAGTGAATCAGCCTTTCCCACAAAGGACTTCTTAAGTAGTCCGTGCATTTGGCATAAACAAAGGTATTTATATAGGTACATGATCTTAGGCATATTTATATGCCTAAGTTGTCAATATTTGCCCAAGAATCTATTAGATTGAGGAATGATCTCTAGTCATTAGCTTAATTCTTGGTGTAACTTGTGATGATTGTGCACTTACACACATGATTAGTTGTTTCAGGAACTCTCAAGGGAATTGGAGTCCACTTGAAGAAAAGAGATGCAAAAGAGCATGAAAAACCACTAAGGATGAAGGCCCAGGGCCAGGTGCATTGCTAGGTGCGAGGCGCCAAGGGCCAACATTCAGAGAAGCGCGGCGCGCCAAGGCCCAACATTCTGGGGCCTTTCTCAGGCGCGCTGAGAGGCGCAACGCGCCAAGGCCCAACATTCTCGCGCGCCTTGAGAGGCACGACGCGCCAACATTGATACAGCTGGAGCATGTTTGTGGGGCGTTAGAAGGCGCGACACGCTAAGGGAATCCCATTTTTTCAAGCTTAAGTTGTGTTAAAAAGGATTCCTAGTTGAAGTAGATTTTGTCTCCACTTTTCCTAAACTTATAAATAGACCCCTTGGGTTCTATTGTAGGGGGTCCGACTTTTATTTGGTGCGCAAGAGAAAGTTTCATTTTTTGTAATAGGTTTTGATCTTTTAAACTCTTCTATTTTTCAGAAATCGCATGAACAATTGTATTTTGAGGTTTTCTAATAGCATGAGTGGCTAAACGTCCTAGTTCTGGGGTTGTAACTACGAATGAATTGTTGATTATTAAAGCCTTGTTGAATTAAATCTTAGTTGTCATTATAAATTACTTCTATATTATTGTATTAGTATTTTATGCTTGATCACCATAAGATAAATAAATTGTCTAATCTTAAAATCGAGAGAGGAGGGATTAGATAGACCAGAGAATATAGAGAGCTCGGTCCACCCTTTAGATTGAGGTGATTAGTGTTCAGGAGTGACGCCCAAACGAACACCTTGCTTGGTTACGAAATATGATGAAATATAAATGCTTGCCAGTTAGTCTATTTATCCCCGCTCAACGATGTAGTTAGATAGTTAACTGGAGTAGGCGACAAGAGGCGTATAATCCGGATCATATCATCAACCCTATAAACCAATAACTTGACTACTGGAATTAATTCTAAGCCAATAATATGATACATGATATTCAGTATATGTTGCATCCCTGAAATTTCTTTTAACTTGCTTGAAACATCATATTAAAGTCGTTCACAATTAGTTACTTTCATTTAGTGTATAATTATTAGCAGATAAACAATAAATCATCAACTCTTGAAAATGTTACTTTTTACTTTTAGTTGTAGAATTAAGTGAATATAAATTGATCATAAGTCCCTTGGGAACGATAGCTCGTTTCTTAAAGAATCTATATTACTTGTGTAACCACGTATACTTGCCTGTATATTGGGGAGCAACAAGTTTTTGACGCCGCTACCGGGGACTTAGAAATTGATTTATATTCAATCTTCTTAAGTCTACAATTAGATTATTTAGATATTAATTACTCTATCTTAGCTTGTTTATTGCAGGCACTTGATTTTCAGGTCTGGCTCGGAAAGGAAATCTTGTTGAACCTTACAACAAATCTGAAAGAGTTTTACGCCAGCGCAGAAAAATGGTGAATCAAGGAAGACATGGAGAATTGGGATTAGGTCCTCTGGGAAACATTGATGATGATAATCAAGACAATTTGAATAACCCAGAAAATGAGAATAACCAAGAAAATTTGAATAACCAAGGAGTACCGCTTGTCGTACCTACAAGACCAGTCCATGATGTGGCAGTCCCACTCACAGCTAAATTGGCATCTAGTATTAGGAACCCTCCACTAGGGGGTAGATTTGAACTAAAGCAGAGCATGGTATAGATCCTCCATTCTAATGGGCAATTCACTGGTCTCCCCTATGAGGATCCTCAAATCTATCTTAGGACTTTCATAAACATTACCAATACATACATCCCAATTGGAGTCTTATCAGACTATGTAAGGTTTACTTTGTTCCCATACTCATTGTTAGGAACTGCAAGGCGTTGGTTAGACTCTGAGCCACAAAACTCCATCACTACTTGGGATGATCTGGCAAAGAAGTTCCTGAGTCAATTTTTCTGATCCAGGAAAACCGCTAAGCTGAGGGGTGAGATAATAATTTTTTTTCAAAAGCAAGGGGAGGACATGTATCAAGCATGGACGCGTTTCAAACAAATGTTGAATGCTTGCCCACACCACATGCAAACCAATGAGGTACTTGCTCACACTTTCTTTAAGGGTTTAGACTATAATGCTCGTGATCTTCTTAATAGTACAGCAGGTGGACAGGCCCTATCCATAACAAGTGAAGAGTTCTTCGCCTTACTCAATAAACTTTCTGAAGGGAACAAGGGTATGAGGGGGAAATGTCTAGAACCCCAACCCAAAAGGCTGCAGGTATCTTAGATGTAGACCAAGCTACTGCCATAAATGCCAAATTAGATGCAATGCAACATAACATGGCCCTACATTTTAAACAAATAGATATAAATCAGGAACCAGTAAACGTTGCACAACAGGCAGCCAATTGGTGTGAGGTATATGGTAGTGGAACTTATGAAACCAAGCAATGTGAGGTAAACTCGAATTTTGTAAACTATGTAGGTAATGCGCAAAGGGGTGGAGTGCAACAAAATTATGGTAATACTTACAACCCTTGTTGGAAAAACCATCCTAACTTCTCATGGGGTGGTAACCAAAACCAAAATTAGGCGCAAGGGGTTAACCAATACCATTCTCAAGGGGCTGGGCAACAATACTACAATCCTAACCAAGGCTCAAATCCTAGTGCACCAAAAGGAGGGATGACCAATGAAGAGCAACTCAAAAAGCTCATGACTGAAATAGGGACCAAATCAAATGCTAGAATAGATAAACAGGATGAGAACATTAGAAACATCCATATGTCCCAAATGAGTTTAGAGAAACAAGTTGCGCAAGTGGCTAATTCTTTGAACTTGTGTCCCCAAGATGGGCTGCCCGGTGATACTGAGCCCAACCCAAAGCAATTGCATGCGGTAAGTACTAGAAGTGGGCTGTAATTAGAGGAACTAGCTCCAAAGAAGAGAGATACTGAGTTAAGTAACAAAGAAAGAAAGGTGGAAGAGGTAGTAAAAATCTCCAATGTTGAGGTACCCGTTCCTCAAAAGAAATTACCACCTCCATTTCCACAAAGGCTGAAAAAGCAGAATGATGATGAATGCTTCGATAAGTTTCTCTCTCTTCTTAAACAGGTTCATATTAATCTACCTTTAGTTGACATTTTGCAGGGCATCCCGATGTATGCTAAATACGTGAAGGTCATTGTGGCTAGCAAGATGAGGCTCACGGAATATGAAACTGTAGCACTTAATGAGGAATGCAGCTCAAGGATTCAAAATAGACTGCCCAAAAAGTTAAAAAATCTGGGTAGTTTTACTGTGCAGATTACAATCGGGAAAAGTGTTCATGCCCGGGGGTTGTATGATTTGGGGGCAAGTATAAATTTGATGCCCTTATCTTTGTATCAAAAGATTGGGTTGGGTAGTCCAAAACGAACCACTATTATTCTCCAATTTACTAATAGATCCATTGCTAGGCCAGAGGGGTGGTAGAAGATGTGTTAGTGCAAGTAGGTTTATTGATTTTTCTGGTAGATTTTGTGGTCTTAGACCTTGAACCCGATTCTGAAGTTCCATTCATTTTGGGACGACCTTTCTTGGCCACGGGTAGGGAATTAATTGATATAGCAGTTGGTCAACTAACTATGAGGGCACATGATAAGGTTGAGGTGTTTGATGTTTACCGCGCTTGAAATTGCCTTCTATTTATGAAGAGTTGTCTGCTATTACTGTGGTTGATCGCATGGTAGAATCACAAGTAGTTGTGCCCAAAGATCCTTTAGAAAGAGTATTAGTGGGTCATGAGATAGAGGGAGACACTGAAGCTTAAGAGATTGAATCATGCTGAAATCTAGCACTAGTATACACTCGTAGGACTCAAGTGGAGTCACTAGATTGTGAGTTGGGCCCCTCACCAAAGCTATCAATAGAAGAAGCCCCTACGTTGGAACTTAAAATTTTGCCAGCTTACCTAAGGTATGCTTATTTGGGTACTAATAAAACTTTGCCTGTTATACTTTCTGCAGAATTGTCTGACTTATAGGTTGATGCGGCACTGAGGATCTTAAAGCGGAGAAGGAAAGCAATTGGATGGTAGATAACTGATATTCATGGGATTAGTCCGGTGTTATGCATGTACAGAATTTACATGGAAGAGGATCACAAACTCAAAGCACAACATCAGCGTTGACTAAATCCTGTGATGAAAGAAGTGGTAAGAAAGAAAGTCAAAAAGTGGCTAGATGCTAGAATTGTATACCCAATCTCTGATAATAAGTGGGTAAGTCCGGTACAATGTGTTCCCAAGAAGGGAGGTATGACAGTGATAAAGAACGAAAAAAATAAGTTAATTCCTACTAGAATAGTGACCGGATGGAGAATTTGCATGGATTATCGGAAACTAAATGATGCTATCCGGAAAGATTACTACCCTGTTCCCTTCATTGATCAAATGCTTGATTGACTAGCAGGGCAGGAGTACTATTGTTTCTTAGATGGATATTTTGGTTACAATCAGATCTTGATTGCACCCGAGGATTAGGAAAAGTCCACGTTCACTTATCCTTATGTCACATGTGCTTTCAAGCACATGCCATTCGGACTTTGCAATGCACCGGCGACTTTTCAAAGGTGTATGATGGCCATTTTTCATGATATGGTCGAAGACTTTGTTGAGGTGCTCATAGATGATTTTTTCATCTTTGGGAAGTCTTTTGAGGTATGTCTCCGAAATCTTGATAAAGTACTTGCTAGATGTGAAGACACTAACTTAGTTCTAAACTGGGAAAAGCGTCATTTTTTGGTAAGAGAGGGGATAGTGTTGGGACACATGGTGTCTAAATCTGGTTTGGAGGTTGATAAGGCTAAGGTAGAAGTTATTGAGAAATTGCCCCCTCCCAATTCTATAAAAGGTGTGCGTAGTTTTCTTGGTCATGCATGTTTTTACAGTCGATTCATCAAGGATTTTTCCAAGATTGCCAGATCTACGTGCAGTCTTTTAGAGAAGAAGGTGAAGTTTGAGTTTGATGAGATGTGTTTGAAATCTTTTGCGATGTTGAAAAGGAACTTAATTGAGGCTCCTATCTTAATTGCTCCTGATTGGGGATTACCATTTGAACTTATGTATGATGCAAGCGACGTAGCAGTGGGTGCAGTGTTGGGACAAAGAAAGAATAAAGTGTTTCACTCAATCTATTATGCAAGCAAGACCCTTGACTCTACACAAGCTAATTACACAGTGACTGAGAAGGAGATGTTGGCTCTAGTGTTCGCCTTCGACAAGTTCAGATTGTATTTGGTAGGTACTAAAGTGATTGTTTTTACTAACCATGCAACTATTAGATATCTATTCAATAAGAAGGATGCTAAACCAAGGCTGATTCGATGGATATTACTTCTCCAAGAATTTGACCTTAAGATCAATGATAGGAAAGGTACTAAGAATCAAATAACGGATCACTTATCTAGGTTGGAGGATTTTTCACATGTGAATGAAGGTGAGCAAATTCGGGAAGAGTTTTCGGATAAACAATTGATTGCATTAGATATCTCTCAAGTGTCATGGTATGCAGACATTGTGAATTTGATAGTAAGTGGCGATTATCATCCGGGTGCAACCACCCAACAAAATAAAAAGCTCAATCATGATGCCAAGTTCTATATCTGGGATGAACCATTCTTGTTCAAGCAAGGTGTAGACCAGGTAGTGAGAAGGTGCATTCCAGACTATGAGGTTCACAAAGTGCTCGAAAGTTGTCATGCTAGCCCATATGGAGGTCGCCATGGAGGAGAGCGCACTGATCATAAGGTACTACAATCTAGTTTCTTTTGGCCCTCATTATTTAAAGATTATATTGCTTTTGTGAAGGGCTGTGATAAATGCCAAAGGTTGGGTACTATTTCAAGAAGACATGAGATGTCGCTAAGTAACATTTTGGAGGTGCAAATCTTTGATGTGTGGGGTATTGACTTCATAGGTCCATTCCCACCATCTAGTGGAAACCAATACATTCTTGTGGCTATGGGTTATGTTAGTAAATGGGTTGAGGCAGTCGCTCTTCGTTCCAATGATTCAAAGGTGGTGATAAAGTTTATAAAGAAGCACATATTCAACTTTGGCACTCCAAGGGCAATTATAAGTGATGGAGGTAAGAATTTCATTAACCATCTTATTAAAACCCTTCTTTCTAAGTATGGTATTCGTCATAAGGTTGCTACAGCTTGCCATCCTCAAACGAGTGGCCAAGTTGAGGTCTCGCATAGAGATATGAAGCAAATTTTGCAGAAAATGGTGAATGCGCAGCGGAAAGAATGGTCTGAGAAATTAGATGATGCGTTGTGGGCATATAGGACTGCGTATAAGACACCAAAAGGGACTTCTCCCTATCGCATAGTGTTTGGTAAAGCATGTCATCTTCCAGGAAAATTAGAGCATCAAGCTTATTGGGCAATTAAGAGGTTGAACTTTGACCCCGAACTGGCCGGTAACAAGAGAGTGAATCAGTTGCATGAACTTGAAGAGTTTAGGCCCCACTCTTCGAGAATGCCAAGCTTTACAAAGAAAAGATGAAGAGGTGGCATGACAAACATATGGTAGCTCGTATTTTTATTCCAGGAGATAAGGTACTACTCTTTAACTCTAGACTGAGGTTATTCCCCAAAAAACTATGGTCGAAATGGAGTGGTCCTTTTGAAGTGGTCAAAATAACACAATATAGGGCTGTTGAACTTAAAGATAAAACTGGCCTTACATTCTTGGTCAATGGGCAAAGGGTAAAACACTACTTTGGTGAGGATTCAAATCGTGATCGGGAGGCTCTTAAGCTATATGATGAATGATCCAAGCTGTGTCGTACCGCGACGTTAAATAAAGTGCTACATAGGAGGCAACCCACGAACAATATGTAATAGATAGGTAGTTCGTGTTCGAAATTTTGATTTTTATTGTTTTAGCATAGTTTAAATTCATCGAATCTAGGAAGTTCTTTTAGTTCTTAGTTTTAGTTAAATAGGATTTTTCATTATTTGTAACTTAGCTTGTAATGGTGAAAAACGAAAAAAAAAATTGAAATCACTGAAGCCAGGAGCACTGGCTGGCGCGCCGCGCCTGGCATGAAGAATCAGCGCCGTTGTTGGGGCGCTACGCTAGCGCGTCTCCCCTCTATCGCGACATTGCCCAAATTTTTTTTTTAAAACCAGGTTTTGACTTGGTTCAAACCCGACCCACTACCCTTAAAACCCCCAAATCCCAAATTCCTTCCCCATTCTCCTAAAAACCGCCCAAGCCCCATAAATTCTCTCCAACTCTTCTTCTTCTTCTTAACTTTCAGCTAAAAAAACCTTCATTAACACCACCAACCTTTCTTTTTCCCCACTACCCACTATATAACCTCAACACCTACAACTCCAACACTAATTTTCCACACTTCTCTCTTCCTCCCAATTTTTTTCCATCTTCTCCCTCACCACTGCCTAATCCAAACAACCCCCCCTCTAATTTCATTTTTTTTTTCTTTTTCTTTATTTTGTTCTTCTTCACAGGTTATAATGGCACCAAAAGCAAAGAATGTTGTGGGTTATAAGCAGTGTAGGAAGGGTGAAGTATCTGGGTCTGAAAATCGAGAACCAGTCTAAAAATTTAGGAAAAAGGCGGTGGATAGGTATGGTTGGGAATGGTTTGAGTGCCAGCGTGAACTGAAGTATATGGGCGACGAATACGTCCATGAGGTTGCAGTCTCAATTTTCTATTATTTATCGGAGTGTGCTTGAGTTGGGCTGAGATTTATTTTTGATCATAAGGGAGATTGTAATTTGTCTTTAGTTCGTGAGTTTTATGCAAATTGGCTCACTGAAAGTAAATATAAAAATTTTCCTATTAGAGGTACGAATGTGAAGTTCAATGCTACGATACTAAATGAATTCTTGGGGACCCCGAATTGTGATTCTGATAATTTTAATACATTAAAGGATAAACCTCCTTATAGGTATATTCGACATACTTTATGTGGGGTAGAGTCCACGGCTAGGTAGGAGCGTAGCAAGGATACTAGGAGGCATAATACCCTTAATTTTGCTAATTTCAATCAAGTTGCTAGGGTGTGGTTAAAGATAGTGTGTAGTGTGCTACTACCCACGAAACATTTGACAGAGCTAACAAAGGATAGGGTGGTGTTGGTTTATATGCCAATGAAGGGGATGCCCATTAATATAGGGGTGATTCTTAGACAAAACATGATAAAATTTAGAAATAGTATGAGGTAGCGATTTTGCTATGGGGGTTTAATCACCCGGTTTTTTAGGGACCGGGGTATTGAGAAAGAGGTTGTGGACCAACCATTTCTTTTCACCAGGATCTGACGGGTAAGCTAGTTGATGTGACGAGGATTAAGGCACTTGACACATTACATGGATCAGTTTTGTTTGCCCAAGAAAGGCAAGCCCGTGACGATAATGTCATGGCTAGGATGTTTAGGATGGCTGAGTTGCATTTGCGGATCGGTGGACGTCCGGTTACTGATGCTAAGATGGAAATAATGGCAGAACGTTATTCTTTGTCTAAGAGTGCAGCGTTTTTGTGCTAGACTGGCCCTGACTTTTTGAAGCCTTTGGATGATGATGAGGGTACTGCTGATGAGGCAATGGATGATGAGGATGATGATGTTGTGGATAAGGAGATGAATGCCTTGATGGTGTTTGATGGCGGTGCCAATGAGGCCTAGAGGCCCCAGGGAGTATTCCTAACCTTATACTTTGTTTTATTTGCACACTAAAGACGGTGCTTATTTTTAAAGTGTGGGGTGGGGTAATATTCTCTGTTGTATATAGTTGTTTATTGCTTTATCGAGTCTAGTGTTAGTTTCTAGTTAAATTTTTTTCTTTTGGGTTCCTTAGAGTTTGTTTTCGGTACTTTTACTGAGAATTGTCCTTCTGAACCAAATAGGATTAGTTTATTGCTTTATTGAGTCTTAGAGTTGTCTTAGGAGTGACAGTTCCTAATGATGGATGGATGACCACCGTCTTATGGGAAAATTAGTCACATAGAAGAATAGGATCGATAAAATAACCTTGGTCTTTTGAAGCTATGTCCAAATAAGTTTGCCAAACGCCATGGATAGTCACATTTGGAAAAAAGCAATAGATTGTTGACCTTGTAACTAGCATGTGTTCTTAAGTTTTGACTCAACATAATATGAAAATGGGATTAATTGTGTAGTAATACCATAATGCAAATTGTATGAGCATGTTAGTTGATATATCCTTATATGTGTCATGATGCCATGTGTGGTGAAAATTGATTGGTTCTTGCTTAACTTGATATCTAGAACTTGCCTTGTGTGTGTTGAATTAATAGCTTGTATGACTTAGGGAATGTGATTGAGGTGTTTCTTTCAATTAACCAATTCTTGACTCTACTTGTATGCCTACCATTGAAATAATCTCTAGTGAAGTCCCATTGAGCCTTTAGCCTTGTTTATTGATAAACCACATGATAAGCCGAAATCCGTTTGTTTGATACCATGCCTTTTGATCCTATGAAAATCCTTAATGCACTATGTTAAGAAGAAGGGTTGAAAATTGTTGGTTGATATAGTAACGGTGAAATGCTACATTGTGTGGAAAAGAAAATTTTGTTTTGGCCCTGGTCCTTAGTGACAATGTGCACCTTGACAAAAATTGAGGCTGGCTAATTTAGAACTTGCTCGAAACATTGGCCCTGATCCTATCAAGGATAATGTGTACCTTACTCGGATGTTAAAATCTAGAGTTTGGATGGCTAGTGCAAAGGCATGATGAAAAAAAAATATGATGAAAAAGAAATAAAGGGCAAATATGGAGCAACAAAGGGGGTATATAGTCATTAAGTGTATACTAGGAGGAAGGAAAAGCTATGAAGGAGATTGTTGCCAAAATAATAACATGTGCATTAGGGAGGTGTAGTCACTAAAATGATTCCCAAATATTCCATCCCTTACCTTAAGCCGACATTACAACCAAATGAAAGTCCTCTTAATTCCTTGAGAAGTATAATGCGAAAGTAAGAACACACTATGGGCAAGCTTATGGTATGTTGAGGAAATGTTGACACCCAATTTTGATCTACCAGTAACCCTTTTTGAGAATGCTATTCGATTAAATACATATTTTTAAAAAAAAATTGAGTTTAAAATTTTAATCAATATTATATATTTTAGTATGCATGATTTTAAAATTATTCGTAACTATTATCAAATTATTATCAAATTATTTTTTATTAATAGTTAAACTCGAAATAATTCAAATGTTTTAAAAAATTTAAGTAATGTTAACTATAATATTTTGTAGTATGTTAATTGGATAGCATTTCTTTAAATTCCCTCAAAGTCATTTAAATGTTAGCCTATTTTGTTCTATTTACTTTCAATTCTAGCCTATTCAATTCCAATTTTATTTCAATTATAGCCGCCCTTTCATTTCAATTCTAGCCAATTTTATTGCAATTTTGACCATTTCCAAATCCAACCCATCTGATTTAAGATCTCATCTTTTAATCTCGACCGTCCATCCTTTGGTTAAAGTCTAAGATCGAATCTCAATCGTACATATCATTCAAATAAACGGATGAGATTGATCCTCATTCCTATTCTAACCTAAAAGACTCCAAATCCCATTCTAACTATTCATTCTTCTTCTTCCTCTCCTCTCTCCTAGACCGCCGCCCAGCCTCCTCCTCTCTCAGCAATCAGCGGCAGCCACCAGCAGCAACAGCTGCTCCATCCAGCAGAACGGCGAGGAACAACAGCAGCGTCCGGCGAGATGCACGCCAGCAACCAGCATCCCCATGCAGCAACAGTAGCAGCTGCCAGGCGACCTCCACTCTCCCTCTTTCTTCTCCGATTTTCTCCTCCAATGGCTCCGACTCCGTCAAGCAACAATGGTGCAGCTCCGACTAGTAGATATGAGAACAAGGAAATAAGCTAGAAGTTTCGGTAATTTTTTTGAATTTAGCCAAGGATCTGTCCAGGTACATCTCTCTAAATATCCATTTTGTGTTTTTATTTTAGTTATGCATAAGGTAAAATTTGGCGAACCTTTGATTACTGCTTACTTGTTCATATCCTTTTCTGTCAATGTTAATTTAGTTTTGAGAACTTTGTTAACCATTTGCTTCAAATTGTTGATTAGTGTTATTCGTATGTTGATTGATCATTGCTCTCTATGTCAATGTTGGTGGTGATCCGTTATAAATCTCTTCCCATTAATCAAATATGCTACTTATTTAGATCGTGGTAAATTAATTGGTTAATTGATATGCTTGATTTTGGTAATCGGTCAAAGTAACTAGCTGACTATTGGAAAAGTGGCGTAATTGTGGTTGAATGGATTGATCCTCGTGATTTCGGTAATTGCTGTATTAATTGTTCCTCTAATCAATATTTTTTCTTTGTCATTTAAAGTCTAACTACTACTATATTGTGTCTTGATATGGGAGGTTTTTGTTTGCTTGCCAATGTGCATTAACCTCAATTGAATTTGACCCTTTCCCTTTATTGAGCTTGGTCATTTTTTTTATTGCTTTGTTCATAGCAAGAGTTAATTTAAGATTGTGTTAGGAGTATTTACAATTTGACTTATATGTACCGATTATCTCTTTCCCTTAAATTGTATCCCTTTTGACTGATATTGTTGTATTGATACTCTCTTGCCTTAGTTTAAAAAAAAGAGTAGACATATCTTTTATAATAAGTATATATATTCGATCGTTGGTAAAAAGTGGGTTGATTTTACATGTTTATTCGACTAAATTTAATTTGATTCATCTTATCTTATTTAAGCTAAGAATATATTCTTACTTGTGATATTATGGTAAGTAAATATATTTTGATCTCTAATCTGTATGTAAATAATTCTTTCCTTACCGATTTCTTTTACATTGCATTAATTGGTTACCTTTAATTGCTTATTTGCTTGTCTAAAATAAATTGTAGCAGATTCTTGCATAATTATCTATAAGGTAAGAGAGTTATTTTGACTGATTTTCTTTACCTTATTTTTTAAAAGTAAGTAGATTTCTTACTTGTCTATATTTGGTGAAAATAAATTAATAATGCTGATTTTGGCTCATTTGAAATAAGGCAAATATTTAATTGATTCCTTAATAATTTATTTCCTTTATTTGTGCCCTCCCCTTTTACTATAAATTAGACCCTTACTCTCATTATTTAGACTCATGCTTACACACATTCTAATAAATAAAAAAAACACTCTTTACTCTTGAAAAGAAAATAAGAACTCTAGCAAACTTTAAGCTTTCTTTTGTTGTGTTGCTGTTGTGGTTCGAAAATCCTGCTAAGCAATTCATTACTGTTAAACTTTCTGCATAATTGGTTAGCCCTTCCTCATTAGTTTAGATGTCGTTTTGCATTATCTTATTATGAATGTTGTTTTGGAAGCTCCCAAATCTGTTTCCAATCCCTCCTTCCCTCATGTGCTTTGGTATGACTATGTATTCGCTTTGAATAACTTTACGACTCTGCCCATATAATTGATCTTCTTATATGATATTCGTTTTATTAGATGTATTTTTAGTACTCCTTTTCTTTTTGTGGTTTAGCAGGGTTGAACTAGAAGTTCAAGAGATGGAGAGTCGCCATAGGAAGGAAACATTATTTAATTTGGGTTTTGTATAGTATTTAATTTCTATTATTATCTTGTAATAATTTGAAAACTTTAACTCTCTATCATATATGAAATGACTTGGGGGATCGCCTAAAGGGGAAGGGGGATGACATGCTACTTGCTTATTTTATCATAGCTTATTTAGAAAGCTTGCCTATAGGATTGTGACTATAGCCCATATTTGATAAACGGTTTAAAAAAAAAAAAAAAAAAAAAAAAAAAAAAAAGTAAAGTTGTCACTACTTGATCACTCGTTTAATCTTGTCAACCTTGTTTAAATGCTAATTAATTGCCATTTTGCATGTTGCCTTTTGTATATAGCAATAATAAATAAAATCAATCTCATATCATTAATTAGTTTTGAATGCCCATTTCTAAATCTAGAATTCATGCCTATAAAGTTAATAACAATTTGGTAGAAACCATATCTATAATTTTGTTGATATTGACGTTATGTTCATACTTAGAAATCATGGTCATAAGGGTTATTTTTACTTTGCATATCATTTGGGGTTTAGAAAATCATGCCTATAGGGTTCTGAATATTATTATATAGAAAGTATGTCTATAGTTTTGACAATAATTTCAGCATGTTCACTTAGATATCATGTCTATGGGCGTAATTAGTAACATCAATAAAACAACTTGCTTAAAATATTACTTTCAGCATGTTAAATAATTGAAATGAATTTGCTATAAAAATTTTTGCTCACCGTTTATATTTCTGCGTATGTAACATATCCTCTACCACTTAAAATAATCTAACTAACTACTTCTAGCATGTTATAACTAATTCAATAATTTTATGCATGACTTTCATGTATTTAACATCTTTCGGCCACTGTTAACTACTGCAATATTATTATTTCTATTACTTAACATAAATTTAACGACTTTGCTACAACATATTTTAATCTTAAAATCTATCCTTGATAAAATTTGCTACCGTTCTAAAAATTAATTTTCTGCATTTGCTATGTGTTTATCCTAATTAAAATCGACTACTAATTATTTTCTATATTTTGAACACCGACTGCCACTAAAAGAAAATAAATTTCACATAATAGTCTAATCTGTTACTGCATTTGTGCTATTTCTCACACGATCTGTCATTTTAAATTTGATGTCCTAATAACATTCTGCCCGAAATATTTTTAGTTTTCTGCATCATGAATAATTGTCTTGCCACTTTTAATCAACTAATAAATTAATTTTTCCCGCATGCTTTATTAATAAAGTAACTAAAGTTTGCATTATGTAACAATTTTCTGTCTTCCCTAATTAATTTGTTTTAATACTTGTTAATGTGATTATATGCTCACACACTTGGCATGAGACCTTTCACTTTATGTGTGTTTGCTAGCAAGCTAAATAACTTAAAATTTAGAGGCAAATATGAGACTTTATGTGCTAAGTGCTCGTCCAACATGTGTGACTTGGTGTCTAGGTGGGCCTATTAGGAATATTCATTTGAGTCTAAAACCATCCCAATAGTAGTTCAATGCCTCTTAGACATTAAGCGGGGACGCTAAGTACCTTTTAGGACGAAATGCATGCGAAAGGTGGGGTAGGGGTAGTTTAGGTCCTACGGATATGATGACATCGACTTAGGCTTAAAACGACAAACCTTGGTTTTGTCTGTTCCTACACGGAAGCCTGTAAAAAAATAATAAATAAAAGTCAAGTGCTGATCTGTAAAGTCCTTCAGAGTCCCCCTTCCCTTTTATCCCTTTAAGTGGTTATATTACAATTGTTTGGGGTAGCTTAAATGAATATAAAATCTGTTTACTTATTTAATTGTACAATTTCTGTCTTCTCGCTTCTCTTTATTAATTGTTTAATATTTGTTTAAATGTTATTTATTGTTTGTTATATCACTTAGATCTTCATGCTTAATTAATTAAAGCACTAAAATAATATTAATTGTTTGATGTTAGTTATCACCTAGCAAGCATGTTTAAATTAAATAATAAATAATGAAGTGATCTTAATTGCTACTTGTAACCCCCACATAAATTGTATGAGATACGGTCGAGATCCACATTTATGACCTCGAGGGATGCTTAACACCTTTCCCTTGAGATAATTTAAACCCTTATCCGATCTCTGGTTCAGTGACATTAGCTAGACTTAGTTAGGTTAGATAGGTGCCCTAACGCACCTTAATTCATTAGGTGGTGACTCTTCAAATTTTGAAACCCAAAAGAGTTGTTAGGTCGTGCATGAAACTCATTTTGAGAAAAACGGAGCGCGATAGAATGGCGACTCTGCTGGGGATTTTAGGTTCTAACCATTACGTGTTTCATGTTTATGTGGGGTTTTACTTTATTTGGTTATTTCAGTGTTTGTTTGGTTTAGTATGTTAAGCTGTAATTGGTTTTTCTTGTTTATTTGTTTTTCTTATTTATTGTGCATTTACCATGTTTCACCCTTTCCCTTTCCCCTTATTTGTTTACTTATATGCTTAATCCCATAGCCATTTCCTTATTTGTTTGATCCGCTTATTTACTTATATGCTTACCTCTTTTTTTTACTTATTTATTTACTGCTTTCCTTAAAATTGTTTATGTGTTACTGCTTTCCATCTATATGTTAAATGTTTACTGCTTTAATAAACTGGCATTCCGCTCATAGTTCCCCCTATTGGGACCCTCTTCTTGGTTTATTTTTTATCGTGATATTGTATTTTTGCACCTCTGACAACTACTCCAATTATCATCAAATACCCATTATAAAGAGTCGGCATATGCGTGGATGAAACAGATAGTTTTACTACCGAAAAATCATGAGCCTTCTCGCATAGAATCTCTTTCAAGTCCGTGTCAAACCAACTCGTAGAAATCTTATTTAGGTCACACATACTGCATAATCCTTAGGTGGTTTGACCCTTGGTGTCAATCTGCATGATTAGTAGCCACCTTATCGTCTCAAGGGCCCCAACACCCTTTAGACAAATTGCATAATTATGTGTCAATGTGATCATGATTATTAAATTAAGCCAAACTTTACCAAAATGGAGTTTAGAATTTGTCTGTTGTTTTGTTTGCAGTGTCATGGATGCCCTCAATTCCCCAAACCCGCAAATGGTCGTAGAAGTAAACTACAAACTAAGGAATTGGTAGATTGATATTAAGAGAGACCACGAAAGAGAGGTTTGTCAGTTGTTGGGTGGGCTTACCTATCTCATCTTTGTCATTCCAAACCCTCACTTGACTAGAGCCTTGCTGGAATTTTGGGATCCTGTGAGGATGATTTTCAAATTTGTGGATTTTGACTTGGCGCCAACGATTGAAGAGATAAGTGGTTTTATCGACCTACCATACCACGAGTTCGATATGTTGGTACGATATAAGCCATCATAGAGGGAGTTTCTAAAAAGTCTAGGAATGAAGTCAAATCCAACCTTGCCTTCTTTGGACCTCGGGTGGATTCATTTAGACTTTCTATACTCACGCTTTGGCCGAGAAGATAGTTATTACTCTTTTAGTGATGAGTTTGAGTGCTCCGTCGAGAAATGGAAAACATATCGTCTAAATGCCTTTGCCATTACCCTATTAGGATCTCTGGTCTTTGCTAAAATAAGGGAGAGAATCAACACACGCTTGGGTTATGTGATTCGAGATTTAGCTCAAAGAGAGGGCGAACCTAGGAAAACTATAGTGCCCATGATCCTAGTGGAAATAATGAGGAGTCTGTCAGCATGTGTCAACTGTAGAATGTTCTTTGAGAGATGCAACCTTTTGCTGCAATTATGGGCTATTGAATACTTTTACCTACGGTCTAATGCGGTAGACATTTTTCTTGGTTATGGCAACAATATTGATAATCATCCAAGGAGAATGGTAGCTTTCACCGCCCCTATAGGATTCGTAGACTAGCAGATATTTTTGATAGAGCTCGAGAGCTGCCATATCCAATGGAAGCTCCATTGATTGTCCACCCCTCATGCAATAGTAAGAGGCGATGACCGATACTTCATTGAGCTTATTGGTTTAAAGGGCATTCAACCATACGCTCCTCTTCGGGTACTCCGTCAATTTGGGATAACTCACGTAATACCACTCCAATAAGACATCGAGTAATTTAAGTATGAATTTGGAGTAGAAAAACTACAAGTCCACAACATACTTCGAAGATGGGAGTGGGTGTTGACCATTCCTATGGGTGCACGGCAAGCCTTTTGCACACGTGAGTATTACATATGGATCCTAAGAGAGGTCGAAGACAGAGAATTGAGTAGGGAAGGATACTATGGGCTCGCTGACGAAAGGGAAAACATATGGACACGCAACGTGTTGAACATTATGCAAGGAATCACTTCCTATACAAGAAGTCAATTGGCGTCAAGCTCTTGGAACCGATATCTTCAAGATTTCAGAATTTAGGATGACTTTCCCATTGTTACCCCATTTCCCTTAGTTTATTTCAGTTTTGTTTTTCAATTATAATGTATTGTTTAAATTTTATAATAAAGAAAGTTTGTTTATTTTTTCTAAGCTAAACTCCAATTGGCAAAACAAGCTTGAATTAATCATTGTGCATCACTTATATGTCTTCTTAGGCCTACCTCTTGCTCAACAAGGCTCCTTGCATTTAGGGCGTTTATTTTACAACAAAGTGTTTGCTATCCCAATTTACACAACACTCTAACTTGGTTTTTGTTTTGTTTTGCTTTTACTTTTACCCCTCCCCTAATGGTTAATCTATAGACCATGGCTCACCACACACAATCAGAGGGCGCTCTTCATTATCTTCTAAGTGAGGATCGCAAGGGGAAGAGGAAGGTGACTAAAAAATGAGTATTCTCCAAGCAAGTTGATCTCACGTTTGGAAAAGAAAATAAGGGAATTAGAAGAAGAAGTGTCTGATATGCGCAGGTGGGCCAAGATATTACTCTCTGTCGATCCCACTTTAGAGACAAACATAGATAAATCGCCTGTCACAAGACAAGCCACTCTCCAAGATAATCCTCCACCCACTCACCCTACTTCATATCCTCCACCAACTTACCCCATTTCTCAAAATCAACTAAGCTCCATTCAAATGCCTCTAAAGAACACCCATTTGCCAAAATACCCATATCCTCCCCAATATCATGCTTATGCTGCTAGACCTCCATATCTTACTTCGCGTCTGCCGAGTCTAACCTTACAAGTTCCTCAATATCAAACACCTCTACACCAAGTCCCTTGGTACTGTGCGCCGCTCATACCATATCAAATTCATCCATATCAAATTCCTTCATATCAAATGCCTTCATATCAAAAGCCTACTAATCCCGTTCACAATGGCAAAACCCTCACTTAACAAAAACATATTCGCAAAAATTTGTTCAATATTAAGAAGATACCCATTAAAATTTACACTCCTTTGACTGAACCTATAGATCAATTCTATGAAAAGTTGAGGATTACAGGTCACATCGCTCCTATCAGTGAAATAAGGATGAATACACGTGCAAGGTGGATTGAACCCTCTGAGGTTTGCGCTTATCACTTAGGGATGAAAGGACACACCATAGAAGAATGTCGTGATCTGAAAGACAGGATCAACAATTGATTGATACCAAGATCATATGCTTGGAGGACTTCACGCCAACGAAATCCCAATAGTGAACATGATGAAAAGTTTACTCAAATCAGTCTCCAAATAAGGATTCCGCCATTTAAGTTCAAGTTTCCTACATTCAGACAAGGAAAGTACCCATGTCGGCATATGGGCAATAAAGTTAGTCAAAATCTATCATTTCAGTATTGCTTAAGAACGCTCAATTTAATGTCTTATGCTCCTGTAATTTGGAACTACGTCAGACCTGATTCCCATTTAAGAGGGGATACGTAGGTGCTCCTATGGGGTTCATTCTTATCTTAATAAAAATTTCATTTTCCTATTTTGACGGTAACTGGGGCAGAACTTTTGAGAGGGTCTAAAAATTCCATCAGATGGACATTCTAGATACTGCGGTAGAATTTTTTAGAGGAACTCAAAAATTCCTTCAAAAGCATTTCTTCTTGCAAGTCAATAACTGGGGCAGAATTTTTGAGACCCTTTCAAAAAGCATATCTTGCAAATCAGGATTAAGGCAGAATCTTTGAGAAAATCTCAAAATTCATGGAAATCAAGCTACAATCTACAACAAATTGTGATAGCAGAAGTTTTACACTGGGGCAGAAATTTTTAGGGGAGCTCAAAAATTTTGGCAACATTTCAAAGACCTTCTGGTAGACGTCAAAGGAGCATACTACGTCAAATTAGGGATATAGATCAACCTCCTCTTTTAACTATCTTTCTTTGAATACAGAAATACAGGTACATACACAAGAAGCAGCTTTAACATCGCTTGTAGGATCAGCGTACCACTATATTGAGCTCGACAAATCGCTAATCAACGACACCCCATCCTTTCAATCATACGGAAGGATCAAGCTACTTTATATCAATCCTGAATAATCACCATTCAATGACAACCTCTTCTTACTATAGGACGGAAGCTCAAGCTACAATACTCCGAGATCAAAATTCGCTGACAAATAGCACTCGACCCTTCCAACTAGACGAAGGTCCAAGATACTTTATGCCCTCAATCAACTACTACTTTATGCCCGAGATTACATTGTGCCCGAAGATTCACATGAGCCCGAAGATTGCATTATGCCCGAGAATTGCATTATTGCATCTGCCCGAGATTGCATTAGCTCGAAGATTACATTGTGTCAAATATTGCATGAGCCCGAAGATTGCATTGTGCCCGAGAATTGCATTATTGCATGTGCCCGAGATTGCATTTATGCCCGAAAGTTGCATTATGCCTGATATTGCATGTGCCTGAAGATTGTATTGTGCCCGAGATTGCATGTGCCCGAAGATTGCATTGTGTCCGAGAATCGTATTAAACCCGAGATTACATCGTGCCTGAGACTGCATTGAGCCTGAGAATTGCAATATTGCATGCGCTCGATATTGCATGTGCCCGAGAATTACATTATTGCATGTGCCCGAAATTGCATTTGTGCCCGAGAATTGTATTGTGCCCGATATGTCATGTGCCCGAAGATTGCATTATGCCGAATTGCATGTGCCCGAAGATTTCATTGTGCCCAATATTACATGTGCCCGAGAATTGCATTGTGCCCGATATTGCATGTGCCCGAGAATTTCATGTGCCCGAATAGATCGAGTCACAAGTATCAACAGATACTCGAATTACAAATACGCTTTCTTTACTCATTACTTATGTTTCGAAGGCGTCATGGTCTAAAGGCATTATTTTTCATGGCCTGCGAACATCATATCATGGCCTAAGGATTTACTTTCCGCTTATCATGATCCAAAGGTGTCATAGTCTAAAGGCATTATTTTCATGGCCCGTAGACACATTTTCATGACCTGAGGATATACATTTTGCGTATCATGGCCCTAGACATCATACCCTAAGACATTATTTTCATAGTCTTAAGGCAAACATCATGGTCGATATAGGAAATTGCATCATGTTTACCATTTATTTGATATATATGCTCTAATTTTTCTATTACAAACTACAAATTTGCAGAGACTGACATTTTACAGATAAGACCAATTACCCTCTTGGCTACAATTATCTTGCTTACATTTATCGCAACGAGGACCTACCGAATTCTTTGCTACTGGCATGACAGTTTTTCATTTAACCCTTGGCTACTTATATTACCACTTCTCATCGGATTCTTCGCTCTTAAGCCGGAAATCTCTCTGTCATGCTTTTCTCGCTACTCTAATCCTATCCATTCAAGCTACTATCATTCCTGTTCGAATATCGTATCGCCTCTTCATTTTTTAGGAGTTTCTTTTGCTCCTAAATCTAGAACTGCACACGACCTGATTCTCGTATAACCAGATATATGTAGGCGGCTTAATACCAAAGTCTCGGTCGTACCCTTTTTAAACTTGTATTATTTCAATCAATCCCACCAACATATCTCGTCGGTTGGACCAAAATCGGCTACTAAGTCAACGTTGGTTGCTCGACAATTCATTCTTTATTCCCAAGCAACCAAGGGGCAGCTGTTGACACCCGATTTTGACTGACCTTTAACCCTTTTTGGGAATGCTATTCGATTAAATACTTATTTTTATAAAAAAAAAAATTGAGTTCAAAATTTTAATCAATATTATATATTTTATTATGCATGATTTTAAAATTATTCATAACTATTATCAAATTATTATCAAATCATTTTTTATTAATAGTTAAACTCGAAATAATTCAAATGTTTTAAAAAATTTAAGTAATTTTAACTATAATACTTTGTAGTATGTTAATTGGATAGCATTTCTTTAAATTCCCTCAAAGTCATTTAAATGTTAGCCTATTTTATTCTATTTACTTTCAATTCTAGCCTATTCAATTCCAATTTTATTTCAATTATAGCCTCCCTTTCATTTCCATTCTACCCAATTTATTGCAATTTTGACCATTTCCAAATCCAACCCATCTGATTTAAGATCTCATCTTTTAATCTCGATCGTCCATCCTTTGGTTAAAGTCTAAGATCGAATCCCGATCGTACATATCATTCAAATAAATGGATGAGATCGATCCTCATTCCTATTCTAACCTAAAAGACCACAAACCCCATTCTAACTATTCATTCTTCTTCTTCCTCTCCTCTCTCTTAGACCGCCACCCAGCCTCCTCCTCTCTTAGTAATCACGGTGACCACCAAGAAGAATACCGCCCGCCAAGAAGAACCCCGCTACTGCCCTCTCTTCTCATCTCTTCTCCCTTCACCCCTTTCTCTTCTTCTCCTACTCTCTCAGCAATTAGCGGCAGCAACCAGTAGCAACCGTTGCTCCGTCCAGCAGACCGGCGAGGCAACAACAGCAGCGCCTGGCGAGGCAACAGCAGCACCGCCCGATGAGACGCACGCCAGCAACCAGCTTCCCCACGCAGCAACAGTAGCAACAGCCAGGCGACCTCCACTCTCCCTCTCTCTTCTCCAATTTTCTCCTCCAACGGCTCCTACTCCATCAAGCAACGATGGCACAACCCCGCTAGTAGATATGAGAACAAGGAAATAAGCTAGAAGTTTCGGTAATTTTTCTGAATTTAGCCAAGGATTTGTCCAGGTACATCCCTCTAAATATCCATTTTGTGTTTTTCTTTTAGTTATGCATAAGGTAAAATTTGGTGAACCTTTGATTACTGCTTACTTGTTCATATTCAATGTTAATTTAGTTTTGAGAACTTTGTTAACCATTTGCTTAAGATTGTTGATTACTGTTATTCGTATGTTGATTGATCATTGCTTTTTATGTCAATGTTGGTGGTGATCTGTTATAAATCTCTTCCCATTAATCAAATATGCTACTTATTTAGATCATGGTAAATTAATTGGTTAATTGATATGCTTGATTTCGGTAATCGGTCGAAGTAACTAGCTGACTATTTGAAAAGTATCTCTTCCCATTAATCAAATATGCTACTTATTTAGATCATGGTAAATTAATTGGTTAAGTGATATGCTTGATTTCGGTAATCGGTCGAAGTAACTAGCTGACTATTTGAAAAGTGGCTTAATTGTGGTTAAATGGATTGATCCTCGTGATTTTGGTAATTGCTGTATTAATTGTTCCTCTAATCAATATTTCTCTTTGTCATTTAAAGTCTAACTACTACTATATTGTGTCTTGATATGGGAGATTTTTGTTTGCTTGCCAATGTGCATTAACCTCAATTGAATTTGACCCTTTCCCTTTATTGAGCTTGGTCATTTTTTTTATTGCTTTGTTCATAGCAAGAGTTAATTTAAGATTGTGATAGGAGTATTTACAATTTGACTTATATGTACCGATTATCTCTTTCCCTTAAATTGTATCCCTTTTGACTGATATTGTTGTATTGATACTCTCTTGCCTTAGTTAAAAAAAAAAAGAGTAGACATATCTTTTATAATAAGTATATATATTCGATCGTTGGTAAAAAGTGGGTTGATTTTACATGTTTATTCGACTAAATTTAATTTGATTCATCTTATCTTATTTAAGCTAAGAATATATTCTTACTTGTGATATTATGGTAAGTAAATATATTTTGATCTCTAATCTGTATGTAAATAATTCTTTCCTTACCGATTTCTTTTACATTGCATTAATTGGTTACCTTTAATTGCTTATTTGCTTGTCTAAAATAAATTGAAGCAGATTCTTGCTTAATTATCTATAAGGTAAGAGAGTTATTTTGACTGATTTTCTTTACCTTATTTTTTAAAAGTAAGTAGATTTCTTACTTGTCTATATTTGGTGAAAATAAATTAATAATGCTGATTTTGGCTCATTTGAAATAAGGCAAATATTTAATTGATTCCTTAATAATTTATTTCCTTTATTTGTGCCCTCCCCTTTTACTATAAATTAGACCCTTACTCTCATTATTTAGACTCATGCTTACACACATTCTAATAAATAAAAAAAACACTATTTACTCTTGAAAAGAAAATAAGAACTCTAGCAAACTTTAAGCTTTCTTTTGCTGTGTTGCTGTTGTGGTTCTAAAATCCTGCTAAGCACTTCATTACTGTTAAACTTTCTGCATAATTGGTTAGCCCTTCTTCATTAGTTTAGATGTCGTTTTGCATTATCTTATTATGAATGTTGTTTTGGAAGCACCCAAATCTGTTTCCAATCCCTCCTTCCTTCATGTGCTTTGGTATGACTATATGTTCGCTTTGAATAACTTTACGACTCTGCCCATATAATTGATCTTCTTATATGATATTCGTTTTATTAGATGTATTTTTAGTACTCCTTTTCTTTTTGTGGTTTAGCAGGGTTGAACTAGAAGTTCAAGAGATGGAGAGTCACCATAGGAAGGAAACATTATTTAATTTGGGTTTTGTATAGTATTTAATTTCTATTATTATCTTGTAATAATTTGAAAACTTTAACTCTCTATCATATATGAAATGATTTGGGGGATTGCCTAAGGGGGAAGGGGGATGACATGCTACTTGCTTATTTTATCATAACTTATTTAGAAAGCTTGCCTATACGATTGTGACTTGTTTGATAGCCATATTTGATAAACGGTTTTTTTAAAAAAAAAGAAGTAAAGTTGTCACTACTTGATCACTCGTTTAATCTTGTCAACCTTGTTTAAATGCTAATTAATTGCCATTTTGCATGTCGCCTTTTGTATATAGCAATAATAAATAAAATCAATCTCATATCATTAATTAGTTTTGAATGCCCATTTCTAAATCTAGAATTCATGCCTATAAAGTTAATAACAATTTGGTAGAAACCATATCTATAATTTTGTTGATATTGACGTTATGTTCATACTTAGAAATCATGGTCATAAGGGTTATTTTTACTTTGCATATCATCTGGGGTTTAGAAAATCATGCCTATAGGGTTCTAAATATTATTATATAGAAAGTATGTCTATAGTTTTGACAATAATTTCAGCATGTTCACTTAGATATCATGTCTATGGGCCGTAACTAATAACATCAATAAAACAACTTGCTTAAAATATTACTTTCAGCATGTTAAATAATTGAAATGAATTTGCTATAAATATTTTCTGCTCACCGTTGATATTTCTGCATATGTAACATATCCTCTACCACTTAAAATAATCTAACTAACTACTTCTAGCATGTTATAACTAATTCAATAATTTTATGCATGACTTTCATGTATTTAACATCTTTCTGCCACTGTTAACTACTGCAATATTATTATTTCTGTTACTTAACATAAATTTAACGAATTTGCTACATCATATTTTAATCTTAAAATCTATCCTTGATAAAAGCTGCTACCGTTCTAAAAATTAATTTTCTGCATTTGCTATGTGTTTATCCTAATTAAAATCGACTACTAATTATTTTCTACATTTTGAACACCGACTGCCACTAAAAAAAAAAAATTTCACACAATAGTCTAATCTGCTACTGCATTTGTGCTATTTCTCGCATAATCTGTCATTTTAAATTTGATGTCCTAATAACATTCTGCCCGAAATATTTTTAGTTTTCTGCATCATGAATAATTGTCTTGCCACTTTTAATCAACTAATAAATTAATTTTTCCCGCATGCTTTATTAATAAAGTAACTAAAGTTTGCATTATGTCACAATTTTTTGTCTTCCCTAATTAATTTGTTTTAATACTTGTTAATGTGATTATATGCTCACACACTTGGCATGAGACCTTTCACTTTATGTGTGTTTGCTAGCAAGCTAAATAACCTAAAATTTAGAGGCAAATATGAGACTTTATGTGCTAAGTGCTCGTCCAACATGTGTGACTTGGTGTCTAGGTGGGCCTATTAGGAATATTCATTTGAGTCTAAAACCATCCCAATAGTAGTCCAATGCCTCTTGGACATTAAGCGGGGACGCTAAGTACCTTTTAGGACGAAATGCATGCAAAAGGTGGGGTAGGGGTAGTTTAGGCCCTACGGATATGATGACATCGACTTAGGCTTAAAACGACAAACCTTGGTTTTGTCTATCCCTACACGGAAGCCTATAAAAAAATAATAAATAAAAGTCAAGTGCTGATCTGTAAAGTCCTTCAGAGTCCCCCTTCCCTTTTATCCCTTTAAATTTTACAATTGTTTGGGGTAGCTTAAATGAATATAAAATCTATTTACTTATTTAATTGTACAATTTCTGTCTTCTCGCTTCTCTTTATTAATTGTTTAATATTTGTTTAAATGTTATTTATTGTTTGTTATATCACTTAGATCTGCATGCTTAATTAATTAAAGCACTAAAATAATATTAATTGTTTGATGTTAGTTATCACCTAGCAAGCATGTTTAAATTAAATAATAAATAATGAAGTGACCTTAATTGCTACTTGTAACCCCCACATAAATTGCATGAGATACGGTCGGGACCCATAGTTGTGGACCTCGAGGGATGCTTAACACCTTCCCCTCGAGGTAATTTGAACCCTAACTTGATCTCTGGTTCATTGACATTAGCTAGACTTAGTTAGGTTAGATAGGTGCCCTAACGTTCCTTAATTCGTTAGGTGGCGACTCTTCAAATTTTGAAACCTAAAAGAATTGTTAGGTCATGCATGAAACCCGTTTTGAGAAAAACGGGGCGCGACAGTAGCATGATCTATGGTAAGCATACTTTTAAACAAATTCATTTGAATATTGTCTGAAAAAGGTTCCAAAATAGCAATCATAGACAAATGATGCATATTTTTGAGTCTTTCTATATTATCTTGGGTATTGATACCTTTAGCATTCCAAATGATTATACTTATCATTGAGATGATCTGGAGGTGAAAAGCCTTGTTTTTGGTCTGCCTGCAGTGACAGGAATAGGAAGAGAAGGCTTCTTGGGAGGAAACCTTTCCAAGTGTATACCTCTGGGGGAGAGGCCTTGCTGACTGGTAACCTATTGGAGTTCATTTTCCAGTTCCTTGTCATTGTTGGGACTGAAAGCCTTGATCAAAAGTTCACAAGTTTCATCATCATCATCCTGGACATTTATAGGCATGTTGTCAACATCCATCTCATCCTCTGAATTCTCTACCTCATATTCATCTATTTTATTTGACCTTATTGTTTTTTCTCTTATGTGTCTGATCAGGAGGTTTGCCTAGTGAAGGTGTATTATACTGTGTCTTGAGGGGGGCCACATCCATAGCTTGTTGCTCTTCTACCATGATGAATTTTTTACAAGAACTTAACTCCTCCTTTTTGGTTGGTATTTTGGTTGTTGTCAACATGTTTTGAATTCTGCTTCTTGTCTTGATCTTCACCCTGTTTCTTTTTAGCAGCATCCCTTTTTCTTTTTGCTGGGTTTGTTCTTACTCTTGGGAGTAGCCACTTGTTTACTAGTACTAGCTTTGTCACTCATATCCTTGGCCATAGCACCCTTTTGAAGATTATCTGTCACTTTGTTGTTGACAGGCTGCTGCTGATGGTGACCCTATTCAACTGTCGGTAGCCTATACATATCCTCTCTTGCTAGTGATGGTGTTACTGTTGTTGCTCTAACTCGGACCATAGAGTAAAGGAGGAAAAATATCAATTTGTATCACACAGATACCAATTGGATTTAAGTCATAGCATGAAGGAGTAGAAAGAAATGAGATTTTCCTAAAGTCCCATAGCCTCTCGAAGAAAAATACGAGCGTCATTGTACCGTTCCGCAAGACTCTACTAGACTCATTTTGGTACAATGTGATCAACGAACCTAGGGCTTTGATACCAACTTTGTCACGACCCAGACCGTTGTGATTGGTACCCACACTAACCCTCTGGTGGGAGAACCATTACTACAACCCAGACTAAACAACTTAATGAAAACTAAAGCATTTAAAGATATGAAAGCAGGTTTAAATGACTAAAAGAAATATGGAATTCCCATAAACTCCCCAAGTTTTAAACAAATAACTTAACCAAACTAATACAGAAGAACAACCCTTAGAACCTGAAAGTCATTGTACCAAAACTCTACTAACGACAAGTCTAAGAACAAGGGGCACAACCCCAAAACTAGACAAACACCTTAAACAAATAGTCTGAGTCTGAAAAAAATGGAATTAAACAAGATAGATTCATGGCAGCCTGAAAGAACTGGCTCACCCTTGAATCCGGTCATGCTCAATAGACACTTAGTTCAGTCTATCAATAGCCTCCTGAAGATGCCCTATACTCAACAAAGAACAAGCAAGTGCAGTATCAGTACACAACCACAATATACTGGTAGGATCACGTGGCTATCCCAATAAATGAAACACATGCAAGTAACCACAACATTATAAAACAGGCATATATCGAACATATACAATATTAGTCATCTTTTCAGGATCAATGTAGCATTACACGTTCTCAATAATACACATTGGTTATCAATTTAGAGCAATATACAGTCTTCCAATATTAATCATCTTTAGTTATGAACGTAATCATCACAAGCAGATACACAACACAATTCAATGATCTCTTACGGAATCTAATTCAATAGTCCTCTCATAGAACCCACACCCAAACTGTTAGCATACCGAAACATGGTACTTGATCAATGTTTATGCTGGAATGTGGCAACCAATCCCATATTTATGCCGGAACGTAGCAATCGATCACATGTTTATGCCGAAACGTGGCAACTGATCCATTAACAAACCACAATCACAATCACAATGTATATTCTCACAATCATACAACAAGAGGTGATTCATGGCATACAATTATTCAATTATCCTTATTTACGATTAGGATGATCAATAATGCAACATTCTCATACATACATACATACATTATAATGAGTAATTACAAATATATATCACACCAACATGAAATCACAACCATCACCTACCTCGAACCCAAGCTTGAATCCCCTAAGGCACTTGAATCTTCCCTTTTCGGATCCTTCCCGCTTGTTCGTGGTCTAAAAACATACAATTAACGCAAGGATCAATAAACGAGGCCTAATTACCCGAATTATAATCAACATTATCAACCCTAGGCCAACCCAAGATCCCATTACCCAAATTAGGGCCTTTTCCACCATCAAAACAGTTCCAAAAACCCTTGCCCAACAATAATCACCTAAGAAACCAAGTTCTACAAATCAAAAAATGGATTCGGGGAGTGAAAACATTACATTTAGCCTCAAGAATGGTGGAAAACAGTCAAGAAAAGCCTTGGGTTCATTCCTTAGCTCTGAAGTTCAAAAATTGTAGAATAATACGATTTTTGGGTTTAATTTCGACTTTAAGTCGCGTCTGTCCTACTACAACGGGACCCAACCCGCTACATCGGCCTCACCAGAGCAACCAAAACCACCGCCAAAGCGGCTTGCACGAAACAGTGAGCTATTTTAATAATTCCAAGAACCCGATTTCACAACACACCTTTAACCAACGACGCTCAGAAAATACCGTTCACGCTAAAATCGATTTCGGGAGTTCTACTCACTCGAATTTCATTCTGTAAAGTTGTACGGGTTCCTTAATGTCTTAGCTATCTAGTCATGTGATCAAAATCATAATTAGATCTCTTATTTGTTACTAGATTTCCCTAGACCTCACTGACTCCGATTTCGTCCAAATCTGGACTAGGCTAGGAAATCTAAAGTTGCTACTCAAAAGTTTTCTGGCCCAAATTCTTTCCCCATTGGATTTTCTATAACGACGGGAACAGGTCGTTAAAGAGAACGGAAGAACAAATGAAAATTTTAATGTCATGACATTGTCAATTACAACAAACACCAATAAAAAATTACAACCCTAAATACTATGGGTTTAGGTTAAAAAAATAAACCAAATTAGTTAATACACATTATTTTAAACCTTAATTAATATTATTTCAATTCAATTCTCAAGTTATCTAATTTTTCTACACCAAAATATTACGATTTTTTTATCATACACAAATCAGAATTAATACACAAATTGAAATTTATTACTCCAATCACAATTCACACTAGTATCACACCAAAAAATTGTTAAACTATGCAAACGACAATAAATAAATAAATATATATATATATATATGATAAAGTTCCTAAATTAATTTCCATTAAAAAATACAGGTCAGAAACTATTTCAGAAATTTCAACTCATTAATAAAAAACAAATACCATTTAAAAAATATTAAATTACCGAATAAAATACACAAATCAAGAAAACACGTAAAAAAAACACAAGAATAATCAAAGGGTATCCTAATACCAATAGTAACTCTACAAAAAGAGAATAGAGAACGATTTTTATAATTGATTAACTAAAAAATTTGAAGAAATAAAAATCAAACCTACAGCATCTCATCGACCTCAGTGTTGAATTAAATATTGAACACACACTATTACTTTTCATGATTAGATTAACGGTACAAAAAACAAAACAGCAAGAAAGAAAAGAAAAATGATGAATAAAGAGAGAGAATTAAAGTTTTGTGATAACAATCAATTAACAGATAGAGATATAATTAAGGGAGTCATTATTTTATGTCAGTTACGCAAAATCTATATCTATGAAAGGGATATTTTCTACTTTAACGATAAGTACCATTTTACCTAGAACTAATTTTTTTTTCTCGTTTTCATTTTTTAAAATAAATAGGTTTAATAATTTGTTAGGTACGGTTAGTATTCTACACCGTAGGAAAAACTAGAAAGTATTGTTAGAACTAGTAATATGTAATTTTTAATATATCATTTGGTCAATTTACTCTTGAATTATATAGAGTGTTCCAATTCACAAAATTATGTAGATTTTATTTTTCGCAATCACAATTCTTCATCACTCTAATTAAATTTTACCCTACCTTTTCGATACATAATATACAAATATTAATTTCTTAGAGTTTGAAAAAATATATTTAGCTTTACACCAAAAAGTAAATATTTTGACTCTCACACTTGGAATCGTGACTAAAAAAATGGATCCGATGGAGAAATATTTTATTTTATTGGTGATTTTCTCCATTTAGATAAGATTGTTGTGAATTAAATATCTGCCAAGAATTTACTTTGTAGACTCACTTCTCTATTGCAGGGACACCTTTCCCTCCACTTAAATATTTATTCTTCATATTATACTTACTAAAATTAATTTTCGAAAGACTATACCAATTCGATTACGTAAGGTTCCATTATTTACACCTTTTTTATGTACGGTGGCATGTTCTTATTACTTGCTTTTATTTTACAAGTTTGGACATATTTTTAAAGAAAATTAGTTATTTTTAGAAATAAGATGTATTTTTACGAACGTATTCCTAATAATATCTTTAAAAAGATGTGTAACCCTTTAGTACTCCATATGTTCACTTTTAATATTTTAACTTTTGATATTTGAAAACAATATGAAAAAAATACTATTACTCGCAATCATTATCATATTAATATGCTGAAAAAAACACATTTTAAAACATTTATCAAAGTTCATGCAGTTTTGATTCTCATAAAACTAAATGTGACAAATAAAAATAAATGGTGGGATAAGTTTTTTGGCTACATAAAACCTATTTTATATTGTGGCATGGTGAATTTTAGAAAACTTAATTTATAAATATTTGGGTAAAGGCTTAAATCTATTTTCCCTTTGAATATTTTGAAACAGTCCTATCTTGCCCTCGGTTGATAGTTGGTATCAAATATGATTTTATTATTAAAAGATTGATTCAAATATGTTCTTTACAAATTCGGTTTGATTCTTAAATTTTGGAAAAAAGAATCACTATTTTAACAACAGTAATATCGTATTTTTCAACACTCAAAACTTCTAACGATAATGTCAATATCCCTCAAGCTCAAATTGACCACTCTCAACTCTCAAGCCTCAAATATTTTCAAATGGAACTCAAGCTCATTTTTGTGAGTTCTTTCCTGGAGTGTTATTGAGGTGAAATGGTTGTGGGAACTATTGGTCTTTAAGTTGTGTTTTTGAGAATGAATAGAATAATTGTTATGTTGGCCATTGATTTAAAATGATGATGAATAAGAAAAATAAAATATGCATAATTTTGTAAAGTTTGAGCAAAAAAAAAGACTGGACCATTACATGTAATATAGTTTGTGGAAAACTTTGACCATTTCCCCATATATAAAGACTTGTGTGTTTGAAAGCTTGTATCGCAAAGTATTGGATATTTTATATTTTATAATACAGAGATATCTTAAGTTGAACAGTTATATTTGTTCGTGAAAGAATATGATTGTTATTAAAAGTTACATGTTTAAGAAAGAATATGACTGTTATGAAGAGTCATCTCTTAAATTCTATAAATATATAAGGACTCTAAAAAAATAGTCAATAAAAAATCTGCAACTATATTCAAGGGCTTTATTTTATTACGAAGGAAATTACTTGTATTTTCCCAGATATGTATACGGGCAATATCTCTATAAGAAAAGTAATTTTTCATGCCTCAAAGTCATCTTCTTATTCAATTATATTTTCTATTATTTTTCTAACACAAAGGACATGTTTGGATCAATCTTATCACGATAAATGTATATTTGATTCTAATTATTAAAAGAGATTGAACTATTTCACTCAAAGTTCAAAGACAAATTTGAATTAACTTCTTCCCTAAATATTTATATGATGAAATGGCAATTTTTCAAAGCGTTTCTGTTATTTAGTTAGAAAAATTAACTTAAACAAGAATTGTGCGTGACTATTTAGAAAAAAAAATGCCCAAATTTTGACAAAAACATATTTAAACAAATTTAGTATCAATTAAGCGAAATTGTCAGCCTTAATGATATCAATATTGTATATGATACTGATTTAGTATCAGTTAAGCGAAATTAGTAAGGAATATGAGATATGAATGTTAAGGAATATATATTTGTAATTATTTGTTTTTTGGGGTATTTGTTTAGTTTCCCCATATTTTATTTTTATGGATACAAAATTTATACTTTTACGAGGCTTACCTATAAATATCACTTTAAAGATCTGATGATGTAATGTACGGAAATTCTATAAAATTTACTCTAAAGTTAAACTCGTATCCAAGTATTATATATACTATTAAGGGTAAAAATTAGGGGGAACTACATAATTAGAATACCCCACTCTCATATATACTATTATTCCCTCCATCCACTTTAAAATTATCATGTTGCGCTTTTTAAAAGTCAATTTGAATAATTTTTAAAGTTAAATTAGATTATATTAATTCGATATTTTAAACAAAAAAAAATAGATATTCACAAACTATACGAAAAGTACTATAAATTACAAGTTTTTGCATATCAATATGATGAAAAAATACATCGTAAAAATGTTAGTCAAAGTTTTTATCATTTGACTATAAAAAAGAAACCATGACAATAAAAAGTGGACGGAGAGAGTATTATCTATACTTTCAAAATATATGCATTTTACCATTGATTAAGTGCTTCCTATCATATATATTGTTGAAGATACACCTACATACATGTATTTATTCTACCAGAGATACACTAAAATAAGGAAGGAGGCGAGCAAGATGGGGAAGGAGGGGGTGAGATTTGTTATGTATCCCAGATACATGCGAATAATAGTAGATACACATATTTATATGTATCTGGTGTGATTCGTATGTATTTGGATACTAGATACATAGGAAAGTGACGAATGAGAGGCGAACAAGATTTGTTATGTATCTCATATACATGCAAATTCTCTTGGATATAGTATATCTAGAACAAATTACACATAATTTTGATCCTCATGTATCCTGAGATACATGTATATGGACATATTGGGACATACCAAAATCTGGTAAAATTCATAATATTGCAAATTAGAATGTATCTAAGCAATTAACTCCCAAACTGTCACGACCCAGACCGTCTTGATTGGCACCCACACTAAACCTCCGATGGGAGAACCACTACTACAACACAAACCAAGCAACTAAACCAAAAACTAAACCATTTAAGGATACGAAAGCAAGAATAATAGCTAAAAATTGAAGTTCCCATAAACTTCCAAAAGATCTAACAACTAAACAATGCGGAAAATACACCTAGAACCTTAAAGTCAATGTACCAAAACATCTAACATGATCAATAAGTCTAATAAGAAGGTTTACAACCCCAACTAAAGAACTAATAACTAACTAGAAAAGTTTAAGTCTGAAATGTGGACATAGACAGAAAAAGACACATGGCAGCCCGGAAGAACTGGCTCACCCTTGAATTCGAACGATCACTGATCTTCTAAACGAGTTCTATTAATAGCCGAAGATGCCCTGTACTCAACAAAAAAAAAGAGCAAGTGTAGTATCAGTACACAATCATAGTGTACTGGTAGGATCACGCGGCTATCCCACTAAGTGCAACATACATAAATCAATATAACAATATAATCGCATGCATCTATCGAACATATACAATATTATCAACATTTATGAACAATATACAGTTTCACATTTCTCAAGATACACAAATATGACAAGTCATTAGTCCTCTCATAGAACTCAAACCCAAATAGTTAGCATACTGGAACGTGGTACCTGATCCAATGATTATGCCGGAAACGTGGCAACCGATCCCATAATTATGTCGGAACGTAGCAATCGATCCCATAATTATGTCGAAACATGGCAACCGATCCAAAGTAGTGTGTTGGAACGCAACACCCGATTCATTCAACAAGTCACAATCACAATCACAAAGTACATTCTCATAATTATACAACCAAGTCATGATTCATGGCATTCATCAGTCATATATCCTTATTTACAATAAGTGTGATCAATAATGCAACATTTGCATACATACATGTATCATAATGAATCAAAGGCAAACATACATCAGACAATCATAAAAACACAACCATCACCTACCTCGAAACAAACCCTAAGAAACTTGATCCTTTCCTTTTAGGATTCGTTCCGCTTGTTTTTTGTCTACAAACAATCAATATAATACGGGAATCAATAAACAATCACTAATTACTCAGATTACTAACAATTCTAATAACCCTAGATCATACCCATGATCCCACTACCCAAATTAGGGCTTTTTCCACCATAAATTCCAGATCAAAACCTTCCCCCATCAATAATTACCCATTAGATTACATTCTACGGATTGAAAAACGAATTCGGGGAGTTAAAATCTTACCTTTAGCCACAAGAATGGTGGAAAAGTGTCAAGAAAAGCCCTAGGTTCGTTCTTAGCTCTCAAGTTCGAAATTTTCAGAATAAAACATTTTTAGGGTTTATTTACGACTTTAAGTCGCATCTGGCCCGCCACAGCGGTCCTCACCCCACTACAGCAGCCCCACCCTGGCGACAGAAATTACTGCCAAAGCGGATTGCATGATATAGTGAGCTATTTTAATAATTTCAATACCCCCATTTCACATCACCCCTTCAACCAACGACACTCAGAAACTATCTGTTCACACTAAGATCAATTTCGGGAGTTCTACTAGCCCAAATTAAATTTCGTAAAGTCATACGGATTTCTTAACAACTTACCTATCTACTCATGTGATCAAATTCATAATTAGATCACCCAATTGCTATCAGATTTCCCTAGACGTTAATGACTCCGATTTCATCCAAATCTGGACTAGGTTGGAAAATTTCAAGTTACTACGAAAAAGTTTTCTGGCCCAAAATTTTTCCCCATTGGCTTTTCTATAACGACGGAACCCGATCGTTACATAAACTAGTGGAATTTATATAAGTTGAAACTATATAATTATACATACTCCACTCCCATATATATTATTATTATCTATACTTTCAAAATATTACGTATGTTACCACTAATTAAGAACTTCCTACCATATATTGAGGAAGATACACCTAAATACATGCAATTTTGCTACCAGATACTCTAAAATAGGGAGAGATGCGGGCAATATTTGTTACGTATTCCATATACATGCAAATTCACTTGGATACATTGTATCTAGAACAAATTACACCTAATTTTGACCCCATGTATCTCGAGATACATGTATTTGGACGTATTAGACGCACCAAAATTTGGTAAGATCCGTAATATTGTAAATTAGAGTGTACCTAAGTAATTATCTCCTAAACTAATGAGATATATGTAAGTTGAAACTACATAAGTAGACATACTTCACTACCATATACACGATTATTATCTATACTTTCAAAATAGTATGTATTTTGCCACTAATTAAGAGTTTCCTATCATATATTGAGGAAGATACACCTAAATACATGTATTTTTGTTACTAGGTATTATTAAAATAGGGAGATAGACGAGCGAGACGGGGAGGGAGGCGAGCGAGATTTGTTACGAATCTCAGATACATGTGAATCACACTTGATACACACTAAGATACATGTATCTAGTGTGTATTCACATATATCTTGGATACCAGATACATAGGAGAGTGGCGAACGAGATGGAAGGGAGACAAGTGAGATTTGTTATGTATCACAGATAGACGCGAATCCACTTGAATACAGTGTATCTAGAATAAATTACACCTAATTTTAACCTCATGTATCCCAATATACATGTATCTGGACGTATTTAAACGTATTTGGACACATAAAAATCTGGTAAGATTTGTAATATTACAAATTAAAGTATATTTAAATAATTAGCTCCTAAACTAATGAAGTTTATGTAAATTTTCCCAAAAAATATCACCGGTCCATTTTTACCTCTCAATTCAACACATCTAAGAATTGTATTGATTTGTCAAATTATTTGGACTATCACTCACTTTTAATACTTCTTGTCCCATCTCAACTAAAAATAATTAAAAATTTATTTATTTATTAACTCAATTTATTTTAATCCGTTGAAATTCAACTCAACCTAAGGGTCTGTTTGGATAGCCACATAGTAATTGGAATTGGTGTAATTACTAGGGTAGTAATTACCAACCTAGTAATTACACAGCCTAGTAACAACACTGACATGTTTGTTTGCCTCAGTGTAATTACACTGTAATTACACATGTCATGTTTGGATGTCACAGTGTAATTACACATGTTCTATTTGGATGCACAATTGCAATCATAAAATTATATTAAATTTTAAAAATAAAATTCATTAAAATTTTATACTAAACAAATAAGAAACTTTATAAATGATATTAAATTAAATATTTAAGATATATATTATTTTTTGAAAATATATTAATTAATAAACATATGTTCTTAACTAATATTATGAAAAAAAAATAATAGATTTATATTTTTTCAAATTAATATATTTCAATTGAATTGATCATAAAAACTGAAAGTATGAAGTTTCTACTAACATCATGAAATGCATGTTTGATTAAAAGATAAATATATAAATAAAATATCATAAATTATTAAAATGTTTGACAAAAAGATAATCTATCAAGTCTAATTAGAAAATGACTTGTTATGTGAATTCAATATTACTAAAACAAATGAAAATGAAAAAATAACATAAGTTATAAATTCAAAACAAAAAATTTAACATAATACTTTTATCACAAATTTCAACATAGCATACATAAATATGTTTTTTATTATTATTATTATTATTTAAAAAGAAAACGTAAGTCTATAACCTTGCTTAACAATAAATTCTATTTTAATTTAAAAATTAGAATACTAATAAAAGTATGCTAATGAGAAAATAAGCACAGCATAAAGAAATAGATAATACGAAAAAATTGCATAGAATCACGTGAAGTAAAGTTAACAATGAGAAGAAAATGAAATATAATAATATAAAAAAAAATAGACTTTTAGAAAATTTTAGAATAATAAAAATAAAAAAAGAAATAAAAATAATAGAAATAAAAAAATTAAAGCAAAAAAAATAGAAATAAAAAGAAGAAATTAAGTAATTACCATCAATTCACAACCTCTCCCTGTGAATTGAGGATTGTAATTACCCCCTACCAATTATATCAATTACCTGCTAACCAAGTAATTATCTGTTCAACCAAACAAGACAATAATTACATCTAATTACACCAAATCTAATTACCAAGGTGACTTTTCAAACAGGCCTTAACATCCTTACCAAAAACATAGTATTGGAAAAAGGGCGACGACGTCGTACGTGTAAATGCACTACGGCTCAAGATCCAACTTACAAAGGAAGTGATTACACCAATTGAAAGTTGGATTAATATAATAATAATAATATGAGACAAGATTTGGTTGTGTTCAAGTGTCTCCATGAGATTTTAAAAAAAAAAAAAAAAAAATTCATTCGATAATTCGATATTTATATTGAAGTCTAATTAATTCAAATTCACGTCATGTAAGATTTTATATATGATTAATTCAGATTCACGTCATGTAAAATTTCATTCAAAGAAAATTAAGCACTTTCTATAAAAAAAAAAAAAATTCATATCTAAAACTTAAACCTGAAACATATAATTAAGAAAAATACAACATCATCTATTGCACCATGTCAAGTCGATTTGAAAGAGATAAAATGAAGGCGGGTTTCCATCAAAATCAAATGAATAATGTGGTGCATGTCACCAACTTCACCAGGTGTAATGGCTGTCCAAATTGAAATATACTCTTCCCATCCCATCCCAAAATAATATATACGGTAAATTTTTGTGACGTGACAGGCTTTTTAAAAACATTAGTTAATAATATCAATTAAAGGACAATTTATAAATATTATCATTTGCTTCTTTTCAAATTTTCTATTAGAGAAATAGTTGATATTCTCATTATAGAAAAGCAATTTTTTAAAAAAAATTATTAATACGTCTCTAGACTATGTAAAATTCATTTATTTTGAATTATAAAAAAGTGTCAAAAAATTAAATATTTTTTAAAAAATTACTAATACATCTCCATACTAGTAAAATTCATTCATTTTGATTTTTAAAAAAAAACATCAAAAATTTGCTAATTTTGAATTGGAGGAAGTACTCTCTCCATTCTCTTTTACTTGTATATTATATTAAAAATAAATTTTATTTGTACCTGTCTATTTGAACGCCAATTATAAATATTTTTTAGTATTTTATCCTATATATATATTGAGAGTTATTCATATGATAAACACTCAATACTTTTGTTTTTTTATATAAAGAAAAACAAAGTGGGTACAATTAGGGGTGTACATAGATCGGTTTGGTTTGGTTTTTCATTAAAAAAAAACCTAAATCAATTATGTCGGTTTATTAAATCTAAAGACCAAATCAAACCACGCAAAGTCGGTTTTTTTGGTTTTTCGGTTTTTTCGGTTTTTTATAACTATATGGTGTTTGAAAAAGAGATCAAATATATTTTCACTTATCTGTGTGATAAGCTAAACTTAAGAAATGTTAAATGAATTGAAATTTTCATAAAGACGGTAAAATTCACATGAGTACAATTTTTTTTTTTTGAAATATCAACGTTCATTATGTTAAATTAATAAGATTAAAGGATACAGTCAAACTAAATACAAAACGAACTATTTACTAAGTAAATTGTTAACTTCGAATTTGAAAAACTATAACAATATAATTGTAACTTTGGATATTAATACAAGATAAAATATTTACAAATTTTACAAGCTGAAATTTGAAATAAAATATAGGGAAAAGGGTATGATATACTCCTCAACTTTGTCATTTTGAGCTGATATGCCCCTTGTTATGAAAGTGGCTCATATATACCCTTACCGTTATACAAACGGCTCACATATACCCCTACTGTTACAAAATGAGCTCACATATACCCTTCATTTAACGGAAGTGAAAAATTAGTTTTAAATTTATATTTTTGACTTTTAATTTTCTTAAAAATTATTTAGGGGTATATATGATTCTTCTAGCAAAGATCAAGGTATATTTTAATTTTTTTCATACATAAATTATTTTTTGACTTGTTTGATTATAATTATTTGAGTTTCTTATTCTTATTTTATTTTTTTCTTTCATTCCTTAGTGTAAAGAAAAAATTTAAAACTATTTTTTTGTGGCTATATTATAATTTAAAACTATTTTCTTTTGTCTATATTGTAATTTAATTTTTGTATTCGAAGAAACAAATTTGGTCATCTATAATAAGTTTACAAGAATATTAGTGAAACATAAATAAATTTGACCATCAAAATAATAAATCTAAATTAGTCATTGAAATAAAAAAAAATGTCAAAAAAAAAAAAATGTTTGAGGAGGATTAAATATACTCATATGGGTTATATTTTTTTTAAAAAAAAAATTAAACTAAAATTAATTTTTTCATTTTCGTTAGAGGAAAAGGGTATATGCGAGCCATTTGTATATAAGTAGGGGTATATATGAGTCATTTTCATAATGAGGGGTGTATCAGCTCTAAATGACAAAGCTGAGGGGTATATCAGACCCTTTTCCCTAAAATATATAAATATTAAAAACTATAAACTAACTAAAAATATATTAACAAAGTAAATTATAAATAATATTTTTTATCTATAAATAAAATAAATTATATATATAATATTTTACAAAATTTTACAAGCCCAAATTTGAAATAAAATACATGAACATTGACTATAAACTAACTAAAAATATATTAACAAAGTAGATTACAAATAATATTTTTTTATCTATAAATAAAATAAAATTTTATATATATATTATGTCGGTTTGGTTTGAGTTCGGTTTGACTTTTTTCCTTTTAATATCAAACCAAACCAAGAGTGGTCGGTTTTTTTTTCAACCGCCAAACCAATCAAACCAAACCACAAATCATTTTCTTTTTTCAATTTAATTTGGTTCATCGATTCGATTTGACTGGTACACCCCAAGGTACAATCAATCACTAGCCAAAAAGTGTCAAGAAAACAAAAACTTTTTTTTTCTTTTTGGTATTACCTAATTCCTTTTAATTATTTTTCTTGATTTTGGCGTGTTCTATGCGTGTGGTGCATCTTCAACCCACTGTCTTTTTTGGTTACGCATCTTCCATAAAATAAATAAATAAACAAAAATGTATTAGAATTTTATAAGTTTAGTGTAGCTTAATAAGTTCTAAAAGGTAATTTACTTGATCTTAAACTATCTATTCATGCATATTATAAACAGTTAGTAACACATCAAAAGAATGTGGGGAAACCGATAGAAATGAAATTCCTTTCGAGAAAAGAGATAAAGTGACACTTGAAATTGTCCCGAAATTTCAAAAAAACACCTTAACTTTACGGGCGTCCTATTATCCCACAAAACATTTCAAAATCACAATACATGACACTTTTTACACAATCTGCATTCTCAATGCATGTGCGTGAGTCTCACCCAATTAATAATATAATTACATATTTTTTCAATCCATTTAGTAAAAATTGGATAAAATCTTGACCCACTCACACTTTAATCATGACCCACTTTATTTAACCCTAAACCCCTTTCAAATTTTCACTCTACTCTCTCTCTTTGATGATCAAAATCCTAAGCATTTCAAATGTCACAATAATTAGTTTTGCGGTGATAATTTCTTGAATTATAGAGTCAAAACGAAGAAGTGAAGGCTCACATGTTAATTGCTTCTTGATTTGAATGCAAATTTTGGTTAAACAATATTTTTTATATATAGTAGTGATTTTTTGAAAAATCATTTTTATAGTGATTTATTGTTATTTTCTTCTTGTGCTATCTATTATTCATGTGTATGTAGTTGTAGTTTTAGTTTAGGACTGATTTGAGTTTGAATGTTTCTTCACTGATCTAGTTTTGAAATTTGTTTGCATTGCACTTTCAGGATTTACAAATTCGTTAATCTCATAACTTTAAAATAAAATAAAAAAAGAAGAAATTGAAGCTAGTGAAGCTAGATGAAAATTTCATTGAGTATGAAGAATTTTTTTTGTGGTTGTAGATAGAAAGCTCTTCAACATATATCAATGGAGGTTTTGGAGAAGATGAGAAGTAGGTATTTTAATAAAGAAGAAAATTCAAATTGTCATTGCCACATGACATTTTTACATTGGTTTGGGAGTGCATTTTTACTCCTCCACGCGCCTACCAGATGTGAGAACACTACTGTTGTGAAATGGGTCAAAAGTGTTTAATTATTGCAATTTGAATTGGTTCCATGGGGTAATAGAACGCCCGTAAACTTTAGGTGTCTTTTTAAAAATTCAGGACAAATTCAGGTGTCTTTTAATGTCTTTTCTCATTCCTTTTGATGTGAGGTTTTGAGTTTGAATTTTAAGGATAGAATTATTTTTGATAGATGGATAGCGATTTCTCTTTTAATGAACTTAATGAGTCAGTTGGTTTTGCTATTAATATTTGCAATCTCTATATTATAATAAAACTGGATATCAAAACGGTGACGTGGCACTCTCTAATGGCTTTATTCTTATTTATCTTTTTGTGGTTTTTTTTTTTTTGGCATTTTTCTCTTATTTCTTTTCATTATTTTATATACCTCTTCAATTACATAAATTTTACTCTTAATAAAGAATAATAATAATAATAATGTTCATAACTCCTAACCTTTCATTTTAAGAACTCACAAATAATTTAATATACAAATTTATGACATCTTAAATCACACTTATAAAAACCTATTTTGAAACATATATGATGATTATTTTTTTACATTTTTCATTATTCTTCATCTTTTATCTCTTTTGTTGGTTAATTTTTTTGTCTCCTTTGTTGTTTATTTTTTTTGTCTTCTTTGATACAATTTTGCAGAAGAGATCTATAATGGAGATTGTTAGATATTTTTGTGCAGTTCGATTTTACAAGGTAAAACTATTTGATGTGCCTAATATAGTTATCACTTTTTCTCTGTTGCAATTATAACTTTAATATTATTATTTTTGAATTCATGATAATATGAATCACAATTTTTTTAGAAAAAATTGTTTGATTTTTTCTCTTTGCTTCTCTTTTTAATTTATAAATATTTTTTTTCCTTTTTGTAGTTTTTTGAACATTAGGTTATGTTATGTTGATAACAAGATCCTTCCTTTATCTTTAACTCATAATTAAAAATTCTTTAAAGTTTTTATTTGATTAGTTAACTTCATTTTTATATTTTGGTGTTGTTGATGTTGTTGTTGTAAGGTTAACTTATTTTGTTTTCATGTTAGGATATTTTTGAAAATAGAAGCTGAAAAGAAAATCAACACGTACATGTATGCTACTCAATAGAACATGTATATATATTTTGTAGTCATGTAAATCTACTTTTAATAACTATTATGATAGAACATGAGAATGTAAAGTTAATTCATAATTTTAAAATATTGTATAATTTATAAAAAAAATGTTTATTGATATGAAAATTTGTAGTCTTCATATTTTTAGAATTTTTTATTATTAATATTAGAAGTTCTCAAGTTCTTGAGATTTTCAAAGATCGCTATCACAATCTGTTTGGTCAGAAATTGAAATACAAAAGTATTTGTTTAGGATAAAAATAATTTAGTAAAGTTTTCTCTCTCAATCTACTTTCTTTACCAACATATGAATTATCTAGATAAAAGAAAAGTGGTGTAGCACATCTCTTTGACCAAGAATCTTTTTTATCTTTTTTTCTCTTTTTCTTGACATTCTTTCTGTTTATTTATTTCTTATTGTTGTACAAAAATGAATGTATCAATTACTACTCCTTCATTGATTCATATTTTTAATATAAAAATTTAAGTATTCTTATTTTCCGTACCTTAATGACTTTTGGTGATCATAACTCCTAAATTATATTAATAATCATGTTCATGATATCATTTGATATTTCATATTGTTGTCTTGTAAATAGAGGCATTATAAAAAAGTTATAAAAAAATGATCAAATTTATATGTATAGTAAAATTAGAAAATATATATAGAGAGAGAGAGAGAGTTAAGGAAATTATATATATATATATATATAATTTCCTTAACTCTCTATTTTCTTAAGAAAAACTTTAAATTCCATCATTAATTTTCTCAATAACAAATTTATGTTAAAAGTGTTGAAAAAGACATAAATTTATTTTCTTCCCAACAACATAAATGAGGTGTAAATAAGGATAAGAAGAGTCATATTTTTTTTCTTTTTCTTTTTACCATAATAAATGTGAATATATGATTAATGTGTATTAAATTTATTATTATTAAAAGCAAATAAAAGTTTCTTTTTATTTTTTCTACATCAAAGGAGTTGTCCTTTAGAGAGCTATTACTCCAATTTATTTATAACAATTACCACGGTCATATATATTTAATAATAGAAATAATTGTATTTATGTTGTTAAACTTATTTATTGTCCTATCTTCAACATTGCATACATGCATTATTTTTAAAAATCATTTCTTTGTCGCTCTTTCTATATACAATTGGATAGGTAAGTATCACACCAAGTCACTAAATGATATCATGACTTATCTTTTATATCTCATTTAACGTTATGTGTTTAACTTTTTTATTTTTTATGTAAAAATATGACCTCAACCGTAATATTGTACTATCGCAACTTAATTTTCTCTTCTCGCAATGTCTCTACAAGAATGAGAGTTTAAATACAAAAAAAAAAATATTAATGGATTTTATAAGGCACAAATTGCATTAGATGAGTGGCGGTATGAACATTGAATATCTAAAAAAACATCTATTTCTAACTTTTGAATTTCATGCATAACTATGTTAGAATATAATTCAAGTATTTACCACAAATTTATCTTTATTTATTTATTTTTATTATTGTGTCATTTATAAAAAAAAAAAAAAAGTCACATAATTTATGATCGAGTAGATTTAATATTATTGATTAAAACAATAATGTTGCTATAAGAATCATTGAATTTAGTATGAAACTATGATAATTAGATTGTCAATTAACTGAAGTTTTTCATATCAAAGTTTAAATTTTCAATTTTTTTATCAGTATGAAAATTTCTTTTTAGAAAATGTTCTAAATAAGTGATATCAAAGTCGTATTTTAATTTGTGTTTCTCTATTTTCTTATATTATTTATATTTATTAAAACATTTATCAAACAGTGACATTAATTATTTTATAACCGCGCGAAGCGCGATCAAGTACACTAGTTTAATATATATGTGTAAAATAAATTTTTTGTTAGAATTTGTTGTGAATTTTCTATTTGGATTTTATTATGATTATGTTTTAATTTAGAAACATTTTCTTTGTACAAAAGAACTCTTTTATATCTATCATCTTTATTCTCACTGAAGAACATAATAGTATTCATAATATAATCGTTAAAGATTTTTGTTTAGGGGAGAGATTTTTTCTCTTAATAAGTTTTATGATTTTGTATTCGTTTTCAAAATGTAGATCATTTGACCAAATTATATTAAATATATGTTTTTTTAACTTAATTTTCTTTGTCAGCTGATTTCAAGGCATCAATATTTACAATTATTAACTTCTTCATAATACCATATTATTTTGATTTCAACAAGTGATATCATAACCAATGATTTAACTAATGATATTGAAGAAAAATTCAAATCAAGTTACAACTAATTTCATAATAATATAATGAAGATATTGCCCAGAGTACTACATATGGAGATGCATAATGAATTGTATCCTCAACATTCTTATATTTGCATCTTTATAAATGAAATATCTTTTAAATCATTTTTAGCTCATAATATATTTAGCCTTATTTTAAAATCATGACAAGTAGCAGTAATAAAATATTATTTTACTTGAAAAATCAAGACAAGGTAAGATTTATTAGAATTTGCCCCTTTTTTTAATCGTATTAGATTCTAAAACAAATGTATTTTCTGAATAAAAAAAAAAAAACTCTTCAATATCTATAATATTGATGTAGTGAAAGGACCTGTTAAAAGGAAGAGATGAAATTGATGAAATATTGAATTTGATTTGAGTCTATTTCAATACAGAGTCACTTTTATTAGAGAGTACTTTATTTTTTAATATGAAACTTTCGAACATAAATTTATGTGTACATCGAATATCAAATAATATATTTTTTTTAAAAAGACTAGGAAACATTATTATTATTATTATGTACTTATTATATAATGTGAAATCATGTAAAGTGATAATATATTATATTACAATATTTGGTCAATAAGAGTGATGATCATATCAAAATCCATCTTTTGTATGATAAATGGAGATATGGGCTCTCTGTCCTCTCTACTCCTGTCCATTCATTTTCTGCGAACCAGGGTGGATATCAATTTATCATCTCGATTTTTGCAAGTAGTAGCAAGTGGGACACAAAGAGTACGGACCAAGTACAACCCAAATATAGTATATTATATATATATATTATGATGCTAACGGTGTATTGGTCCAACCCAAATATAGTATATTATATATATATTATGATGATAGTGGTAGAAATAATACACTTTCCTCGTCATAGATGGGATTACTTGATACGAAGTTTACGAAAATAAAAAAAAATTATAATTTTAAATTTAACATATATTGAAATATCGCATGAAAAGTTAAAATTATAAATTTGACAAAAAAGAAAAATAGGCCAAAATTTATTATATGAGTTTGGTATTTTTGATATTGTCACGATCCAGACCGTCGTGAGTGACACCCACACTAACTCTTCAGTGGGAGAATCATTACTACAGCCCAACTAAACCCCCGAAACTAAACAACAACTTAACCAATAGTCTGAGTCCGAAAGAGTGGACTTAAACAAGAGAGATCCCCTGAAAAAACTAGCTCACCCTTGAATCCAGTCACGCTCAATAGTCACATAGCTGAGGTACATCAATAGCCGCCAGAAGATGTCCTATACTCAACAAAAATAAGAGCAAGTACAGTATCAGTACACAACCACCGTGTACTGGTAGGATCCCACGGTTATCCCACTAAGTGAAATACATGTAAGTTATTACAACATCATAAACATGCATACACCGAACATATACAATATCAATTATCATTTACGAGCAACGTACAATTTCACATGTTTCAATAAGAGAATCCACACCACAACCACTCTTAAAGTCCACTTGTGCAATGCATGAATGAAGTCCCATACCCCCACTCACACTAAGTAGAACTCTTTGAGAAGTCACAAGTCATAGTTCATGATCATGTTCACAACAATAAGTCAATTTATAACAAGTCAGTGGTCCTCTCACAAAACCCAAACCCAAACCCAAACAGTTAGCATGCAGGAACGTGGTAACTGATCCCATATTTATGTCGGAACATGGCAACCGATCCCATAGTTATGCCGGAACGTGAAAACCGATCCAAGTTAGTTATGCCGGAACGTGGCAACCGATCCCATTCACACACCACAATCACAATCACAAGTATATCATCAAGATCATACATTTAATTCATGATTTCATGGCATTCATCAATTATCTATCTCATTTACAACAAGTGTAATCAACATTGCAACATTCATACATATACATGTATCATAATGAAGCAATAACAAGCATATATCACACAATCATAGAATCACAACCATCATCTACCTCGAATCCAAGCTTGAATCCCCTAAGGCACTTGAATCTTACCTTTCCGAATTCTTTCCGCTTGTTCTAGGTCTACAAACAACAATTTATATGCAAGGATCAACAATCAAATGTCTAATTATCTGGATTATAACAAACCCAATAACCCTAAACCAAACCCAAGATCCTACTACCCAATTTAGGGCTTTTTCCACCATAAATTCTAGATCAAAACCCTCCCCCATCGATAATGACCCACTAGATTACGTTCTACGGATCGAAAAACAAATTCGGGGAGTTAAAACCTTACCTTTTGCCTCAAGAATGATGAAAAACGGTCAAGAAGTCGCCCGGGGTCGTCTCCTTAGCTCTAAAAATCGAAAAGTGCCAAATAAGGTCGTTTAGGGGTTTATTAACGACTTTAAGTCGCGTCTGGCCCGCCACGGTGGACCCATCCTGCTACAGCAGCCTACATGGAGACAGAATGTTACCCGTTCACGCTAAGATCATTTTTGAGAGTTCTACTCACCCAAATTCGCTTCTGTAAAGTCATACAGGTTCCTTAATGTCTTAGCTATCTACTCACGTGGTCTAAATGATAATTAGATCTCTCATTAATTACTAGATATTCCTACACCTTAATGACTCCAGTTTCGTTTAAATTTGGACTAGGTTGGAAAATTCCAAGTTACCACAAAAAAGTTTTTTGGCCCCAATTCTTTCTTCATTGACTTTTCCCTAATGACGGAATCAGGTCATTACAGATATTGAGTACAATCAAATAATTAATTAAATTCAAATTCATAATTTCAAAAATTTAATGGCTCATTGATAAGATTTTAAGTCGAATTTGTTAAATTGAAATCCTAAAATCCACCTCTATTGGTAATGTACTTATTGTATTTGAGGTTTTGAACTGAATTCGGTATATTAATGGCAGTAAGTTGCGTGTTTTTCACTTGTTTTAGACCTGAGAGGCGAAATTTCAATTAGAGGCCTAAAATCTAAATAAAATTCATATGTATTTATTTAAAATTTATTTTTCTAATTTTTTAAATGTTAATTATTACTTAATATTTTTTATTCTAAATGATTTGTTCGAAAAACTTTTCTTTTAATTATTAGTTTTATACAAGATTTTATCAACTCAACATTGAAAAACATTCATTTTTTTAGACAATCATTATGTGAATTGTTAACATAATTCAATAAGTAATAAGTTGAAAATTTTAAAATAAAGATAAGAGATTGAATCTGATTCAAGAAGTTGACAACTTGATACACCCTATTTTAATATGTTTCTAATGCTTGAAAATTTTAAAAGGAATAAAAAAGAGAATATGCAATTCATTTTATTCAACACTTTTAGAAGATTGATTCATATTTTCGATAATGTATTACTCTAATTTATCAAAGATTTAAACAGAAACAGTACAAAAGGAATTGAAACAAATGTGAGTGTTACTAAGAGAAGGTAAGAAGGCAAAACAATGTTTTCTTGATTTCTTTCATTTGACTGGGGTGAAGGAAAATAAAATAATATGATTTTTTAGACCTTAAATAGGATTTCTTAGCTACAATTTCAATAATTACAATTAGTAGGTACACTTTGATTTGCTACGCATTTGTGTTTGTTGTATTTTTTCGCATGTTTCGGAGAAGAAAATATATAAACTGATTTGTATCAAAATGAATACACATTAGGGAGGAGAGAGGCGAGTGAGATCGAGAGAGAGAGGAGAGGGGTGAGCAAGATCGTGAGAGAGAGGAGAGAGGCGAGCGAGATCGAGAGAGGGAGGAGAGAAGCAAGCGAGATCGAGAGAGGGAAGAGAGAGGATGAATACATTTTGTATTCGTTGTATCACAAATACAATTGATACATAATACAATACATCATGATACAACATACAAATATAATACAATTGATACATAATACATTTGATGGAGAGGATGAATGCATATTGTATTCGTATGAATCACAAATACAATTGATAAAGAATATAAATATAGTTGAGACAAAAAACAAAAATAATTTTTCGAATACAATTAATACATAATACATTTGAATGAATTTCTTTTTATTGACAGGAGAGAGAGCGGGGGGCAGTGGAAGGAGAGAGGCAAGGGAAAGAGGGAGAGAAAAAAGAAAAATTTGCTATAAAACCCTACAAATAACTATAAATTGTAAATACTATAGCAAATTATCGTAAACACATATCAAAATTTGCCTTGTTACAAAAAAAATTAACACATAATTTGTTCTTCGCCAAAATTTGAGGCCTCCAATTTTTGAAGGCCCCAGGCATTGCCTTATTTTTGTAAAGCGTTGTAATATAAATAAAATAATATTTTAATATTTTTTTTATCTTTACTTAAGTACTCTATCCGTTTCAAAAAGAGTGACCTAGTTTGACTCAATATGGAGTTTAAGAAAATAAAGAAGACTTTTGAATCTTGTGGTCCTAAACTAAAGTTATGTCAAATGTACAAAATTATCCTTTAATCCTGTGACCTTAAACATGTCGCGTGGAAAATTAAAATTAAAATGCTACAAAAAAAAAAGATGTCATTCTTTTTGAAACAGATTGAAAAGGAAAGGGGTCATTCTTTTTGAAATTGAGGAAATAGTAATTAGTGGACGTGAATGCTATTATATATGCTTTGGCTAAAATTAGTTGGGTGGATATATATAATATTTTTTTGAGAGACAAGAATATCTGAAAGTATAAAATATCAAACCAAGTAAGTAGGAAAGAAAAAAAAAAGGTTTTTATTGAGAATCCAGCAGACAATAAACTGAATAATAAAGGACAAATTGTAGTGGCTCTAACATTATAATAAGCAACGCACCATATTATACTACTTTTTCCAATTAGTCAAGAGATCATCTTATCAAAATATCAATTCCCACTACTTCAAATTAACCATCCTTTTTTTTTTACTCCTGTGTTTAGTATGAACGAAGGTGTTTTCTATGGAAAATGATTTATAGAAAAATATTGTTTTTTGAAAAATAAATGAATTTTTTGAACTTATTGTTTAAGTGATTGATAAGTAAATAAGAAAATAGTATTCTAGTATCTTACATTTATATGTTATCTAGCAAAATACTAGGGAGACGAGATGAAATGGAAAGTGGGGTTCGATGGTGGAGGGGGTGAGATGGTCAAGGGTGGGGATTGTGAGAATGGGAGGGTGAGAGAAGACAACAAATTTGAAATGTCACTTATGCAACTTGTTTTCCTTCCAGAAGTCATTCTCCTCATTTTTATGGAACTTGTTTTCTTACCAAACATTTTGATCAACCAAACATGGAATTTGCACGATATATTTAAAGAGCTTAAAATAAGAGTAATAGTTCTGTAGAAATAAGTTACGTCTATAAAGGCATAACTTTGTCCATTCTGAATCATCATAACTTATGCCTCTATTGATATAAGTTCGGACGTAGGAATTAAGGATAATTAATGAGTTATGAATTTCTTAAGGCTTGATATTCTGAAACTAAACTTATGTCTTGCAATAGTATAATTTTTTGTATTTTTCTTTATGCCAAAAGTATTTTCAACCACTTTTTGATCCGTTAAAGTACCAAAAGACGAAAATTAATAATCATCATTTTGAGAGGCAAAAATTAATAATCACCTCAAAATAGGAACATTCATGCGATGACCCATATATATACTTCTCAAACAATATTCATACAACATCACTTCAGAAAATAGAATTTTACACCAGACAACAACCCAAGTCCCAACAAATTACAATCCATAATAACAAATAACCTAAAACTTTATGGTTTACGAAGTTTAGTTGGTATAATTTGTGTGCAATAAGTATATATTATATACAAATTATATGTTCATTTATTATGCATTAATTATATAATTAGTATATTTCAACGACAACCACGATAGGAGATACTTCTTCAGCTAAAAATATTCCAAACTTGAAACCTCAGGACGGATCTATATATTATCTATCGATAAATTAAAATTGAACTTTCTTTGTCAAATACGTACGCATTACGATCGATTTTCTTCTGGTTTGCCATAAAATATAATGCACTTTTGTTGATTTGGACAAATTATTGGTACATTGGTGTGTTTCCTACGTCTACTGCAACTCTTAATGATGAATTAACAAGATATACACATATATATATGTATGTCGTTTAATTTAATAGTTGTACAAATTATAATTTGATTGAGAAGCCCCTAACTTTTATTTTTACAGCACGATGATTATTTATGAAAAATTATGAGCATGTGCCACTCATTGCCTTATTGTCATTACTTTTTCCTAATATTAAAACATAAGTTAATTAGTCCTAACTTACGTTACGTTGTTGATAAAAACTATAGTCTATAGGATATCTTATAATATTCTCAATCAAGAAAATAAAGAGATAAAATATAAACTGGCCTATGATAGAAGAACACTATTGCATATAAAGTAGTTATACACAAAAAGTACGAATTTCAAAGGTCAAAATCCATCGTTTAATCTCTTTAGCCAAATTCATTAAGCAAAACAAAAACTCTCTCCTTTTTTTGATGTTACATATCTTTTAATGAGTATAATGTACAGAAATTCCAATAATTTGACGCTAATGACATTTTATTTCAAAAGTTTCTCAAATTATAATGATTTTGAAATTTAAAGAATTTACGGATACATTACTCCTTCGTCTGATATATAACAAATAATACATGAGTTATGTATCATATACATAACTATAAACCGGATTCATACTGATTTAGATTTGAAATAATTGGGGTTATCTAAACATTTTTATCAGATACATCATACATAAGCAAAATTATAGTGTATCTTATAGAGGCGGAGTAATGTATCCGAATATTAAGAGAAAGAAGAAAAAAATAAGATTTTTATAATTAATTCAAATGATAAGATTTTTTAGAAATTATATTATTTTAAATCATGTAATTAAGTTATTTTTCCTAAAATGAATAAGCAAAATAATTAAAAATTTTTTTTTTTAATATAAGAAGTAAATTAAAAAGGAACGGAAAGAATAATAATAACCCATAGATTTTGAATGTGTGAACAAAAACCATCAAAGTTTAGGATGGTGCGTGAGCCACTTAAAAGTCACTGTAGCTCACGAAAGCTAAAAGACGCGTATGTACGGGGTTAGAGTATCATTTTGGATCTTTTTCGGTGAAAAACTATAATTAGGGCTCGTTTGGCCATGCGATATGGAATCATGATATGAAATCATAATATGGTATCATGAGATGAAATTGAAGTTTTGTTTGGACATGCGATATGAAATTTTTGTGTTGTATATTTTCTCATAAACATAAAAATCTCATAAGTTGTAAAACTATTAAAATAACTCAATTGTTTAATTCAATCTTATCAAAAAAACAAAAATTTATAAAATCACATAATAAATTATTACAAAGCTATTTGTTCTCCACTTAAGTAATTGTTTCATCTAACCTTAATTTAATAAAAAAAATGTTCTTTCAAAATCGAGTATTATGTCGAATTTTGGAATGTACACCTGTCATATTTTTTGGTTGTATAAGTGTTGGTGCCATCTGGCTAATTGCCTCGGCAACTATTTTAACATGCCGATTAATTGTTTCAAGTGAATGTTGAAAAGTTTCACTTGCCGAGTGTTGACTATCATTTCGTGCAATGATGGTTAGAAAAATATCCAAAGCCTATCCAACCTAACTTTCATATCAATTTATTAGAGTAAATGAAGAGATTACCTTTCACTCCATGTTCAAATAGATAAAACTATAGTTGTAATAAGTACAAAATGGTAGAAGTAATAAATTAAGTGTTGGAGTAAATGAACAAAACAAATTTATTACTCAACAATCGGTTGGTGTGAGTTAAAGTGACTATATGTTGGTGAGAATAATAAATTTTATGTTGGTGAGAATAATAAATTTTAAAAAGTAATGATGTGATTATAAATTTTATTTACATATGAAATAAATGATTAGTAGATATAAATGTGGGGTTGTTTAAACAAAATATAAACTCGTGGATCAATTTTTGTATTCAAATATCTCAAATCATGATATGAAATTCCCATTTAATTCCATATCATGGTTTTTGGAGAATATGGAATCACATCTCATGATATGGAATTAGCATAAAATCGCATGTCCAAACGCTGATTCCATCTCACGATACCATATCGTGATATGGTATCGCACGGCCAAACGCCTACTTAGTATTAGTACTATTTAGGTATGTTTAAATATTTTTGGGTATATAGTAAATGTCGAATTCCTCATCGACTAACTTTTGTATCTACTAATTCAAATTTTAAACCTCTTAGTGAAAATTTTGTCTTAGTCACTGCATATCTATCCTCACACTTTGTAAAATATTAGAGATGCAATATTATTAACTACTCCTTTGATTCTTTTTTCTGTGTTTTAGTTTTGACTGGACACAAAATTTAAAAATCTATTATTATATAAATATATATATATATATATATATATATATATATATATATATATATTAATATTATAATCTTAAACATATCATTTATTTCTACATATCATTAAGAGAAACGAAAAATGTTCGAATTAAATTATTTTGGAACCCAACATCAAAATTGTGTTCTTTTTAACGATATAAATTATTTGGTTTCACAATTCAACATAATATCAAATAACATTCGGGATTCAAAATGAAAAAGCAAAAAACAAATATTTATATGTTCACTTTAAAAGATAAAACTTTTAAATAAGTTGGTCGCACAACTAAAAAGTACTAGAAATAGGAAAACATGGAAATTTCATAGTATTTGATACCTTGTCTTAGTTTGGCCAAACAAGCGTGCACCACATTTTAGTAGTGTCCACATCAGAGCTGCATTATAACTAGTCCTATAAATAGACAATATTATTAACATCTAAGTTATATGATTAATTCCCTCTCCAACTATTTATTCCATTCTCCAAATCATTTGGAAGAACTATAATTAATATCAAATTAAAGTCATCATCATGAGTTCTAACGTTGTACCTGTTCCGAATGAAGAAAATATTATTATTATTTCTCAACATGAGCAAAATAAGTTACACAAAACCAAACTTTCCTTTATTGATATTGTCTCATTTCTCAAGGAAATAATAGCCAAATTGGATATCAAGAAAGTTATACATAGTGTCAAAGTTGGTATTGCTTTAGTACTGGTATCACTTTTGTACTTGCTTGATCCTCTATTCCAAAAAGTAGGACAAAATGCTATGTGGGCTATTATAACTGTGATTGTCGTCTTTGAATTCTTCACAGGTTTGTTTTGATAGTGTAAAAAATTGTTTATACTACTATCTGTATATATAAGTTAAATTTATATGATAGTGTAGCACATTGTCCGAGCAGGTGCTACACTAAGAAAAGGGATAAACCGAGCCATTGGCACCGTATTGGGAGGAGGATTGGGATGTTTGGCTGCAACCTTAGCTGATGAAAGTGGTGAAATTGGTGGTGCCTTAGTTGTTGGCATCTCTGTCATTATCATTGGTAATTAACATTATTTTCATGACCTCAACACTATTTTAGCTAGGTTAAGTCCGCTTTCTTTTTCAGATTACTAATTTCACTTATTTTGAACAGTTATATATGGTTATCTATCAGGTCCATCACCTGAACAATAATTATATATAACTGATCCTAATAAGTAAGATTAGTAACCTGAAAAATAAAGCAGATAACAAAGGGCAAAGCTAGTAAGGGCTAAGGGTTCATTTGAACCCCAAAGCAAAATCGACCTGTGGTGCTTGGTCGAAGCTTCACTAGGTAGCTACTCCCTTTTTGGAGAATCGTATGTGATACTTTCGCCTCATACAGACAGAAAATTACACTGCTTAGTTATATATATATATACGTAAAATATAAATTATATTTTGCGTATATATAGTAGATGTTGAACTCCCTTCCAACTTCTTTGTATGTCAACTTTTTCATATTTTGAACTATCGTAATGAATGAAAATCCTGGCTCCGCCAATATTACTGAGATAACCTACAATAATAATAAAGGAATATAACAACAATAATACAGTCAATGAGTCTAGTTAACCTCTCTATTATTATTATTTTACTACTATATCGAAGAAATGTTATTATTGAGAACATATATCATATAACATAACATAAAAGGTCATTTCAAGAAAACAACTTACGGTTAAAATTAAATGTTGTTATAGAGAATGACTGTTACATTGTATGATGAAACAGGTGTTGGTGCAACATACTCAAGGTTGATACCAAGTGTGAAGAAGAAATATGACTATGGAGTTATGATTTTTATATTAACATTCAGTTTAGTAGTAGTATCAGGTGTTAGAGCAGACAAAATAATGAAGTTGGCTGGAGAGAGACTGTCCAACATTGGGATGGGGTTTGCTGTTTGCATATTTACAAGTTTCATATATCCCATTTGGGCTGGTGATGAACTTCATTTCTCCACTGCAACTAAGTTTGATAAACTTGCCACTTCTATCCAAGGTTATAATAATTAAGTTTACTTAAAAGAAACATGGACAATTCATATTCAACTTTAGTAGGCGTTTCGTCGTAGATTTCAAATATTTTTCACTCTTTTTTGGAATATATAGAGTTGGAGTTGATATATTTGAAACAATGTTCATGCTTCAATGTACTACTTTAAAAGTGAAAAGTGAGTCGGAAAACGAGTTATAAGTTATTTTCTAAATTTGAAATATAACTTCAAAATTGAATTTGGACTTTTTACGACAAAACACTAACTTTCAAATAAAATGAAAAAAGAAAAGTATTCTATTTATTTATAAAAGAATGACTCACTTTTTTTTTAGTATGTTTCAAAAAGATTGACCTCTTTCTTTTTTTGGTAACATTTTAATTTCACTTTTCCTCATGACAAGTTTAAGGACACAAGATTAAAGGGTAATTTTGTACATTTGACATAACTTTATTTAAGGACCACAAGATTCAAAAGTCTTCTTTATTTTCTTAAACTTCGTGTCAAATCAAACTAGGCCACTCTTTTTGAAACGGAGGGAGTAAATAATTTTTATCGTCAAGAAACGGGTCCTTTGGTATTATCACATTCCTTAAGATACAAGAAAAAGAAGAACAAATACAAATATACAATGCTATAATTAACTCATGACAAAATCTACATAATTAATACTATAATTTTGATAAAATTTCCTAAGAGTATCTTAATTATTGCTAGTGGTTTGAAAACGATAACAAGAATTTTTACACTATCAAAATAGCTTTTTCCCGATAGCTATTTCAACTTATTATAAACAATTATATGCAATTATTTTTAATTAGATCAATAGTTTTTTTTATAAAATAGTTAAACTCGTTTATTTAATGTGTTTATTCTTATTAATAATTTCAGGTTGCATAGAATGTTTTGTGATAGCCAATGATAAGGAAAAAAAGGCAACAATTGACATCAGTGAATGCAAATCAGTGATGCACTCCAAGTCTAGTGATGAGTCATTGGTATAATAATAATAATTAACAATTACTCACTCTATACTAAAGTTAAAATCTTACTAGGAAATCCATTATCTTGGCTATATTTTATTTTTGTTATAATAATAAAAAAATGTGAAATATTTCAGGCAAATTTTGCAAAGTGGGAACCTTGGCATGGAAAATTTGGATTTTTTTATCCATGGGAGAAGTATTTGAATATTGGAGAAGTTTTAAGGGAACTTGCAGCAATGATCATCTCATTTAAAGGATGCATTCAATCAGTCAGACAGGTAAAAAATAAATACTCCAAGATATAATTTATTTTTCATTTTCAAAATAGTATAAAAGAAGAGTTTAAGAAAATTAATCATGATTAAAAATTTAGTTTAATTGACCATTAAAGGAGTAAAGTGACAATAATTAAATACACCCTCTAGTCTCAAATAGTACTAGTTGTTTTGACAAATTAAATCTAGTTCGAAATATTTAATATTAAGAAAAATAAAAAAATCATTTTGTGGAGTATTAATTTATTCTAGATATTGAAAGTAATGCAAGATTAATTAAGTGAGACATTAAATGGAGATAAAAGATCATTTATAAGCAACAAGTGTGCACAAAAACACATGTCACCATAAAATAGTAAGACCATGTATGGGGTTGACATCTATCAAGTGTTAGAAAATCAAGAAAATTAGTAACCTAATGAAAGGGGAGCCAAATGACTTGATCAATTCAATCAGAAACGCATCGTCTATTTTCTTTATTCAAATCTTTAACAACACAAAAGAAAATTATTGTTCAACTTTTGACAATATGAAAAAAATCTAAAGCTCTAGCCTTCCTCTCTATCTATATAAGGGATGAAAATGCGAAGGCCTCTGCTATCCCTTCTTTACTATATGTGCAAAAATCTTACAAGACATGTAATATGGCCATATGTTTCTTGTTTCAAGTTAATCACATTATTTCTTTCATATTATATCAGTTCATTTTCGTTTATTTGTTGTTAAATTGCTCATAACTTACATAATTTCTCTTTGATACTACACAGTCATCCCCAACGGAAAGAGACAACATAAGAGAACCATGCGAGAAAATAGGGTTGTCACTAGCAACAATTTTGATGGAACTTGGAGAGAGCATAAGAGACATGAAAAGATGTCGTGCCAAAAGTTTGATAACACAATGCATGAGAGAAGAGCTAAGCCTCCTTGTAAACTTAGACAAGAATAATAATTCGACTAATCATGAAAGTACTCTTGGGTTGGCCAGCTTTGTTTTTCAAATTTTAGAGATGGTGGACAAGGTTGAATTGTTGGCTACCAAGGTGGAAGAACTTGGTGAAATTGCTCACTTTCACAACAAGAAACTTGATGTGTGACTATTATGTCTTTGGTTAAAGACGTTATATATGCATATACATAATCTGTGTAAACAATTTTTACATTATCAGGTCACTCAAAAGATATATATTTCAAGGTGAGTCTCCTTAAAATGTAAAATTTGTAACATAGGTTATTATATGCTGCTAGAGGCAGATTCATGATATAAACTCTATGTATTGAACCTTTAAGGTTCTTAACTATTAACTCATTGTATATTTTTAAAGTTATGAGCTCATATGTACTATTTATTGTACAGTCATAGATAAACTTATATTCCGTATCGAAAGTATTGAATTTAGATAAATTTGATATTATAATAATAGGTCACCCTATCTGATTCAACAAGTAAAGATGATTTAATGATCTAAAATTTTTATTCAATAACATTTTATATATTATATATAATATATAAGTGAATATATGCCAATTCCTTTTCAATTTTCTTTTCTTTAACTTCCCAATTGAAATATAACTATTGTCTTTAAGCCCTTTAGATCATGCGTACATAATTATACCCTTGAACGAAAATTAAAGTTAACATTTTTGTATCAAAAGAATGGCGAGAAAATGGTCTAAAGCCCCCTCAAACTATACCTGAAATTCCAACTACATACTCTAATTTCACGGGTGTCACAGAAATGTTTAAAACTGATATAATTTACTCCCTAAACGCTTATGTGGCACAGTGAATGTAGCTCACTCTCTCAGAGAGAGTGAGGACCAAAACAAATAATAAAACTTTATTTTTAAAATTTCTATTCATAAATATGTGTATTTTTAATTATTCTTTTTTCTTATTTATTTCCTTTCTTCTTCACAACAACATAAACCAAATCTCTCCACCACTCACCTTCCCTAACCCGCCGCGATCATCACATTCATTGGATTCACCATGGAATTTCATTATCCCTCTTGATTCTAGAATTTTGATTATTCAATTTGTACATGAAATTAGGAAATTTTGAAAACCAACTTTTCAAGTTCAGAAAGAATTTAGGATTGTCAATGAAACCCATATGTGATTTTGAAAATAGAAATGAAAAGATCCATTGTTATGTATCCATTACCTCAATTTGTAGAATTCAACAAATTCATCCATGAAAATAACTCGAGTATCAATCAAATAGTGGATGAAACGATTAGGAATAAAATTCTCGCCATATTTTACCTTTCAAAATTGTTGTTGCGGTCATCGATGATGAAAACATGAAACATATCGTCAACTCCTCCAAAACTTGAGTTTTTTTTTTTTATATATATCAAAGGTTTAAGACTTGATAATATTAATGGTAGGAAGGAAGAAGTGAGTTGGGTTGATTGATAAACTTTTGATGTTTGTAAGGAAGATGAAAATGGTGGAAAAAAAGATTAATCAATGGCAAAAAAATGAAAGATTATCAAAGATTTTTAACTTTACCTTTCAATAATAAAACTTGAAATTTCATAACTGCACATTTCATTACTGTAAGCTTAAAACTATCATAAATAAAACTTGAAGTTTTCTCTTCAATGGCAGAAAAAGTTTCATCAAACAAATGTCAAGAAAAAAGAAAAAGAAAAGAAGAAAGGGGCCGGAAAGAGAAGAAAAAAAAAATATAAAAGGAAAGTAGAATAAAGAAAGAGATAATAATTTTTTTATTAAAATATATATATATATATATATATATATATATATATATGACGTGGCAGGCGAGTGCATTCACTTTCTGACACAAATCTGGGTGTGACGTTTTAGGGGGCTATATACTCCATTTTAAAAATGTATAGGGGGATAATAGGACCCCGTGAAATATAAGTGTACAGTTGAAATTCGGTAATAAATTAAGGGGGCATTTGACTATTTTCTCAAAGAATGGCTAAATATTAATAGTCCAAGATGAGGAATATTGGGGTCCAAAGTTCAGTGTTGAAGAAGATCAAAAGGAGGCCAATTCAGCCTTTAAGTGGAGCTAAAATTAGCAGCCCAAAAGGGGCTCAAAAGACATGACCAAGGCCCCCACAAAGTTCTTAATCCAACCACAATTATTATGATTTTAGTTTTGCCTTAGTCCCAAGATAGAGTTTTATTTTATTAAGTTCTAGATTGTCCTCTTAGGGTTTTATTAGGGCTAACAATCAACTTATTTATTCGATAAATAATAGTTTTTTTCAATCATTAAAAAGACATTAGATTGATATCAATAATATTAGAGCGATTTCTTTTAAACCTTTGTAACTTGCTCTTTGAAATTTATCTTTATACATTTACTAGTTTCATAGTTTAAGATATGAGGTAATTTCTTCCTGTGATGTTTATGATTTCTTTTTGGGGGTCTCGTGTGTTGGTTTTAGTTAATTATGTGGCTTAATCTCTCTTTCTCCATGTAGATATTGTTGGGGAAATAATGAAAATTTCACAATAATAATATTAATAAATTGCAGTCCTGAAAATAGATGAAAAATTACTACGATAATATATTAATATAGTGCATAAAATAGATTAATACTTGAGTTGTGCTGGGCACTGTCCTAAGAAACTATTTCAATGGTGTGAAATGTTTTCCCAAGATTAAACAAGCACTTTCCTATCTTAAATAGAGGATACATGAATCAATAAATTAATTATCATCAGCAAGTTATTAGGGGATATAAAATAACAAAGCCAAAATAATTAAATAACTTAAAAGAAGAAAATTAAAGAGAGAGGTAAGACGACTTGTTGACAAGGAGCTGAGAAACATTTTTTACTCACTAAATTTCTTCAATGGTAACATATATTTGTAGGCCAACAAATTGCCTTTCATCTTGACAAGTGTCAAGTGCATGAAATGCTATTGCCAAGTGTAAGGACACTTGTCTTCTTTGAAGACATTTAAGTGCCAACACTTTCTTTCATTTTGCCAACTCTCAAAGTAACTTCTTGCATACATCTTAATTATTTTGGCTTTGTAAATACACTTTAAAAAATAGATTCATTTGAAATAATATTTACTTACAATTCCCCACTTATTTCAAAAGAATTTTTACGAAAAAATATAACTTGTTGGATTTTCAGGACAAAATGCAATAGGTTTGGTGTCTTTCGGACTATGAACCAAACTTAGATCGATAAAATTTAATTTATAGAATTCCGGTGAAATATAATATTTCTATGAACCAATAATTTTTATTGTAAATCAGAGACTTTACCAATCACATTTTGACCACAGTAATTTTGATGTTCAACGCGGTTTTGCGCCAATAGGCCATGCGCGTGCCTGGTATTCATGAGAGCTCTAGATACTAAGCCAAAGTTTCATAGGAGCGGCCACACTCCACTTCTCATATAGGTAAATTCATCAAGTGTACATTGCTTTAAATACACCTTCCTTAATTAAGGACTATGAATTCATTAAGAGTTAATAACACATCCTCATTTTTAGTAGCAGTTCAAACACTCTCAGTTAGTGCGCAGAGCCAATATCGACTTGTTATTATCCATATGAACCTACTTCATGGGATCTCCAATCACATAGGTTGGGTTACCATCTTTATTGACTATCAATTGGCCTTAAACCCATTTCTATTGAGGTCTGAAGAATTAATTTTCTTCCCACGGGTTTCGTCAGTGAATCGGTCAAATTCAATTCTGACTTCACATAATCAATTGCAATTATTCCATCTTTCAGCAACTGCTTAACGACATCATGCCTCAATTTCATGTGTCTACTCTTACAACTGTAAGATTTATTCTTCGCAATAGCAATTGCGGCTTCACAATCCCAGTGTATAAACACATGAGACAATTCATCCTTATCAGGTAATTCATTCTTTATTAAAGGGATCAACAATTCATCCTTTATTGAAGGGATCGACAATTCATCCTTCATCGAAGGGATCAGCAATTCATCCTTTATCGAAGGGATATTCGCTAAGAAATTTCTTTGTCATTTTGCCTCAGAACAAGCCAGCTCCAGAGCTACAAACTTTGACTCCATAGTCGATCTAGCAATGATCGTCTGTTTAGCTGATTTTCAAGATACTACACCATCATCTAAGGTGAACACATATCCACTAGTGGATTTTGTCTCATTTGAATCAGACATCCAAGTTGTATCACAATATCCTTCTAAAGTAGAATAAAATCCACTATTCATGATACCATATTTCATGGTTCCTCTCAAATATTTCATCAGTCGATTCAATGCAAATCTATGCTCATTATTGAAATTATGAGTATATCTACTCAATCTACAAACATCATAGGCAATATCAGGCCTAGTAAAATTCATTACATGCAATAAATTTCCAATAATTTGAGCATATTTAGACTGAGCAACTCGGTCACCATAATTCTTTTTCAATTGAGAGTTAGCATCATAAGGAGTGACTAAATATGTCACGTCAAAACATTCAAGATAATTTTAAGAAGTCTTTTCACATAATTTTCTTGTGACAATATTATACCATCTTCGCTCCATATAACTTTCATATCAAAATTAGTAGACAAAATAATTTGGTATTTTTCACAATATTTAAACTTGTACCAAATATAAGCATGTCATCAACATATAAACATATTGTCACATAATCATTGTCTACAATTTTGATATAAACACATTTATCCACTTCAACGGAAGAAAATTTGTCTTTCAATAAGACTTGATCTAATTTTTCATGCCACTGTTTCAAATAATAAATCTATATGCAACACTATGTTCAGCATATTCAATAAGCATGCAATTAATCAGCAATTTTAGAATCAATTTTTCTCTTCTTAGGTTCAGACAAAAGAACAGTAGCAAAGTACCCCCACACTTCTAAATATTTCACATTTATCAAATTATTTAAATCTTAATCTGGAATTAAATCAACAGATCATAAATTCTTTATATATGAGACATTAACATGCCATAATCTAGCATGCAATAAAGAATCAGGCAAAAGCAAATACAACTTTAATGTAATCATCACAAATATTAAGCATAAATAAGTCATGGTTATAAAACTCTTTGCCAACAAAAATATCATTTTTAGTCAATCCACATTTTCCTAATAATTCCACAGAAATCAAAATAATTTGAATATTAGGACCATGCAATACATCACTCAATGCCAAAGTTTTATCAGATGTGAGCTTGAGAAGAACTTTTCTTTTTTCAAGAACTTTAGAGGTACTTGAGTTACCAAAATAAATAATTTCTTCTCCTTTTTCAACTCGGGTGTATGACACAAAATCATTTTTATTTATACAAATGTGCTTGGTAGCACCAGAGTCTATCACCCAGTTTCTCACATTGGCCACAACATTTATTTCTGAAATGAGCGCAATAATCATATCATCTGTTTCAGCCAAATTTATTTTTAACTTAGCGAGACTGTCATTTCTTTTCAATATTTTTCATGAAGGTTTTATTATTAGCATTGGACTTGTAACCACGTCTATTTACATACCTGTAATTTTCTTTACCGTACAGTAGAAAGACTTACCTGTAATTTTCTTTACCGTACGGCAGAAAGACTTGAATAGTACCAATCAGGGTAGCACCAACATCAGTATCATCGATACCATTAGTAATTTCAAACACATATTATATGTCGTAGTTTCTTAGATTGTTGGGGAAATAATGAAAAATTCACAATAATAATAATAATAATAATAATAATAATAATAATAATAATAATAATAATAATAATAATAATAAATAACTTATTATTTAGTAAAATAGCAGTTCTGAAAATAGATGAAAAATTACTACGATAATATATTAATATAGTGCATAAAATAGATAAATACTTGAGTCGTGCTGGGCACTATCCTAAGAAACTATTTCAACGGTGTGAAATGTTTCCCAAAATTAAACAAGCACTTCTCTATCTTAAATAGAGGATACAAAAATCAGCAAATTAATTATCATCAGCAAGTTATTAGGGGATATAAAATAACAATGCCAAAATAATTAAATAACTTAAAAGAAAAAGATTAAAGAGATAGGTAAGACGACTTGTTGGCAAGGAGCAGAAAAACAATTTTTACTCACTACATTTCTTCAATGGTAACATACATATTTATAGGCTAACAAATTGCCTTTCATCTTGACAAGTGTCAAGTGCATGAAATGCTATTGCCAAGTGTAAGGACACTTGTCTTCTTTGAAGACATTTAAGTGCCAATACTTTCTTCCATTTTGCAAACTCTCCAAGTAACTTCTTGCATACACCTTAATTACTTGGCTTTGTAAATACACTTTAAAAAATAAATTCATTTGAAATAAATATTTACTTACAGATATATGAGTACTATTTATTTTTGTCAGAGGCGAATCCAGGATTTCAAGAAAACGGGTGCACCATTGCTTTAAAGATAAGATCAAAAAATTTATAATAACAATAACTAGACGAGCAATACATAAAAATTACATTGCCACAAAAAATATCATCAATTTACAATTGTACTTGACGAGACTTCATATTTTGAAAACGATCTATAATAGCATCATTACTTACATTTTCAAATATCTTCCGCTCTATCTTACAAACTAAACAGCCATTCAAAAATTCTTCACCAATGCTATTACGTAGATCATTTTTGATGAGCTTCATTGAGGAGAATGCTCTTTCCACACTTGCCGTAGGCATCCAACCCCAAGAATACAATCAACATTTGAAGAAGAAGGTGTAATTGTCTCTCTTTGAGCTTCTAACTACATGTGAACTAACAAATGGACCGCTACTAACGTGGTTGCTTAATCAAAAATTTATCCATTCAGATATTTAAGGATAAATGTTCCTACATATTCAAATAACTATTCAACTTAGTCACAAATTTAACTAGCAAATTTAAAAAAAATAAGAGAATCGCATATCTTTCACAATAAAAAATAAGGGAATCACACCTTGCAAGTTCAAATAAAATAGAGGAATCACAATCCTGCAAATCTAACTAAAATAGAGAATCACACCCTTTCACATTTATCAATAAGAAAATTACACATTCATAATAAAAAGAGGACTTATGCCTCTTTTGCATTCAAAATCACATATTCATAGAAAGAAGAGGAATCACACCCTTTCACATTTGAAAAATAAGGAATCACACCCTTTCACATTAAAAAAATAAGGGAATCACACTTTCACATTAAAAAAATAGAATCACACCCTTTCACATTAAAAATAAAAAGGAATCACACCCTTCAAAATTGATAATATAATATGAAACACATTCCTTACAAGTTACATCCGCAAAATATGTAAGTTTGAGATAATCAATTCTTTAGCTATTGATGATTTCCTATTATAAGTAATGACAAGATTTTTTTATATGAAAACCCTAAAATTAAAGTGATATATATATATATATATATATATATATATATATATATATATATTATCTTGTTAGTTTGTTTATTAAAAAGAGAAATCATAAACTAAAATTAAAATAAAATTTGACAATGATGCTTTCTATATATTCTTGACTTGAAGTTGGAGACTGAAAGCTTCAGCCTTCTTCTTTGTGTAAAATAAAAAAAAAATTTTGTGTATATAATAAATTTTTTGTTGTATTTTGTAATTTTAAATGTGGTTGGTTATTGGGTGGTAAGGAAACTTTTGAAGTTTTGACTTTTAGAACTTTTAGAATTTAATTTTTTTTTTTTAATAAAAAACATGTTTTTAGTTAATAAAAATAAATTAAAGCGAATTGGGGCTGCCTGGGATCGAACTTGCGATCTTTGTGTTGAAATCTTGCAGTCATACCAGTGAGCCATCCAGCCATCTTGAGAACGGGTTCAACAAGTTTTAATTTAATATATTCTTTAATAATTATAGAAGTAATATATCAAATTTAGTCGAATGAGTACGGGTTCAATTGACCCAAAAAAAAAGCTTAAATTCGCCCCTGATTCTTGTTGTTTGACTAGTAATTAATATTGAGATAAATTATTGAATTTGCCAATTTTCTTCAAAAAAAAATTTCTCAAATGGGGCAACAACAATCCAAAGGCGAGCTTTTGTATCAGCAAGTTAATCACGAAAATGTTGAAGTCATCAAATCTCTCAACTGTGAAGGGCTGACCTTGAGGTATCCTCGCTTTTTTTTTTTTTTGGAGTTTTTTGGATTATTGTCTAAATTAAATGTATATATGTTTATGTTTGAATTAATATGATTTTTAATTTTTTCTTTTACACTTTTAAAGGGAAACGAGTGAAAAAAGTTATGAATTTGATGAGATTGAGTTTCTGTAGTGATGAGAGATTGTGAATTTAGTTAATATATGGTTGATGAAGTTAATTTTGGATTTCAATAGCTTAATTATGGCTGACTTAAGTCATCTCTAGTCACTTAAAGTTGTCCGCATATTTTATTTAGACACCTTATCTTAGGCTTGTTCCAATTAAACACCTTTTTTATCAAAAAAATAATACCTATTGAACATATTTTGACAATCAACTAAAAGCAAAGATAGTGTGTCATACACTCGCGGCTGACGTTACATAGTAGCTAATAAAAACGAGACATGTGGAATTGGGTCCATAAAAAACAGTTAAACATAAATTAAAATATAAAATAAACAAAAACTATTTTTTCAGTAAAAAAAATAATTAAAAAAAATATTTCTTTCCCCTTTTCTTCTTCTTCTTCTTCCCAGAACACCCCACCTACCCCATGACGTCCATTCCCCATCTTCTTTACCAGAAGACACAAAATCGAAGCACATTTCTATAGCCATTTTCACTTCGACTTTTTTCCTTTCAATTCGAAACTATATGAGTTTTTTTTCCACCTACCCCTCTCCTTGAATCTTATTCAACATTGTAATTGGTATTTCTCACAATCTCACTACTTTCTTAAACATTAATTTAGATTTGTTGATAGTTTTTTTCTTCTATGTTGTGACTTCTTTAGGATTTAAATTTTTTAACGATTTCAAAGAAAATAATTTCAGATTCGTCTGAAAAAAAGGGAGTTCCGTCAAAATTATTTTTGATGCAATTTGATATTATTTTTGACGACAATAGATTTAGATATTGGTGGTGTCGGTGGTGGGTGGTGAAAGAAGGGGAAGAAAACGATGGCTTAAAAAATAAAAGGGGAAGAAGATGATCGGAGAAAGAATGGCGATGACGGAAAGTTGATGGCAATGGTGGTTGAGTTGAGTCAAAGAAGAAGAGGAGATGTTATTTATTTTTTAAAATCTTTTTTTAAAAAAGTAAATGATGTCTTCCATGCTCTTTTGGTGTGTGTATTACACACATGCTAAAATGTTTAATAGGTACAAATTTATCGTAGTGTAGGTGTTCAATAGGTAAAAGGTTGAATTGGGGTGACTAAATGAAATATCAAGACAATTTTAAGGGGTTGTGTATGACTTAAGCCATTATGGTTTATTTTATTGATTATTATATATCTGTGGTGGAGTGTTGACTGGTGATCATTTCTGCTTTAGTGTGGTAAAGATGTAAACTTGAAGTTATAATTATATCAATCAAATGAACTATGACTCTATTTGAAATAGTTAGGATCCACACGATTTAGGGTGCAATAACCTTGAAATTTGACCTGCAACGATCAATTACTTCCTTAGAGTCCACCAAAGAGGCAATAGTTGTTCATGCTCTTGGCATCAGAAGTCGCAACATACGCTGCATCTAATAACCAATTTTAATATCATTCAACGTTTTTACTTCTGAGATACAAAATGTATTTCTTGCTTTCCAAGTTCCAAGTTCTTCTTCTTCCCATCATCAAGAGCAACAAATACAACTGATGAGCCTTCAAAGACTTCTACGACTATTCCTCTATGCCTGAAAAAGAAAACGAATTGAAAGGTCAAACTAGCACACCTCAAAAAAAGTGTGGTATAGATTTATATGAATGCTCTTCTATTTGATATTTAAAAGTCCAAATGAAAATTGTAACTATAGATAATGTGTTCCTTTTCTTTATCCTACTATATCCTTGTGTTCCAATATAATCCACTTGCTCTATTGATTGCCCTTTTCTCATCGCTGTCATGATTAACAGAATATCACAACACTCGTTTCCATTAAAGTTGCATAGATTTTAAGTATGCATAGTAGTCAGCTTGATGTACAATCAGACGAATGATGAACTTCCACTCTCTTTCCTTTTGCATCTTTTCCTAACTTCTGCAGTATCCAGTTAGCATCCAAGAACTCATCCATTGTATTATTGTTTGTCTTCATACCGCTGTGATGAATTATCGTCAGCCCTGGTTGATGTTTTTTCTCCAAAGGTTGGTGCTCTCTTTCTTTTAGACCTCTGGCCCTTAACCATGCTTTTATCCTCCTCTCCTAGAGAAGCCCAGGCATTTTTATTTTCATGGTAAAGATTCTTGAACTTGAGCTTTAGCAGAGGTTTGGGATCCTTTCTCATTGAATTTGATACTGAAGGTCAACACAAGAAGTGGTCCCAGCTTCGACATGTTTTACAGAAGCTAATTTGTTGTCCCTTGTTACAGGAACTTCAGTTCCAGCCCTTGTAATAACACTACCGTCATTGCTTCTTTTCCCTAAGATACCAAAAGTCTTGAGCGGAGGATAAGGTCCAGATCCATCGGCAAATTTTTCACAAACTTTTGTAGGGAAATTAGTACCTTCTAAGCTAACTTTCTTGATCTTTATTAAGTTGCTTTCTTTACCCCTATGATTTTGACCCTTTATTTGATCCATTTGATCCACCTTCTGTCCTTCAGACACAGAAATGAAAGCCAAAAGAAAAGTTATTAATAGAACACTAAAAGTATGCTCCTAAAATCAAAAAATACAATATTATCTTCTTTCCACACCCTCAACATTAAAAGTAAACAATTTACAACACTCCTTACCTTCAATAACATAGAAAGTAAACAATTTACAACACTCTTCAGATGCAAGTATCACACATAGGAAAGAATCTCAACTAATGGAGAATAGAAATTAGAGAATGAAAACCATAGCAGAACAAGAATTGAAGAATTTAATCTTGTTTTTGTATGGTTTTGTGGTGGGATAATCTATAGGTCTATTATTTAGTCTCTAGCAAAAATAATATATCTCAATACTAATTACTAGTCAAATAACAAGAGATAAACAACCTTAACCTTTTATTTTAGAATTACAAATACAATATTATCTTCTTTCCTCGTTAAATGTGCATTATTATATGCTCTATATTGATCTGAAATCCATGTTGAGCTTTTGTTAAATAGTAGTAAGTATTATTTATTCATATTTTATATTTTTGAATATCCCTAGTATTCAATCTTAGATCAAATTTGCAAACCAAAAAAAGAAATTACAACGCTTTTGCTCAAGAGCTCTGATTTTGGAAAGTCCGCATTTGGTATTAGTCAGAAAGGAAGTAGAACAACATTGTACATTGAAACTCTAGAGATAGATAGCACGAGACCCAGTGGTGGAGAAATTCAATCCATTTATGGAATGCAAACTTGTCTAGATAAAAGCCAGGAGGAGTTGAGGTTTGAGGACTACCAGTTAGGTGATAAAGTTATCCTTAACTTGTTTTCTTATCTATAGATACAAATAAATCTACCTTGTATTCATTAACACTTTTTATACTTCATGGGCGAATTTGCAGGTTAGAAATATGGTTTTCATTTACTGTTTTCGACGCACACAAGGATTAGGTGTCATCGACAACACGAGGCCTTTCAAATCATTCGTATTTAACCAATTAACTGTTGATCAAACTTTTTATTCCCATTTTCCAAGTACATTTGCAGTTGAAAGAACATTCAAAATATTGTAAGTGTTTCTGAATAAAGGCACCTTGTGGTCTATAAAACCAGCGAAGCACTTATATAGTGGTGTTATACATCTAAGTTGTTGCTACCCTTACAGCCTCTGCTCTTTGTTCCTCTGCAGCCAGAAATGACTCCTAAAGTTGGAGCAACACTTCCAACAACGAACGTTTCTCACCCATCGAACATGTACTTAGTGCAGTACGTCTTGCTCTTTTTGAAATTGATAGTATGTTGGATTATAACCATGTAACTAGTCCTCCCGGCACTTGTTTATTTTGAGAAGGTGCTAGTTGCTTAGAAATTGGACAATGACCAAGTGTGAGTATCAAATTTTAACTATAGATTATTTTACGTTACTGCGTGTGTTATTAAACGTCTAATTCAAAGGTTAGACACAGTCTCCATCTTCACAGGTAATCCAAGGTTTCAGTTTCATACGAATTCCATCTTCACAGGTAATCCAAGTTTCAATTCCATATGAATTCCTAATTTTAGATTCTGCAGCTACATCTATCCTAGTAATTAATCATACGATTTATCTAACCATTCATGGCTGATACGACCACTCATCGCATAACCACTACTATGATTTTGCAGTTGTGGTTGTATTTTTGTGTCCAGTTTTTAAAACTAATTGAACAAAATATTATGTTGAAATCCGGTAAAGGCTTAAGGTTTTATTATTTTGTTCTTAATTTACACTTTTTTGTAGGTTTTACCGGATTCATTCTTATTTTTCACTTTATTGTCTTTGTCGAGCAAATATTCTGCATCCCACGTACTCAAACAATATAGCTAAATTTTTATTTTGTAAAAGTAGTTTCAACTCTGTTTTGCATTGTATGATTTTGACACCCTTCTTATTTAATGAGCAATTGATTGTATTGATTACTCTGTTTTGTTAGGTTAATTAATGTTGATATATTAAAGTCTTGTGATTGTTTGAGTGTTAGTCAACTGTAATTGATCAACATCAATGTTATTGATTGAATTGACAATATTGGGAGCACTACATTATCAATATTTTTGATAGTTACTTGAGGAGGCATGTTCTATTTTTAAGATTATTTCTGTAAGTATAGAAACTGGGAACCTTTTCTTATCTCCTTGTTGAGGTTGAATTATTGAAGAATTGGAATCTATGTCGAGTTGATGAGACTTAGTATTCAGTCTCTGATAGTACTGTTGTAACAACTTTACAATCTATGCGTGCAACTCAACATTAGATGCATTATCACCATTATATGATTCTAAGCAGTAACATGATTCCCCATTTAAATTCCGAGTAATTAATTAAGTCTTGCCTGATAATTTCGAAGATAACAACCATTTGATAAGAAATACGGCTTTGATGGTGCCCAACTTCAGACTATATATAGCATTCTTTCAAGATTAGATGTTTTAAGTGTTGAAATTCAATTAGAAATTATTGAGGTCCAGGGGGTGGGCCTTGGGGCACAGCGCCTCAAGGTCTGGGGGGGCCAGGGGCAAGGCGCCTCGAGGTCTGAGAGGAGGGGCTCAGGGTCTGCAGCTCTTTGACTTGGCCTTGATCCATGAGGCTCCACCCACGGAGCATGGACCACCTTACAGTGTGTAGGTCCCTCTGTGGGTATGGTGTTTTGGGTAGTGTTTAGGTGGACTTTAGAGTCTTCCTCAAGGACCCTTGGTTGCTCCTTGGGGAGTCGTACCTTGGCGTTTAACCCTAAACCATTCATTCTAAGTACGAGAAGCAAATTTTACGACTCAAACCCTTACGACAAACTCTAGTGGGTGTTACATTTTTCCTTCTTTAGGGCTCGTTTGAACTTCAAAATGCACCCGTTTGCCCCTCGAATCAACTCACATCATTAATAAGGTCGTAACGGACGTCCATAAAAAATTTTAACAAAAAACAAGATGGATTCGTCAATCACCAAAAAATCAATGGACTAGCACACGAAAATTGGTAAAATTTGATTTTCCCTGATTTGAGGCTCGTTTGAACTTGAAAATGTGTCATTTTTTCCCTCGGGACAACTCACGTCATTAATAAGGTCGTAACTGTGGTCCATGCAAAATTTATACCAAAAACAAGTCAGAATCTTGAATCACCAAAAAATCCATGGACTATGCGCACAAAAATTGGTAAAATTTGGTTTTTCCTTCTTTGGGGCTCATTTGAACTTGAAAATGCACCCGTTTTTCCCTCGGGACTAAATCACGCCATTAAAAAGGTAGTAACAGACGTCCATGAAAAATTTCGGCAAAAAACAAGTCGAAATCCCGAATCACCAAAAAATTATGGACTATATAAGCACACGATAATCAGTAAAATTTGGTTTTTCATCCTTTGGAACTCGTTTGAACTTGAAAATGCACTCGTTTTACCCTCGGGACCAACTAACACTATTATTAAGGCCGTAACAAACGTCCATGAAAAATTTTGACAAAAAAACCATGAAATCCTAAATCACCAAAAATCTATAGACTATATATATAGCACACGATAATCGGTTAAATCTAGTTTTTTCTGCTTTGGAGCTCGTTTGAACTTGAAAATGCATATGTTTGCCCTTGGGACCAACTCATACAATTAATAAGGTCGTAATAGACGTCACTGACAAAGTTTCATAAAAAAAAGCTAGAATCCTGATATAGCACACGAAAATCGATAATATCTGATTTATCCTACTTTGGGCTTGTTTGAACATGAAAATGTGTCTGTTTGCCCCTTCTAACCAACTCACGCCATTATTAAGGTCGTAAAAGACATCCATAAAATATTTTGGCAGAAAACAAGCCAGAATTTCAAATCACCAAAAATTCATAGACTATACACGAAAATTGGTAAAATTAGGTTTTTCCTGCTTTAGGGCTCGTTTGAACTTGAAAATGCACCCTTTTGCCCCTCGGGACCAACTCATACCATTAATAAGGTCGTAACAGACATCCATGAAAAATTTTGACAAAAAACAAGCCGAAATCCTAAATCACCAAAAATTCATGGACTATAGAACACGAAAATCGATAAAATTTGGTTTTTATACTTTGAGGCTCATTTGAACTTGAAATTGCGCCCTTTTCCCCTCGAGACCAACTCACGCCATTAATTAGGTCGTATAAGATCATAACAGTCGTCCATGAAAAAATTTAGCCAAAAACTAGCCGAAATCCTGAATGACAAAAAATATGTAGACTAGCACACGAAAATTTCCTGCTTTGTGGCTCATTTGAACTTGAAAATGCACTCGTTTGCCCCTTGGGACCAACTCACGCCATTAATTAGGTCGTAATTGACATCCATGATAAATTTCGGCCAAAAACAAGCTAAAATCCTGAATCACCAAAAATCCATAGACTATAGCATACGAAAATTGGTAAATTTTGGTTTTTCTTGCTTAGGGGCTCATTTGAACTTGAAAATGCTCATGTTTTTCCCTCGAGACAACCTCACACCATTCATAAGGCCGCAACGAACATCTATGAAAAAGTTCGGCCAAAAACAAGCCAGAATGTTGAATCACCAAAATTCCATGGGCACACGAAAATTAATAAAATCTGATTTTTTTGTTTTGCTTTGTGACTCATTTGAACTTGAAAATGCGCATGTTTGCCCCTCGGGACCAACACACGCCATTAATAAGGTCGTAGGACGTCCATGAAAATTTTTGGCCAAAACAACCCGAAATCCTGAATCACCAAAAATTCATGGACTAATAACACACGAAAATTGGTAAGATTGTTTTTCCTACTTTGAGGATCGTTTGAATTTGAAAGTGTGCTCGTTATCCTCTTTGAGCCAACTCACACCATTAATAAGTTTGTAACTCATGTCCATGAAAATTTTTTGTCAAAAACAAGTCGGAATCCCGAATCACCAAAAATTCACAGACATAACACACGAAAATCAGTAAAATCTGCTTTTTCTACTTTAAGGCTCGTTTGAACTGAAAAATGCATTAATTTGCCCCTCGGGATCAACTCACAGCATTAATAAGGTCGTATCGGACGTTCATAAAAAATTTTAGCCAAAAATAAGCCATAATTTCGAATCACCAAAAATATATGGACTCAGGATTTTTCTACTTTGGGGCTCGTTTGAAATTATAAATACACCCATTTTCCCCTTGGGACCAACTCACGCAATTAATAAGGTCGTAACGGACATCCATGAAAAACTTCAGCCCAAAATAAGTTGAAATCCTGAATTACCAAAAATTCATGGACTATAGCACACGTAAATCGATAAAATATAGTTGTTCTTTTTTCAGGCTCGTTGGAACATGAAAATACGCTTGTTCGCCCCTCGGGACCAACTCACACCATTAATAAGGTCGTAACGGACTTCTATGAAAAAATTTTGCCAAAAACAAGGTGGAATGTTGAATCACCAAAAATAGCACATAAAAATTTGTAAAATCTAGTTTTTTTGTCTTTGAGGCTCGTTTGAATTTGAAAATTGCGTCCATTTTTCCCTCGAGACCAATTCACGCCATTAATAATGTCGTAACGAACGTCCATGATAAATTTCAACCAAAAACAAGTTGGAATCCTAAATCACCAAAAATCGATGGACTATATAGCACACGAAAATTGGTAATATCTGGGTTTTCCTTCTTTGGGGCTTGCTTGAACTTGAAAATGCACCCGTTTTCCCCTCGGGACCTACACACGCCATTAATAAGGTCGTGACGGACGTCCATTAAAAATTTTGTCCAAAAACAAGCTAGAATCTTGAATCACCAAAAATCCATGGATTTATAGCACACGAAAATTTGTAAATCTGATTTTTCCTACTCTGGGGCTTATTTGAACTTGAAAAATGTGCCCGTTTTTCCCTAGGGATAAACTCAAGCAATTAATAAAGCTGTAATGGACGTCCATGAAATATTTTGATAAAAAACAAGTCGAAATTCCGAATCACCAAAAATTCATACACTATAATAGTACACGAAAATTGGTAAAATCTGATTTTCCTGCTTTGGAGCTCATTTGAACTTGAAAATGCGCCTGTTTGCCCATCAAGACCAACTCACGCCACTACTAAGGTCGTAACAGAAGTCCATGAAAAATTTCAGCCAAAAACAAGCCGAAATCTTGAATCACCAAAAATATGGCACATGAAAATTGGTAAAATCTTATTTTTCCTGCTTTGGGGCTCGTTTGAACTTGAAAATGCGTTTGTTTGCCCCTTGGGACCAACTCACGCCACTAATAAGGTCGTAAAGGATGTCCATGAAAAAATTCGACGAAAAACAACCTGGAATCTCGAATCACAAAAAATTTATGGACTATAGCACAAGAAAATTCATAAAATCTGGTTTTTCCTGCTTTGGGGCTCGTTTTAACTTTAAAATGCACTTGTTTGCTCCTCGGGATCAACTCACGCCATTAATAAGGTCGTAACGAATATTCGTGAAAAAAATTCGGTAAGAAAAAAGCCGAAATCATGAATCAACAAATATCTATGGCACCCGACAATCAGTAAAATCTTGTTTGTTTCTACTTTGGAGCTCGTTTGAACTTAAAAATGGGTCTGTTTGCTCCTTGGGACCAACTCACGCTATTAATAAGGTCGTAACGGATGTCTATGAAAAAATTCAGCCAAAAACAAGTTGGAATCCTAAATCACCAAAAATACATGACCTATAGCACACGAAAATCGATAAAATCTAGTTTTTCCTGCTTAGGGGCTCGTTTGAACTAGAAAATGCACTCGTTTGCCCCTCAGGACCAACTCACACAATTAATAAGATTGTAATGGACGTCCATGAAAAACTTCGGCAAAAAATAAGTCGGAATCCAGAACACCAAAAGTTCATGGACTATATAACACACGAAAATTGATAAAATCTGGTTTTTCTTTTTTGGGGCTCGTTTGAACTTGAAAATAGGCATGTTTGCCCCTCGGGACCAACTCACGCCATTAATAAAGTCGTAACGGACGTCCATGAAAATTTTCGGCCAAAAACAAGCTAGAATCCTGAATCACCAAAATTGCATGGTCTATAGCACACAAAAATAGATAAAATGTGGTTTTTCCTACTTTTGGGCTCGTTTGAACTTGAAAATGTGCATGTTTTTCTCTCGGGACCAACTCACGCCATTAATAAGGTTATAACGGACATCCATGAAAAAATTTTGCCAAAAGCGTCGGAATCCTGAATCACCAAAAATCCATGGACTATAGCACATAAAAATCGGTCAAATCTGGTTTTTCCAACTTTGTGGCTCGTTTGAACTTGAAAATGTACCCGTTTGCCCTTCGGAACCAACTCATACCATTAATAAGGTCGTAACGGACGTTTATGAAAAATTTCGGCCAAAAACAAGCCGAAATCTCGAATCACCGAAAAATCCAACCCCATGCCAGCATGGGTCCCAATATATTAATCTCTTTTGTACCCTGTACTATAGGAAATTGTTCAAATATACCCCTACTGTTATAATTTGGCACATATATACCCCTACTTTTAACGGAGGGACACATATCTACTTAGGAATCAACTAACTCACCCTCAATTTTAAATATCCAATTCTTTTAAAACCCATCCATTTAACCCAGTATCTCTACTGACCCGGTTTGAACCAATTTTCGTAGTCATCTTCTCTATTAAAAACCTCCACAAAATCAGCATTCTTCATAATTGCTTAATACATCCTCCATCGGACTTTCAAGGATTTGATAGATAAATATTGTTCTCAAGGGACTCCTCTTGCACTTCAGTTATGTTGAGGTGGATAATGCTTCGTTACTTCATTATTATCCACTTTAACAGATGGAACTTCTTTTGGACTGATGCATCATTATTGATTTTAATAGAAGTTTTGATTAAAGAAGATGACTATATATGAACATGGGTTTGGTTCAAATCGGGTCACCAGAGGTAATAGGTTAAATAGGTGAGTTTTAAAGGAATTGGGGGTGGGTTATTTGATTCCTAAGCTGATATGTGTCCCTTCGTTAAAATTAGGGGGGTATATTTGAACCAAAAGTATAATGGAGGGTATATATTTCTTATAGTACAAGGGTGTTAATATTCAATACATCATGAAATAATATGTATCAACCTTCCAAAGAATTTGTAAGGCACATATATATTGTGTATACGAACTACGTATGGGTGTTAATATGAGCCCGAATATATGTAATCTGTCCAATCTATCCAAAATTTTATGGGTTAGACTCTAAAATAATTTGAATTGGGTTGATCTCAACCCATTCAAATTATGTGTGGGAATCTCAGCCACCAAAGTCGAAACAAAAACTCCAAGACAATTGTTAGGATCCAATGAAACAAACAAAATGTCAAGGAAGCTTCTTGTCCTTGTCCAAACAGGCGGAGGGCTCAATTATTGATCAAACTTACATACATACATCATCACTAATCCAACTTCTCAGAAAAATCAGAACTTTTTATCACTTTTCTCCATAAGATGATAGATGTGAAGACACCCTTAACATTAGTTCTGATTCTGGCACTATCTTTTGAAGCAGCCAAAGGAATCCCCAACACCAATTTGACACAAATCCTGTGCAATGGTGCACAATACTTCAAAGATGATCCATTTGCTATAAGTCTAGCTTATGTTCTTGCAGAACTAGTGAGCACCACGCCATCGCGTCACGGATATGACTACCACAACATTTCTCCCTACCCCAATGCTTTTGCATATGGACATGCTGCTTGCAACAACAACACTACTACTACTTCTCTAACCACACAAGATTGTAAAACTTGTTTGGCTTCAGCTAAAGATAATTTGCTTACTAGTTGTGATGCTCGAATTGGTGGTCGTGTTCTTCTTGTTGATTGTACAATGAGGTATGAACAATACCCTTTTGATGATTAAGCCTTAGAATTAGGCTGTCTGGAAAAAAAGTTCAACATGTACTAGACAACAACATTATCATGAGTAATTATTTGATTGCTGCAATTTGACTGATTCCATGAGAATTTGATAAAATAAAGATGCATTACCAACAACTAAATACATTCTAATTGGCAATACAAATTATCGTTGCAATTGGAATAATAATTTACATGGCTAGCGCTGTCACAATATTTTTCCTCATCCTTCATAGAGCCGACTTCAACTTGCTTGTTCTTTACTATCACAGAGGATCAGTATTTACACACTGAATTTGTCAAACTGTAAAATGTCTCTAAATCTATACAGTTCGCGATGCTCTTTACACTTGACATATTCGTTAACTGAAGACCTAAATTTTACTCCTGAGTGCTGACAGACTAAAAAGGACTCAGGAAAACAATTCTATGATAAATGTAACTGAAACTGGAACCTAGGAAGGAGCCCATCAACTAAATGTGAGGATGTCCTTTTACTTTCAAATTGATCTCGAAGAACGGCACATTCATTTGATACAATGAGCATTGGACACTTTGATTGTTCTGGCTCAAGTTTCCTCTCCAAAGTACAATTTCTAATGGTCGTGAGCTGCAAGGGTACCGGGATGGTGCAACACTTGAATGTTGGAGGAAACATGTTGACATAGTTGAGATGACCTCTCTGCTTGTCATTCCGCAGATTGAGAAGAGGATTTGGAGATTTTTTCCTGAGCTAACTCCTGTTTGAGGAGGATTGCATAGAGAAGCTCGTTCCATGAATCAGGGACACCGGGGAGACACCAGTGGCTGCAGTCTTGCTTGTGGGGAGAAACTGGTCCTACCTTAGGGCCTAAATAATACAAAGACAAGTGACCATCTCTTCTCCTAGATGTCATTCCTGTTACATTCAGTAAACTCATATTCCTAGCCTTTGATTTGTTAGAGAGCTGTGATAGGACATGAATGACCGTCATATATTCAAACGAGTTCCTCAATGACTCTTGGGGTGATAATAAGTCAGGTAATGTCTCCAGGTGACAGCTACCGCCGGTCTTCCAATCTCCACCTCTGTGCATAAGAGTGATTGATTTATTGCTTATTGAGTGACAACAAAAACTAAATATCTACTGAAACAAAGTGTAGACTGATTCGCATGGCTCATTAGCTGATAATCAAAATGCACATAGTTTGCAGCCATCGGTCAGTACAAAACAATCGGGAACAACGCCAAGTAATAAATTTTTCCCTTTATCCACAAGCTTCTACACATTCCATCTCTATAGAAGATCAATGAAGTATAATCACGGTAACCAACAAATGTGTTCACCCTCTCAAGGCTCATATAATACATGAAATAGATAAGTACGGAATGAATCTGGGACCTTAGATGAGTCTCAGCTAATCTCCGTTTTCACACTTCTAATATGACTTGCTACAAAAGAACCTCGAGATTTATTCAAGATGTGTTGGTTGAGGCATAATTGATTGATTGTGTTTCATCATGTAATACAACTTTATTTTGATAGATCAGAAGTGAGAATTATTTGAAGTGTAACAACAACAACAACAACAAACAAAAGGAGAGAAGAATTACCTGAAGTGTACAGGAGAAAAAGTACGAAAGAATATTTTTGTCTTGGACATGTTCACTTCACGGCCTATCCAATCAACCAATGTTACAATTGACTTCTGAAATGCCGTCTCCACATCCATCATCATGTTGATCTTTCCGCCTTCTTGGAAATAGCATCCCCTGTCAATGGAAAGAATCAGAGCTCGTAAATCTTCACAGATTGTCGAGTAATTGTACACTTGTACTCCCCTATAGCAACAAATCTTGATAATATACACTTCAAAGCTTTCACGTTTACACAATTTAGTGGTGGGAACAAGACATCCAACTGATTTGAGCGTCAAACAAAATGAGAGAGAACTAAGCTCCAATGCACAGCCTTATTTGGTTAGTTATCCCAAGGAAAAGGAAAGAAAAAAAAGGCAATTATGGTTGCTTGATCCTAACAAAATTACCATTGTTACTACATAATAGAACTACAATAAGCTCTTTTATCAGATATTATGGAGACTGAATTACTAACCACCTTCAAAATCAATGTATCTGCTTTATATCCTTGCGCCACCTGTTGAGATTTTCCATTGAAAGATTATTGCGTCGAATTAGCGTATCCTTTCAGATCCTTTTACTGTTAATTCCATCAAACAAATTTGAATTTGGAGTATGTAAGGTATCTTTATGAACCAAGTAGGAGCTGACTGAAGAACTTTTATGTATTAGATCAATTAGCTGAATTGTTAATGCCAAAACATGCAAGTGGATACATGTTTATGCCTTTTCAACTCATGCATATAGTCACATAGATTAAAGGCATGATTAGTACATGGGGACAATTCAAAAGGAAATTGGAAATCAAACTTTCCAGTACTCAACCTAACCGTCAGTTCATTTAATCCTTCAAAGTTGTGCAAAGAAAGCACAGGAAGAGATCCAATACTTGGAAATACTCTGTTAATGCTTGCTTGTATCTTGAAGCGTATTACCTATTTATTGAACTTTTTCCTATTATAACATACATAGTCCTTATATGGTTGAATAGTTATTAAGCAGCCCGAATTCCTATTTCCAGCTTCTCTTGAAGGGAGATGTAGATACTAATAACATAAAGATAAAGGTGGCCGGTAGAGCGTTTAGCTACATTAACCATCTATAAAAGATACTAACAATATCAGCCCTATTTGCCCCCAGAGCTTTGGTTTAGTGGTAAGAGTGTATTATGTGATGTGTGGATTAGGTCACAGGTTTGAACCTTGCCAGAGACAAAAATCTGGAATTTAAGTGGACAAGGTAGAGGAGTAGGCCTATTATCCACCGAGTTCCAAACCATGCGTCATTTGCCATGGGGATATCTCGATTATCAAAAACAATATCAGACTAGTACTAAGCACTCTAGTAGATTTTCCTATTATACTTGAGAAATAGGAGAATTCATCGGCTGCCTCCTAAAGTTGGCACGACTTTTCACTTAGATACCTCAAGTAAGCCTTGTACTATATCATATTACCATTTATCAGACATCAACCAAACAAAATAACAGTTTTTGATGATAGGAAAGAAAAGATCTTACCCTCTAATGGTTTTCTCATTATTCCACCAGTGACCACTGTTGAAAATCAATAAATCTGCATCTTTCCACTTAGCAGAACTCCAATCCATCTGATCCAACTTCAAGGTCATCTTAACATTTCCAGGAGCCCGAGCAGGCGGACGACTCTGCAGCACTAGAAACGGAGCTCGGTAGTACTCAACCGTGCAGTTGTAATCCTTGAACTTAAAAATTAAAGAACCAGTGTGCTTTGTGATTGGACTACCATTAACTTCATATATAGAGCTGTTATCAGAAACTGCTGAAGACAACAAGCAGAGAAGAGACTCCCACTGGTTTCTCCCTATTGAATCACCAACAAACACTACACGCTGGTTCCTCAGCTTTTCTAGCATATGTTTTGCATCAAATCTGTTCCAAAAGTAAGTAAAAACATTAGATTATGTTTTCCAGGTTCAATCTTAAGAAAATCCTTCGACGTCGAACTAACTAATGTTTGATGTGAATTCAGATATACAATCTCCAAATTTTTGGAAATAAAATATACATATTTAGGAACTTAGTAAAAAGTACTACTACTACAAGTCACAATAAATAATGATTCAAAATATTTTACTACTAAGTATTTGAAAAAACTATGGTCCAAGAAAATATCCTTTGACTACGCAAATAGTAACTAAAATTAACCAGTTTAGTTAGTCTAATTCACTATAGTCCATAAAGTAATGGCAAAATTTTCAAGTTTCAACGTCAAAACCTATGGTCAAAAGCAAGCATAATTAAGTATTCAGTTGATTGAAACACAAACCTGGGCAAGTTGCAATCTTTAGGCTGCCAACGCCATTTGGTATAGAAATTATCAGGCCTACCATTCTCAGAACAACGAAAACCTTCATCCAAGAAAATACAATCTTCTGATTGATAAAGTGGATAACTCTCATCCCACACCCAATTCCCATCAAATATATCACAATCATTTTCAAGAAACCCCACTTTTTCATCATTTCTCCTAGTACTAGTACTATTTTTTAGTACTAGAGAAGAGTCATTAAGGCCAAACCAGGTAACAAAAAAAGAAGGCCCACGCAAGTGAGAACCATTAGTATCCACAGTTCTATAATCCAACAAGAAGATAAACAGGTACAAGCCAAGAATAAAAAACAAGAACCCAAAAAGTGTCAACAATGGCTCAATAGGCTTCAAACGCTGGAATTTCTTGAAAAAATTGAAATGGGTCATTGCGTTAAAGAATTTTGGACATGGGTTTCCACTCATCTCTGTTTTTCAGTACAGAAAAATTCAATCTTTGGAAGCAAAATAACATAAGTTTCAAGAAAATGACCCCCAAAACTCAACTTTTTAAATCAATAAAGAAAAACTTCTTGTGTAGTGCAACCACCATAATTGGAGTGGGGGAACTTGACACAAAAAAAAGTCTCTGTTCATACAACTTTTTGAGTTGAGCACAAAAATGTGGGGCTGAGAGAGAAAGAGAAGTTTTGGGAAATGTTGATAATGATGATGTGTGGGGTCTTCAACACAAAGAAAGACAAACATTAAATTCAACAAATAAAAGAACTGCAAGAAACAGGCATTTATGCAGAAAAAAAGGGATTTTTATTACCCCTTATTGCTTATTGCTTAATATTTGTAACTGAATTTTTCTGTTGTATATATTGAAGTAAAAATTCAGATAATTAATCAATTTAGCTATTAAGATTTTCCTTTTCTCAACTTCTCTGCTATTCAAAATTAGAGAAGATGACAAAATTGAACAGATTTGATTCATTAAATTTGTTACTTAAAGCTACACTTGGTCTTATCAAATAATTAATAAACTTTGTTTGTCATATTTGATGGGGGATTGTTGAAAAAAAAAAAATAGCGAGGAGTATATATTTGAATTTTTTGCTATTTTTAATTTATTTCTAAAGTTTGAGCAGTTTTTTAGGTGTAATTTGATATTTTTTTCTTATATATTTTTTTAGTTTATTGCAATTTTTGTTGTCTTATATTTTAGGATTCCATAGAAGTGAATTTTTTATTATAATTTTCATTATATTTAACGAATATAAATTATTAAATATTTTTTTAAAGACTAAAAAATATTACTTATTCTATTTCAATTTATTTGTTTTACTTTTTTTTTTAATTCGTTCAAAAAATGTTTCTTTCCTCTGTTTTTTTAGTAATTCTTTAATTTTAACTTTTTATGTGATATATTTAAATTAAAAAATTAAATGATATTTAAGTGCAATATATATACTTTTAGTTTAACATCACAAATTTAAAATGATTTTTATTTTCTAAAAATTATACAAATAAATTAAAATGAAGGAAATAGTTTAAGGGACTATTTTATACGTGCTCTCAAACATGAAAAATCATATTTTTTTTCCTTATTGGTTCTTGAGAATTAACACAAGTATTATTCTTTTTAGAATAAAAAAAAAAAACAGAAAAGACAAGGTGGCAAACGAGGAGAACGTGTAGGCCAGGGTGGGGTCGCAGTGACAAAGTGGGCTCAACCGACATCATCTTCTTTTAATTTTCGGACGTTACAGCTTAATTAATTTGAATTAACGTTCGATAAAATTTAATCAAAAATAACATTTTATATTAAGATTCTTTCACAACGAAAACTCAAAATCGTGATCTCTATTTTAAAAAGGAAAAAACATTATTCACTCATCATCTCATAGTGGTCACTGGTCAACTGACATTTCAATACAAGGAAAATGAAAATAATGTTTATATTATCTACTCACGTTCAAAAATAATTTTAAAATATTTTTCATAGTAAGACAATTAATTTTATATAATAAGTTAAACTATATTTAGAATGTAAAAATCTTTAGACCATGACTGTATGAGTTGCCTTTGGATTTTAGAATTCTGGACCTAGAGAATGTACATAAATTCTCAAGTTACTTGATTTGATTAAAGAATTACTCCATCCATTTCACAAAAAATGATCTGGTTTGACTTGGCACAAAATTTAAGTAAATAAAGAAGACTTTTGAATCTTGTGGTCCTAAATTAAAGTTATGTCAAATGTACAAAATTGTCCTTTAATCTTGTGGTCTTAAACATGCCACGTGGAAAACTAAAAGTAAAATGTTATCAAAAAAAGAAAGAGATTATTTTTTTTGAAACAGACTAAAAAGAAAAGGAGATCATTCTTTTTTAAACGGAGGGAGTACTTATTTTTTTGGATAACGAGACTATATTATACTCCCTCCGTCCCATTTTATATGTCACATTCTTACTTTGCACCTGCATTAAGAAATGATGTAATTTTACCTTTCTATCCTTATTTAATGTTTTCTTAAGTCAACTTTATAATAAATGATGAATACATTTTTAAGATTTATTAACTAATCTATCAAGGGTATAATAGGCAAACATAGTAATTTATGCATAAATTTTATAAAATAACAAGTATTGTGGTCTAGCTATTTATAAAAAAGAATGACATATAAAATGGGACGGAGGGAGTATATAGTAAAGGGGTTACAGTAGGTTCATCATTCCTAAATGGGTTAGTAATTACAGTAAGATTTCCAAAACAAACTAGCTTATTACAAGTAGAAGGTTTAACTAGTCTAGTAGCGATTACACTAATCCAATCGCATGTAACATGTTTGGTTTCTTCTTCCAATGCCAGCTCCCTCACCTGTCGAGTTGAACGCACCATCAACATTAAGTTTTAAGAAGCCAAAGGGAGGATAATACCACTTCATATTGATTTTAGTTGTTCTCGCTTTATCAAGAGTATTAGAGAGAAGATGAAACTCTAAACACGATTTTTATTGTTGAAATTACGTTATTGCCCCTTTCATTTAATTTTATTTAACCAATATTTTTAAAACATATGTATTCTTTTATTTATTACTTTTATCATATCGAGAAAAGATAATTATTTTTTTCATTTCATAATCAACATTAATTGAGCTGAGAAAGAAAGGTATTAAACGCATTCAACGATTGCGATTTATGTGTAAGTTTAAGTCTCTTCCCTTTATTGTTGAAATTACATTATTACCCTTCCGTTTAATTTTATTTGTCAACAATTTTGAAATATATTTATTTCATTTATTTATTACTTTTATCATATCGAGAAAATATAATTATTTTTTCATTTTATACTCAACATTAATTGAGTTGACAAAGAAATGCATAAAACGCATTCAACAAATACGATTTATGTGTAAGTTTAAGTCTCTTCTCATTTATTGTTGAAATTACGTTATTACCCTTCCGTTTAATTTTAGTTGTCTACAATTTTTGAAATATATTTATTACTTTTATCATATCGATAAAAGATAATTATTTTTTCACTTTATACTCAACATTAATTGAGCTACGAAAGAAAGGCATAAAATGCATTCAACGATTGCGTGTAAGTTTCAGTTTCTTCCCATTTATTGTTAAAATTACGTTATTACCCCTTCCGTTAAGAAAGGCATAAAATGCATTCAACGAATGCGATTTATGTGTAAGTTTCATTCTCTTCCCATTTATTGTTGAAATTACGTTATTACCCCTTCCGTTTAAATTTATTTGTCCAATATTTTTAAAATATATTTATTTCTTTTATTTATTACTTTTATTATATCAAGAAAAGATAATTATTTTTTCATTTTATACTCAACATTAATTGAGCTTAGAAAGAAAGGCATAAATCGCATTCAACGAATGAGATTTATGTGTAAGTTTTAGTCTCTTCCCATTTATTGTTGAAATTACGTTATTACCCCTTCCATTTAATTTTATTCGTCCAATATTTTTAAATTATATTTATTTCTTTTATTTATTACTTTTATCATATCGAGAAAAGATAATATTTTTTTCATTTTATACTCAACATTAATTGAACTGAGAAAGAAAGGCATAAAACGCATTCAAAGAATACGATTTATGTGTAAGTTTCAATCTCTTCCCATTTATTGATAAAATTACGTTATTACCAAACGCATTCAACGAATGCGATTTGTGTGTAAGTTTCATTCTCTTCACATTTATTGTTGAAATTACGTTATTACCCCTTTCGTTTAATTTTATTTGTCCAATATTTTTAAAATATATTTATTTCTTTTATTATATTGAGAAAAGATAATTATTTTTCATTTTATACTCAACATTAATTGAGCTGAGAAAGAAAAGCATAAAACGCATTCAATGAATGCGATTTATGTGTAAGTTTCAGTCTCTTCCCATTTATTGTTGAAATTACATTATTACCCTTCCGTTTAATTTTATTTGTCTACAATTTTTGAAATTTATATATTTTTTTATCATATCGAGAAAAGATAATTATTTTTTCATTTTACACTGAACATTAATTGAGCTGAGAAAGAAAGACATAAAACGCATTCAACGAACGATTTATGAGTAAGTTTCAGTTTCTTCCCATTTATTGATGAAATGAAGTTATTACCCCTTCCGTTAAGAAAGGCATAAAATGCATTCAACGAATGTGATTTATGTGTAAGTTTCATTCTCTTTGCATTTATTATTGAAATTACGTTATTACCCTTTCCGTTTAATTTTATTTGTCCAATATTTTTAAAATATATTTATTACTTTTATTATATCGAGAAAAGATAATTATTTTTCATTTTATACTCAACATTAATTGAGCTGAGAAAGAAAGGCATAAAACGCATTCAACGAATGAGATTTATGTGTAAGTTTCAGTCTCTTCCCATTTATTGTTGAAATTACATTACTACCCCTTCCATTTAATTTTATTCGTCCAATTTTTTTAAAATATATTTATTACTTTTATCATATCTAGAAAAGATAATATTTTTTTCATTTTATACTCAACATTAATTGAACTGAGAAAGAAAAACATAAAATGCATTCAACAAATGTGATTTATGTGTAAGTTTCAGTCTCTTCCCATTTATTGATGAAATTACGTTATTACCCCTTCCGTTAAGAAAGGCATAAAACGCATTCAACGAATGCGATTAATGTGTAAGTTTCATTCTCTTCCCATTTATTGTTGAAATTACGTTATTATCCCTTCCGCTTAATTTTATTTGTCCAATATTTTTAAAATATATTTATTACTTTTATTATATCGAGAAAAGATAATTATTTTTTATTTTATACTCAACATTAATTGAGCTGAGAAAGAAAGGTATAAAACACATTCAACGAATGAGATTTATGTGTAAGCTTCAATCTCTTCCCATTTATTGTTGAAATTACGTTATTACCCCTTCCATTTAATTTTATTCGCCCAATATTTTTAAAATATATTTATTTTTTTATTTATTACTTTTATCATATCGATAAAACATAATATTTTTTCATTTTATCTTCAACATTAATTGAACTGAGAAAAAAAGGCATAAAACGCATTTAATGAATGCAATTTATGTGTAAGTTTCAACCTCTTCCCATGTAACGACATGTTCCCGTCGTTATAAAAAAGCCAATGAGGAAAGAATTGGGGTCAGAAAACTTTTTTGTAGTAGTTTGGGATTTCCTAGCCTAGTCAGATGTGGACGAAATCAGAGTCAATAAAGTCTAGAGAAATCTGGTAACAACTGGGTGATTTAATTATGATTTTGATTACATGAATAGATAGATAAGACATTAAGGAACCTGTACGACTTTACGGAATTGAATTCGGGCGAGTAGAACTCTCGAAAATGATCTTAGCGTGAACATGTGGTTTATGAATGTCAAGGGTTGAAGGTGTGTTGTGAAATGGGGGCTTGGAATTCAAATTCCAGCATTCTGTCTCCATGCATGCCGCCGTAGCAGGATAGGTCCCGCCTAGCAGGACAAATGCGACTTAAAGTCGAAAATAAACCCCAAAATCGTATTATTTTGTAATTTTTGAACTTGAGAGCTAAGGAACGAACCCGGGGCTTTTCTTGATTGTTTTCCACCATTTTTTAGGCTAAAGGTAAGGTTTTCACTCCCCGAATCCATTTTTCAATTCGTAGAACTTGGTTTCTTGGGTGATTATTATTGGGGAAGGGTTTTTGGAACTGTTTGGATGGTGAAAAAAGCCCTAATTTGGATAATGGGATCTTGTGTTGGCCTAGGGTTGATAATGTTGATTATAATCCGGGTAATTAGCCCTCGTTTATTGATCCTTGCGCTATTTGTATGTTTTTAGACCTCGAACAAGCGGGAAGAATCCGGAAAGGGAAGATTCAAGTGTCTTAGGGGATTCAAGCTTGGATTTGAGGTAGGTGATGGTTGTGATTTTCATGTTGGTGTGATATATGGTTGTAATTGCTCATTATAATGCATGTATGTATGTGAATGTTGCATTACTGATCACCCTATTCGTAAATGAGGATAATTGAATAATTGTATGCCATGAATCACCTCTTGTTGTATGATTGTTAGAATATACATTGTGATTGTGATTGTGGTTTGTTGAATGAATCGGGTGTTACGTTCCGACACACTAACTTGGATCGGTTGCCGCATTCCGGCATAGATATGGGATCGGTTGCCACGTTTCAGCATAAACATTAGATCAGTTGCCATGTTCCACCATAAACATTAGATCGGATACCACGTTCTGGTATGCTAACAGTTTGAGTGTGAGTTCCATGAGAGGACCATTGAATTGGGTTCCGTGAGAGGACCATTGAATTGTGTTGTGCATCTACTTGTTATGATTTCGTTCATATCTAATGATGATTGGTATTGGAAGACGGTATGTTGCTCTAAATTGATATATCTGTGATATGTGAGAATCGTGAAACTGTTTGTTGTTCGTAATAGTTGACTAATATTGTATATGTTCGGTATATGCTTATTTTTATAATGATTGTGGTTACTTGCATGTGTTTCACTTATTGGGATAGCCGCGTGATCCTACCAGTACACTATGGTTGTGTATTGATACTGCACTTGCTTGTTCTTTATTGAGTACAGGGTATCTTGGCGGCTATTGATAGACCTCAGCTAGGTGACTATTGAACGTGGTCGGATTCAAGGGTGAGCCAATTCTTTCAGGCTGTCATAGATCTTTCTTGTTTAAGTCTGCTCTTTTTGGACTCAGACTTTTGTTAAAGGTGTTTGTTTAGTTTCAGGGTTGTACCCCTTGTTCTTAGAGTTGTCGTTCATAGAGTTTTGGTACAATGACTTTCAGGTTCTAGAGGTTGAATTTCCACATTAGTTTGGTTAGTTGTTTGTTATAAACCTTGGGAGTTTATGGGGACTCCATTTTTATTGTCATTTAAACATGCTTCTGTATCTTTAAAGCCTTAGTTTTCATAAAATTTGTTAGTTTGGGTTGTAGTAATGGTTCTCCCACTGGAGGGTTAGTGTGGGTGTCAATCACGACGGTCTAGGTCGTGACAAAGTTAGTATCAAAGCCCTAGGTTCGTTGATCTCATTGTACCAAAATGAGTCTAATAGAGTTTTGCGGAACGGTACGATGACGTCCGTACTTTTCTTCGAGAGGCTATAAGACTTTAGGAAAAACTCACTTCTTTCTACTCCTTCGTGCTATGACTTGAATCCAATTGGTATCTGGGTGATACAAATTGGTATATTTCCTTCTTCACTCTATGGTCTGAACTAGAGCAACAAAAGTGGTAACACCATCACTAGCAAGAGAGTATGTGTATAGACTACTGCCGGTTGAATAGGGTCGCCATTCAGAACAATGAGTCATTGCCTCGGATAAATGACCTTTTTGACCAGTTGCAAGGTGCATCAGTTTTCTCTAAGATTGATTTAAGGTATTGTTACCATCAGTTAAAGATTGAGGCGGTTAAAACTCGAACCAAGTTCTATGATAAAAATTAGCAGTTTTGTGGGGCTTGCTAGCTACTATTGTCGCTTATGGTATAAGTTGAGTCCAATTGGTATCTCAACAAAGTGAACTAGATGTCGTAGTCCCAGCTGAAGGAAAACAAACAAGTTAATTGGAACTGAGAATGTTTCAATTGGTATCTGGCATTAAGGGGCCGTATAAGGCATAGATTATCGATAATGATCGTCTATGGAACAAATGATTAAATAATTTGGACTTGTCTGTAATTTGTAATTGCTTGAGTGTCGTGAAACTTGTTGTGAAAAGAAAGTCATCACGAGATTAGGTACAAGGGTCTAGATAAATTACGATGTGGTTCGTAAATGAGAAATCTAGATGTGTGTTACGAACAACTGATAACCGTGTGAGAGTCTAGGTGTATCCTAGGGATGTGTGTGTGGTAGTGTTGAAAAAGGATTCTAAAGTGCGTACTTCGTTGAGTTGATTGGGGGGTAGACAATGATTTTCCTAGCTAAAGGGATTTTCTTAAATGCCTAGTTATAGTCAGGAAATCTAGGGGAAATATAGAAAAGAGAGGAATCCCAAAAATTATTGGCAGAGGTTTTGTTTTCATCAGGGCCGCTAGGGCGGGATTTTCCCCGCCACGGCGAGACCACCAGTGCAGAATTTCTCTAGCTAGAGCGGGACAAGGCGAGACATAATCTCAGCCCTGTCTCCCCTATTTTCCCCTAGTCACAATTATGGACCCTGAATCGTACCCAAACTAACCCCCGTGATCCAATCAGTGCTCAACAATCAAGGATAGACTATAAAACCTTGTAATAAATTGAATGTTGTCAAAAACAACAGAAAAATTGGCATTCATGCGATTACAAAAATAAAAGGGGTGTGCAAAATTTTCTAAGTGTGAATTTTGGTTGATTTCGGTTGCCTTTTTGGGGCATGTAGTTCAAGGGAAGGGACAATGGTAGATCCCCAAAAGGTTGAAGTAGTCAGGAATTGGGTCCGGCTCAGTTTTGTGACTAAAATTAAGAGTTTTGTGGGGCCCGCTAGCTACTATCGTCTCTTGTGAAGGGATTAAGGTCAAATTTGCAGATTCAAGTTTATCGGTGACAGCATTCAAGAAGTTTTGGTAAGGGGTGGTTAGATAATAAATATCATTTCTTTGGAAAATGCATTTAGTATTGTTGTCATAACATATATGGGTTGTTTAGCGAATGATGAAATTAAGTTATGTCATTTCAGGTTCGAAGTTATACTACAATTTCATGGATTATTTGTATATTTAGAAGAGGTCAAGATACAAATGCTCCAATAACAGCAAGGTTTACTTGGTTAAGTTATTTAGTGTGTTACAGTCGTGGAGAAACTAGGCATATGAGGAGGAAATCAGTGAGGTCGTGGAGGCCGGGGAAATGGTAATGCGGGTAGAGGAGTAGTGCATCCGGGTAAGGAGGTTGCCCGTCAAGATGACAGGGCTCAGTTTTATGTTTTTTCGGGTAAGACCGAGTTTGAGGGTGTGATGCAGTGATCACAAGTGCTACTCTTGTCTGTGCCCGGATGGCAATTATTTTGTTTAATCCGGGTTCTATTTATTCATATGTGTTAGTTCAACTGCCTTGGGATTTGATGTGGTTTGTGATATACTTGATGCCCCCATCCATGTTTCTACCCCAGTTCAAGAGTCAGTTATAGTCACCCTTGTATATCGTGTTTGTCCTGTTGTGTTTAGGGATTTTCAGACTTGGGTTGATTTGGTTATGTTGGACATGACTGACTTGATATAATCTTAGGCATGACTTGGTTGTCCCCCTATTATATCGGGCTTAATTGTAATACTAAGACGCTAACTCTAGACATCCCAAGTAGGGAAAGATTAGAGTGGAAAAGAGTGTACAAGCCTAAGCTAGCTAAGATCATATCCTCCATTCGGGCTAGGAAACAGGTAGGGCAGGGTTGTTTGGCTTATTTGGTTCATGTTCGGGGTATTGAGGTTGAGTCTCTCTCTATTGAGTCCTCGATTGAGTCTATTCTTGTGGTATCTGAGTTTTAAGGAAGTGTTTCCTACGGATTTGCCTGGTATGCCTTGATATAGAGATATAGATTTCTGCATTGACATGAAAACTGACACTTGCCCCATTTTCATCCCTCCGTATTGTATGGCTCCAGCAGAATTAAGAGAGCTTAAGGCTCAAATCCAAGATCTTCTTGATAAAGGGTTCATCTATCGTAGTGTTTCCAAGTGGGGTGCTCCTGTCTTGAGTGTTAAGAAGAATGAGGGTAGTATGAGGACTGATGATTTTATCTTAATCCATAAGGGAGTGGATTAATACCAGAATGACAAGTTTATGGATAAAGAAAGTTCCATTGAGTATACTTGGGTGAAGGAAATTGAAGATTTTAGTAAGAAAGTGTGTACCAAGATTGGGTTAATCCTTTAAATTTGATGAGTATACCTGAGTTTAAGGTGTCTTGTTGATGAAAGGTTGGCCTCGTAGTGATAGTCAGGGCTGATTGAGCATAATGATGATAAAAGTTCGTGGTGAATTGTGATGGGATACAAGTATATGATGAGATTGTTGATTAAGGGAATTTGGTATAGTAATTACGGCTTGCGAATATCTAAGGTTGTGGTTTTCTAATATTTTGTAAGTAAAGTGGTTGTATAGAAAGTTTATAGAGATGGTGAGACATCACTCGAATCGAATTTTAAAGAGCTAGAGTCATAATGAAAAAAAATAATGCAATGTAGTACAGCCTTTAGAGAGAGGCGAGAGCAAGAATATTTTATTTGATTGCAAAAACTAAAGAGATATCTTCAGAAGGGTAGATAATTGGGTTCAGAGACGCGTGATTTCATTCGTTTTGATGTGGCTATGGAAATAGTGTTACAAGTCCGTCAGATTGGTTAAAAACTATTGAAAAGGACTTGAGAAAGGAGTGTACAAACATTAGCTCGAGTGTGATGATAAGTGCTTAGTTCTTGTTTTGAGTTACTTAATGAGTACGATTGAATTTTAGCGAAGGATATTGTAAGATCGATGGAAATGCAATCAATGATAAGCGAAGATTTATGAATTCATAAGAATCTTCAAGGTACAAGCTAATGTTGATAGATAAGGGGATTGTGTTATACAGTTGAATTTACAATTCAAATTTTTCATTGTGAGTTTACATTCGTAGTGATGTCTTTTGTCAAGGTATGAATTTGGCAAGGTGAGAAACGATCAATTGTATCTGGTATTGAGCATTTGAAAAGACTTACACCTGGGGTGAGTCGTAAGTTTACTATTATTTATTGTTAAGTACCTAAGAAAGGTTTCATTTTTAAAAGTATTGGTTTCTAGTAAGGTAAAAGGTCGGAGTGTTTATGATGGTTGTTAGTGTTGTGAGTATGATTCACTAGCTATGCTCTAGTGTGTTTTCACTTTTGTGGGTGGATCCCTAGTGGTGGATCAGGGGTACCAAATCCTGCGATGTTCTCTTGGTTGAGTGGGAAAATTGGGAAGATTTGGTTATTTCTAATGACATAATTGGTGTTCTCTTGGAGTTGTTAAAGTATTTTAGTGGTTCTACATGTACCACATTGCTTATCAGAATTTATAGATGAGCTACCATGTGTATTTGTGGTTGTCCGATAATCTTAATATTCCTCTAGTCGTCGAGGTCATGTATCGATTTTGTGAAGGTGTTCAATTGGTTAGTTTGAGGTTGAAGATGTGAGACCTTTGAGAGTTGATTTGGTGAAAGATGTTCAGGGTAAGGTGAGAAGTATCCAATCTAAGCTTCTACTAACCCAGAATCGACACAAAAAGTATATGGGACAAGTATCCCCAGTTATTCGACGATTCAGATACTACTCTATTCTTGCTTCAGCCAGTCTTTCCTAATTGATCACTCAGGGACGAGTGATGGGTAAATTGATATATATTGTAAAAACCTGTTCCCGCGTTATAGAAAAGCCAATGGGAAAAGAATTGGGGTCAGAAAACTTTTTGGTAGTAGCGTGGGATTTCCTAGCCAAGTCTAAATTTGAAAAAAATCGGAGTCAGTAAAGTCTAAGGAAATCTGGTAACAACTGGATAATTTAATTATGATTTTGATTACATGAATAGATAGCTAAGACGTTAAGGAACCCGTATGACTTTACGAATTGAATTCGGGCGAGTAGAACTCCGGAAAATGATCTTAGCATGAACGGGTGGTTTTTGAATGTCAAGGGTTGAAGGTGTGTTGTGAAATGGGGGATTGAAATTCAAATTCCAGCATTCTATCTCCGTGCATGCCGCCGTAGCGGGATGGGACCCGCCGTAGCGGGATGGGTGCGACTTAAAGTAAAAAATAAACCCCAAAATCATATTATTCTACAATTTTCGAACTTGAGAGGAAAGGAACGAACCCAGGGCTTTTCTTGACTATTTTCCACTATTCTTGAGGCTAAAGGTAAGGTTTTCACTCCCTGAATCCATTTTTCAATCCATAGAACTTGATTTCTTGGGTGATTATTGTTGGGGAAAGGTTTTTGGAACTGTTTGGATGGTAGGAAAAGCCCTAATTTAGGTAATAGGATCTTAGGTTGGCCTAGGGTTGATAATGTTGATTATAATCCGGGTAATTAGCCCTCATGTATTGATCCTTGCGTTAATTGTATGTTTTTAGACCACGAACAAGCGCGAAGAATTAGAAAAGGGAAGATTCAAGTACCTTTGGGGATTCAAGGTAGGTGATGGTTGTGATTTCATGTTTGTGTGATATATGGTTGTAATTGCTCATTATAATGCATATATGTATGTGAATATTGCATTATTGATCACCCTATTCGTAAATGAGGATAATTGAATAATTGTATGTCATGAATCACCTCTTGTTGTATGATTGTGAGAATGGACATTGTGATTGTGGTTTGTTGAATGGATCGGGTGTTACTTTCCGACACACTAACTTGGATCGGTTGCCACATTCCAGCATAAACATGGGATCGGTTGCCACGTTTTGACATAAACATTGGATCGATTGCCACGTTCCAACATAAACATTGGATCGAGTACCACGTTTCGGTACGCTAACAGTTGGAGTGTGGGTTCCATGAGAGGACCATTGAATTGGGTTTCATGAGAGGACCATTGAATTGTGTTGTGTATCTACTTGTGATGATTTCATTCATATCTAATGATGATTGATATTGGAAGACAGTATGTTGCTCTAAATTAATATAACTGTGATATGTGAGAATCGTGAAACTGTTTGTTGTTCGTAATAGTTGACTAATATTTTATATGTTCGGTATATGCTTGTTTTATAATGATTGTGGTTACTTGAATATATTTCACTTATTGGGATAGCCACGTGATCCTACCAGTACATTGTGGTTTTGTACTGATACTGCACTTGCTTGTTCTTTGTTGAGTACAGGGCATCTTCAAGCGGCTATTGATAGACCTCAGCTAGGTGACTATTGAGCGTGATCGGATTCAAGGGTGAGCCAGTTCTTTCAGGCTGTCATGGATCTTTCTTGTTTAAGTCCACTCTTTTCAGACTCAAACTTTTGTTAAAGGTGTTTGTTTTGTTTCGGGGTTATACCCCTTGTTCTTAGACTTGTCGTTCATAGTGTTTTGGTATAATGATTTTCAAGTTCTAGGGGTTGAATTTCCGCATTAGTTTGGTTAGTTGTTTGTTGAGAAAATGGTCTAAAACCCCCCAACCTATACCCGAAATCTCAACTACACACTCCAACTTCACTTGTGTCCTATCACCCCGCTGGACTATTTAAAAATGAAATAAATAACCACTTAAAACGGTATAACCACTCATGTGTCTTGTGGTGAAACACACGCACTTGACACATGTTTTTCACCAATTAATTTTTTAAAATTATTTTTTCTCCTTCTTCTTTATCCTTTCTTCCTCAATTATTTTTCAACCTTAATTCTTTGTGAAAGTTTCGATTTAAAATAATTTAAAGGGATTTGAATCCAACTTGGGAGATTTTATTTTTTTTATTGACGATTTAATTACCTAGTGTAGTTGTAGAGAAATGTTGCCTCCTCCTCCATCATTTTCTTCAACCCCGCCGCTAAAAAGATCGATATCACCGCCACCATCTCCCCCTCCACCTCCACGACCCCTAAATGTTTTACGAGGAATAAACTATGATCTAATCATTTCAGGTTAACTTCCACAATATCTCTTAGTCATAGGAGTTTTTTTTTTCAAAAACAGATGAGGGATTTTGAATAGAGATCTAGAAGCCAAATGATTTTTGAGGAGTTTAAGAAAATGGATGAATGCGGCGGCGAATTTTGAATAGAGTTCTAATTCTTGGTTTCCGCCTTTATCACCTTCCATCTCTTCACCATTAACTCTTTCACTTTCTTCACCTGCTCAAAGTTCTAATCCAAAAAATACTTGTTGTCTTGTCAATGAATTGAATACAAAGTTTAGTCTTCTATAACAAATAAAGTTAATCTAAACCCTCTTTAGTATATAAAGTAGTTGAATTTATATTCAACAGTAAAAAAAAAGTATCTTTCTTCAAAAAGTTAAGAACATTGTTATGTAAAGACACAAAATCTTATCAAGAGAAGAAAAAGTTTGATGGATTGGTTTAGATTGCAAATTAATTCTTTACAAAGATTAAGAATTAATCAGGAGATGAATTCCAAAAAGGTTGCCGGAAAATCTTCAAACTCCGACCATGGCAAAATTTAGATAATAAGAAAGAGAAAGAAAATAATGAAAAAAAGAAAGAGAAAAAACGATCAAAAAGAAAATAAAAAAGAGCAAATAGTCAGCTCACTCTCTCAAAGAGAGTGAATGCACTCTCTGTGCCAACTCAGCATTGCAGGAGTTATTTATTTCATTTTTAAATAGTCCAGGGGGTGATGGGACACCCGTAAAATTGAAGTGTGCAGTTGAGATTTCGGGTATAGGTTGAAGGGGTTTTGGACCATTTTCTCGTTGTTTGTTAAAAATCTTGGAGTTTATGGGGACTCCATTTTTATTATCATTTAAACATGCTTCTCTATCTTTAAATGCCTTAGTTTTCACAAAATTTGTTAGTTTGGGTTGTAGTAATGGTTCTCCCACCGGAGGATTAGTGTGGGTGCCAATCACGACGGTCTGGGTCGTGACATCCCATTTATTGATGAAATTACGTTATTACACCTTACGTTAAGAAAGGGATAAAACGCATTCAATGAATGTGATTTATGTGTAAGTTTCATTCTTTTCTCATTTATTGTTGAAATTACGTTATTACCCCTTCCGTTTAATTTTATTTGTCCAATATTTTTAAAATATATTTATTACTTTTATTATATCGAGAAAAGATAATTATTTTTTCATTTTATACTCAACATTAATTGAGCTGAGAAAGAAAGGCATAAAACGCATTCAACGAGATTTATGTGTAAGTTTCAGTCTCCTCCCATTTATTGTTGAAATTATGTTATTACCCCTTCCGTTTAATTTTATTCATCCAATATTTTTAAAATATATTTATTACTTTTAACATATCGAGAAAAGATAATATTTTTTCATTTTATACTCAACATTAATTAAACTGAGAAAAAAGACATAAAACGCATTCAACGAATGCGATTTATGTGTAAGTTTCAGTCTCTTCCCATTTATTGATGAAATTACGTTATAACCCCTTCCGTTAAGAACGACATAAAACTCATTCAACGAATGCAATTTATATGCAGTCTCTTCTCATTTATTGTTGAAATTACGTTATTAGCCCTTTCGTTTAATTTTATTTGTCCAATATTTTTAAAATGTATTTATTTCTTTTATTTATTACCTTTATCATATCGAAAAAAGATAATTATTTTTTATTTCATACTCAGCATTAATTGAGCTGAGAAAGAAAGGCATAAAACGCATTCAATGAATGCGATTTATATGTAAGTTTCAGTCTCTTCTCATTTATTGTTGAAATTACGTTATTACCCCTTCCGTTTAATTTTATTTGTCCAATATTTTTAAAATATATTTATGTCTTTTATTTATTATTTTTATCATATCAAGAAAAAATAATTATTTTTTCATTTTATACTCAACATTAATTGAGAAGAAAGACATAAAAAGCATTCAACGAATACGATTTATGTGTAAGTTTCAATCTCTTCCATTTATTATTGAAATTGCGTTATTACCCCTTCCGTTTAATTTTATTTGTCCAATATTTTTTTAAATATATTTTATTTCTTTTATTTATTACTTTTGATCATATCGAGAAAAGATAATTACTTTTTTTCATTTTATACTCAACACTAATTGAGCGGAGAAAGAAAGGCATAAAACGCATTCAACGTATGAGATTTATATGTGAGTTTCAGTCTCTTCTCACTTATTGATGAAATTACGTTATTACCCTTTCCGTTAAGAAAGGCATAAAATGCATTCAACGAATGCGATTTATGTGTAAGTTTCATTATCTTCCCATGTATTATTGAAATTACGTTATTACCCCTCCCATTTAATTTTATTTGTCCAATATTTTTAAAATATATTTATTTCTTTTTATCTCAAAGAAAGTGAAATTTCACTTCAATTTCTCTCAAAATTCTCACTTGTCCAAGAAACCCCACCTCATATTTACATATGGATCCAGCTCCTCTCCATTTTTCCCAAGTTCCTATTTGGATTAATGACACATGGCATAGGTTAAAATAAATGGCTAAGATTTAATTTTCCAAAGTAAATCTCTAACCATGATTTAACTAATAAATATATTATATATTTAATTTTAAAAATTACTATAACCCCACAATCTTAACAACATATTATCTTTCACATGGAAGGTATAATTACTTAACTATCCAATATTCTTTCAAATGATTGGATAATAGATTTAGGAGCATCACACCATATTACTCACATACATAAGAAGATTTTTGATGAAATAAAGAAGTGAAGTACATGAGGTACCTACAGGGACTCACATGATTTGTGGTGCAGTGGTGGAACTACTTCATCAAGACTTCATCAGGTCTTGAGTTCGAACCCTGGATATAGAGAAAATTCTATTGGGAGCACCACCCCGAATGGGACCTGCAGTGGGCGATCCGAATTTAGTCGAAACTTCTATGCGGGTTCCGGACACTAAATAGAAAACCAAAAATAAATACTAGTGGGGTAAATGTCAGATCACACATACAAGAACAACACTGATACTCAAAAATCATAAACTCAAGAATGTTCTTTATAAGCCAGAACTTAAATTTAATCTTATGTCTGTCTCAAAGCTCACAAGAGATCTTTGTTGTTCAGTGAGCTTTTACCTAGAGTTTTGTGTTTTCTAGGGCCTTTACAATGGAAAGATGATGGCGATTGGTAAAGAAAAAATGGGCTATACCTGTTGAAGATTTATGATCAGGGGCGGATCTATTAAGGAGCCGGGGGGTGCCACGCCACCCCCCGACTTCGACGGAAACTCTACATATACATAGGTATATATATATAATATTTATATAAATATAAAGCGTGGCACCCAGTGAATAAAATTGGCTTGTGGTGCCATGGTTGGAGGTCAACTTTAGATGGCTAATGTTGCTGGTTCGAATCCCATTTGTACCTATTCTTTTTGAGAAATTTGCTGCAAATATTTTTAAGGAAAAAAGGCTCAAGCACCTTTTTTAAGGAAAAAAGTTGGCACATTATTTTTTTTTATAATTGTTTTGACTTAAATTAAATTAATTATACTATTACTCCTTTGACTTTTCTTTTATTTGATTAAATACAAATAAAAGTTCTCTCTCTTCAACTATTTCCAAACCCTTATTACTCAAAGTTTCAACTTTCCCAAAATTTTCAATGCCCCATTCCAAACCCAAATCACTTGTTGTCGTTGCCTCCCGCCTCCCGCCGCCCGTCTTAGCATTCCGTACAACGGCTAAGCCTCATTTGGGTGCTATTGTTTTCACTTTTGTCCATCCATCCACAACCTTCTATAGATTGTAAGTTTGTAACTCTATTTTTGTAAGATTTTTTTATTTCTATTTCTTGAGTTCTTTCAAGTTTAAATGAGTGATGATTGATTATTTGATTTTATATTAGACAAGAGCTTTGATTTTACTTTGATATTCTAAATTTCTAATGAACATTGTAAGACATTATTGGTTAAAAATTGTGTGATATGAAGCATGTTAATTTGAATTAACTATGACTTACCCTATTAAATTTGAATTAATTGTGAGTTAAATTAAATTTTAATTTTTGTAGGAAAGTGTTCAGTGTTCTAGTTTTGTGAATTGAGATGGAGAAGTTTCTTGCGAAATTTAATCATTCTCAAGCAAGTTCTAGTACGAATGGCAATCCTTCTAGTCTTATAGATGACCTTAATTTAGATTCACTTGAAGCCGATCCAGGAAAAAGAGTACCAATTGCTCACTATAATAACCCTCGAATAAAGGATGAAGTGAGGAAACATTATATTCAAAAAGGGCCTTGTCAACCTCAAATGGATTCATATCCTCCAACTAAAATTGGAAAAAGAGTGCGTCAGTTTTGTAAAATTTGGTTTGAAGGTCCATATTCTAAATGGTTGGAGTATAGTGTGGAGAAAGATTATGTGTATTGTCTATGTTGTTATTTATTCAAAGATGATTTTTTCCATGGAAGTACAAGTGAGTTTTACACAAAAACGGGTTTTAGGAGTTGGAATAGGGCACTTGAAAGATTCCGTAAACATGTTGGTGATGTTAATAGTATTCATAACAAATGTTTCAACAAGATGCTAGATTTGTCAAATCATCATCAATCAATTCAAGTTGTTATTGATAAGCATTCTCAAAAGGTAAAAAATGAGTATCGAATGCGTTTGGAAGCCTCAATTGATGTGTCAAGACTTCTTTTGCAATATGGATTACCTTTTCGAGGTCACGATGAAAGTGAATCTTCAATTAATCAAGGCTTCTTTCTAGGATTATTGCGATGGCATGGGGACAAACATCCGGATGTGGGAAAAGTGATATTAGAAAATGCCCCACAAAATGATACTTTGACTTGTCCTATGATTCAAAAAGATATTGCCAACGCTTGTGCAAAAGAAACATTGAAAGCAATAATTGGGGACTTGAATGGAGATTACTTTGGTATATTAGTTGATGAGTCTAAAGACATCTCTCACAAAGAACAAATGGCTCTTGTTTTGCGTTTTGTTAATAAGAATGGTGAAGTAGTTGAACGATTTATCGGTCTTGTCCATGTTAGTGATACATCGGCGTGTTCATTGAAGAAAGCGATTTATTCTTTGCTTTCCGTTCACTCACTAAGTCCATCCAAAATACGTGGACAATGTTATGATGGGGCAAGTAATATGAAAGGAGAGATAAATGGGCTCAAAACTTTGATTATGAAAGATAGTCCATCGGCATATTACATTCATTGTTTTGCTCATCAATTGCAACTAACACTAGTGGCTATTGCTAAAAAACATTTGGATGTTGAAGATTTTTTTGATAATGTTAGTAATGTGTTGAATGTTGTTGGAGGATCTTTCAAGCGTAGAGACTTACTTCGTGATCACCAAGCCAAAAAGTTAGAGCAATTATTTGAATCCGGTGAAGTTCAAAAAGGCCAAGGATTACATCAAGAACGTGGGCTTCAAAGACCAAGTGATACTCGTTGGGGATCACATTTCAAAACTTTAGATAGCTTTATTGTTATTTTCTCATCTATTGTTCATGTTCTTGAAATGATTGAACTTGAAGGGTCCACATCAAGTGATAGAAATCAAGCGGAGTATCTTTTGACAAAGATTAAAACATTTAAATTTATTTTTGTGCTTCACTTGATGTTGAAAGTGTTGGCAATGTCAAATGAGTTGAGTATGATTTTACAAAAAAAAAATCAAGATATTGTTAATGCCGTGGAGTTTCTTAATATTACAAAGAAAAGATTGCAAGATATGAGGGAAAATGGATGGGAATCTTTGTTGCATGATGTTTCCTCATTTTGTGATGTGCATGATATCTTGATTCCCAAATTGGATGAGTCTTATTTTCCCGGAAAGTCAAAACGTAAGTCTTCGGGTGTTAGTTATGCGCACCACTTGTGTGTTGAAGTCTTTTTTGTTGTTATTGATGTGCAACTTCAAGAGCTTAATGACCGTTTTGATGTAGTGAGTAGTGATTTGCTTCTTGGGATGGGTAGCTTGAATCCGGTCAATTCTTTCTGTAATTTTGACAAAGGTAAAATCATGACTTTAGCAAAGTGTTATCCAAGTGAGTTTGATGATGGAAAAATTCGAGATTTGAGCTACCAACTTGATACTTTCATTATTCATATGCGAAGTGGTAATCCCAAGTTCTCCAACTTGCAATGAATTCGTGATTTGGAGAAGGCATTGGTTGAAGCAAATCTTGTGGAGACTTATTCACTTGTTTATTTACTTGTAAAGTTGACTTTGATTTTACCTGCTACGACTACTGTGGAGAGAGCATTTTCGTCAATGAAGCACATAAAAAACGAAGTGCGGAATAGTATTGGTAATCAATATTTAAATGATTGTCTAGTGTGTTACATAGAGCGTGATGTATTTAGAAATGTTAGTAATGATGTCATTATCGATCGTTTTCAGAATATGAAAACTCGTCAAGGGCAATTGTAAATGAATGATGAATATTTATAATATTAGTAATATTATTGAAAGTTTTAACTTTGTTAACTTCATGCTTTTAGTGTGGAGTGTAGATTTGTAATATCTTATTATTTATATTTTATTGATTGATTAATGATATATATCGAAAAGACGAATAATTTAATCAAATATAAAATTAATTTAATCGATAAGTCTATTTGGCACCCACGGACTCTAAATCCTGGATCCGCCACTGTTTATGATCCAGTATACATCATTGCAAAAGTACGATCAAGGAGATAAAAGATGGAATAATATGGCATATAAGACTAGAACATCCTTCTGCAACTGCTATAGAGCATATAACAGCCATAAGAGTAGGGGAGTACAACACTCATGTGAAGTATGTCCACTAGCAAAACAAACAAGGTTAAAATTTTGTGCTGTAGTTAACACTCCTCTAGTAGTATTTTCCAATTAATACATGTAGATATGGAGACCATATAAAACTCCTACTTATAATAGAAATAATTTTTTTTGCTAAAATGATCCTTGTAGATAAACTTGGCATGTATGGTCCAAGATTAAAGTGAAATGATTATGAGCTACTATATATCATAAGGTTTCTTGTTATCATGATCAGTTGAGAGTGTTTGATTGTCTCTGTTTTGCTAGCTCCTTATCAAAGGGAAATAAGTTCGATGTTGGAGCCAATAAAACAGTGTTTATTGGATACTCAGAACACAAGGGTTATAGACTATATGATCTTGAATCTAGATAAGTTCTTGATCAGCAGAGAATCTCTGCCAGAGATGTATCTTTCAGAGAAGATATCTGCCCTTTCAAAGGGTTGCAAGGAGCGGAAGTTGTTATATTCCTGATACTTCACCAACAGTGTGTCCCTATGATATGCGTATGTGTGAAGTGTCAATGTCAGCTATCCATGAGGGTGTTGTTGAGCATCCAGTTGCCTCATTGGATCCAGCAGCAGAGACAGTGCCACTAGGGGAGGTAGCTCCTGAACCAGCTCACATCACACAACAGCACCAGTAACCAATGCATGCTACAGACCTAGTGCCTACTGCTATCTTTGGACCTCAGCAGGAGGGGAGAAGGACAAATAGAGCAGTTAAACCTATTATCTGGTTGAAGGATTATGTGACCACTAAGAATCCATCTGCAGTTTCTATCTACTCAATGGTTGATGTCCTGACCTATGATACTATGTCTCCTGCATACTAATCTTTTGAGCAGGCATTTTCCAGTCATGTAGAGCCCAAGAGTTCTAAAGAAACTGTTACAGCTACAAAATAGATTCCGTCAATGCGACATCAGATTGACGCTTACCAGAAAACAATACTTGGGAGCTAGTACATCTGCCTGTTGGTAAGCATGTTATAGGGTCGAAATGGGTGTATAAGATCAAATACAATGCAAATAGTGATGTGAAAACCTGCAAGGCTAGACTAGTGGCAATTGATTATAATAAACGAGAGGGACTAGGTTATCATGATACTTTTTTTCCTATGGACAAAATGCTGTCAGTTAGGACTGTTATCAGCATAGCAGAAGCCAAGAACTATGAATTGTCACATAGACGTTAGTAATGCATTCCTACAAGGAGACCTATATGAAGAGAAGAGGTATTTATTAAATTGCAACAAAGCTTCCAAGTTCGGGGAGACCAGAGAATTTGCAGAATAAAAAAGTCTCTCTATGGCTTTAAACATGCCTCAAAATAGCGGAACATTAAGCTAACTAATGCACTTATAGAGGGTGGTTATCAACAGAGTGATTATGATCATTCATTTTTTATCCAGAAGACTGGTTCAGACATTTTATCCTAATTTACGTGGATAATATCCTTATCACCGGGAGCAATCAGGAGTCAATTCGACAAGCAAAGGATACTCAAGGTCAAGGACATAGGCCAGTGGAGATGCTTTCTTGAAATTAAAGTGTTGAGATCATCTAAAGGTGTCCTCCTCAACCAGAAGTATGCGCTTGAGTTGATCTCTAAAGTTGGTTCTAGTAGAGCTAAGCTAATTATAACACCTTTGAAGCTTAATAAAAAGCTCACTACTGTAGAATATGACATTCAAGTGAGAATAGTTGATGATCCAAAATTAGTTTATACACCAGCTACAGATGTTGGTTCAAAAGTTGTTATATATGACATTCATGTAGGTATCCAATCAGTTCATGCAAAAACCCACACGCTCACACATAGATGTTGCACTAAGGGCGGTAAGGTTGCACTTCAAATTGTTCCTAATCCCATATTCCATGAGAGTTTTCCAAACACATTGAGATAGGTTGTTACTTCGTTAGGGGAAAATTCAAGTCGGAATGGTTATACCTTCTCTTAAATAATAAGTTTCTTAAAAATGACGAAAATAATTTCTTTCATGGAGGTAGGTAAAACAAGTTGTATAAGTGATATTCAAAGTTAATTGTCTCTTCCCCACCAACCCAACATCTCAGACCCCCACTCAATGACATCCCACCCCCAACCCCCACAGCCCACACCATCCCACCCTCATATTGCTTTGCTAGATTACATATTAATCCTCTTGTGATAATACTTTTTTGCTTACTTCCAGGTTTTATTTTTGCCGCTGGATGAACTACCAACTATGTAATTAGGTTCCCAACTAATAATTATACATATACCTAATGGATTTCTCAATACAAATACAAGATCTGCACAAAAGTTAATTAGATCACCCCTGCCACCATATGGACTCTGTGGTATCAAAGAATGGTAAGACAGCTCTCAATGAATTTGCAACTTAATCTCTCATAAGAATGTAAGAGGTCAAACTATCCTTCGAAAATGTGTCAAGACAATCATCGTAGGGCCAGTGTCATGCCAACATAAACAATAACAATTAGTCCCTTCAGAGACATCGATAAATTTGGAATAATACTGAAAAGGTTAACTTGACATACACACAAGAATGACAAGCACAAATCAAGAAAAGGTCCAAATAAACTGTAACAAATATTTACAAAGCAAGGAAGGTTTGGTAAAATCAGCAGGTCATTTGCTGGTCAAAATTGCATTTACATCAACATCAGAGTGGAGAGAACTGTCAAGATGACCCAAAAAGATAATAACTCATGTCACCACAAATAGAAACAAACCGTGATGCATGCCATAATGCCTCCTAATATATAAAGTCTATCTAACCTGCTCTCATTTCTCATTTTTTCTTCCCGTAGCTCACTTTGCACCTTTGAGTACAGTTGGCATGATTCAAGCGCCTCGTCATAATTTTTGCTCCGCTTACAGCTCAACGCTTCCTTGAGGACAAGCAAACTGTTTCTACCATTTAGATGTGCACCTTCCATATCGCCCACTTGCATGCTTAGTTCTGTCAGTTTGAGAGTTGTCGGCACGCCTCCCTCTTCTGTGTAGCTCACTCTGAACTTCATAAGCACGATACACTCCACAGCTTGACAAGGAAGAATGTCCTTGGCAGGAAGAACTGAACCGAACCGAAGCAGGAAGTCCTTATCTGTTGGCCAGTGTCTTTGCCCTCCAAGAGGACTCCAGCTTGAGAGATTAGCAGCTTGTTTTATTTTGGTATTCACAACAATCCAACTAAGGCGTATTCCATCCCTGAGCTCTTGCCAGAGCTTACCATCTTTCCTCTCTTTCTCCATAGATGTAATTGGAGGCAATCCATCAGAAACTGATAGAGTAACTTCACCTGCATGTTCATCATCTCTAGTAGAGTACGTGAAAAGATCAATTCGAAATGGACAGCTGTAAAACCAATGTGGGAACCCATTTGCATTAGGAATGCCCCAAAGAACTTTCGAGCATATTGTTTTATCTTTGTATCTTACATCGACAACAGAGACAAAATCTGATGGAGCAACAATTTCAATTTCATCCATGTCACCATAATATTCAGCTTCAGTCAATTCTTCAGGATACTCGAGGTATTCATTCCATCGACATTCAGGCACTTCCTTGTTCACGATAAGGGGGAAGCAATCAGCATAAAATTTTTTAAATCCACCAATAGAAGATATTAAACTTCTGACGTCATCCCTGTTGGTTGAAGGCCACATGGAAGAGCATACATTTTCCCAAAGCTTCTCTTCCTTGGAAATCGAGCAGAACGCTTCACAGGCACAGGCAGCACTAGCCAAAGTTGCACCATCAAGACGCCTAAGTATGTCGTAGAACAGATCACTACTTAAGGATCCCTTGCTTTCAGCAGATGTAACTGATGTGGCCATAATTCTCAGGTCATCTGAAATAAAACCAGATACCGAAGATTAAACAGTGACAAAGGCAGGCAAGCCTATTCATAACCAGGAACAGTATCTGCCATCTCAACGCCAAAAGTAGTCCATCCTTGCTCATACTTCTAAAGGCAGAGACATCTCCAACTTGATTTTTATTTTTTGATTTTTTTTGGATTGGTAAAGGTACAATTTCATTGATGAAGCAGCTGTAAGATGGTGCTGAATACATACAGCAAAAAACACAAGAATACATTCCTTACTTCTGAAGAGAGCTAATAAAATCTAAATTCCTATGAACACCATAATGAAAGCAAAAGAATACACAATTAAACTTGATTTTGCTAATCTGCTCTTTCCTTGTCTCAAAACATCATAAATTCATTTATTTCCAAATTGTCCACTATATACAAGGCATTATGGTTTCCCATGTTTTCCTTGGCTATTCAGCGGTTATTTTCAAAATACAGGGAGAAAGAAGCTACGTCCACGGGTTATCAAGAAAAAGAAAGGGCACATGCATCCTAGAACATATATTTCAACTGTCTTTGACTTCCCACTTCCAGTATATTTGTGCATCAAAAGTAGACAATATGTATTAAAAAAGATCCATGAAGCTTTCACTTATTCAATTAGATTAGAAATAGCTGATGTACCTTGCTAGCTTACCAGAAGCTCAAGATAGAGCAACTTTTATGATGGTTTAATCTAGGATGCAATACAATACTCCAGACATGTATGTGATTTCATAAACAATATGTAAATCTAAGAAAACAGCAGTACTTTAGACTCTATTATAAATGTAATTTCACAAATTTTACTTCAGATCCTGTTAGCCACTCTAGTAATCTTACATAGGACGAAATAAGCTCAGAAGAAAAGATGGCTGGTTACATAAAATTTTAGATTACTATCCTCTTTCTTCTAGCGCGAAACAATGTCCATTTTCTTGGAAAATATAGTTCTTGATACTTAACAATAGAATTACAGGGGACCAAATTGTGTATTTTTAAAACTAGGGATTAATTTCGATTCTTAAAAATGCACAACCATAGCTGTTGGGATCCTATGAAGCACCATACTGAAGTTCGATACAAACACCCAACCGTATGTACCTTGTAACAATCAATGTGTGAATTTCATCTGTATCTTAAAATTCTGGCAGGCAGTATTTCTATTACTTATATGAGATGTTTGTGATTCTGAATTTTCTTGAGTAACATAATATTCATATTGGATCATGCTGTGACAATGCTAATATAGATACTGAAAGAAAGCAATAAATTTAGTTCAAAGGTTTTGGGTTCCTATTGGTCATAATTCCTACTAATATATCTTGACCTTGTCCACATTAATCTTTGTCAAAAAGGTGTTTAAGTGAGCTATCAATAAGGCATGGTTGGTTATCCACAAAAAGTTCATTTCAATTTCTTTTTTTTAGTTATGACATGCAGCTTAGGATAACTTATGATATATTACAAGATTCACTGTATTGACAACTATGATTTTGCCGAATGAGTAACACAGCCCAGGTAAACAGGAAACATCCATAAAATTCCATTATTTGCACTCAGTTTTATCAAAAGAAAAAAGAGCAAAAAAGTTCTAAGGTCCATTGAGGCTTTAAGTGCAAAGCGCAAATAAATTGTGGGCTTTGATGAAAAAAGGCGCAAAGGGAGAAAAATACACATATATATATATATATATATATATATATATATAGTTAGTTAGTTAGTTAGTTAGTTCAAGACTAATAAGTTATAAGCATGAATGACAAATATATAAATAAAGAAATTGAAAAATAATTACTATAAAGTGAAATATCAATTGTTTAGTGTCGCCTCTTAGAAGAGGTTCATTGGCAAGGAATGGCAGGAAAAGTATGCCTTAGAACCTTGATGACGATACAGAAGTGCACATAAAGCGAGACGAAGCACTCAACACGTTTTGATCCTTGCTTCAGGACTTAAGCATAGCTTTGACAACACTGTCTGCACCTTCTCTCTTAAAAATTCTCCTTCATGTTATGAAACCCATATTCTAATAACATTTTATGACATTGTAAATTATTTGCAATGCCCAAACAAAGCCCTAGAACATCATAACCCTAAGAAACCCACGAGCCTCTAGAATCCACATTTTACCATACCTTTGAAATAGTGCTGGCTAAAAATAGTACATCATCAAAGAAGAGAGCGAACGAGCAAGCGAGAGAGAGAGAAATTTTGTACGCCTTTCAGTTTCAAAATCATTTAACCATCCTAAAAGGCAAAATATTTTATGGTCCTACATTGTTAATTTCTAACCAAAATAAAAAAGCACTACATCAATAAAAGCGATCATTTTACCCTTCAGAGTAGAAGAGAAAATTTCCTATTCTCACTATAATGATCTTAGGGTAAAGGCCTAGGAGCTTGATTGACCTTCTAGGGTATCCAACTCCTCTTGTGCTATAAGGATGTTACACACTCATGATCAAATCTTGCATGAACCAATCAGGCACCTTTTGTTTCAAAATCAACATTCGCAATTACAATTGAAGGTTACATCAAACATAAATTCCTACATGTTAGTTATGACAATTGCAGCTTAATTGACCCTGTAACTGGTATCGACTCCCCTTAGTTAGATATACGGTTGGCAATTTTTTTGATAAGTCAGATTGGTAATTATAATAGAAGGGAACTCTACACTAGAATTCCGTGGATGAGCTACGGTAGGCTAAACAACCCGTTCCCACCAGCCTTCTCGCGTGAATTTAGGATATGATCTTTACTGGCTTAGGCCTGTACACACCTTCCCAACCTAGTTTATCTCTACCCGGGATCTCTAGAGTTACTATCTTAGAATTACAGTTCAAAACAGCATGATAGAGAGACAGCCAAAAAAAAATAGAAGGTTATCTCTAATACAAATAGCAATACATTAGTATTCCTTGAGCAAAAGTTAATTGATATAAATGATGCTGCACTTTTAGCTATGGCAATCCAATTCCACTCACATTTCGTAAGATGGTATAAGAAACGGAATTTCAATGCTTGACCCTAATGTTGATTAGAGTAAAAACATTTTCGTTTTTCACATTAATCTCAGGGAAACTCTTATTGCTTTGTTTTCCTCCATTTTAAACTCTCTTTGACAGCTAGAAACTCCTGAAATGAAGTACCTCTCAACGACTTAAAACTTGGCTGAGAACTGGGTACAACTTTGGTCAAAAGCTGACATAATTTCAAGGCTTCTGGCTGGTCAATAAATATAGTAGATCCCCAAGTTTTAGTCAGTGAAGGAGATCTTGGTTTACAAAATTTCTTATTCTTCACAATACCAGCCAGTCATAAGCTAACGAGTGGCAATATCTGTCCATTTCATTCTGACTCAAGTAAATGAAGGAAGATCTGTAGCAGTCCCACAAGGTAAGGAAGTTTATAGCCAAATCTCAAGATATTATATGCTGTCTACCAGCTAAATCAAAATCTTTGCCGCTGAGAATAATCACGGTCAGTGAAAGGCGAGATTTTGATTCATTTTTTCTAAAGTTCCAATTTTCACCACGGCCTCCCAAGCCCCAACATTATTCTCTCCACTTCCACTTCTAATTCTCTGCCCTTTTTTCTCTTATTAAGAGCATTATCATACGCCCTTCTTGAATAGTTTGTGCAAAACCTGAGGGGCAGATGGCGACAACTTATGTTCTACTATCCTAATCTAGAACTAGGAACATGGTTGCAAACTCACTATAATCAGTGCTAAGCCAAAACCACTTGCGACTATGAAGTCATGATATAGTCCAACATTATAAGATAGAAAATTGAGCTACATATGGTCCAATTTACAAGGAAAAAAGTTAATTTGCTGTCTAAATTTTTCAACGATTAACAGCTTCCTTGCTGCAGAAAACAAAGTAGAAAATATATCATATCCTCAATGGCAAAGGCTTTCTCACATGTCACAACAAACCCCCAAAACTCGTTGCTAAATTGAGCCTGAGTATGAAATCAAGTTTAAATAAATCTAAATGCCAAACTCCTTTCTGTTCCACATGTCTGAAGGAAAACAGAACTATCAGCACAAACACCTCTTCCTCACTCCCACCCCCATCCGCATTTTTCTTTCTTTTTTTTCCCCCAATAATATGGTATTATTAATACCAAAAACCTCCTGAAAACATGTAAAATGAAAAATGTACCATGACAAGGTTTAAACAAACCATTAAGTACAATATTGTTTAGTTGCAGAATTTGGAAGCACTTAGGGTCTGTTTTGTATGGAGCAAAACATTTCCAATTTTCCCTTGTTCAGTTGGTCAAAAATTTTCTCTAGGAAAACAAGTTCCACAAGAGGCATTCCAAGTTGATTATTCTTTCCCACCCTCCAACACACCTCATCTTCACCCCCACCATGTAGCCTCCATCCCCACCACCCCGCACCCTCCTACCCCCACCCTCTTGATAGTATTTGTCTAGATTATATACAAATGTTTTAGGATAACTTTTTACTTACATACCGAACACAAAAAAATAAAAATAAAAAAGTAAGAAACCCATCATTTTCCTTCATAGCGATCAGTCGATCACACCCTTAGTGTCAGCTAGAACCCTTCTAAGTTCTCAACATCATAGAAAGAAGAAAAAAAAGCTGCAACTTTTACCAATTTCCCAATCAAATGCCTTTGTAGGTTCTATAACGAACAAAACTAAACAAAATAACAAAGGAATTCACCAAGTTCAGCAACATACAGATTTTTCCACCAACAAATTAACTAAAAATCATACAACTACAAATTATCCCAAGTAAAATAGCACAAAAACACGAAAAACAAAAACAAAATTGAAAATCTAACAAACCTGGAAACTGGAGAGCTCAGATCACCAAACTGCTGATTTTCTGCTAGAAATACAAGTAAAAAGGAGGAAAAAGAAAATATCTTGGGCAAATTTCCAGTTCTGTCAGGTGGGGTAATACTGAAAAATTGAAATTCAAAAGAAGAAAGAGATACTATTTTGTACTACAAATTGAAGAGAAAGGGGGAACGGGGGGTTCAGGAGTCACACTTTCTTTAAAGTTTAAGAAGATATTTATTGTAATTATTGTGGATAACAATAATCCAATAAAATGAATCTCAAAAGTTTGTAGAAAACAATAATTATGCAGAAAAACTTGTTTATGTTGGGTATTTCAGATCAACATTCAAGAACTTCATTGTTCACCATCGACAACAACATTTTATTTGGACCTACCAGACGAATTTTACTATGTAAACCATATAATACCCCGAGCTCAGCTTACCTGCCACACTTTATAACTCATGTAATTGAGGGCGTGGGAGAAATGTTTAAATGACACGTAAGTAAAAGAAAAGTACAAAAATAAAAAATGAGTTCGATAATAAGACTTTAATTTAGTTAATGTATGCTTCTGTAATTTCAGTCGTTGTTTAAGGGCTACTTGTGTTTTATTCCTTCTATATTTAACAAGTTTTTCATTTTTAATATTTTACGTGGCAAGTTTATAACCACAAGTTTTAAAGCTCGTTTGAATTGATTTATATTTAGTATTTTAAAGTCAAAATAGCTTTTAAATATTTTTATAGAATTTGAATAAAATAAATTGAAAAGGATAAAAAATGCATTTATGGTCCACCTATTTGAATTAAACATATCCTTAATATTGTATTTAAAGTCTAAAATGGCCCCTCCAATTAACATAACTTGGTGTGGAATATATAATTTTTAAAATAAAAATATATGCATTATTTTTCAATAGTCCACGTATAACTAAATTGAAAATCATTTACAATCTATCACATTAACCTAAACCCATTTTAGAAGGGGCAGGATTTTTTACTATCATCCAACTCGTCACCTTAATCACCTTCCCTCCATCATCCTTGTTTTGATTCCACCCGATCGAAGATCATTCATTTTTGGTGTATCGATAGAAAAACACAATAAATAAGTCAATTATCACTAAAATTAAGGGAGTATATATGCCTAGAGTAAGTACATGCTCAACCTGAAAATATTTTAAATATTTTTTTTTTGACAATTAATGTGTATTATTTACCAATCTTTTTATCAGTCGGAGCATAAAGTCTCACAACTGACTAAATAAAATATCAACAGTCTATTCTATCATTATATTGTTTATGGCTTTTATGGATAAAAAATTGTAGTATCTAACTTTTTGGCTAGTTTGATCTTCACGGACCCTTGAACATGAATATCTTGGATAATAGGTCGCATCATAGTTTCCTCCTTCTAGCCTTGCAAGCGCACTCTCAGTTCCTTTCAAGCCAAATGTGATATACTATTTCAGCTAAACATATTTGATACATCTCTTCATATATATTCAACTCACTTGCATATGTATTCTCTCAATATTTCTCCTCTTGTCAAGTATTGACACTTTTATGAATTCGTGTCATTGTAATAACTTGATCCAAACCTACTCTGAGTAAGAACAATTAAAGAATAAGTGGTTGTGGCTCTCATTGGTCTGGTCACACAAAGGGCATCAAGATAAATCTATGGTTCCACGTTGCAGAAGTTGATCCAGGAAAAATAATCTCTCCAAAATAGTAATTTGTAAGATGAATATCCCCTACCTAATCTTTGTTTGTAACTACCCAAAATTAAAACCCTTTTTCTTTTCATACGAGGGGTCTACAAGAATCACAAAATTGACCATTTATACAATATATATTTTTCTCAAAAAAAGTGAAACTTACATTTTACTAATAACTTAATAAAAGCCCTAAAGTATTACACTTTACACCAATACTCATCCTATTAAAATTTGAGTTATCATAATCATCTTGTAAAATAATATATATTCTTCCATTTCTATCGAAGTGTCTTATTTTCTTTTCAATTTTTTTTATATATTTAGTAACTTTTTAATTTAAATAGGATTGAATACATAGATTACTCCAACGTTGAGATCAAATCTATATGACACAATACTTCAATACGGGGCAACCCTTTATTACACCCAACCTGTTTGAAGTATGAATAGGACACAACACTTACCTATCCAAAAGTGAAATGCTGCCAAAAAAAAAAAAACGACCCTCATAAAAAGTATATTATGGAAATAAATTTATTATATGAAAAATTCTTTAAGAAGTTAAGAAATGATATCCTATATTGCTAAATAGATAACTCATTCTACAAAAGATTAGACATATGGGCGATGTCTTTTGTTCATATAGGAGATATAAATTTCAAATTTGAAAATTAAGTATTTGTTACAATAGTTTTTTGTTGATCGGAGAGTTGTTTGTTGTGGATGAACTTCGAGTTTGTATGAAGCTTTTTCACAAACAATCATGATAGTTATGATACTTTAACGTGGGATATATCAACTCTAAATAAGATCGCGATGCATCTTATTGGGGCGTGACATACACATGTACTAAAAAAATTGGTCAAGCACAAAAGTGGTGTATGTAAATGATGTTTTCAAAAGGTCGGACATATGATGTCGGGGGTTGTTTATGTTGAGAGGTGTGATAGGGATTTGACTTCAAAGTCGGGGATAAATTATATAGTATGTTTAAGATTCAAATATAAAATAATTATGTATAATAATATAGACAACTAGTATGGAACAAAAAAGATCTGGTTATTTTAAAATATGTCAATAGATTACCTTTTTCTTTTTTCTTTTTTTTTCTTTTTGTAAACTCACAATATCCAATGTTGCGTGATCATAATTATTTTAAATCTAAAGATACTTAACTTTGACTTCTTACATGTGGTAATGTGGATTTGGATAAGATAGACATGTGATGAGACTAATCATCTAGATGATTTGATAAGCTTTCCCATAGAGGACAAGCCACTAATATATTAATTGAAACATCATAAGGAAGCATTTGACCTATTTATTGAATTTCAATATGATTATGACTTTGCATCTTCATCCATTAATGTTGATTTTGATGTTATATCTACTTTATAAGATTTTGTTTCGAATAAATTGATTTACCTTCTAGTTTTTCTCCTTGTTATACACATTTTAGAATCAAATCAATTGTGTTGGGTGTGGAAGAAAAGAACATTTTTATTGAAAATATGTTAGTGTTTTGGTTTGGATATAAAGGTTGGTGGCATATTAAAATCATAGATAGATATATGATGTTGGATAATGTATCAAAATAGTGTTTTGACAAATATATTTTATCATTGGTAGTTAATAAAATGAAAGAATTCATAGAAAATATTATTCTTAGAGAGGACGTGTTCCACAATTACCATTTAGTAGAGCTTTGAATTTAAATGATAATGAGAACTCAATCATTAAGTTTATTTTTTTATCAAAAACTAACCACTTAATTTTGTTCATGGGAATCTTAATAGTTCAACTAAGTTTTTGTGTGTGTTGGATTTTCTATATTGTAATCTTTTTCTCCATTCATTATTAAAAATAGAGGTTTTTTCCTCTGCAAATCAATGAAAATTTGTGCTATAAACATGATTTTCTCACTTATTTTTCACTATATCACCACTTAGGAAAATCGTAGTGGAAAATAAATTCTCATTGAAATGTTGGGGAAGTTTTCTAAATTTTTTCGTGTGAAAACAGTACCATTTTTTTATTTTCTAGCTCATTTAATCAAAAAATATTTATGAAAATAGCCTAAACATTTTTTAGTGGTAAATTTTAATGGAAAATGATGAATTTTAGTAGTGATTTTCCCTTTCCTTACCTCATTTTTTAAATTAAAAAATCTGGATAATTTGTTTATGAATGATTCAAACTCTTAAAAATAACTGTTCAACTGTTATTGCAAAGATGATCTTTCACCATTATCAACAATTACTATGTGTGATCATTGCTGCCATGTCACTCATGCTATCATTATATTGTCAATCATCACTATTGTTTACAATTAATGATTATTTCACTAAGCACAAATATCACTATTATCAATCACTCTCACCCAAACTAACATTATCAACTATCACTATCATACAATCAACATCGCCATTGACAATCATCATTACCACTATTCCTACCGTGCAACAATCATTGCCACCTGCCACCACCATCAAAATTCAAATACCAGAATAGTCAGCCATCACTTTATAACCTAATAATTTATAGATATAATATTTTAGATTTTATATTTTTTTGATTCTTTAAATAGATAATCATAAATATTCAAATGGTGAATAAAGAAATAATCTTAATCCCTCAATACAATATCTTAGTATTTAAATGTATATTCAATTTAAGAATGACTTAATAAGATAATCAAATAATAAAAATGTTTTGCGTAGACAATAGGAAAAGGTTTTGTTGCTGATTTCACTCAACTTCTCCTCGGCTCACTCGAACCTTCACTCCAAAAGTTTCTTTGTTTTATTTCAATAGAAGCTAGATTGTCGCCTTCAAGCCTAGAGAGCAAGAAACCGCAAAAATGTATTGACATTTATACATTGTAGGTATTGTTATTTTATAACTAAGAACCCATTTCACTCGCTATGATGGTAGAATCACTGAAAAATCACATTATGTAAATTATTATTTTCTTAAATCCTTACCGTTTAAAAAAAGAGCAACTTTCACATATAGCAAACATAAAAATAATATTTGTATGTTATAGCTATAGTTTGTATAATTGCGCTCCATAGCAAACTTTATGTTGCTATGGAGCATCAGTTTATATAACTCGCTGGCAATGCTTCAGATTTGTATAATTTCGCTAGCAAGCCATTTGTATAATCGCTGGCAGTCTCTCGTTTGTATAAATCGTTGGTAGCCTCGACAGCCTCTCAATTCAATTTTATATGTTTGTATATCTGCATCAAATTTGAATTTGTATACAAGTGAATCAAAATAAAATATTTGTATATCAAATCTCTCTCTCTCTCTCTCGCTTTATACAACACAAATTATATATTGTAATTTGTATAATCTGTGTTTGTATAAAACGAGAAAGAGAGAAAGACAAAAGAGAATCAAGTGGGAAGATTCAGATTTATATAATTATAAGTGTATATGACGAAAATATATGTATTCGTATTTGTATATACACTTTTCTCTCGCTTTATACAAATACAAACGCATTTTATACATTTGTATTTGTATAAAAGTGAGAGAGGCGAGGGAGAGGCAAGCGAGAGTGGCGAGCGAGAAACCTAGGGAGAGAGGCAAATGGCAACAGTTTGCTACGGCTTACAATTAAATTAAATTGTGGTTATAACATTTAATTTGAATTAATAATTTGCTATTATACAATTGTCCCTTAAAAAAATCTACTTCTTTGTTGTCCATTAATTTATATAATTTAGTTTTAATACACAAAATAAGTAGTTCGAATAATTTCTTTTCACATATGAAAGTCTAATAATAGTCTAATCATGTTGTATGAGCAATGTGATCGGCAGAAATAAGATTAAGTCATCGACAGCCACTTAAAGTTGTCTACGCATATTTTACTTTGGACATTTTAATTAGGACTTATACCTATTAAACACCTTATTTATTCAAAAATCATTCCTATTAGACATAATATACTGGTATGGCAAAAAAAAAAAGTGTTCCACACTCCTTGAGCGCGTATAGAAATTAAAAATACTATTTTTTTTTTTCCAAACTTATACACTTAATTTTATTTTTTAAAAAAAGTGGAAAGCCCTCTCTTTTTCTTCACTTCTTCACTGCAACTATTGGTGTACAAGTCAAACCGTAAAGTCAAACTGAACCGACGAACCAAATCAAATCGAAAAAAAATGATTTGTGGTTTGATTTGGTTGGTTTGGCGATTGAAAAAAAAACCCGATCACTCTTGATTTGGTTTGGTATTAAAAGAAAAAAAGTCAAACTGAACCCAAATCAAACCGACTATATATATATATATATATATATATATATATATATATATAATTTTATTTTATTTATAGATAAAAATATTATTTATAATCTATTTTGTTAATATATTTTTAGTTAGTTTATAGTTTTCAATGTTTATATATTTTATTTCAAATTTGGGCTTGTAAGATTTTGTAAATATTAGATATATAATTTTATTTTATTTATAGATAAAAAATATTATTTATAATCTACTTTGTTAATATATTTTTAGCTAGTTTATAGTTTTCAATGTTTATATATTTTATTTCAAATTTTGGGCTTGTAAAAGTTGTAAATATTTTATTTTGTATTAAGATCCGAAGTTACAATTATATTGTTATAGTTTTTCAAATTCAATGTTAACAATTTACTTTGTGAATATTTTGTTTTGTATTCAGTTTGACTGTATCATTTAATCTTATTAATTTAACATAATGAACGTTGATATTTAAAAAAAAAAAATTGTACTCATGTAAATGTTACCGTGTTTACGAAAATTTCTATTCATTTAACATTTCTTAAGTTTAGCTTATCACACAGATAAGTGAAAATATATTTGATCTCTTTTTCAAACATCGTATAGTTGTAAAAAATCGAAAAAATCGACTAAAACCAAAACCAAAAAAACCAACTTTGCGTGGTTTGATTTGGTTTTTAGATTTAATAAACCGGCATAATTAATTTAGGTTTTTTTTAATAAAAAACCAAACCAAACCGACCTATATACACCCCTAATTTCAACCATCCTCTAAGTACGACTGTCTCTCTTTCTCTCACCCTTTTTGATTCTTCATCTACTTTTACCTTCATTATTATATACATCTAAATCACAAATATTCTAGCAAAACTCCATTTTTCCGATGAAAATGATATGAATTGAATATTATTTTTTTCAGCAAAAGTCCTTATTGTTTTTTTTAGATAATTAAGATAGTAAGTGATTATTAGTGGAAAGAAAATAAATCCCAAATGGGTGAAAAGCTTTGAAAGGGTAGCTGATTTTGACGAAGAAGATGAGGGGTGGGGGTGGACGTACGCGTGGCTTGATTGAAAATAAGTTGTTGTTTTTTCAAAACTTTTTTTATCTATTTGCCACATGTCATCATTTCATTGATCTATCCACTATGTATTTGCATTTGAGACACACACTTTTGTCTTTCGATAAATTTTATTTTATTTTAATAGATATAATTTTTTTAAAAATTAAAGTGTTCAATAAGTACCGACCTAAGTTAGAGTGTCTGATTGAAATACGCCAATAATTTTAAGAGGCCAGGTATGACTTAAAGCTGCCGAAATATAATAAAAGCAAGATGGTCCCATAAGCACTGATGTGTCTAAGTCACATTATATATAATTGAAAGTTAGTCACACGTCACAACTGAGTTTTAGGCGACCAAATTTACTACTAGAACAAAAACCACAAGTAATGAAGCTTTTGTTTTATATATTTGACACGCATTTGTAATTAAATTATGGATTCAACTACTATACGTGATTACTGCAGATTAATTAATATTATATCGAGTTATCAATTATTCTTTGCTTTAAATTTATTTTTGCTATTTTTCTTTTTATTTTAATTATTTTAGAAAGAATAATTGTTTTACTCCTTTTTAGTACTTTCTATATCATTAATTTAATACCGCAAAATATAAAAAAAAATCTATAATTTTAAAAGTTCTCCAAATATATCTTCGACATCCTGGATCTTCCAGTTGCATCATATGAAATACTCCCTCCATTTCACAAAGAATAGTCTAGTTTGATTTTGATACAAAATTTAAGAAAATAAAAAAGACTTTTGTATATTGTGATCTTAAATTAAAGTTATGTTAAATGTACAAAATTATCCTTTAATCTTGTGGCCTTAAACATGCCACATGAAAAAATTGAAATTAAAATGTTACAAAAAAAAAAAAAGAGGCCATACATTATGAAACTGACTAAAAAGAAAAGGAAATCCGTCTTTTTGAAAACGAGGAAGTACATATTTTTCATATAACATTCCAACCTAATAGCCCTTCATATAAAGTTCACACAATAATAGCATAAAATTACTTTCATACTTTCACATACTATTAGGGATGTGCATAAATTGAACCAAAAATAGTATTATTGGGTTAATAGTTATTTTATGATTTTATTAAAGAACTAAGAATAGTGACGGCAAGGATTTGCAATAACGACGACAAGGATTAGGCAACAACTAGAGTTAGTAAATTATACACTAAGCAAAATTTTTACACTTAATAAGTAATTTTATTTCTCTCTTTTTTATCTCATATCAGATTGTTGGACATGTCATATATTTATTTTGAAAATATTTTTTTATTGGTTAAACCAATCGAAAATCAAACTATTGAAAGACCAAAAACTGAAAATCAATAACAAAAATCTTATTGATTTGATTATCGATTTAGCATGTTCAAAAATCGAAAACTAATAACCACAACCAATAATACTTAGAACCGAATCAATCAACCGAAATTAAAGAAAAAAAGAAAAATTCAAAATCAGCGACTTTCTTCAGAAGGATTAATCTCAAATGGAGATTTACCGGGTTGCGAGTTCTGATCATCTTCATCATCGGGGTCACGAGCAGGGTCAGATTTGTTCAAGGCAGCACGAGCTTTCTCGAGAAATGGCTTGAAGGCGAGCTCAATGGCTAACCACCCACAAGCTAGGGCACCAACTACCACAGCTGTTGATTTCAACGAATTTGTCTTCGTCATTGATGATTGGGACTGAAAAGAAGAAGAAAAAGAAGAATCTGAGCGCTTTTGGGTTTAGAAATGGGGGTTTTGAGTCGCGGTTCTGGGAATTACTTATAGCGAGAGGGATGAGAGTTTTGGGAAATTGATGGCTTGGGCATTAAGACAAGGTGGGTGGCTTATCCCCTAAGAAAAGAAAAGAAACAGGGAAATCTAATTGGGCTCGACTAGTTAGGGCCCTATGAATCTAATTTACATTCTTGTTTTCTTTTGCTCAAATTATGGAATCATATATATATTCATATTTTTAAATAACTATGTATATTTTCATTGATATCATATCTTTATTTGAATATATTGAAATACATCATTCTTTAAAAATTAGCCTTGAACACATTTTGTATCCCATTGTTAACTCCTTTATCATATTCAAGTCACTCTCTTTCATCAACCTCTCATAAATTTTGAATCAAAAATTTATATCCACTTTTGACCTTGGATGTAAATTTGTTTCTCTGGTTTGTCACGTGACAAACTTTCAAAGTCAAAAGTTAAAATTATTGTGATAAAAAAAAATAGATATTTTTTATGTTTGATCTATTGAACAATCACAATAAAAATATTCAAGATTACTCACCTGGAGTGTGGACTAGAATAGGGTCAAATGTCATTAAAACTCTAATTTGTGTGCATTGATACACAAACTAATATCTTCTTAATACACATAATAAAAACTCTAATTTATTTGAATCATTGACCCCTAAAATTTGACATGTGCTAGTGGAACAACTCGTTTAACTTCATAGTCATTTTAACTTTAGCACTCTAAAATTTAAATAAAACATATATAATGACTCATTTTGTCGTTATAATAATTTATTTCTTCGTATATTGTTCAAAAGACGTAGCAATGGCATATCTCAAGCTACCCGGTTTTCCTCCAAACTCAATCTACTTGAGATTGTTTTCACTGATGTTCTTAGAGGAACTCAAAACAAAATTTCAATTCACCAGTATTCTTCTTTTAATCCATAGATTATTAGCTGCAAAAAATGCAGTTTGCACGCTACACTAAATGAATAATGCAATTTCTTCTGAAGCCTTGATGTTGTCGATTGCCTTTCATGCTTCAAAATATGTTTTTTTAGTTAGTTCATATAGTGGAGGTTCAGGTGAAATTAAACATCTTTATTCTAAATCTTCTCTTTTCTTTTATGCTAAACACAAGAACATAGTTTCCTAGTAATACTATCTATTTTGGCCTATTGCACAATGTTAAAATGCATCAATATAGTAAAATTTACTCTTTCTAATACATAACAAGTCTCCAATGTTTTATGTAGGATTTATTTAAAATGTTATACTCTTCTTTGGAGATATAGTTTGCTCGTTGATGTTTGTCCATTTTTGTCTAAGGATGTATGTGGAGCAACTTTGATAAGTAGATACCACATATAGTAATCTAATACATTAGTGATGTTGACAACATTAAGTTTAGGTTCTTATGACTTCAAAACTTTCTATTAAGATCTACTATTTGATTTCTCAAATGATCAACTTTATACTACGTTTTTCTGAAGCGCAGTTTACCTACACTAATATTATATGTCAATCCCTGATATTGCATGTGCTACTTGTAGTGAATCTCATAAAAGCACATTCTTACTCTAACAGTAGAAGTCATCGATAAGAAAGTACAAAGACAATCTCTGATTGGACTAAGTCGAGTATAAAAAGTTGAAGAAAATAGTCAAGTGTCCTCCTAACTTATATTGAAATTTTCAACTACACACTTTAATTTCACGGAGGTCCTATCACTCCACCCCCCCTTTCCCACCCCATCCCACCCCCACTCTAAAATGTTTAAAACTGAAATTATTACCACCATAAGTGTTAAGTTGCAAAGAAGTTGCAAAGCGAGTGTATATCACTCTCTTTGAGACAGTAAAGACCAAAGATATTTAAATTTTCTTTTAAATATTTTTTCATGGATGTATTTTGATTTTTATTTTCATTATTTGTTTGCATCTCAGTTCTAATTTGTTTTCTTCTTCATGGCTTAGTATAATATCCATGGCAGTCACCAAATATCACCACTACTCACCATCTTCAAATCACTGTCATCACTACATCAATCAATATACCATAAATCATAGATAGCAATTACATTCCATTTTCACAATCAAGAATTATAAGCTCAAAATCTTTCAAATCAAAGTAAATTTAAGCTTGAATAAGCTTAATACAATGACACTCAACTGATTTTCTTTAATGAACTTTCAATATTAAGGGAATTTATGATCTTATATTAAATATCTAATAGATCCACATAAATTCTTATAGTCACTTACCAATATTATGATTTGATTTCTCTCAGGTTCAAGTTCAAGTTTCATTAATGACATGTTACATACGTTTCTTCAAGTTTTGGGCAATTAATTTTGCAGATAAACTTAATTTTAGTTCCAAATAATATTTCTCAATTAATTTTAACAATCAATCATTTTCTTGTGAATATGAAAAATGCAACCCTTGTTCCCAAAAGAATTACAGACACATTGAGTTGTGTAACACCAATTATAAATTAATTAGTAATCAATATAATTGTGAATAGAAGTGAGCCTATCTGCCCATGACTATTAACCTTAGCCAAGCTCGTTTTTATCCATCGAAAGAGCTTCAGATAATGCTATCATTATCCAACAATACATTTTCCACTCCAAAAAATGAAAGAAAACCCCCCAACATAATTTTGAAAGTGTACTGGAAGAGGCTTTTGACAAACTTGAATGTTCCTACATCAGAGAGACTTCCCACTTCTTCAACTTTCCCATCAATTTGTCTAACTTGATCATGTCTTGCATCAACACTAGCTCTATCTCAATTTTGATCGGTGGAGAGAAAGCTAACTAGATAGGATAACCACATATCCTCTTATCTCTTCATTATATGTATGAAGCAATTTTCAGAAATATTTACCTTAGGATTAAAATCGAAAATTCAACATCAATCAAGGTAAATCTCCCACCCTTTATTTGTTAATAACCTCACTTTGTTCTCTAAAGTTAATCTTAGAAATTGCACTAGCTACCACTATTAACAACCTAAACAAGTTCAATGCCTACACAAGGCAAAAAATGAAGCATAGCCAATCTAAAGCCTTCTTCTCTAAGAACCAGCATCCTGGAAATGTTGTATTGTGCTCAAACATGCTTAATATTGAATCATGTAATGCTTTTGGGAAATACAATGAGCTTTACTATCTTTCATCAAAAACTTACCTACAATGATTATCAATTTATAATGATCATTTTTGCACAAGAAAACAGGACTATCCTCTAAATCTAAGTATTTTATAATGGCTGATAGCACACAATTACCGTGAGGTAAGAGTGAAAAAAATAATTGATAACATGAATAATAGGTTGACTCTTGAAAAACTAAGTTCATGATCATGAGTGGTCGAATAGTCTTGGTGAAAGCAATTTTTGGTAGCGTCCCTTCTCATGTTATACAATATATCAAACTCCCCACTAAAACACTAAAACCATTGATAAAATTTAAAGAGACTTTATTTTGGGAACCACAACTGAAACGAGGAACATGCATTTGGTTAACCGGAACACCCTCGCCAGTAGAAAAATTGAGTTGTTTGAGAATTAGAAAAAAGTGAGATTTCTTCATGTTAGCCTCACTTAGAGGATTTGTAATAATCCCAACAACACAACAATCGATGTGGTAAAGCCCCTAACAACATTCATTGTTCTCTCATGTGAGAGGAAGAGAATCTTAAGATTAGTGATTTCTATCAAAATAGAGAACAGAACATTGAAAAACTCTGTTCCTTCTTCACTGACGAACTTAAAGGCCATAATCAACAATTATTTTTCCCTTCATGTAATACAAAAGAAGACACCCTTATTGGGGTCTTACAAGGAATGTTTTCTTCCTTGCTAGTAGTGCTTACAACTATATCAAAGGCTCTACTAAAGGTAACTATGATGGAACCATTCAAAACCTTAATTGAATATGGTGTGCCTAAATGCCTCACACGATTTAAAACTTCCTCTAGTTTCTTCACCATGGCAAGCTCTCCCAAGCTACTTTCTTCAAAAGATAGGACTAAATTTCGGTCCTATATATATGCTACTATCCAAAGAAAGATACCAACTGTATCTTCTTGTGTTGTTCCAACACCAACACCATCTAAAATATAATTGTAAGTAAAAAGATATTTTACCAAACCATGGATATAACCTCCATCAATACCAACAATTGGATTGAACTTTTGAGTGGTTTTTAGGAAATTAAAAATCTTACAATACTTGAATATCGTGAGACATCATGATTTCATATTACATATGGAATATCTGGCTCCCAATGAATAATAATCTTTTTCAATAATAGAAGAGAAGCAATCTCTACTGACAATACTAGCACACATACATGATATTGAGTACCAACTAATGACCACTCATAAAAAAGTGACCAAAAGCGACAGAATAGAGAAACAAATACAATGACTAAAGAAGACGCGAAGATTTTGGAGCACCAATTCTTTTGCTAGTTCCTCCAATATTTGCACATAAAAACATACACTTTAGGAATAAGTTATGTTAGAAAAAGTAACAACTGTAGCAGTATTCTCCCAGGTTGGTATGTGCTCCAAACAATTATCAATGTACCTTCTGCCACTGGAACTTTGAACTAATTATATATATATATATATTATCGTTATTGACAGAAAAACAATAAATTTGCAAAATGCATAATTACTCCCTAAATTAAGATTGATTTTTTTAATGCATAATTACTCCCTAAATTAAGATTGATTTAGACACTTTATTTCGTAGGAGTTCTATAGCCCCTTAAACTTTTCTTAAAAGTGAAATAAATACTATTTTAGTAATGACAGTTCCTTTCTTTTTGACTAGATAAATTGTTATTTCTTGAAATCAAAAATTTTCTCCATCATAATCCAGGAACAAAGTAATTTACTGTTACAAATATCAAAAATCGATTTGCCGTATAATTAACTAGAAAATAATTAATATATAAATTCAAATGTTAGAAATAATATATTTCAAATTGAAGTGTTACTCTTAACATATATAAATTTATGATTTTACAAAACATTGTTGACTGTGCCATTTCAGGAGGTCGGGTCAGGGATATGGTCTACTTTAGAGTTAATTGTCTTAAGTAAATTTAAGTAGCAATTTTAAATTTTATTCTAAAAATCTTATAGTTATTGCATTATTAAATATGTATCAAAAGTTGTATTTTGACTAAAACAAGATGAATATTAATTAGATAAAATAGATTAATTTTTGAAAGCTAAAATAAAAATTAAATGATTTTAGTGACTATTTTCCCCCTTTTGGATTTCTAATCGCGCAGCCAAATAAAAATAACTATTTACCTAAAAAGACTCAAATTTGAAATATCTAATTAAAAATAAAAAGATATTTATTCTTCCGCCCCAATTTTTTTTTGATTGATTTTAATGACTAGTACTATAGGTGGAGTGGCAGGTAGTATTAATTTTTTTTTTTTAATTAAAGTACAAAATATCTTAGAAGGCGGAACACGAAACTAGGACAAGAATTTGAAAAAAAAAAAAAAAAAAAAAAAAAAAGGAAAAAAGGTAAACCAATCCAAGAGGTAACAATTACTCCAAAAGTTAAATTCAACGCTTCTCCTTTCCCTCGTGTTGCAAACTTGCAATAAACCCAGCAAGGTCTGCATTTGTCCGTCCTCGACGGCGACGGTTAGCCGGAGATTTCTACATACTCCGTCTCCGTGATAGGTGTTTCATTCATCAGATGGAAGTAGAAGGACAAGAATTGCAGAAAAGGAAGCAACTTGGCGAAGATTCAATGCACACTTCTAGGGATTATTGGCGATCTCGCAACGGACCTCGCAAGTTTTTCGACCGTTATAGCCTACCTAAAGGTTTACTTCCTTGCTCTTAAATTCAGTTCACAGTACTAGTTCACATTTGCCTTCGATTAGTTTTGTCTATTTTACTCACTGTGAACCATCAGTCTGTCGGCCAATTGCAGGTTTAGTATTGCAATCAGGTTGGTTGAAAGGAACTAGAGATAGTATATATAACTAGAAAAAATTAGAGAACAGTTTACAACTAGTCTTTATATTGTTAGGGTATATAACTTAATCCTTCCCCAATATAACTTTCTAGTTGATTGCCAACCTAGAGGAAGTCTTAATTCTCTCTAAATCGTGTAGTCAGAGGGCTGAAATCAGCAAGGCAAAGACAAAATATGGACAGTTCCTCAATATACAGGATGCAGTAGTAAGGCTAAGGCTCCATGGTTGAGAGATGCTCATAAAAAATTAAAGGAAAAAGAAGAAAACTCTGTATGCCAAAGATTCAGGATGAGGAGGGGCAATGGAGAGAAGGGGGAGAGGAAGTTGCAAAGGCTGCAATTGACTACTTCTAGAGAACTTTTAATATTGACTCAAAATCTGGAAACCTGACTTGCATCGAGTATATACAAGCTAGAAAATCTGATGAAGATAATGCTATGCTCATGGCAAAACCAACTAAGGAGGAAACAAAAGCTGGTGAGATTGATATTGACCCAACAAGTGCAGCAGGACAAGATGGGTTAAATGCTTTATTCTATCAGAAGCGTTGGCCAATAATTGCTGATAATGTACATAATGCTGTGACTGCTTTCTTCTCGGGTGCCAACATTCCTAGGTTCTTCTTACATACATGTCTTGTACGTTGCCAAAGGTTGAGTTCCCTCAACAGTTATCTGACTTGCGGCCTATTAGCTTATGTAATGTTTCTAGTAAGATTTTCTCCAAGATCCTTTATAGTACATTAGCTCTGGTCTTGCCTAAGATCATTTCTGTGAATCGGTCTGGATTTTGTAAAGGTTAGACAAATTTCTGAAAACATTTTGTTTGCCCAAGAGATTATCAACGACTTTGATAAGGAGCAAAAAGGTGGAATTTCAGTGATGAACTTTGACATGGCCAAGGTCTATGACAATGTGACTTGGCCCTTTTTGAGCCAAATAATGAGAAGATTGGGTTTTTCAGAAGCATGGGTACAAATGGTACAAAAGCTTTCAGCCAAGTAATGAGGAGATTGGGTTTTTAAGAAGCATGGGTACAAATGGTGTTGAGACACATCTCATGCAACTGGTATTCTATCATTGTAAATGATCAGAGACATGGCTTCTTTAGTCTACTAATGGACTAAGATAGGGTGATACAGGTCCTCCTTCGTTGCTCTTAACTATGCTGAATAAATTGCTAACTAAGAAAGGCTTTACTTCCTTTTTAATGCATATCTAAGGACCTTTAATTAATCACCTCTCCTTCGCAAATGAAATGATTTTGTTTGCTAGTGGTAAATTTGGAACAATAAAGGTAATCATGAATACCTTGGAGCTATATGAGTCCACCTCTTATCAGATGATAAACAAGGCTAAAAGCTGCTTTGTGGTGCCTTCATTGATCTCTCCAAGAAGAGTGGAGAGAAATGCTTGGCTAACTGGTATGCAACATAATGAGTTGCCTTAATTGTATCTAGATTTCCCTCTATATGTTGGTAGGCAACAAGTATCTTACTTTAGTGTCCTGATTAGCAATATTATTGGGGAAGTTAGGGGGTGGCAATCTAGGCTCATGTATCTCGGTGGTAGGGCAATCTTGATCAGGAATATTTTGTTGGCAATGCCTGTGCACTTACTAGCCTCTACATCCACCAAAATAGATTCTTGCATAAATGGAGAAAATTTGAATAATTTCTTTTGGGGATCTATTAAAGGGAAAGATAAACATCATTGGGCCTCTTGGGACCAAGATATGTTATTTCAGAAAGGTGGAGTAAATTTCAGAAGGCTAAGGGATGTCTATAAGGTTTCCCTTGCTATGATCCGGTGGAACCTCAAAACAAAAAGGTCCTTATGGGATGAATTTTTAAAGTCCAAATATTTCAGGTGGCCTCATCCTCTGACTAAACAATTGACTAGTGATGTGTCCCAGAGTTGGAGAGCCATTTGCAAGATTAGGTACGAGGTGGAGCAACATTTACACTTGTTGGGTGGTAAAGGATATATCTCATTTTGGTTTGACAATTAGAGCACATTTGGGCCTCTGATCAGTCACCTACCATATGGTATCAGGCCTGGACACATTAAATTGAATGAGGTTTGGCAGGCGGAAGTATGGCATGAGCCACTTATTGGTGTGCATTGGCCAATATCACTATGGAATAGGCTACATAGCATGAATGTTGTGTTTTCATGCTGGAAAAGCAGACAAACCAGTATGGACAACCAGTAGTACAGGCAATATTTCTACATCCTCTTCCTGGCACATGATCAGATAGAAGAATGATCCATCCAACATTGACAATTGCATTTGGCACAAGGATGTGCCTTTTTTAAAAATGACATGTTTGACATGGAGGGTAGTACATGACAAGATTCCAACTAATTAAAAACTATTCATATGTGGTATTAACGAGGGACAAGGTGCTATTGATGTAGCAACTCAGAGGTGAGGGAAACAACTAAGCACTTATTTTGTTCAGGAGAAATGACCAATGCTGTGTGGCACACCTTTAGTTCTCCTTTTGGGATTGGTTGTCACTTGTCAGAATACACACCTTATACAACTTATGCAAAAATGGTGGAGTTACTGGCTTGTTAATACAATTTCAGCCTTTATTACAAAGATCACGCCTACATTAATCATATGGGAGCTGTGGAGTCGAGATGTGCAAAGAAGTATGGAGTTGAGACCCCTTCACTTAACATATCAATTACACTGATCTCCTATACTCTGTCTCAGTTGACTAAGCATATATTTGGGAAACTAAATTTGGATACAAGATGGGAAAGCTTAAAGAGTCTTATTGGTTCTCCTATGGAAACTAGAATGTACAGGTTGGTGAAGTGGGCTAAGCCACAACCATTGTTTGTTAAGGTTAACAGCGATGGTAGCTGCATTGATGGGAATTGTGGAGCAGGTGGAGTCATCAGGGACTACAATGGGAGGTTCATCATGGAATTGGTACAAGTAATTGGGTTGAAGGGAGAGTTGTGTTGGCTGGTTTACAACATTGTGCTGTGCAAGGCATACACAAAATCATTGAGAGGCTATCTGAGAACTATTGATGAAGGCAATAAGTGAAGAATCTCAGACACCATGAAGGTCTAGCTAGACCTCGTGGACAAGACCAAGGAGATAATGGTGGAGAGAGGGGTCATAGCACAACATTGTTATAGGGAAGCTATTAAGGTGGCTGACAAATTAGCCTTTCTTAGTTGGATGCATAAAAAATTTGATTTTCACCACATATTTAGGAATGTCAAGGTCAGTAAGGGGTCTATTGCAATTAGATAGGTTGGAGATGGCATCATTTTGGGTGCGACAAAAGAAAGCAACAAAGATTCAATTTGATCCCCCTTTAGTTGCTTGAGTATGTGGTTTTGTTAGGAACTAGAATGCTTTGTGAATGATATAGAGTTGGGGTTGTCAAACTCTCATTAGTTATAGGAAGGGTAAGGTTCCCATGCCCTCTCTTTCTCATATGTACTGCTGTTTCATTGATGATATGAATAAAGCAAAATGTTTTAACTTGAAAAAAATTAAAAAAATATAACTTTCTGGATGATTGCCAAGTATTTCAAAAGTTAGGTTGTGGAATTCAAGTCTTGTATTCCAAGTACTTCATGTTTCGGAAGTGCATTTTATGGCACTTTAGTAATTTAGCATCCATACCCTACAAGCATAATGGAGATTGTATATCGTCTTTTTATGTGATCCATCCATTGCAACAGAGTTAAGCACTTAAGCTCTATTTAGCTTCCACTGATATATAAAGATGCTCAATTCAGATGAACACCCTAAGCTAGATCTTGAAAACGCTTATGACCATGTAAGTAGGTAGTTCTTTGATTTCATTATGTAGAAGATGAGCTTTGGGGAGAAATGGAGAAAGTGGACAAATTTTTGTATCTTAGTGCATTAACTCAGTGAGGGTGAATGGTAACTCATGAATTTTTAGCAATTTGAGGGGTTGAGGCAAAGGGATCCTATATCACCTATGCCTTTTATTTTGGTGATGAAGGCTTTGAGTAGGATGATGGATATAGTTGTTTTGGGAGGGCACGTTAAGGGGTTCAATGCTGCGGTTAGAGGTGGTGTGTTCTTAAACTATTTTTCACATTTTGTTTGCGGATGAAACCCTAGTTTTTGTGATGTAGATGGGATCAAATGGAATTTCTATGCGAAGTTTAATTTGGTTTCAATCGATGTGGGCCTTAAATTAATCTCGGAAAATTTGAGACCAATTATCGTTGGTGAGGTGGAAAACATTGATTTGCTCGCTTAGGTTTTGCATTGGCGGTAGCGGCTCCTTGTACTACTTATTTGGGTTTACCCTTAGGGGCCTTGAATAAGTACATTAATGTTGGAATTTGGTACTTTAGAGAGAAGAGGCTTGTAGGTTGACAGAAGAGGTATTTTTCCAAAGGCGAAAAAGAAGTGCTTATTAAGAACACTTTATTGAGGCATCCTAGAGTGTGGCCTAGTGGTCAATGAAGAGGTTGAGAACATTGAGGTCTCATGTTCAAAACACAACGGAGATGAAAAACACTAGGTGATTCTTCCCTTATGTCCTAGCCTTTGTGGACAGAGTTACCTAGTATCGGTTACTGGTGGGAGTTGGTAGATATCCCGTGGAATTAGTTGAGGTGCACGAAAGCGGTCCCAAACACTATGGTCATAAAAAAAAAGAATGCTTTATCAAGCATCTTCACTTATTTTATGTCTTGGTTTCATGCCTACACCACTGTTACTGAAAAATTGAACAAACTTCATCGTAATTTTTTTTTTTTTGGATTCGGCGAATGAGGCAAGGAGGTATCATTTGGTACGGTGAGAGATCGTGACAACTCCTAAGGGTTGGTAGTAAAAAATCCGAGGGCTTTTAACAAAGTTTTGTTGGGAAAATGATTGTGGAGATTTGGGGTGGAGTTTCAAACCTTATGGAGAGGGCTTTTAACAAAGTTTTGTTTTTGAAATGGTTGTGGAGATTTAGGGTCGAGGTCCAAATATATATGGGATGATGGAAGGGGGTTGGAGAACTAATGATATCCACATCGGCTTTTGGGTCTGAAGCGTGGAGGAATATTATGGAGGAATGAGTGTGTTCTTATTGTAACATTTCTTTTAGTGAGGGGACATGAGAAGAATTAGTTTATGCCTTTTTGGGGAAATAAATGATGTGGACACATGTTGCTAAAAGAGGAGTTTCCAAGCATTTCTAAGGTTCATGTCAAAGGGGGAGGGACATGGAGGCGGTAGTCTAGTATATAAGGAGGACACAAGGGGAAGAAATGTTTTGGGATTTGAGGATTAAGAGAGATTTCCTGGATTGGGAGGTGAAGGCGCATGAGATTTTTCTTGTGAAGTCCATTTGGATTTCAAAGGTGCTGAGGAAGGTGTGCTTTTTCACATGGTTAACTGTTAGAGGGCAATCTTAAATAAAAAAAGATTATAATGTCAAAATCTTGTGCACTTGTTTTTCCAATTTCCCGTCTACTGCGTGTTGATTATACTTATTTAAGTACGACGTATTTGTATAATCTATTTTTTTTTTTATGGCATCATCCGGGTTGGCGGCTTTGAACCTTAGGAAAAGAAAAGTTGTTTGTATTAACCGACGTTACTTGTGCAAGGAGACGAGCGAATATCTAGACCATTTTCTTCTACATTGCAGCATGGCCACACTGGTATGGAATATGTTTAGCTGGTTGGTATGTCTTGGACAATGCCAAGATATGTGAAAGACATGTTGTTTTGCTGGGAAGTTGGAAGATGCAGAAGGAAGTGCAGGGCATGGAATGTTGTTCCTATGGCATTGATGTGGATCGCTTAGAGAGAGAGAGAGAGAAACAAGAGGGGCTTTTAAGGGGTAGAATTGAGGTTTTGGCGGTTAAGGAGTATCTCCGATCCCTTATTTATTTTTGGTGCATCCATATATTTCCGGCTTGTATAGAGGATTGGGTGTGTTTTAGAGACCATATATTTTTGTAGGTTCTTTACTTTTTGGTATACTTCTTGTATATGATCGATTTTGGCCTTGTGATTAATGAAATATTTACCAAAAAAGCTCTTTGCTTCGAGAACTAAAGACATAATTCATTAGTTTACTTCTGATCACGTTTAGTTTGTGTCTTAACTCCTCCAGCTTAAAATTTGCTTCTCTGAGTAACCTGTTACGGATAGGTAATTACGTAGCTTCAAAAGTTTGAGTGGATTTAAGTGTACATTGATAGCGTAAAAGGTTTTATAATGTAATTTTTTTCATTAACATGTAAAAAGTTTTTATATTATAGTTTTGCAGTATAGCTTAATCACCCAAAGGGTGTGCCCTAGTGATTAATAAAGTGGGTTGAAAATCATGAGGTTTCAGGGTCAACTCCTAGAGGACATTAAAAGACTGGTGATTTCTTCCATTTGTCCAAACCTTGGTGGACGGAGTTACCTTGTACCTATATTGGTGAGAGGAAGCAGGTACCCGTGGGCTGTGGAATTAGTCGGGGTGCATAAGCTAGCCCGACACCATTGTTATTAAATAAAATATCATTTAACCAATTGTAGTAGGTTATTTTACTTTCTTTCTAGGTTTTACGGTTACCTGCAGTTGTAAACAACATGATAGCTTATGACCATCCAGTATTTACGATTAGATAGTTTTACTTTCTTTCTTGTAAATAAAATATGTTCCACTATTGGCGGGCAAAAACTAAATACCCATCTGATAACCTCGTCCCTTTTTCCTTCCATGTCTTTTTATGCCAGCTGTTTTGGTTCTAAGACCTGAAGGGGTGTACTAGGTTCTTCAATTTTATCTTCAGTCATCTGATTGTTTCCACCAGCATGCATGTGCAATAACTTATTACTGTGTGATAAGCTGGATGTCTTGATATGCATAAGCTGTCATCTTGTTTTGTTCCATGAATGTTTGCATTTTCTTAGTCTTTTCCATTCACATAAATCTTTCCTTAACGTTATCCTGATAAGAGTGTTTTTTACAGGTTGGTTATATTGCCCTCCATATGGTGATAATATAGGTCTTATTATCCCATCAAAAGTGCCTTTAAGTGAGTCATTCAACAAGAACATCCCTCCTGGAGAAAGTTACACCCCAAAAGAAGTAATTGACAGGCAAAGATGTTTAGGGAGAGAAGTAAGTGGTGTGGTGACAAGATTTTCTTCTGGTTATCACATTTACTATTTGGTTCATCTCTTCCTCCCCACCCTTGACGCTTACAAATAAGGTTAACTTGGTGATAATTGTCTTGATACTATCTGTGCTGATTTATTGGATAACCGAGATCTTTCTGCACCAATTGTCTCCTTAATTATCATCTGAAGAGTCATTGCAAAATTGTTCTCTCTTCCGTCTCTCTCTTATTTCTTACGCTCTTCTAATGTTTCCCTTTTGTTGCCTTTTGTTTTAGTCATGCGTAATTAGTCACCTTTTGTTTCTGAGTTGGTTAATTCATGAGAAATTCAAACTGTTTACTATGAGCTTTTTTGATTTTTCTTTTTAATATTTTGGGGGCAGGAGGGGGAGGGGAGCTCATATGTTTTTTGCCAACTCACTATCTCCTATAGGGATTGACAGTAACCATTTGACATATCTATTGAAAGTTAAGTAATAATCATTAAACAGAATTATCCGAAAGATAAAAGAAAAACCTTTTCATCAGAAAGAAAAACCTTTCGCTGGATCCAGTAGTTTTTGAGTCAAGTCTTGTGAGTTCTTAAAATAGTTTGTTCATAAAAGGAGTTGGCTGTTGTATAAGTGAAAAGTGAAAGAAAGTATTTTCAAAAGAAAGAAATTGAAATGAAGTTACCTGCACGTATGGGGACCTGTGCATGTTAATACAACCAAAAGATTTTGGAGGACCTTACGTCTCTGAGTTTATAGGACAAGTAGATATGTGTTCACTGTTGTCAGTCAGATAGATATGGCTCAAAAATGGTGGCTGCTGAGACTCCTGCCTATTTATTTGTTAGTTCTGGTAGTGAAGCACTGAAGCTAGAATATTCTGTTTGTGTGTGAATTGACAACTTATAGAAGTCTTACATAAGAATGTACATCTACGTTTGCATCACGTGATGTGTGGGTTAGAGCTTGTCACAAGTTCAAACCCTTCCACTGGCAAAGACATGGTATTTAAGTGGATAAGGGTAGAGGCAAGCCTATTATCCACTGTTTTTATGAACTGTGTGCCACTGGTATGTGGGGATTTTTCAGTTAGAAGAAAAAAAGAAATGTGCATTCATATGAGATTTTCTTTGTGTCATCATCTCTTAATCTTGCCCACAGCTAATCTTCTTACTAGTTGGATTTTCAATGTTTGTCCCATATATTTGATTATCAGCTAAGCTGTCTTCCATGTCTGTTGTTACTAACACATTGCAGATAGGACTGGTGGTTGATTTGACAAACACTGACCGTTACTACCCAGAATCGGATTGGACCAGTCACGGTATTAGACATGTTAAGGTAAGAAAGAACAGTTCTATCTATCCTATTCAATCTCATGGTTAATTGGCCAGTTGTATGCTATGTGTTTATCCAGATTCGATGCCCGGGGCAGGACTCTGTACCTGATGCTGAGTCCGTAGATAGATTTATTTCTGAGGTAATTTTCCTTTCTGCTGTCACATGCATGCCATGTATCTTTTGTCATGCTCTGCATATCTGGAAAGGGCGTGTATGGCAGTGTGATAAATACCTTTTACTTTTCCGAGATTTTCATCTTCAGAACTTATATTGATTGCAGGTTGTGCAATTGACATCTCAAGAATCTCAAGCAAGTAAGTATGCTGTTGTCCACTGCACTCATGGTCACAACCGAACAGGCTATATGATTGTACATTTTCTCGTACGTAATCAGTCAGTTAGTGTTAGTGAGGTTAGTAATCTTATTTATTTTACACCAAATCTTGCTCTTCTTAAAATTTCAACATAATCTTGAAAATTTGTGTCTTATCTTCAGGCAATAGCAACGTTTGCCCAAGCACGCCCTCCTGGAATTTATAGACAGAAGTATGTTGAAGCATTATATGACTTCTATTTTCAATCAAAGCCTGAGCTTCTTGTTTGTCCCCAAACTCCCGAATGGAAGAGAGACTCTGATCAAGATAATGAAGTTGTTGCTCCTTCTGTAAGTAGTTCTTTTGAGATTATTTGGTGAACACTTGCTGCATTGATATTTGAAAATTCTCATAGGTTCAACAGTGGAGCACATAGTGCACTATTTTGAATTGATGAAAGATTGCAGTTTGTCCTCAAATACTACAGGAAGTTGTTGACAGCAAAACAAGCATCACTATTTGTCTTTCACTCCATATCTGCTAAGTTTTTCAAAACATGAACTCTATGCTTCCCAATTTTTTGTTTAAGGCGGTGAGAAATATGGCATGTAAGGAAAATATGAAGAATGTATGTCCTGATTATTCTCCCAAGATAGTGGGTGTTTTAATAGTACACACACCTATTCTAAACTAGGAAAGAATCAAGACTATATAATTACGACTAAACAATAGTTTCCTAATTGATATAACTAATATTCTCAACACTTCCTCTCAAGTTGTTCCATTCCAGTTGATTACCAAGCTTGTTACAAATGTAACTAATCCATAGACCTGTAAGGGACTGAGTGAACACAACAAACAATTTATTCTTAGAATTTATGCAATGCATATTAGTTTGAATACAACAAACCAAACAATAAATAAGAAATAATCTGAACATCACTAATCTCATCATAACTTATTCCAGCATAACTTATCCCATCATAACTAATCTAACATAACTTGTATTCAAACCAAACGACTCCTTAAGGTTTAGGATGATTCTCCACAAATGAGTTGTGTATGGACAATGTAGAAATAGATGGATGACTGTCTCAACTGTTTTTTACACGGGAAGCATCTTGAGCATAATGTCATACCTCTACTCATCAAGCTGTCCACGGTTAAAATGGCCTCCTTTGCTACAAAAGTTGGTACCTAGTGGAGAACTTTTATCCTCCAAATTTCCTTCCATGACCAGTTTATTATCTGGTGGTTGGACTGGTTTATAATTTTGTAAGCAGCATTGACCTTAAAATTGCCTTTGGAGTTACCCTGGCACCACAAAAGATCTTCACCAGCTTGAACCCCAGGAAATTGATCAACTTCGCTGAAGAAACCAGTCACTCGTTGAACCTTCTAATCATTGAAATGTCTTCTAAAATTCAAGCTCCACCCGTCAGATATCCACATGTCAGCTATAGTTTTTTGTTAGTGAAGGACTAGGTTGAAGATATCTAGAAAAACTAGTTCCAGGATACCAACCTCGTGCCACTTATCCTTTCAAAATCTGGTTCTGTTTCCATTTGCCACTTTGATTCTTGATTGAGTTTTCAACTCACTCCAGAGGGATCTAGTAGACCTCCATAGGCCGACTCCACATGGAGTCACCTCCTTTGTCATCCAGCTATCCTCTTGTTCATATTTGGCTTTAATCACTCTTCCCCACCGTATGTGGTTTTCTTTGGTGAACTTCCACAACCACTTCATCCTTGAGAGCTTTACTTTGAATCTTCAGGTTTTTGATACCCAGGCCACCCATTTTTTTGCATAGATGATTGAGTTCCACTTGACCAAATGGTAGCCTTTCCTCTCTTTATCACCATGCCATAGGAAGTTCCACCTGATGCTATCCTACCTCTTGATGACCCCTGCTGGAATGGGAAACAAGGACATCTATAAACATAAACTACCAAATAAATGTACCGATTTGGAGTGACATGTCGATATGATAGTAAAAGATCAACCTTATTTCTAGTCATACCCAACTCTTGAATAACTATGCTAGACTTACCTAACCACGCTCAAGAAGATTGTTTAAACCCATATAGGGACCATCACAATTGTCCTATAAGACCACTAGACTCCCCTTGAGCAACAAACTTGGTGGTTGGTTCATATATATTTCATGTATTGCCATGGAAAAAAACAATCTCGATGTCCAACTGATAAAGAGGCCAAATGACAAACAACCAGAACGATGAAATTTTAGCCAAGAGAGAATGTGTCAATGTTATATAAGCACACAAAATTTGAGTATAACCTTTGGCCACTTGACACGCCTAAAGTAGACCAATGTTACCGTACGACCAACCAGGGGCGGAGCCACCTTGTAAGAAGGGGGTTCGGATGAACCCCCTTCGGCGGAAAATTATATTATATATACACGGTTAAAATAATTTTATATGTATATATAGTAGATGTCGAACCTCCTTCGGCTACTTCATGTGTCTGTTTCTACAGATCTGAACCCCCTTATTGAAAATCCTGGCTCTGCCTCTACGACCAACTTTATAGTAGATTTACATGAAGTTTGAGGAATAAGTTCCCAAGTACTACTAGAGTGTGAAATATCTCCTCAATCATAGATTTTGTCTTTATACTGGAGGAGAGAGGGTTTCACCTGTAAACTTGGGGATACTAATATAAGACAAAGATGAGACAAAAACATAATGATTATAGACGATAACACCTCAAACCAACATAATTGGGATTAGGATTAAGAGTGGAGCGAAAGCCTTTCCCTAGGGCAATTATAGGAATAGGAGAAGACAAGTCTACTACAGACACAGGATCTGATTCAGTGTGTGGCTCATCTGGAACTGATGTGAAGAACTTGTGACGATGATAACTCAAGAGAGGTGGAGCTGGAAAATTGGTGGAGGAGATGAAGGAGAAGTACTCGTAGGTGGTGGTATTGATGAAGAAGGGATACTAATAGGATTCCTAAGCAAATTTGTTGGATTTAGTAGTAACCTAAATTTGTAATAAATTATTGTAAAACTGATGCTTTTTGAAAAAATCATGGTTTCATTTTGTGTAAACTCTTGTTACTTCCTTGAAGGAAAAAAAATGCTTTATCTGTTAATCATTCACCTTGTATCAATGATTGTATGACTTGAATTGGTTTTCTCGTTGTTCAGTTGATAGTACACTTTTAATTTGATCTGGTTAAGTAAAATATTGTCTGCCTATTAAACAGTATGCAGTATTTGCTCAACAATCAGGATTTATGTTTATGTACCTATTGTTTTCTTCCCTTTTTATCCCCCATCCTTATTCAAAATGCCAGAACCTCGTTATTGCAGGGGAATCTTGCAAGAACAGGTGCTGTGTCAGATGCAGATTTTAGGGGCGAATGTATCCCATTCGCTGAGGTTCAGAGGATGAGGAACTTCTGCTATCTAGTGCTTAATTTGCATGTACAGGTTCCAGTTATTAAAAAGTTCATTTTTTTGAGAATAGTAACGGTGTATTATATCCGAAAGCAGTACTAGTTACAATTGGAACTCTATAATGCTCCTATTACAATCAAGGACATCAATGATAGAAATAGTGTCATTAGAGTAGAACTGATTATACCAAAATAAAGCAGTAAGATGAAGTTCAACTTAATCTTTTGCACATCATTCTCTATGCCCTCATAGTAGTGGCGTATCCAGGATCTCCGTGAAGGGGTTCAAAGTATAAAGTAGTAAATATGTAAAAATTACATGATGAAAAATAGAGTGAGACGGAAAAGGAAAATATTAATCTAACCCACTAAATTTAACTTATCTTATTGATGTCGTGTTTAGGTTCTTTCTACTTTTACCCTGCTCCATTGAGTTTTTTTTTTAATTTCTTGTGCTCTTTTTTTGTTGTTGGTTTTGCGGTGTTCTACTTTATTTTTTTAAATTTTTAAAATTTTTTTTTTTAGAAAAAATGAATTTTTGTCCGTTCAATCATATGTTAATATAAAAACCACCAAGATGTTCTAAAAGGGGTAAGGATTGAATTACTAATTATAATGCATATTTAGAAGATAAATAAATGGTGTCATCATTTTTTAATTCAATCTAGGTTAGTCATTTGTAAAAAAGAAAAATGATCAATAAATCAAATAAGATTAAGAATAGGAAAGAAATACTATAAAATTAAAGAAAAAAAATTCAATTAAATAGATTTTGTTAAAAAATATTCACAACTTTTAAATTTCTTTGTTCGATTAAATTTAATTTACTTTATTTTTATATAAATAATTTTTCTAACTCAATTTTAAATTTAATAATAATTCATCGTTTCTTCAACTTAGTACATGGAAAGAGAGCTATGTAGAAACAAAATGAGCAATATAAATAAGAAGAATAAAAGATAAAATTACAAAGAATGTGGCTAGTAAATTTAAACAAAAACAAATTGAGAAAAAAGAAATAGCATAAAAAGAAAAGTAATAAAAAAGAAGAAGAATAAAGCTTCATAGGAATCTGAGCCCAGAACTTGAGTCCATATCAGCTTTATTCAAAGCAAAAAAACTTAAGCCCATCTCAGCCTTATTCAAAGCAAAAAAAGTAGTGAAAAATAATGCACACTGTGAGAATCGAACACAGACCTTTCAGTAGATAATGCACCCCCTTAACCACTGCGCTATTCTTTCCTTTAGTGTTGAGGGGGTTCAGTTTAATAGATATACATATAAAACCAGAATTTAACCTTGCATATACAGTGTAATTTTTCGACGAGGGGGTTCGGGTGAACCCCCTTCGCTCCACGTATCTTTGCCCCTGCCTCATAGCACCTGGAATTTCTCTCCTATTCAAAAGTTCATTTTTCATGGCACGTCATCTCTATTTTAATTTATTTAACTATATCTTTTATGAATTGGAAAGCTCTTGTTCACTTGTACTCATGGAAAATTTACCTGTGGCATCAATTTTGATTTGAACTTTCTTCCACATATTTACCCCAAGTCTCAGATGAAACAAATTGCGTACACACTACATCAAAAATGATCATTAGCGACAATTAATTATTGACAATAACTTAATTGCCACTAAATGTATTTTTTTTTTTTTTGAGGCAATTAACACTCTTTGTAAATGTCCCTAAAACCTATAGTGACATTGGATCTATGGCAATCTAAGTTGCTTAGACTTGGGTGCGGGTGTCCAATATGGGTGCGGATCTAGAGGGCGGATCCTTCATAATCTAATTTTTAAGATTTGGGGATATGGATCCATGTATGGGGTGCGCGGGGATTCGCTTAAAAATAATTAAAAAATCTAAAAATAGAATTATAAAACCTAGATTATGAGAAATTATTGGAAAACTTGAGGAGAATCCTGGAAGGAGATTAAAGGAAAAGGAATGACATAGAAATTTCTATAAAAGGTATTCCATTTCCTTTGATTTACCTTAGCTTTTGTATTGATTATAGGAATCATTAAAATTGTCCAAACTTTCCCATCGATTTTGGTTAAAGTACCCAAAATCCGTTGACCAAATCAGACACGGGTCCTACACCCACACCCACACCCATGTCGTGTCGATACGGGTGCAACACCAAAAGTGAAGAGCCCAAGCAACTTAGATGGCAAATAACTAATGCCGGAAAATGTTTTATCACTCATTGTTAATGTGTATATTTATTGCCGCTAAAAGCTGTTTTTGTTGTAGTGACATTTCCTGAATGATAGTCATGTTCTCGCTTTGCACTGTCCAAGTGTTATCCTGTTTTCTTTAGGTGGTTGATTTGCGCTTGATTTAATGTTTATTATTATTTCTTTTGGTGCATGATCCTTAGGCCACGAGAAATATCCAAATTCCAGGATCACACCCGGTCTCTCTCGACAGGTTGACTATAAATTCTTCTTTTTTGGATATTTTTTTTACATGAGACTAATTTGAAAGGAACCTGTCTCTTATACCTGAGTTCGACAATATTTAGGCAATATTTTACAGCAGCTTGAAATAGCCAAACATTGTACTCCAAAAAGTTACATGACAAAATTTAGGATTTTATGATCTTTTCCTTTCTGATTGAATATCATCTTCATGCAAAGAGCAGCCTTTTATAGAATCTCATTATTAAGAATTTTAAAGCATCTCTTGAAGTACAAAAATTGCATGCAGTGCAAAAGATCTGGAAAGTTTTTCATTAACTGGAAGAGTGATCTACAGCTGTCTGTAAGCGTTGGGAGGATTGGCTAGTAATTTCAGCTGCATGTGCCTATCACAAACAATGTGCATGCTTTATATAATGTTGAAGCATAGGTCAGGGTTTTTTTTCTAATTGCACTGGGAAAGGGATATTTTGAGCACTGTTACAACAAACACCAAACCTAGTGTAATGCCACAAGTGGGGTCTAGGGAGGCTGAGAAGTACGCAAACCTTACCCCACCTTTGTGGGGTAGAGAGGCATTAAAAATTATTTTTCATTTTTGGTTCTTTGTTCTCATAATATATTTAAAATTTTAAGTGGCAAATAGCAAGTGTCTTAGTGTTATAGTTTTTTTGCCTTTTGAGCATGATAACATTATTTCTTATTAAGAAAATGTACATTTATGTCTGGAGTAGATAATTAGATTTCCAGGATACTGAAAGCATAATTTTGGATTTGTGTCAAACAGTATTCACGCATCTCTTGATTTCATTTTCTGGAACTTTGTTGCTTTGCTTCAAATTGTAGGGACAAATTGCATCTTCTAAGCCAGCAACTCTACCATGTCACTTGGAGTGCTGGGGTGCCACGATGCATGATGCTAATAGACAAGGAGAATTGTTATTTGATTGATCCACAGTTCTATTTCAGGAAGGTCCAGTTGCGATTTCCTCGCAAACATATCTATGAGGTAGTTTGTCCATAGAGGACCTCTTGTACTCCATCATGAGGAATACTGGTTCTGCAGCTTTACGATTTCAGTCTTTTTCTGCTGTAGAAGATTTATGAGTTTCCTGTAGGGTAGAGCTGACATTACTCATTGCTGCACGTTACTTGATGGTGAATTGATTACTGAGACTGAGCCTGAGACACAAGTGAAGAAGACTATTTACCTCATCTATGATATGATGGCATTTAATGAATCGTCTGTTACAGAGGTATGTCTTGGCTTTACATATTTATCAGCCAAAATGACTTGAATTAACTTTTTGTGATTTATATTTGGCTTACCTTTTCATTCAAGGATGAGATGCAGATTTTGATGGTACTGTGGCCACAATTAACATTTCCAAAAGAGTGTAGAATAATAGTTGCTTCTTAGGTTAAATTTGTCTTTTTTGTGAATGTCATGAGGACCATCAATCCTCAGACTTCTGCAGTCGATCATTCTAGAATACAGGTTTACTGGAGTAGTTTTATGAAATTAGATATGTGGACTATTCTTTCATGGGTATTTTCATCTTTCCCTTCAGTTATGTACAGATTTGCCTTCTGTGGCAAGCTCCTTACCATTTTCTTTCGACAGTCAGCACTTTGGCATATATTATAATTTTAATTTGATTGGGTTTTCCTGAAAAATTGCTTATTTTATGATTTCTGCATCCAAATACTTTTGCAGTTACCTTTCCATCATCGATTAAGGCTAATTGAAGAAGAGGTGATCCGTCCCCGAAACTTTGAACGTGATTTTTTATCCACGTGTGTAAATCCGTACCACCACTATGGCCTGGAACCATTTGAAGTATGTATGATCTCAAGAAAGGCTCTCTAATTTCTGTAAGTTTATGATCCTTTCTGGATTGATGATTGTTTTGTGGATGTCAGGTGAGGAGGAAGGATTTCTATTTGCTATCTGTAGCTTCTATGCTCATAAAAGATACAGTGCCAAGTCTTCCACATTCAGCTGATGGGCTTATCTTTCAGGTTCTGTGGGATCTACTTGTGTCTGTTTAATATTGACGATCAAGTTTGTCATATCAAGATCATATAGATATAACTTAAAGAAATATTGGCACAACCTTATCAGAAGTGTCCATAGTATTCCAGCTTTCTTTTGTATCTCATTTAGATATCAGTACATTTAGAATTGTGCTAGTGAGCTCTGCAATTTCATTCATCCAAGAATGAGGACAGTGAGAGACAAAGGGACATTAGGCTGGAATTTGATAGATTAAGCTCGTCATTTGGCCGGGGAAGATCTGTTTAGCAGCAGCTTTCTGTTACTTTAGCTAATATAATTCAATTTAATGAACTGAATGTAGCCAGTAATAATATTGGAGATCAAGAACTTCCATTGACAGAGATTTAGCTCATTAGAACTGCTCTCTGTATGTGTGTGTGCTAAGTCAATTCAGATAGGGTGCTACTTAAAACAATTTTTCAAGGACAGAAGCTGGAATGCAGAATTTGACTTTTATGCAAAGAAGCTGAATCTCGATTACATGAAAATTCTAAGATAGCAAAAAAAAAGAAAGAGAACCGTTTGTGGTTTTGAAAATAATGAATAGAGAAACCGAAAGAGAATCAAGATCTAAAGAAGGAATAGGAACCTGTTAAGATGCGGAGCTAAAGAAAAAGGGACAGAAATAGTAAGAGAGTGATATTTTGAAGAAAAGTAGGATGGAATGATTTCTTCTGCAAATGCACTCAAGTGATTCACTGTCATAGGTCTTATTTGACAGAACTAATTTTGTCCACCAAAATTAAGTGTAATTACCCTTAATTACATGCTCCTTGCTGTAATTACCTTTACTTACATGCTTGTTACCCCCTCTTTAGGTGTCTGTGTGTGCGTGTTTTTGGTTATAATGTAAAGTTGTTGGGACCAGCAACTCACTTTGTTATGGTCGGTACATTCCGAAGCTAATATAATATTTTGTACATCAGATTTCTTGCAACTTTGCATATCTGGATTCTGGCTCCTGATAGTTTACAATGCAGGCCTGGAATGCAACTTATGCGCCCCGGGATCATGATGGACGTTTGCAATGGAAATATCCTGGAACAAATACTGTTGATTTTCTATTTGAGGTGGTTATATTTTCTGTCATATTTAGATCTCAAACTGTTGTATATTGTAAGTGTATATATGCTTGTGCCTTTCTCTGTCTGCACATTAACAGTAGGAGATAACATCACATAATGGTTGTGATAACTTTAGTACCAGGGTAATCTGATTAACAAGTTGGCATTGGCAGGTGGGAGTTGATGGTAGTAGTTTGCTTTATCTGCAAGAACACGGAAACAAGAAACTAATTGAAGGTTGCAGAGTGATGTTTAAAGGTTTGATTATCTTCTCTTTTTCTCCTTTCCCTGAACTCAATCTCCGAGGAGTTTCCAGTAGTAAAAAGATCTCTGCTTTTCTGTCCTTTATTTTCAAGGCCCGTTTGTTCCAGCTGTCAGTAAGAATATGAAGATTTATCCCTTGAATTCTATTAGGAAATGCTTAGCAGATTTTGTTGCTTATATAATATGGCTGCCACCTAAGTTTGGTCTGATTGGTACTTTCTCCTGCAGATGGAACTGATTTATCGTTGTACTCGGGTAGAATAATCGAGTGTTCCTGGAACTCTCATGAAGATGCTTGGATCTTTGTGCAGATCCAAACAGACAAATCAAACCCAGATTATATTAGTGTCTACGAGGAGGTTTGTCATATAGCAATATCATCCTTCATTTACAGCTTTTCCAACTATTATTGACTTAAGAACCATCTTATGGACAGGCAAAGCGCAACATAGAGGGCACTCTTACAGAGGATACCTTGTTAGATGAGATAGATATAGTCGCAGGTCTACCTGTATACTCTGACTGGGCAAATCGTCACAGTGGAACTTTTAGAAATGTCTGGAGAAGGCAGTGAGGAATTTGCTGCTGTTTGTTGCGATATGTTTGTTCCCCAATACATCTTCTCTTTTTCACCATTGAGGGTTGAGTTGAGAGACGGAGGAGGAGGTTATAGTGTAGTTAAAAATGACTGCAGGTTCTTTGTAGTCGTTATTCATCATTCAGCCTTATTTTTCTTGTCAAATTCTGATTTGCCAAGTTGAAAGAGTGACAATCCCCTCCCCCATTGAGGGATTGAGTTGAGAGGCAAAGGAGGAGGTTATAGTCTAATTAAAAATGACTGCAGGTCCTTTGCAGTCGTCATTCATCATTCAGGGGTACAAGTATTGGGCATTAAATTTTTGTTTGCTCAGTCCATCAGAGCTCTGGGAATGTCAAAGGAAAATATCAAATGCCTTCTTGTGATTTCGTGTATCTACTGTAAGATATGGTAAAAGGACATATGTAGGAGCTATGATCTTGAAATGAAATATTATCTCCTTTTTTTTGTCCTCACAATCTGGTAGCCTAGATTATTCAGGCGCAGGGATGCTATTGATAGCAAAACAGCATGTTTTTATTTCTTATGGAACCACTAAAGTTACTATAAGACCAAACCATGTAACCTATATTGATCCATATGATGACATGTTGAATACAGAGCTGAAAAATTGAAGGTTCTCATGTTGGTACACATCAACAACAATTGAAGTTCTTGAGCTCACCCTGGAAACATATATATGAGGTGGTTTAATGGTAGTATTTTTGATGCGTGCCAACTTGATGGAGGTTTTACTAATTTACTATGATACCTAAATTGGTCATTTTTGTGAAGTGCTTAATTAATCCTAATTTATATACACCAACATTCTAGATAGTTTTTACATTTTACTGTTATTTGACCGATTATTTACCCTATTTCATGTTTCCGAGTCATGAGTGATTGTTATTATAAGTTGCTAGTATTATGAAAATTATAGGACGTTAGTCTATTGAAATTAAATTCATTAATTGGGAGAGTTAATGAAGAAGGTAACTCATAATCACCAAAGGTTGTGGTAGGAAGATAATATTTTTATTCTAAAAAACTGAGGTTTGAGTCCTGAAAATGAAATTGCTTTTGAGGTGAGTGGTTTGTTTTTAAAATGAGATTTTTGATGTAAATTCAAACTAATTAGATTTCAAAGTAGTTATCATATTTCTAAATGAGAAATAAAAGAGATTGCTAAGATAAGTAAGCTCGTGTTACATACTTAGAGGTACGATAAATGAGTGTGTTAGATTGAATTTGGACAAGTCTAGATGGGTGAAGTTGATAAATAGGCGAGTTAGTGACCTGTTTAAAAGTTATTTGAGCTCAAATGGATTGGACTAAAATATGCTAAAATGTTAGTCAAAACCTGGCTGTCCAATTCTTACTATGCTTTAATTGATTTATTTATTCTGTATAATTTTAAGTACCTAGTTTTTTAATAAATTATGGCTATCAATAACAGAGCTAATAAATGAACAGATCAATAATCAGTCCAAATTTAAATAAGTTGAATAAATTTCATGACCTGTTATACGTATTAGCTTGTGTTGTTGCATCTTGTGGGCTATTTATAGTAATTACTATTGTTACTCGAGGTGATGTCTACCTTTCTCTTAAATGATGGCATCCCTCACATAATTGTTCATGTCCTCACCTTATACATTACGTTACCTAATCTTTGACTTTTGTTTTGAAATGCATGGCTTAATATTGGGACAACTAGGTTTCCAATTTACCTCGGTGACACGACCTTTTGTTTCAGTCGTACGACGTTGTCGATACATGAGGCTACATTATTAGTTTATTACTAACTCCGACGTTTGAAATGAAGTTGCCTTTTCACATTTTGTTCAGTCCAAATTTTGTGTTAAATGGTTAAATAGAATAATGTTTATAAATTTTCTATACATTAAACTCAATTAAATATATCAAAAGCCTTTCTTTTTTTTTTTTAAACAAGTAATTTAATTTAAAACGCTATCATTAAACTACATTTTTGGTATAACACTATTGGTGTGATTGGATAAAGGAAAAATAATTTTAAGATAATTTTTTTAGTATTCTTTAATCTCTTATTTCGTTGTAAAGTTTGAGATAATTATATCAGAATTAACAATTAAGTTATTTTTATTATAACTTATAAAATCCTATACATTTGGTGGCTAATTACCTCTTATTCGAAAAGTTTCTCCAATTATAAAAATTCCAGATTTTTCAAGCTCTCAGATACATTTCTTGGTTGTCCGATACATTATAAATGATACATTAATTAATGGGAGGGATCCAAGAGGGGATAGAAATGTATCCGAGGGGAATAAAAATGTATCCAAGAAGATAGGGATATATCTGAGAGGAGATAAGATGTATCCGAGGGGAATACAAATGTATCCAAGAGGATAGGGATATATCTGATAGGAGATAAGATGTATCCGAGATGATAGGGATGTATCAGAAAAGGGATAGACATATATCTAAAAGAGAATATAGATGTATATTGGAGGGAATATAGATGTATCTAAGAGGGAATTTTATTAAATAATAGAAATTTTAGAGATTATGATATTTTAAGTTGTATATTTATGTAATTCTTTTTTATTTGTATCTTTAAGTGATTCCGCTAAAGAGTGTTCGAATGAATCCCTCGATCCAGCAAGGCTCGGGTTGTCTTGTTGATGTGTGAAACTGCTAATGATTTGTCGACATACAGCGCTATAGATGGTATTATAATTTGATAACATCAAACAACATTTGTCCTTATCCAAATTCATAGAAACAACAATATATGTATATCTATTACGTACGTACATCACTTCTGCACTAGTTTAGCTCATCATCATCGTCTAGTTGATGAAAACTCATCCCTAGTTGTACTCCAAACATGACGTTCATAGCTCATCTTGAAATCATAATTAAGTGAATCAAAGTTTAATATTTCACTTTAAATTCTTAAATGAAATAGTCATGTACGTAATTTATAATATTAGAATATGTAAAACTTTTAAATTTGAATTTTATCATTATTCACCAATCACTCGTTATAATAAACTGTTGATGAGAATGATAACATATGTCGAATTTAAACGAGAGTTCTGAATTCCTTATAAAGTTTGTGTGATTCTTCTCTCTTTGATAAAGACGTGGGGTATGAAATGTAAACAACATATCATGATTACCAAAAAAATTAATCATGAATTGATCTCGGCTAAATATTTAGCCGAACTCAACCTAATAACGAGTTGAATTGAACAAGTCACAAAGAAAAAAAAATTACTTTCTTTGCTCCAATTTACATGATACATTTTAGTTTCTAAAAGAAAGACATATTTTTTATAAGAGTAATAATTTAACTTAAAAAATAATCTCTTTATTCACTTTTACTTGTCACTTATTCTAAAAATATATTTTCGATTTTACTTGTCACTTTTGACATTAAAAAAATAATAGTTTTTTTTCCATGTTTTACTCTTAGCATTAAATACTAATTCTCCAAATCATTTCAATGACTTAATACTAAACATCATTTAACATGGATAGTATAGCAAAACCTATATCAATAATTATTTTCTTAACGGGTGTGTTATAGTGACAGGGGCGGAACTACATGGAGTGGATGAACCTCCTTCGTCGAAAAATTATACTATATATATATATGATCGATTTACTGATTTACATGTATATATTTAATAATGAACCCCCTCAGCATAAGCTAAAGACTTGGTTCAGTGGTAAACTGGGTTCAAGATTCAACCAACTCTTCTTGGCTTTGCGAGTTTGAGTCTGGGGGTAGCCTCCTTTTTTTTTTAATCACATTTTAGCTTGTTGCGTGCTTACTTATTTTTTGAATCCCCTCAATGAAAATCCTGCATCTGCCATTTCCTAGTGACAATTAAAGATTCCGGCACTAAACTGGACACTTTTTAAACCCTAAACACCAAAAGGGACCCTATCTAAAAACACATACCAAAATAGACAATTCACCCATTTATGGGCGAACTACAACTACCATCTTTTAACAATGTAGTCTCTGACTCCAAATTCATCCAAACTAATATTATACAAATCTTAAAGATAGTTCGCTCACAAATGAGCGAACTATAATTCTTTTTGTTAACCCCGCTCACATAAATCTATATGTCTTTCTTCAACAATAAATATGAGTTATTCACTCAACTTTTTCACATCATCTTCTACTTTTTCACACTTTATATTTTGACTTTTGAAATTTGATAGTCATGTCTTAATAATCTGAAAAGTATGTATATTCAGTTGAACCCGATGTTTGTAAATGCAAAGAGTACTGTAAAATAAAAAACATCAAGGACTCCAAGAAATTCCGATTGCGAGTTTTAGAGTTGTGCACATTCAATAGTAAAAAAAATTAAGTTGTCTGCTTTAAAATATTTGGATATTCCCTTGATTTCTAATTTTGTTATTTCTGAAAAATGATGGATTCTATTCTTAATCAAATTATATCTTATAAATTAAAACGAAGAAAACCATAAACAAGCAAATTATGCGAGAATTATTTTCATAAACCAATTTGTTATTGGTATATATATATATATATATATATATATTTTTTTTTTTATTTTTTTGGGCTAGGGATAACTCGCAGTCACTTCTGATCTGTCGCGGCGCCATGCCGGGTGAGCATTTCATGGTAGACTTTGTCTTGTGATGCGTAACCCCATTGTGTAATAGCGCCACACCGAAAATGTAAACCTCACTAGGCGTTATTGGTATATATACCATCATCTACTTTAAATATTGAATCCATGCTCCCAAAAAAGAAAGAAATGTCCATTTCCTAACATTATACAAAATGCTTCCACATAAACTCATTTGTGTTATCTCCCTTTTCTTCTTCTTCACTTCTTCTCTCTTAATTCCCCCTTCTTCTTCTTCAGCTGTTTTATCATCCATTACAAAAGACCATGAAACTCTTCTCTACACTCTCTCTCTTTACCTCAATTCCCCTCCACAACTCACCAATCTCCTCCTCGATTTGAGCGCCTCTTACTCCTGGATTGATTGTTCTAATTCCTCTACTCATCGTTCAATTTCCTGTAATTCCCCTTTATGCTCTGCTATTGGATCTCGCGCTTGTGCCAAGTGTTTTCACTCCCCTAATCACGATGATTGTTCCACTAGCCCTTGTGTTCTCTCTCTGTTAAACTCCGTTACTCATAAATCCTCTACCGGCAAAGCTATTGTTGAATGGATAGCTTTGCCGGTTACCGACGGGAGGAATCCGGGTCAACTTAGGGGTTTTTCTGAGTTTTTTTTGTCTTGCTCGAAGAAATCTTTGCTTGAAGGACTTACGAAAGGTGTAGCCGGTTTAGCCGGGTTAGGCCGGTCCAGATTCTCCCTCACTACTCAGGTTCTAATACTACTTTTATTTTTTTTTTAATCACGCATTCAAATTAATTCGGATTCACATTGCATGGGTTCTATTTGGGAAAAACACTTTCATATTCAGAGTTAAATTGGACATTTTTAGGAATTTGCTAAAATTTCTAATAATCACAATTTTTTGATCTTATATTACTTTACGTAATTTAGAACTTAGAAGTAACGTAAATATTTATTTTAAGAGGATCAATGAACTCAATATCATACTAATTCCTTGTCTCTTTTAGGATCAAAAGGAATATAGTATTTTACCTTTTTAAGCAATAAATTGTTATTTTTTCTGCTAAAATTTTATAATTTTAATTTACTCTTGTTTTGTCAATTTATGACGGTGTTAGTCAAGTGACACATTTAAGGAAAAAAAGAAAAAAAACTTGGATAGATACTTTAATGAATTATGTCACTTCCTTCGTCAAATTGTTATACTTACTCAATTTAATATTTATAAAAATGTAATTTAAATTACATTATATCTTCTATTTACCGACTTAAAATCTTGAATTTTATCTTATGCAGGTCAGCACTTCTTTTTCGTCTACACGCACTTTTGCGCTATGTTTATCCGGTTCACCGTCTGCTCCTGGAGTAGCTTTCTTTGGTTCAACCGGACCGTATCACTTTTTACCCGAAATTGACCTCTCAAATACCCTTCGTTACACCCCACTTATCCCGAACCCGGTTCACTCTGACTATTTCATTAATTTGACTTCCATAAAAGTCAACGGAGTTACCGTACAATTAAATCACAATATCTCAGCCGTAGATCAACAAGGATTCGGTAGGACCAAGCTGAGCACCGTAACTCCATACACCACACTACACAGTAACATCTACAATGCATTCACTGAGACATTTGTAAATGAATCTACTAAGCTCAACCTCACAGTAACAAATCCTGAGGAACCATTTAAGGTTTGTTATAATGCAGATGAGGTATTGGATACGAAGGTAGGACCGACTGTTCCAACCGTTGATCTTGTGATGGATAGTGATGATGTGTTCTGGAGGATATTTGGATCGAATTCAATGGTTAGGATCGCGCGAAATGGCGTTGATGTGTGGTGTTTAGGGTTTTTGGACGGTGGGATTAAGACTGAAACATCGATCATAATTGGAGGACATCAAATGGAGAATAATTTATTGCAGTTTGATTTGGAACAAGAAAAATTAGGATTTAGTTCTTCAGTTTTGGCTTATAGTACCTCATGTTCTAATTTCAACTTTACTACTAGTAGTAACTTGAGTTGAACAATTTACATTTTTGATGAATTTCTTTTTTTTTTTTTTAATAGTTTCTTTGTACTTTTTAATGAATCATGTTGTGGGATTTGCAATATTTGTTTCAAGAATTTTATTTTAATATTTGAGAATTTGTTGTTTTTTTACATTGTTTTAAGAAGAACAATATATGAATTATACTATATTTACGGTAAGTATAGTAATATTAAGGACAAATACGAGGAAATTCTTAATTATTTTTACTTCTCTAACATCAATACACCAATATAATAGAATTATTGATGAGAAGATAATCGAAGGTAATATTACACTCTTTCTCAGAGGTAGAATCATGATTTGAGGTTTATGTGTTCTTAATTTTAAGATATGAAAACAAACCTCAAGCCAATATATAATAAATATATGACGTGATTTTACAATGTTTGCCTAGTATTATATGTTGGGAGCTATGGAAATTGAGATGCATTAGTAGATTTGAAGGGGTCAATATTCGGTTAGATAAGTAATTGATCAAATTACCTACTTGATGAAGATGTCACTTCATATTCAAGATTACTCCATTGTTGAGACTTTGAAGCCTACACTACATATCAAAAGAGTAATCTGGAGCAAGCCAAGCTCCCAGGTCTCGCTTTCGTGAATCACAAGGTAGAAATATTTATTGTTAATGATATCATAAAATATATACTCCCTGCGTACCATTTTGTGTGACACTTTTCGAATTTCAAGATTCAAATAAGTCTATCTTTGACCGTAATTTTTTCATAGATTTTTTAACATTTTGAATTTTCAATTATTGTGACTTATAGTATTTTTTACGTAGTTTACAAATATATAAATTTTATTTAAAAAAATTTAAAGATTCCATGCGCAAATTTTAGGTCAAACTTAAACTGTTTGACTCTCGAAAAACGAACAGTGCCACATAAATTGGGACAGAGAGAGTATATATATATATATATATATAATTATTATTATTATTATTATTATATATTATACTACTATATATATATCTACTACTATATATATATATATACTACTATATATAATATTATACTACTATATATATTATATACTGCTTTTACTGTTTTTACTATTTTTACTGTTTTTACTGTATTTACTGTATATTTGTAGTATTTGCTGTTGTATTTACTGTTTTTACTGTTTTTACTATTTTTTCTGTATTTTCTGTATTTTCTGTATTTGCTGTATTTTCTGTGTTTACTGTTTCTGTACTTACTGTTTTTAGTGTTAATACTTAAAAATACATACATATATACTACATATACCACTACCCCCAATATATCTAAGTGTCCGTATATATTTTGTATCAGAGCGAGAAGTTTTTGGGATAACTAGCCTATGAAAAGACATCCTTCATTTAAAAATATAAGGTATAAATATTGACATTTATATAAAGAATATAAAATTAGACAAGTAGCTATAGAAAAGAAAAGATTTCTAGAAAATAAATTTAATATAAAACATATAGAAGATTTAGATAAGTTAAACTTAAGTGATCCAGAAATTATTAGCAATACTAGGTGGGATATATCAAGTTACGATATTGACATATACTGGTGTGATAAAAGAATACAGTTAATAAATAAGAGTATTAAAAAAGAAGCAATTTTGTTAGGATAATTAATGCAAGCCATAGCAAGAAGCTATCGACAAGTAACTCAGTGGCTCATAGAAGAAAAATACCATAAAGCATACCTTTTAGACAGAGAATTAGAACTAAGAAAACAAATAACTTTAGAAGACACATATTACGACATAAAATATCTAAATAGAGAATTAGAATATACTGTAAGACAAGTTATAAACTCCAAAAGAAGAATAAAAATATATAAGAAAACACTTAACAATATACAATTTGGATAATATACATGCCTCTAGAATATATTAGAAGAATAAGATTAAGATATAATTGGCTTCACAAAGAAATACAATATATGGTTGAGCTTGAACATAATCTAAAAAGATCAATAGAATTTTTAACTTGGATAGAAAAAGAGTTAGAAAAAGAACATATAAGTGAATTTTTAATCTGGTCTAAAGAAGAATTAGCTAACAAAGAAATACCTAAAACTTATACAATAGATTTTTTGAACAAAGAAAAAACTAAAGTAATAGAAGAAATTAATCACATAAAATTAAATATTAAATATACTAAGAATAGGATAAATTACTATAAACTAATATGCCCAATTAGAAGTTCTATATGATAGAAAAATAGATTCTTTAAAACATCTTGAATACCTAGACTTAAAAATACAGCCAGAAAAGAAATATAGATCGCTATACAAAAATAATATTTTAAAGTGTAATTTTTCTGAAGGAGAACATATACTACACTCGGAAGATAAGCAATACAATACTTTAATAGACTTAACAATAAATCTTAGTGAAAAAATTTAACAACAAGATAAAACTATAACAAAACTATTAGAAACCATAGAAGTAGGACAAAATAAACAAATTAAAATACTAGATAAAATAGAAAAGAATTTAGACTTTTTAAAAGCACAGGGATTAGAGATAGAGAGAAAAATACAGTATTTAAGTAATAAATTTAATTTAGATAACATACCTAATAGAATAGAAATAGAAAAACTAGTAAAGGCTATAACTGAAAAGCCTAAAGAATTAGAAAAAGTAAATACTGAAATTAGTAATTTAAAATAAATAATTATAAGAATAGAAAAGATTTCACTCTCATGAGTGAAGAAGATATAAATTATAAAAAAGCATTAGAATATACAACAAAATTTCATAAAGAAGTAGTAGGATTTTCTGATCACGTTCCCTCTAGTTCTACAGACAAAGTAATCCTAAAACAGAATAATACAATAATAGCATTATTAATAGAATTAAATACAAAAGTAGATAAAATATTAAAAGAAAAACAACCTGAACAAATTCATAAAAATACAGAAATAGATAAATTAATTACTCAGCTTAAGAAAGTAGAAATAACACCTAAACCAGAAAAACATAAATTAACTAGAAAACCTCAACAATGGACTTTCTTTCAAATAGGCGAACAGTCCAAGACAGCCGACCCAGCTTCTCAGAAAATAGAATAGGCAATAATATAATTTCCAGAATGTTATTTAAAAGACAATCAAATATAGAAGAAAATCAAGAATTAAATGAAATCATAGACATAGATAAAGGTTTGAAAATCTTCCAACAAAATCAACATAAATTATTAAATCCTAAGACTTTATATAATGTGAAACATTTCTCTAGAGATAATCAATTATACAGACACTATAGAGAAGAACAGATATCAGCAATAGGGGAAGACTTTGCAAACCTAAATTTAGTAAACCCACTTTCATAAAGACTATTAAAAATTCCAAAAGTATGTTAATGCATATGAGATTAATAATTGTAGGAATAAAAGGATTAACTAGAAAGAATTTAGGATCCAAAGTTTTAATTGTATTATACGATGATAGATGGTCAGATTTAAAAAAATCCATAATTGGCTTAACCGAAGTAGACATGACAAATAATGGAGGAATTGTTTATATTAGTCCAGATTTTTTAATTAATTTAAAGGAATTTGAAAAACATATTAAAATAGGAATCCAGACTAAAGGGTATGAAGAAATAAATAATAGAAATAATTTATTAATGTGTGTAGGATTTATTGGAAAAATGACCTTAAGTAGTAACACAAAATTTAAACTCCAAGTAAATGATGTAGTAGAAATAATGGGTAACAAAGGAATAAAATTAATAAAATCAATAAAAATAAATCCAGAAGAATATGCAGAATTAGAATGGAATTTAGATAAACTAAGTAAACCCAAAGTATTTGCGCTAGAACAACACTTAATGTACACTAGCTCAAACGGAGAAACATCGATTAGGTTTACAGACTATAACTACACAAGTCAAAAAGAATTAGATGATAATGAAACTGAAAGTACCATAGAAACAGAACAAGAGGAATTCATGAATATATAATTGATACAAGAAAGATACGAGGTAGAAAGAGCTATAGAAGAAGCCAAAAGACAATACCAAGATAATAACAATACAGTTTTTAAATGTAGAGGATATAAAAAAGGTAAAATGGATATAATGGAAACAATAGAACATTTGAGAATATGTCTAGAAAGAGATGATAATTTAGCATACAGAACAAGCGAATTAGACGACATAAATGAAGAAAATGAATTAAACAGCATAAATGAAGAAAATGAAGAACAAGAAAACATATCTATAACTAGTTATAAAGAATTAATGGCAGAAGAAACTAGCTCTTATAGCGCAAGTCCGTTCCAAAGAACAACAGTAGCTCCAAATATTAACTATAGTACAGGTAATTTACCTAGAAAATCATAGATTAGACATGATCAAGAAATAAAAGATAATATTAGACCAGCAGGAAAACGAATGCTTATAGAAGAACCTATTATACTACAAGAAGGAGGAAATAAAGGAAAAATATTAAACATAGCAGCACATGATCCACAAATGTGGAATACGGTAATAGACTTATGGAAAGGAATAGTGGTAGCAGATTTTATTAAAAATTATCAAGAGACTGATGCTGAGACTATGTATAGATATTTAGAAACATTTTTAGGAGAATCTTGTAAAACAGTATGAGAATCATATAAACAAACTTTCCCACAAGAATTTCAAGCACTAATAGAATTAGGACCAAACCCATATAATTTCACTAATAAAATACACGTGTTATTAACAGGAGAAGATCCAAATAGGGGATTGGTAGCATTGCAAAGAAATGCTCTAATAAAATTGGAACAGTTAAGTATATCTAATTGGATACATATAAAAAATTTTCTTAAAGACTATTTTTACTATTGTACTATTAGTGGAAATACATTTAATGAAGAATTAGAAAAAAAGTTATTTAATAAATTGCCAGGAGCATTAGGACGAGAAATAGAAGAAAGATGGTATAAAAGAGAAGGAGTAGTGCAAAACCCTACAACTTTATGATCTATAGGACAAAAAATAAATCACATAATGGAAATACTAACAAAAAAATGTACAAATATACAAATACAAAAGCAACTAAAGCAAAATGAAATGAACTTTTGTAAAATAATGATATACACTACTCAAAGTTATGATAAAGAACCTAGTAAACCAAGAAGATATAAGAGAAGAATAGACCATAGCCGAAGGCCATATAAATACAAAAAGTACTTCTTAAGAAAATCATCAGCTAGAAAGCCATATTTAAATAGAGATAGACATGTTAGAAAATATAGAAATGATAGGAATTATAAAAATAAATTAGAATGTTATACTTGTGGAAGTATAGAACATTTAGCAAATACATGCCCAAAAAGGAATAACATGAAAACTAGAAATTCCCAATTAATAGAAGACTTTCAAGAAATCTTATTAAATGTAGATGAATATATGTCAGACACAAAAAGTATATATTCTGTAGTAAGTATAGAGACTGCAGAGGAAAAAGATATACAATTAGACACCTCTGATTCAGAGGATGATAATTTAATTAATGAAATAGGATTAGAAAAATTAGAACTAAAAGAAGAAGATTTAAACTATACAATGATGAACATATATTAAGATTGTAATCATGAATTTGAAAGACAAAAGGGAATAGATAGCAATCAATGTAGTATATGTAAATGGTATCCTAGTAAAATAAATAGGGCTAAATGTAAAAATTGTTATATGGAAGCATGTATAAGCTGTATAGAAAATAAATTAAAACAACAAGTAGCCAAACAACAAGAACAATTTCAAACAAAAGATCAGACTACCAATCTAAGACTAATGACCCTAGAAACAAGAATAAATGATTTAGAACAAAGACTAATTTCTGTAGAAAAAGGAAAACAAAAAATAGACATAGAAAATTCACAATCACAAGGGACAATCCATCTAGACCAAATAGAAAGTGAACTAATGAACATAGAAGAAGATAATACTAGTTTCATATGTAATGAAGATAAAAAGTTTTGAACTATAAAAATACTAGTAAGAATAAAAATCAAAGATATAGAAATAGAAACTTTAGCATTAATAGATACAGATTGTACTGATTGTCTTCTCAATAAGAAAATAATACCTCAACATATACTACTAATACTAAAAACATTAAAAGAACCAATAACAACTATACAAATGGATGGAACATACAATATTTATGATAAATATATAGAAAAAGCACAAATAAATTTTATAAATACATGTAATGAATTTTACTAACCAACTTATAATATGCATAAAATCCTAGTAAGAGACTTAAATATTAAAACTGATTTAGTAATAGGACTACAATTTATAACAATGGAAGTTGTTTAGTCTCTAGAGACGGAATAATGTTATTCAGAAATACAACCTATACTCCCGTTCAGACCAATAAAATCCTAACAAAAGGAATTAAAGTCAAAGATAATAGACTAAATAATTCTAGTCCATGTTGCGACAATTGTGGAAATAATGAAAGTTGTTCTTCAAAAAACCTATATGAAGAAAAACAAGAAGAAAATTATATAGAAGATACATATATAGCAGACATAGAAAAAGATTATACATTAATAAATGTAGAAATAGAATTCTACAATTTTCAAAAGGGAATAAATACTATAGGAACAATAAAACATCCTAAAGACTTAGAAAATATAATAGCAATACTAGATGAAATGGAAATAATAGGAGAAAAACCCTTAATACATTGGGGAAGTAATAAAATTATGTGTAAATTAGATATAATAAATCCAGACTACACAATAAATACAACAACTATAGAAGCAAATAATGAAGACACTGAAGAATTCAGTAAACAGATTAAAGAATTATTAAAATTAGAAGTAATAAGAAGATCTACATCTAGACATAGATTAGTAGCTTTTATGGTTAGAAATCATAGTGAACAAGTACGAGGAAAAGCTCGTATGGTAATAAATTACAAAAGGTTAAATGACAATACTAGAACCGATACATATAAATTATCAGATAAAAATGAGTTAATTAATAGAATACAAGGTAAAAAGATATTTAGTAAATTTGACTGTAAATTAGGATACTGGCAAGTAAAAATGCACCCAGAAAGCATAGAATGGATAGCCTTCACTTGTCCTGAAGGACATTTTGAATGGTTAGCCATGCCTTTTGAATTAAAGACAGCTCCGCCTATTTTCCAAAGAAAAATGGATGATATGTTCGGAGACTATAAAACTTTTGTATTAGCATACGTAGATGACATTCTAGTATTTAGTAAAGACATGTGCGAACATTTAGGACATTTACAGACAGTGTTTAGACTATTTGTAAAATATGGAATAATAATTAGTAAAAAGAAAATGGAATTATGTAAAACACATATAAACTTCTTAGGAGTAACATCAGGAGAAGGAAAAGTAAAATTACAACCACATATAGCTAAAAAAGTTTTAGATATGCCTGATAAGTTATATAATACAAAAGAATTACAAAAATTTCTAGGATTAATAAATTATACTAGAAGTTTTATTCCAGACTTAAGAAAAATAGCAGGTCCATTATATACTAAGACATGTAGTAAAGGACAAAAATATTTTAATATAGAAGACGTTAAATTAGTCCAACAAATTAAAGAAAAAGTTAAAAATATACCTGACTTACAAATACCACTAGAATCAGACTATTTAATAGTTCAAACAGATAGCAGTAAATTAGGATGGGGAACCATCTTAAAATCAAGACCAAATAAATACAGTCCAAAAAATGAAGAAAAAATATGTGTCTACCAAAGTGGACAATACAAAGAAAAAGGTAATATGAGTAGTATAGACGCAGAAGTATTAGCGGTAATATACAGATTAAATAGTTTTAAATTATACATTTTAAACAAAAATGAAGTATTAGTAAGAACAGACTGCGAAACCATAGTTAAATTCCATGAAAAAATAAATAGTAAAGCTAGTAGTAAAAAACGATGGTTAAATTTTATAGATATAATATCTAGATATAATAATATTGTTTTTGAATACGTTAAAGGAAAAGATAATGACTTAGCTGATAAATTAAGTAGATTACAATTAAAGACTAATTAATATTTATTACAGCATGAGACCAACAAGTCAACAGACAGTAGACAAAGGCAAGGGCATCGCCCAGCCAGATACTTATGCTCAGACGTTATTAAGGCATAACATTTGGCACTTCTAAATACAATGCATAATTTAATGGAAAGAATAAATTTTGGTAAGTATAATTTAATTTCTTATCCAAAGAGTAATCTATCTTTTAGAATAAATCCAGATTGTACTTTAGATAAATCTCAAAAATGCTTAGTAGACAATTTATGGATAGCATACAATAAGCATGACACTAAATATTTTATTGCTGCTTCCAATGCATTGTGTCAATATTTTTCAGAAAGAAATAGAGATAATAAATTCAAATTTTATGTAGTAATACATGGTAAAACTAATGGTGTTTTTCAGACATGGATAGAAGTTGTAGATTCCATTAATGGGGTAAAAAATTCACTTTTTAAAGGTTTTAATGATTTTAATGAAGCTTTAGACTATGCTAGAGGAGTACTTGGGCCTAATTATTACATTTCACCAGCCTTGAAACAAAGCCCAACCCAAATACCACAATACAATATCCGAAAAGACTCAGACAAAATAATATTTTGTGATCATTGCTCTTCCATGACCGAGGGTTTCAAAAGATTTAACACAAAAATGAAATCCTTATCCAAGAAAACATGAGACTTGTTAAACAGCTCGAGACTTTCCAGAGTAAATATGCTCCAAGAATGCATAAAGATAAACTCAAAGAAGAAGACATGAGTTCTCCATCTCACTTAAAAATGGATGAGGCAGTGTGCATTCCTCCGAATGCTAAGAACTCCCATCAGACGTGAGCATGATACAGCTAGTCCGGTTCAAACGGTGACTAATAAAGACTTATCAAATCCGTTAATGGCTGTCACTTTGCCAAAAAGTGAAATAGAGGAGTCTTCTTCCTCACGAAGGAGATTACCTAAATACTTTCAAAAAGACACATTAAGAAAAAATAAATTATTAAAAAAGAAAAAAAATAAAAAATTAGAAAAAATAATTAAGCAAACATTAGAAAAAATTTTTCAAGACAAAAGCCAAGACAAACATATTATCGAAAATAGTCTCAGTCCAAGTAATGGTTTAGAAGACAATATTCACAGCTCAGACGAAGAACAAACAAATAATATTCAAGACTCACAAGACCCTTATGAAGATGATGACTCAGACATGAGTTTTGATACTATTGCATTACACAATTTAGATACTTAACCATTTTTATTTCTTAGACACTTAACTATTTTATATTACTTCATTCCATACACTATGAATATAATTGGAGCAAAGACAAAGTTACTACAAGGATATACAAAGACAAGAATGGCAATACAAAAAAGACAAAAAGTTATGGGCAAGATGAGAAATTGCAAAAAGATATGACAAGTACATAAGACAAGAAAAAATATGGCAAGATAGAGATGGATGTTTTCAATTCACAAGATCCGGTGCAAAGTTTTCAAAAATGCAAAATGACAAGAGACAAAAAGAAATGGAGAAAAAAGTCAATATTGGCATGCTTTCATCAAAACATGGGATAAAAGAATATGTGTGTGTGTGTGTTAAAAATAAAAATGTTAGGTGGGGATGCCAAAGTCTTGTAATTAGTAAATAGAAGTATTAGGTGGGAATACCCACTACGTGTCCTGTAAAAATAGGTGTGTTGTCACTTTATCACTACCCTTCAAAAGAGGAAAAAGCTGTTGACATAGCACGCGTCGGTAGAATATTTGAGTCTGTAATATAAGTCAAAAGATGAACTTAATAATACATGTGACAATGGGGCCCAATGAGTACCCGACTTGCATTATTAAAAGAATCTTATCAAGTTGTCGGCCATTAAAAAAATTAAGGCCACGTAGTAGTGTCATTTTAGTCTTTTAAGTCTTTTATTTTGCCTATATAAGGGGTAGTAGTAAGAAGAGAAAAAAAGTAGAGTGAAAAAAGAGTGGAAAGAATACAAGTTAGAAAAAAGTTGTCATACTCCCTCCACACTTCCTCCATCCTCCTTCCATACTCCTTTATGTACCAAAAATTCTCATTTGTATATTAAAATTTGTGAAATAAAAATAAGTGTGTTTGTGTGTTAAAGTTTTTGAAAGCTTTTTCAAAGTCCTTCGGGGGTTCCCAAAAGGGAAATCTCTCTCGGTTTATCATGTAAGTTTTATGATGTTTACTTCCCTAAATTCCCCCAAAAAATATGTTATCTTTTTATAAAAATTTTAGTTTGATGTAAATTATTGTATATGTGTTAAAAAATTTACCCTTAGTATATGGTTAGCTTCTTAATTTCTTAAACAACGACTATGGATTAACCTGTAAATTCCTAGGATTCTTGGCTTTATAGTCCGCTTGATGAAAGGACGAAGTTGTTGCCAGTTTTGATATCCGGGGTGCGGTTAAAGATGAAGTTGTTAAGAACAAAGGTTAAGAAGAAGAGATGAACTGGGTAAGATAAAATCCAAAATCATATATAAAAAATAAAAACAAAAATAAAAAATTGAAAAATAGAATAAAACATGGGGAAAATAGGAATTTAAGTCATAACTTAGCATAATCAAACTAAATGAGAGAGGGAGTACTGAATAGGATTTACAAAATATTTGAAGCAAAGCCTAAATACGGAACAACTTGCAATATCTTGTCATTATATACTACTACTATATATCTACTACTATATATTATATATATTATTAAGTACTATATAAGTACTACTACTATATATCTACTATTATATATATATATATATATATATATATATATATATATATTATATAAGTACTATATAAGTACTACTACTATAAATTATATTTATATATTATATACTATATACGTACTACTACTATATATATATATATATCTACTACTACTATATATTATATATACTATATACGTACTACTACTATATATATATATATATATATATATATATCTACTACTATATATTATATATATTATATATATTATATACTATACAAGTACTATATAATTATATACTACTATATATTATATATACTATATACGTACTACTACTTATATATATATATACGTATTACTATAAATATTATATATATATTATATACTATATAATTATATACTACTATATATATATCTACTACTATATATTATATTTATATATTATATATACTATATACGTACTACTACTATATATATATATCTACTACTATACTATATATTATATATATTATATACTATATAAGTACTATATAATTATATACTACTATATATATATCTACTACTATATATAATATTATTATATATTATACTACTGTATATATATCTACTACTATATATAATATTATACTACTATATATATTATATACTGCTTTTACTGTTTTTACTGTTTTTACTGTATTTACTGTATATTTGTAGTATTTGCTGTTGTATTTACTGTTTTCACTGTTTTTACTGTTTTTCCTGTATTTTCTGTATTTATTATATTTTTTGTATTTGCTGTATTTTCTGTGTTTACTGTTTCTGTTCTTACTGTTTTTAGTGTTAATACTTAGAAATACATACCTATATACTACATATACCACTACCCCCAATATATCTAAGTGTCCGTATATATTTAATTCTTGTAATTAGTAAATAGAAGTATTAGGTGGGAATACCCACTACGTGTCCTGTAAAAATGGGTTTGTTGTCACTTTATCACTACCCTCCAAAAGAGGGAAAAACTGTTGACATAGCACGCGTCGGTAGAATATTTGAGTCTGTAATATAAGTCAAAAGATGAACTTAATAATGCATGTGACAATGGGGCCCAATGAGTACCCGACTTGCATTATTAAAATAATCTTATAAAGTTGTCGGCCATTAAAAAATTAAGGCCACGTAGTAGTGTCATTTTGGTCATTTAAGTCTTTTATTTTGCCTATATAAGGGGAGTAGTAAGAAGAGAAAAAGAGTAGAGTGAAAAAAGAGTGGAAAGAATACAAGTTAGAAAAAAGTTGTCATACTCCCTCCACACTTCCTCCATCCTCCTTCCATACTCCTTTATGTACCAAAAATCCTCATTTGTATATTAAAGTTTGTGAAATAAAAATAAGTCTGTTTGTGTGTTAAAGTTTTTGAAAGCTTTTTCAAAGTCCTTCGGGGGTTCCCGAAAGGGAAACCTCTTTCGGTTTATCATGTAAGTTTTATGATGTTTACTTCCCTAAATTCCCCCAAAAAATATGTTATCTTTTTATAAAAATTTTAGTTTGATGTAAATTATTGTATATGTGTTAAAAAATTTACCCTTAGTATATGGTTAGCTTCTTAATTTCTTAAACAACGACTATGGATTAACCTGTAAATTCCTAGGATTCTTGGCTTTATAGTCCGCTTGATGAAAGGACGAAGTTGTTGCCAGTTTTCATATCCGGGGTGTGGTTAAAGATGAAGTTGTTAAGAACAAAGGTTAAGAAGAAGAGATGAACTGGGTAAGATAAAATCCAAAAACATATATAAAAAATAAAAACAAAAATAAAAAATTGAAAAATAAAATAAAACATGGGGAAAATAGGAATTTAAGTCATAAATTAGCATAATTAAACTAAATGAGAGAGGGAGTACTGAGTAGGATATATATATATATATATATTGATTTTGTATCAGTTAAACAAAATTATCAGCCTTAATGATACCAATACAATATATGATACTGATTTGATATCAGTTAAGTGAAATTAGTTTGGGGGGTATATACTGTAATTATTTAGTGGGTATGAATGTAAAGGGGTATATGTTTGTAATTAGTTTGCTTTTATGGGCTATTTGCTTAGTTTCCCCTAAAAAAAGGGACAAAGACCAAATCTGATAAGTTTTTAAATACTTTAAGGACTAAAATCGATAATTGTTAATTAAGGGACCAAAATCAATAAATGTATAGTTAAGGGACCAACTTTGATAAATTTTTAAATAGTTGAAGGACTAAATCTGACAAAAGTATAGTTAAGAGACCATTTCAGACCTAATCCTCTAGTGAAGAGACATTTTATGACATTTTCTTGTTTTTGCGTATCTATATGCATCTAATGAAAAAAATATGTGTGAGGAGAATTAAATATAGTCATAAAGTCATTATCTTTACAAAAATGTCTAATAATGTTATTATTATTGTTTATAGTGAAAAAACCCTCAAATAATGCTATAGCCATAACATTTGAGAAAAGATCCATACATGTCATTATGAGTTAATTGAATATCCATTAGGTTTTACAAAATCATTTTGTCCGCGTAGGGAATGATGATTTGACACACAACTTATAGTTTTTTTATTTTATTTTTAAAGTCAGCCAAATTTCTAAAATTCATTTGAAATTTGAGTCTTTTCCTATTTTAAAAAAATTCAAATGGTTTTTAGAAATTTGGATTGATTTTCTTTTAAAAAAAATAAAAATTAATGATGTGGTTGAATCATCGTTCGCCACATGGAATCAATGGGTTTGCAAAACCGAATGAATTTTCTGTTAACTCATAATGACATGGATGAACCCTTCCTCAAATGAAAATGACATAAATGAGCTAAACTTTTAACAAATGAAATAGATGAGCCTTTTCTCAAAGTTAGATAACATATTTGAGCCTTTTTTCTTGTTTATATTGTATGAGTTGATTCAAGATAATAAGATGTTAGTCATGTGTTCATGATATATTATCTTGGATCTTATCATAAAAAAACTTTATTTACTAATATGAAAATTTAAGTAGTTAAGTTTATGTTCTTAAATATTTCTATTATTAAAAGAAGACAACTTTTTCTTTCTTTTTTTTTTTTAAAAATAAATAAAAAAGGTTATAATTTTTTTCAACAAACTTCAATATATTTTAATTAAGCAAAATATAAAATCATAAATTTACTATTGGAAAATTGGGGCCTCAAATAATAGCTTTATTATCCAAAAAAAGGTTGTAATTAGCTTCTTCTGGGTCACCTCTAAGGCCTCATTTGTTTGCACTTAATGAAAGTTTTAATCTTAATCATTCAAATCTCAGTCATTAAGTTTGTTTTCAAGGTTTGAAATCTTATTTATTCAAATATTAATTATTAAATGTGTTTGTTGTTCTAATTTTGCAATCATCTCAAAGATTAAGATCTTTAATCAAGTCTTAATATCTTTAAGCTCTTAATGTCTATTTAAGAATTTATAAAAATATGATAATTCACCCCTACTCCATCTACTTTACTTTCACCTACCACTAACAATCACCATTCCTATCATCCACAACCTAATCACAATCATCAAAATCAATTGTCAACACCATTAGACATCATATTCCATCATCACCACCAACCCTTATTACATTCACTAGTCACCATCGATAATTACCATCAATATTATATATCTCTAACTACCATCATCATTCACCACCACCATTAAGTATCAATAACATTCTACTACTAATTATGTCAGGACCCAAAAATGGATGTGATGACACTCGTCTTATCCCACCAAGACAAGTAAGCCAAAAACGCAACTATTACGATAAAGTACGTAAATAAGCTATAATTGAAAGTTTAATAACAAAGTAATAATACGTATAACAAGTCAACTTAACTAAATCCCCAAAACTTGGTTATCATGTGCACAAGTCTCTAATGTATTACAATGGATTTGAAAGAAAACACAAGTCTCAAATGATGTTATCACTAAAGTAGAACAAGATCATAAATAGGAGTAATAAGGTCCGCTGAGATGACAACAACTACCTCACAAATCTCCATAGGAAGCCTCGAAAAGAAGAGAATATAAAGTATCACAAAGATCTGGGCTCCTAACCTACAAAAATATAGAAGCAAGGGGTGAGTACGAAACCACACGATACTCTGCAAGTAAACTTCTAAACACAAACTAAGGGAATAGAACACGATTTCTCCTTAGATCTCAACTGAATCTCCACAACTACAACCTTCATAAAAACCAGTCCAACCTAATAGTTCACAATTTACATAGCACATAGTTCAACCACATCACTTCAACAATACAGATCAACAACACACAAGATTAGGTTCACCAATCACAAGTTCCACAAAAAGACACTCACAAGTTTAAAAATGATAAATATATGCAATGAAATGAAATGTAATGTCAAGTATCGTGATGCATGTCTGACCTAACGATACACACCCGTTGTCTTTCAGTCTGGGACCCATGGGGAAAACATCTGTCCATGTATCCGTCGCAGCGTTAGACACGATCCTCGATAATAAAATCCCTGACTGCGTGTGACATATCCCTCGATAATATAATCCGTCGTGGCATGCGACACGTCTCTCTAAATGGTACATCCTTTTCAATTTCTTATTCTTCCTCAATTCACAAACACTTGTCACAATCATATCTCAAAACCAATGCAAATGATATGTTCACACAAATAGGAGATGATCATTTTCATAACAATGCACAATTCATAACAACACAATTGTGATACAACATCAACAATTAATCAATAAGCCTTTCAAACCATTCTCAATACATCATACACCAATAATTAATCACATTGCCTTTTACTACCCCATTTTCATATTATTCAATATGGACAAGTCAACTCATCATCAAGTCTCATTACTCCCCAACACGTACCATAAGAAAATACATGATTCTATACACTTAACAAGGGTCGAGAAATCTACTTGCCTCAAACAATCGAGCAATTACTATGGGACTTGAGCCTTCCCCTTTCGTTGAGCTTCCAAATCAATGAAATCTATTCAAATAAATAATCACAATAAGATTTCGAAACTAACTACACCCATATTACTAGATGTCTAGCCTAGACCCAACAACTCACCCAAATCTATAGTTAAGTTCCTAAGTTTCAAGCCTAGGGTTAAGTTTCAATTTCTCCATATCATAAATCTAATAGTATTCATATAATACAATACAACTAATATTTAATTACATGTCTTAATATATCAAACTTAAATTATAATGTTATTCGAAGAACCCACATAAAACAACTATTCTCAATTCACTACATCAAAAATGATCATTAGCGACATTTAATTCTTAATTGTTGCTAAATATGTTTTTTAGCAGCAATTAACACTCTTTGTATATGTCCCTAAAGCCTTTAGCGACATTGGTTCTAATGGTACTTAACTAATGCCGGTAAACACTTTAGCACTCTTTATTAATGTCAATATTTATTGCTGCTAAAAGTTGTTTTTGTTGTAGTGATTCAATCTAATCTTATAACTTTAATACGATAATTCATCAATACTGTCATGTCCTTACCTGCTAACTCATCAAGACAAATATTTTCTTACATAACCATGAGAAAATTCTGAACCAAAACCATCTAAAACCAAGAGTGAACCTGAACTAACCACCAAACTATCATTAAACAAAAATCATCACACCTCTTAGCAAGATTTCATTCTCATAACATAATCCTCCCACAATCTTAAGCTGTAAAAATTGGATCTTTAGACATCGAGTACTCATCGGAGAAAATCGAACTCACCTGACCCAAAGAAAGAAATGATCGAGTAACCACCTAGTAAGCGATGCACCCCAGAATGCAGAACCTCTAACAATACTGTCGGACAACCAAAACTCATTCTTCACGGTAGCTCTTCTATAAGTTCTCATGAATAGGGTCATGCGTGTAGAACTACTGGTATACTTCAACTACCCCAAACAACACCAAGTCTATCATAACAAACATGACCAAGTATAACCAAGGATTCCACCCTACCAAGAGAACAATCGTAGGATTGGTACACCTGATCCACCACTAGGAATTTGCCTATAGATTTGGGAACATGCGTGGGCATATGCAGTGAATCATATTCTAAATCAGGTCCAAAATGAAGTAGGTGATAACATAAGAATGTACAAAACTAAGGTTGAATAACACAAGATACTCCTTCCATATTGTCCATATCAAACATTTCCATTCATCTAACTCCATCTCTTTGACCTTCAGCTACCCATAATCTGTCAGTGTCCTTATTACAATCGTATACATACTAGATTTATCAAACCCCACATATTTCTCGCAGTAGTCCACTGAAGCCAATACTCTTAATACTACGAAACACCACAACCACACCGACTATTAACCTTACTCTCAAATTGCCACTTGTATCAAAGTCTTCTTAGCAAACACATTGTCGCCTTCAAAAATTCAAAATTGTGGCTCTATCTCTTTCCATGTAAGAATTTCATGATAAATATGATTCTCATCTAAGAATGATAGCATTAATTTTAAATTTGATAGTTCATTTCCATCGAGATAAAGCTATTAAATCACACACAATGTCAAATCCACGCAATCCTTCGTACATCATGTTCCAACTACCATTCCAAACCATCAGATACCTTATGCCAAAATTCAGATAAATCCTTAGTCACTCTAATAATTCTACATACTATAAGCTAATAACCTTTATTCACCATTAAATATCTATGTAACACATTATAATAGTCTGTGTAGTCTCATCAATAGAGTAGTTTGAATTCCATTGAAGTCCTCAATAACCATGTAAGACTGTAGGTCCATCTTGTAGTTCATCCATAAGTCACCTACTATAATTTGAATAATTTAGCCCCACACAACAATGCATGACCTTACACACATCAATTTTTATCAGTCAAATCAAAACCTGATAACGACATGGATAACTTGGATCGCGTAAAAGCTTTATAGAAGCTTGATAGACACAAAGTAAAGAATAACAATGTGTGGAAGGTCCATCAAAGTGAAGAGAAAGAAGAAAGAGGCCATCTGTGCAAATGGTCATCTCATAATTTCAAGAATTCACAAAAGAAAACAACCAAACAAGGCCCTTATCTCATTAAGGGTAAAATTGTAAAGAAAGTGTCTTCTCTATTTTATTAGTATAAATACTAGTCTCTTTTATTTTGGAAGACTTAGAATATATGGATTTTGAATGTTAAATGAACAAACTCTTTCAAGAGTGTAGTTCAAGGGTGGAATCCTTTTAGGTTAGTCTAGCTTAGTGTAGCTCTTAACCTAGATTAGTGATGGGTGGATTCCTATTGTTGATTTAGGACTTCTTAACCTTTAGTTCACTTGAGATTGCTCATTTGTGGTTTTCAAATTGAGTTGTTTGTTTTCGAATTCAAGTTTCTCTTCTTCCTTGGTTTATTGTCTATTCAATTAGCCTTTCTTTCTTCTCTTCTCATCTCTTAACTCTCATTTATCCTACTTTTGTGTAGTTTAATTCCGCATTTTATTTCAATTGGTTTCATCCCTAATTGGAATCTTTATCAAAACCCAATCTTTATAAAAGTTGTTGATAAACCTCTAGTAAGTTTCTACCGAACTAGTTCACACCTCATAGTCATATTTGAAATCAAAGATGAAAATCAATACAACTTTCAACTCCGACCATGGGTCTATACGAGAGGTTTTGTTCCGTCATCTTTCTTAAATTCTTCCCATGACAAAAATTCCAAATACCTTGAACTCTTCAAAACACCAGACACTTGTTCTTTTCACTGACTCACTTATCAATCTTATCCTTTAACCCACAATCTGTGATATTTTACCACATACTCTAGATCAAAACTTTGAGTGAAAATTTTCTTTAGGTCCTATAACAATCAAAAGTAACAACTTAAATCATGTACATGTCCTTTGAAATGTTCAATACTCGATGAGATCGATCATTTCTTACCTTACCCATCCATATTATGAAAAAATATACTACTTCAAACGTAGACTTACAATGAAAGACTTAAGTTCATATTTCAACCGTACCGGTTACCAAACTCAAAACCACAAAAGAACTTATCACCACAGCCGATATGTACATCTATAAACTTCTTTCTCAAATCTTATCCAATAGTTTTTAACCCATATGAATGACACGTAACACTATCACCTTAACTAGAGAAAAACAGATGGAACCACGTATCTCTGAACCCAATTCTCCACTCTCTTTGAAGATACATCTTTGACCTTTAAAACATAGTAAATATTGTTGCTCTCTCCTCCTTCCGAGGTTACACTATATCACACTAATTCTTTCTATTATGGTTCTAGCTCATATCAATTCTATTTAAGAGGTGTCCCAGCTCCTCCTACACCTTTCCATACGACCATGTTGCTCACCAAACAATAGCAAACTACAACTATAAATATCTGTAGGTCATCATTACCATACATAAGTCATTTAACCAAAAATCCTTATCATATAGTCGCATCTTAATTAAAATCTATCAAACTCTTACTACCATTATGCTTAGTAGTCATTACCATCATCACTAACTAAACCTTTTCATCGACGTGAAACCTTACACCCAACTATACCGGCCAAATTCAAATGATTAACGCAATTTTATACGCACTTTCTTACTAAAATCCTCAATTTCCATCACACAAGTATACTCATTAAGACTTCTTTTAGCCATAAGTTTGTAATTTCAATATCGATCCACTCCCTTAGAGCTTACGATGAAATCACTAGCCCTCACCTAAAATTCTCGAGAAATACTTTACAACCTAAACACAGTAATAATGTATAAAAAATCCACCACTAAAATCTTCCTTATCAGCAATGCTTAACACATTCGTCTATAGTAATAAGCTAGTTGGTTCTCATATATTAGTGCAACCAAATCTCACTATACGAGCGTGTGATACAATTGATAACTCCTTAAGTAGTTAGTATTCACACTTAACAATCGATGAATCCGTTTCCATCTACCACTAGTACCACACCATGAAAGCCCGTTAAATCCACCACTAGAACACGTCATACTCCTCGATAAGATTGTACTCAAATAGCCCACATATTTTTGGCCTACACTATCAACTTCGTTCGGTCTCTCGTTCAAAGCAATATGCATTCCTTCGTAGATCAGGTCGATAGCATAAGTAACACACTCCATAAATCTAACCAAGTAAGAGTCACTACCATTATAGTAGTCGTATCATGACCTTCTTTGATATACACGTAAAATATAAAACCGTAGTAAAGATTCTGACCTCAACTGGAGCAATATCATTTTCATCATTTGCTAAGCAACCCATACATGTTATCACAACTTTACTAGCTATAGTTTCCAACGTTACAATGTTCATTTTCTAGTCGTTCCTTTAATCATTTCACTTTCAATTGTCAAACCACTACAGATATCACCTATACCACATAAGTACTATTCCTTTTCTGGGGCAACTAACCCAAAAAAGATAACATATTCATGAAGTCCCTCAAATCATATTTCAACCTCACCATTCCCATATCCTCAAAATGCATCAGTGAGCCATCACCTTACTCAACCCCTTCAAATCGCTAAACATTCCGAATATAATCACACATCCTTTTTGCAAGTCTATCACATCCACCTAAGTACTAGATCTATCAACCAAGCCATACACAACACATAAATTACCCATATGAAGGATGACACATGAGTCATCACTTTAAGTGAGAAAGAATGGAATGAAGCGATAAGAATTTGAACGAAAAAAGATGCACGATAGAGATTAAAAAAAAGTGAAGATTTTTCCTAAAAATCACCATAGCCTCTCGAAGATAAGCAACATATGTCTCTGCTCCGATTCTTGAGACTCTACTAGACTTGGCTTGTACACACGTGAGACCTATGAACCTTGGGCTCTAATACCATTTTGTCACGATCCAAAAATGAATGTGATGACACTCGTCTTATCCTATATAGACAAGTCAGCCTAAAACCTAACCATTACGATAAAGTGTGGAAATAATCTATCGTTGAAAGTTTAATAACAAAGTAATAATACGTTTAACAAGTCAACTTAACTAAATCCCTAAAACCTGGTTGTCACATGCACAAGCCTCTAATGTATTACAATGGATTTGAAAGAAAACATAATTCTCCAATGATGTTGTCACTAAAGTAGAACAAGTTCATAAATAAGAGTAAGATGGTCTGTTGAGATAACAAACAACTACCTCAAAAATCTCCATAGGAAGCCTCGAAAAAGAAGAGAATAGAAAGTATCACAAAGATCCTAGCTCTTAACCTACAAAAATGTAGATTTGTCAAAAGTCATATGTTGAGATGCTTCACAATCTATATCCAAGTATGATGAGTAATTGAAGGGAAAACTGAGGTAAAAACATGATAGCCATAATGCATACTAGCCAAATTTACACTGGTAGTGGCTTCTGAATTTTTTGATGTAGAACCTGTTTGGACAGAATTGAACATTTGAATCAACTTCTCAAATTGTTCCCTAGAAAATCCATGGCTATTAACGAGGTCAACCACTAATCCTTCCTTGTTGAAGGCTTGATCAACAAATGCATTAACTTAATGATTCCTAACGTTTTCCTTTCTTGGTTTGTTGAATTTGAAGTGAGCAAGATACTCAACAAGTTTATAGCAATCTTCTTTCATATGCCCAGAATTTTTGCAATACTTACAAAATAATTCAAATTTCTTACTTTCAACATTCCTTGCTTGTCTAGTTCCCTTGTATTCTCCAGAATTCTTAGTCGGAGTCCATTTTTGTTTAGAAGTCATAAAAGCAGATGAGTCAGTAGTAAGAGAATTTTTAGAATGAACTTCCTTTTTTGATTCTTCATGCAAGATTATAGAATAAGCTTGTGCAGTGCTTGGAAGTGGCTTTATTATCAATATGTTTCTCCTTACACTAGTAAAAACATCATTAAGACCCATTAAAAATTGTATTAATTGCCTATCCTCGTTCGTTTTCATGTTGTGAGCCTTAGCTCCACAATCACAAGCACATTTACATATTATAAATGGGTTAAGAAGTTTCAATTGGTCCCAGATTCTTTTAAGTTTGGTAAAGTAGCTTGCTACATCATTAGTACCTTAATTGATGGTGTTGAGTTCTCATTGCAGTTGGGAAGGCCTTGCTCCATCTGCCTATCCATATTGCTCTTCAAGCTCAATCCAAAGCTCCCTAGCTGTTTGAGAGTAGAGTACACTCACAGAGATTTCCCTACTGAGGGAGTTTAACAGCCAAGCAATGACCATGTTATTGCATCTTTTCCACTGATCAAGCATCGGTGAATCTTCAGCCGGACATTTAGAAGTTCCATTTATGATCCAAGTTTGTTCTTGGCTGAGAGTGATATGAGAACACCCCTGCTCCAGTTTCCATAACATGTTTCATCAAATGTGACATTTAGCAAAATCATCCCTGGATTATTAGAGGAGGACAAAAGATATGGGTGATAAGGATCTATTTGTAAGGAAGCAACAATGGTTGAACTTCCTTCTGCAATAATTGGTGTTGTAGTAGAATCGATAGCATTGTTAGTTATGATTCAGGATTGATCAAAAGGGAAGAATGGGAAAGAAGGAAAAGATAAAAAAAAAAAATGCTTCCACAGAAGCTCTGATACCATGAAAATAATTAAAGAGAAAATGAGAAGTAGAATTTTTCCTTTGTATTTCTTGATCCTTCAACTGTAAAGAGAAGCTGTGTATTTATACAAAAAAGAATCCCTAATGATAAATACAAACTTTAAAAGATAAATACCGAAGATAACTACAAGGTAGATTATTTATATGAGCAGTCCTAGTTATACCATAATATAACTCCTTCTATGAATATACTTGCATAGGTCAGAACATAGAAATAATTGAGGCCCAAGTGTATAAGCCCAAAGACGATTCATCTCAAGATGGTCCATTTCCATTTTTTCCGACAATTGATTTATATGTTATTTTCTTGTCAATTGATCAATCTAAGGGTCTGGGGAAGAAATAAAAGGGGAAATATTTTAGGGTGGATTGAGTGTGATGTTATGGGTCAGGTTTTAATTTCAAATTTAATTAAATTATGTTGGTTTATTTTGGCATGTGGACCTATAATAAGAGGTCTAGTGTAAAAATTAATTTTGCAAAGTCATCAAACCTAACCATTAAAAAGCACTAATGGGTCCTTTCTGGGACAATGGAATGGTTGAGCCCAATTAATAACATATGGCATAGAGGGGCCATTTTTCAAAGTTTGATGGCATATTTAAACTTTTATTATCAGTTTAATTTTGGTGATGTGGACCTATAATAAGAGGCCTTGTGGAAAGAACGGTTTTTCTAACCATCAAACTTGTCTGTTATGAATGGACCCTTTCTGTAATGCAGTGGGTCGAATAATCATAATGACCATCTTGTCAGAGCCAAGATTTTGGGATATGCATCGTCAAGCTCAAAAGTGTAGTGAACTTGTGTTATGTATTGTGGCTTTTTCTTTTTTTACTCTCTTCTTGTACTTGGGCTATTCCTATGTGTGATTCAACTAAGATGCTTGCCAACCTAAATGCTTATCAATCCTTTTATTTGACCTTCTTTTAGTGTCAGCCCTCCATCATTAGCATCACATATTGATATTAATTTTCTTTTGTTTAAAGAAAATAACTATTAGTAGAGTGACCATATGAAAGTTGAGTGAAATGTGATTTTTCTGTGATAATATGCACCGTTTGAATTAGATGAAATGGTACATAAACTGTATTATCTTTCATAAACATTAACATAGCTACAAACACTAGATATTGAAAGACATGAATAAAAATGTTGTTGTTAATGAACCTAATTCCAAGAGTTGGTGAACTTGGAGGAGTTTTTCAAGAGAAGATGGCTGAAAATGGAATTGAGGAAATGTTAGATCACCTAAGAAGGATCAAGAGTGGAGGTAATCTGACTAGCTTTAAGATTGATCAAATTTAGAAATTTGAAATGTAGCTAAGAGTTTGAGAACCTTTATAAAGTATCATCATGTTATTTTTCGTGATTCCTTAGTCAAACACACAAAGAATGCCAAATCAACTATGGAAATGCTTCACCAGGTATTGGATGGGATTACAGATCAATATAAAACTAACCTTAATCTAGAAAGGCTAGAATACCATATGTTGGAATTCTTGAAATGTAATACCATTTTAAGTTTCAATTATGAGTTGAATGATTTGGATGTATCGAAATATATGGATTGCCTTGGAAAGAATCTAGTGATTTCGTGATGATTTCACTGGAAGAGGTTAGGTCTTACCTTACTGAAGAAAACCTTGAAATACACATATTTATAAAGCAATTGCAAATTGTTCAAAAGAAAATGAGATTTTTGAGATACTTATATGCTATAGAGATAAATGGTTACGTCGGTAATGAGAAGCTAGAATGTTTGGAGACTCGAATTCAGTTCATGGCTAACAATCTGGGACAACTTTGTTTTGCTATTTCAGATAACGTTTTTTCTGATTTTGTAGATAAGGATGAGGATGAGGATAAGGATGATATCTTGAATAAACATCCTTATCTATTATTCTTGATTGTGTTAGTGGAGCTAGAAATGAAGTAGAGTTTTGTCGATGAACTAAAGGTTTCAAAGTTTACTCATTCAAGAACTTTCAAGGACAAGAAGTTACCAAAAGGATCTTCTCTTCATCTCCAAAATCTGTTGATGTATCTCGAAAACAAAAAGCTCAATAACTTTCTTGATAACGTTTCTGTTCAAAATATTGATGTGGCAATAGAGTTCTTGTTGGTTTTTCTTGATGTTGATGTGTCAAATCATGTTATTAATGGTAAAAATTGGAGCTATAGTAGGTGATGTTTTATATGTCATTGAAAAGCTTTTTCCTGGCTCTATAAACAAAGATGACACTAGCAAAATAAGTCTTTGCTCGATACAGATATTGGAGAAAACTAAAGATCTGAAGGCACAAGTGGAGACTTACTATAAATACTTAAAATTCACTCCATCTCAGTTCCCTATTATTGGTGGATTGAACTTTCTGGATTTTCTTCTAAGGAAACTGAATGAGATGTCAAAATCTGAATCTGATTTAGATTTTGAGATGAAACCTCTTTTAGGTAATTTGGAGAAAGAGTTATCAACTCTTATATCATTTTAGAGAAGGAGTTGTCATCTTTATCATCCATTTTCAAAGATGTCGCAAAGGTATACCATGAACATAAAATTCCTAAAGATCTTCAGAGATGTATCAATTTGGCATATGAAGTTGAGGTTGCCATTGACTCTATTCTTGTTCAGTATAATGCTTTTTTTCATATTTTTTGCTCACTTCCTACAATCTCAAAAGAGATCAAGCAAATTAATGCGCAGATGACTGAGATGTGGTCAACAGACTTTGCTCTTAAGCCTTACTATGTGGTAGCACCATTTAAACACCTGCCAACTCGACATAGCAATCCAGTGATTGATGAGGAGATAGTGGGTTATGGGAATGACATAGAAAAAGTGATTCAGTAGCTAATTAAAGGTAAAAATGAGCTAGACGTCATCCCAATTATAGGCATGGGGGGACAAAGGAAAACGACAATTGCTAGAAAGGTGTACAATAGTGAAAACATTGTTTCTCATTTTGATGTTCGAGCATGGTGCATCATTTCCCAAATATATAACCGGAGAACACTATTACAAGAGAATTTGAGTCACGTTACTGGTTACTAGGACAAGAGAGATAATGATGATATCCTTACTGACATGGTGAGGAAAAGTCTAGTGGGAAAGAGATATCTCATTGTATTAGATGATATGTGGGATTGTATGGCATGGGATGACTTAAGACTTTATTTTCTAGACATTGGAAATAGAAGCAAAATAGCAGTAACAACTCGACTTGAAGAAGTGGGTAAGCAAGTCAAGTACCATACTGATCCTTATTCTCTTTCGTTCCTCACAACATAAGAGAGTTGTCAATTGTTGCAGAAAAAAATGTTTCAAAAGGAAGATTGCCCGCCTAAACTATAAGATATGAGTCAAGCAGTTGTAGAAAAATGCAAGAGACTGCCTCTAGTGGTTTTCTTGGTAGCTGGAATAATCAAAAAAAGGAAAATGGAAGAATCTTGGTGGAATGTGGTGAAAGATGCTTTATTTGACTATCTTGATCGTGAATCCGAAGAATCTATTTGGGCGACTATGCAGTTGAGTTTTGATTACTTACACAATTGTTTAAAGCCTTGGCTTCTTTGTATGGGGATGTTTCCGGAGGATGCAAGAATTCTACTGCCTAAATTGATAAGTTTATGGATAGTGGAAGACTTCGTGGAGAACATTGAATCTGCTGAAGATTACTTGATGAATCTCATTAGCAGTAACGTGGTAATGGTTTCAAAGAAAAAATATAACGGTAAGGTCAAATACTGTCAGGTTCATGATCTAGTGCTTCACTTTTGCTTGGAGAAACGTAGAGAAGAAAAGTTTATGCTGGTTGTGAAGGGAAAATCTTAGCTAATTTCAAACTTGTGATTAGAAGGAAAGTCAAATGAGCTTCATTTTGAGTGAAGAGCTTTCCAAGTTTGCATCTTTGGGATCCAAAACACGGAAGCCTTTCCACCAATAGTTGAGGTCACTGATAACGAATGTAGAATTTAGAGACGGGATCCCTCCTGTCAGATCCTTAAATTGCGACTTCTTAAAATCTTGGATTTGAGTTCCCATAAAGTGTGTTATGTGTCGACAGCTACATTAAAACCACTAAAATACCTGAAGTACCTAGCAATTTGGGCAAATAAATTCTATTTTCATCTAGAATCACATCTGCCCCATCTTGAAACTTTAATTGTGAATAATTGGAGAAATTTAGTATTGTTACTTGCGTCTTTTTGGGAAATGAGAAAGTTAAGGCATGCTGAGATAGCTGAAGCTGAATTTGATACGTATGGACTCTTTGAAGGATTCTCTAAATTAGAAAATTTGAGGATATTAAAGAATATTATTACATTTACGATTGATAGGGTGGATGTCTTATCAAGGAGGTGTCCTAATCTTCAACAACTTCACATCCACTTTGAAAATGATTCTGCATAGTCTTTTTGTCTCACATTGGAGAATCTTACCAAGCTTCAAAAACTTCACCTTTCCAGTAAGTGGCCCCACATTGTATTACAATTGTCTTCAAATTTAAAGAAGTTGAATGAAAGCTATTTTGATGAGTACTAAATAATTTAAGAGCAATCCATAACATACGTCTCATTTCATAAATAAGTATTGAGTACATATACACAAGCCATCTATGTTACGTTGTACAGACTCTTCAAAATATCACCAAGTATATATTGGATTTTCCATAGTGCATTTTTGGAGGATCCGACACGTGTGCAATAATATCTTTAGGGAGTTTGAGCGACATAAGAAGCCAAATAGATATCACTTGTCAAACCCCTATCCAGCTTTCTAGTGAGGACAATAGCGGAGTCCCTGAATTCATCCAAGTTGACGACATGTATACATGTCTCTCACCTTTGACAACATTATACTATTCGAGTTCTTTCATGTCTTCCGCTGTCAATTTTATGGATAAGGCTCCTACATTTTCATTGAAGTTTCCAATCTTCGTAGTGATTGGTATAGGGCATACATCATATCCTTGATGAAGAATTGAGTGAAGGGCTGATATTTTCCTTACAGCCAATACAATTGAGTGATCTTTTGAGATATTAACTCCATAATTTCTACACAATTGTCGTAGTAGGCCATTAATTGTTGTTATTGGTAGTTTAATTTGAACGAGAATTGGCGTGTGGTTGGTGGTGTAGAAAGTTAAGGAGCAGGGGATCAGAAGCATAAGGAAAAGAGAGTGCTTGAGGCGGTTTATCCTTGTCGGTCTGCAATTCCTCCGAAGCACGGGATTTTTGGCATATCTCTTAGGTTTATAGATTTTCTGTCTCAATTTACTTGGTTGTAGTTCCTTGTTTCTCCTACTGCTGTAGAGTCTTTACACCTTGTCAAATCTAGACTATAATTATGATGATAACCAAACACCAGTGATTCAAATAATTCTCATTGAAGAAGAAGCAAATGTAGAACTGAAATGAAACTTCATCTGCTTCTTCTTCAATTGGAATGGTTCCGATCACCGAAGTTTAGTTATCATCATAACTTTGGTCTAGATCCGACGAGGTGTAAGGATTATACGACAATAGGAAAAATAACATATTACAACCAAGTAAATTGAGACAAAGAAGCTATAAACTTAAGAGATAGTCCAAAAATTACATACTTCGGATACAGTGGCAGAGCCAGGATCTCTATGAAGGGGGTTCAAAGTAAAAAGAACCAAACACATGAAAAATTACAAGATAAAAAACGAAAATATTAATCTTAACCTACTAAATTTAACTTGTGTTGTAATGGTGCATTTAGGATCTTTCTACTTTTACCTGCTCCATCGAGTCTTCGTAAGATTTTTGTATTTTTTTTTCTTTTATTTTGTAGTGTTCTACTTTATTTTATTTTATTAATTAATAATTAATTAAATAGATATTACTAAAAGACATTGATGACTTTTAAATTTCTTCACTCCATTAAATTTAATTTTACCTTATTTTATATAAATATTTTTTTGAAACTCAATTTCAAGTTTAATAACAATTCATTAATTTTTGGGAAAAAGGACAAATATACCCTTGAACTTTCATAAATGGTATGTGTACACACTTCGTTATACTTTTACGACACCAATATCCTTATTGTCCAAATTTTGGAACATATATATCCATTATAGTAACGGTGATACACGTGTCTCAATCTTAACTGCCGACCCGATATTTGTTGAACTTCTACCCAAAATTGAAAAATCCACCCAAATACATAATACCCACAACCCAAAAATATTAACCCAAATTAATTCACTTTATTTCAAATTAAGGAACTTAAGCACTTGTTTAATAGCATCTCCCCCCCCCCCCCCCATCTTCATCCCCAGAATCATCCTCAAAACTAAATCCTCCAATTTCTCATCAGCTTCATCACAAGAGAGGAAGACCCATCTAGCCATCTTCATCCCCAGAATCATCCTCAACACTACATCCTCCATTTTCTCCTCAACTTCCTCACATGTTTCTTGACCCATTTAATATTTTCTTTAACTAAATCAATCATTTACTCATTACCGTCATTATACATGATCAAATCTCACCGGAAGCACTGTTGAAAGACTTCACACAACCCTTTGTACCAGATTTTATCCGATGACCATTAAACCTCAATTCTTTTGTCCACTACATCTTGTGCATATGACGGTTTAAGGCCAACAACGGTTGAAATGGATATTATAATATCTTTCTTTTGGTTGAGTATTAGGGTTAGATTTGTCTGAAATTTGTTTGGGGAGAAGAGGTAAATGAGAAAGATAAGGGTTTTTGGGGTTGGAGTACCATCTAAAAGTAAGAGAATTGATTTGGGGGTTTTTGGGTGGGTATTATGTATTTGGGTGGGTCTTTTAATTTTGGGTAGGAAATTTAACAAATATTAGATCGACGGTTAAGATTGAGACACGTGTATCACCGTTAGTTTAAAGTGTATATATGCTCCAAAATTTGGATAAGGATACTGATGTCCTAATAGTATAACGAAGGGTATACACATATCATTTACGAATGTTCGGGGCTATATTCATCCTTTTTCCCTTAATTTTTTAAGGGATAATGCACAAGTACCCCATAGACTATGACCGTAATTCCAGAGACACCTAAACTTAACTAGGGTCCTATTACCCCCTAAATATATGGAGAAATTAGGATTTATATATTCATCAAAGTAGTACACTTCCTGCCTATAGTTTTAATTTTAGCATTGAAGAGGCACTAATAGAAACAGACTGGGAAGAAAGAAAATGGAGTATTATGTGAATGACTTTGAAGATGCAATGCGTAGATATTATTCGGATTTTATGATGAGGGTACAACTCATTTTTATAATTTTCTCAGTAAATAGTTGGTTATTGCTTTAAGTCGCTACAGTAAATCATGATAGCCATGCTTTGCTAACACATTAGAGTAAGCGTGGCAACGGGACCGAAACTGGAACCGAAACTACCGGACCGGGACCGGGACCGTCTGGAACCGGGCACCACAGGCCGGAACCGTACCGGAATTGGGACGGACTGGAACCGGTAATTTTGGAAATTTATATGTATTCCCGTCCCGGACCGATACCGGACCGGACCAAAAACCGAGTCCCAATGTCTATATTTTAAAAAAAAATTATCAAAATTAAAAAATAGGAATATTACTCAAATAATATTAAATAAAGAATTCCATCTAGTACACACTGATTTAGGAATTTTTCTAGGTGGAAGATTAAATTCACGACAACGATTTTCAAAATCTCTGCGTCTAGACTTAACTTGACATTTAAAAATAAAATGACATGCAATTTCAACTTTTATACAACCATCATTATACATTGCTATACCATCTCTAACAATCAAATTATATATGTGTGCAGCACACCTAATATGAAAACCATCAATATAAACAGGGCAAAGAGACGGTTTTAGTATTTCAACGGCAGTTCTATTATTAGAAGCATTATCTAAGGTGACACTACTTATTTTATCACAAATTTCATAGTTTTGTAAAACATCTATAATTGTTTGAGCTATATAACTACCGGTTTTATGCATTTCACAACATTTATAACCTAAGATTGTTTTTTGCAATGTCCAATTTTCATCAATCCAATGTGTAGTAATAGTGAAATAATCATTACCATTTACACTACGGCCCATATCAGAAGTAATAGCTATTTTACAATTATTATAATAAAATATACAACGAAGATATTGAAAATGTTGAGCTTGATAATCAAAGGTAGCCTTTTAATTGTATTTCTAGTAAAACCTTTAAAATGTGGATTATACACAATTTGAATATAATGAATAAAATCGGGATTTTCAGCAAAACTAAACGGCAAACCCATAACAACAATTATTTTAGCTAATTCTTCAAGATCTTTTTCTCTGCTATATGACCGTTGTATACTAGAGCCAGAAGCATTAGAAGAATTTAATTGTGTTTGGACCATATTAGAGCCCTCTACTCCTACATTTTCGGCTACAGCTTTAGCATGCAAAAATTCATTTTTACAACATGACATTAAATGATTACTCAAATGTCCCGTCCCACCCTGTTTTCCTACAATTTTATGATTCATTCTATGTTTACATTTATTACAAATAGCTTGTGTTTTATCTTCATTTTGAGTCATAAATTGCCACACAACTGATTTTTTAGCGCGTTCTACCTTAGTCCTAGGATGCACGGGGGGAACGGGAGCAGGACAACAAAAGGGAGCGGGAGGGGAAGAGGGATTGTGAGTGGGAGTAGCCGTAGCTGGCTGAGTTTCATCATTATCATATTCATCAACATTATTATCAAAACTATCAATATAATCATTAACATTATCATATTCATCATCTTCAGGTAATTCCTCATCAAAATTACCAAACCTTCTTTGTAAATGTTCATGATAAGGATCTAATCCACTATTACTATCAATATTAAAAACACTATCATCAACATGCGTATAATCATCCGTATTTATTCTTAATTGAGAAGTTTTTTTAGTTGTAGATTTAGACGTACTACCGGTTTTTTAATTTTTCTTGGATTTTGAGTTCCATAAATTAGTGATCGAATCAACTATTGTTGTTTTACCCTTCTCAACATTGTTTTTACCGAAATCCATATTCAAATATAAAAAGTAGTAAATTATATATAATACGAAAATGTAATGCAAAATTTTAAACAAATAAATAACTAAATAAGTAGAGACTAATTACTCACAAAATAAATAATTAAATGCAAACAAATAAATAACTAAATAAAAAGTGAGTTGGAACGAATGTACCAAACGTCTACTTAAAAAAGTAGACGTGTATGACCGAAAGCCGAAAATTGAAAGTTGAATTTTGAAGCTCCAATTTCCAAAGACCAAATTCGTAATTTTAACGAGAATAAGAAAACTAAGAGATTAGAGAGTAGAGAGAATAGAAGATAATATTTTTGTGAGTGAAAAGAATAAAAGATTAGGAGTATTTATAGTTAAAAAAAAAGGGATGAAAATGTAGTTTTTAGAAGATTGGGGTATTAAAAAAAGTTTGGGGGGTAGGGAGGTGTAAAGGGGAGTAGGGAGGTGAAAAGAGTCATTGGTGGGGTCCAAAACCCGTTGCCCACGGCTCTCAACGGCTAATAACAATTAAAAAAAAAAATTTAAACTGTCGAACCGGGACGGATCTGGACCGGAACCGGAACTAACCGGTAAATCCTGGTTTTCGTCCCATTACCCCTCCCGGACCCGCTACTTACCGGCACTAACCGGTACAAGCCGGAACCGGTAACAGACCGGAACCGGAACCGGCACCTCCCGGTTCCGTTGCCACGCTTACATTAGAGAGCTTGAAAGAAAAGGATAAAGTGTCTGCATACTGCTAATGGTAGCTGCTACTACTACTACTGAGAAGTTTCTTCTACTATTGAGGTTAGTCCAACGTTTGATTTATTAATTCATTCGTCCTACTATCATACTAACTAGTTGAAGATAAACTAATTAAATGCAGAAATAAGACAAGTATAGCTTAAATCCATACAAATCTTTATAAATATACTCAAGTGCAAAAATTTAACAATATATAACCCCTAAGAATGGATGTCATCCATACAATATCAGTACATAATACTTTATAAACATCGGATCACTATGTCAAATAAGATTACTTTAAGCACATCTTCCTTGTTAGTGTGAAATGGTGATTGGTATATTATTAGTTTTGTTCAAAGAAATAAAACATGAAACAAAGTTAACAATCTCATATTTCTATAATGCACTTATTGATATGGATACATTTATCTAACCGTTGGTTGAATTAACATCAGGAAGGAAATGATCTTGAGAGTGAGACTATGAGGATGACACACTCAACGCTAGGGAAAGTTGCACCTGATGCTCTTCCCCCAAGTATAATAGTCATGTTGCCAATTGATCGTCAAAATATTCCCTCCTCCACCACTAGCACTCAGCGGAGCAGCAGGGTCGCCGTTGGCGCAGTCAAAATCGTGGAAGGACTCTGAAATTCTGATGATCGGTAGTACATGACGCCGAAGACGATGATGATACACCCGCGCTGGCAAAGATGACGACGATACCGCTGATGAAGTAGGTTGAGCGTCGTTCGATCGATTTGAATGATGAAGCTTCTTGAAAATGTGTTTCATTGTTTCTCTCTGTGTCATTCAGTACTTTTCCCCTCTCTCTAGATTAGTAAATATATGTATATACAAATCAACTTGTTATTCTTCACACATTCTCTCTATATTGATTCTTTTTGTCTATATCGATTAATTAGATTGGGAATTCAAATTGATCTAAAATGCTTGTTTTGTCGTAAACATGATGAAACCAAAGAGCATATATCGTACAATGTGAGTAGACACGACATATATGGGACAAGATGGAAAACTGGACGAGAAAGCAACATAGTACAATCCTCAACTATGATCAACATTGGAGTGGATGATTGCAAATGTTGAGGGACACTCTTAGGTTGCCTAGGTTTTCAGAATGATGCATTCATAGATTGTATATGTCATTTGAATGGAGCGAAACTTGTGAATTGTTTTAGAAGTAAAGCAAAGATTGGAAGATAATTACAAAGGAGATTGCATATACCACATGTGTTAGAGCACCTCTAAAAATCAAGAGTATTATTCATTGATTTAATTTCTAGCTTCTGATTGATAGTCAGTCACTTAGTTTTGTTTAAGTAGGTTGGTTGTGTATAACCTGGCCTTTAGATTGTAATGTTATACTTTTTGGTGATTAATAAAAGCTGATAGTTACAACAAATAACGATTTTTTGAATTTTCAATTATTGAAAATTAAAAACAAATAGAAATAGATATAAATAGTAAGATGTTAAGATCTCAGGCTTTTCTCTTTTATTTTTTTATTAATTAATTAAATAATCTATTTATTTTGATACATATTTTTACAAGACATAAACTCATTAACTCTACAACAAAATGTCTAATAATATTATTATTGATTATATTGTGAGGGTTAATTCAAGATAATAAGATGTTAGTCATGTGTTCACGATATCTTATCTTGGATCTTATTGTAAAAAACTTTATTTACTAATGTGAAGATTTAAGTAGTTAAATTTATGTTCTTCAATATTTTTATTGTTAAAAGAACACAACTTTTCTTTCATTTTTTTAAAAAAATGAAAGAGATTATGTACTTTTAAACTTCAATATTTTTTAAATAGGCAAAATATAAACTCATATATTTACTATTAGTAATTTTAAATTTCACTTAAGATTTAAGATCTATAATCAAGTCTTAAATCATTAAGATATTAATGTCTATTTAAGAATCCATCAAAAGATGATAATTCACTACTTTAATTTCACCTACCACTTATAACCACCATTTCAATATAACTACCATTACATCAATCATCACCACCTAGCACGATTAGACATCATTTGCAATTATCATCATCAATCATTATTACATTCACTATTGATAATTACAATCATTAGTTAGCATTATATATCGCTAACCTCCATAATCATTCACCACCACCATTAGGTATCAATATTATTCTACTTAATCTGCTACTACTAGCTACTTATAGCTGAATAAGAAACAAATATTCATAATTTTTTTTTATACAATTTATACAGCATTTGGTAGGTAGATAAGAAATACGTTATTCATGTATAAAATTAGCACGATATTTGGTTGACAATTTAGAAACTTGCACAACTAATATATATATATATATATATATATATATATATATACACACACACACACTAGATTTTTGACACATGCATTGCACGTGATTATCAATTCAGAAAATTTAAGTGGAGATTTGAATAATAAGCTTTGCACAAAATAATATTGCAGATTTTTTTGTGAATGTTCAACGTGGATCATCATCATACATCTTATTCACACGAACCTATGAAGATGGTTAATGAAATATTTATTAGTTAAATGCAACAATGTATGTATATATATATATATATATATATATATATATATATATATATATATATTTATTTATTTCAATTTGATGAGGTTTAATTATGTAATTAGTCGTATCGCACTAATATTACCTTATAGATGATATTTGTTGTGTACTTTTCTTGTCATCTAACTAGATGTGTTTTGCACGTGTATTCCACTTAATCTATTTAGATGTCATATGAACATATGGAGAACAAGTACATTTCATTTTTAGAACTATTTTTGTATATTAATTTTTATTTAATAAGTTATAACATAATAGATAACGTTCTTTTTGTTGGCTCTCATATTTTACTTTTCGATTGTCTGTATACATAAATCGAAGATACTTATCTGACTATCCATAGTTAACTGAGAAATGTTTTTTTTTTTTTGTTTTTTACCGGAAAAACTAAAAATTAAAATTAAAGAATATATTCTATCTGTGAAATCATATATATAATCACCTGTTTATCTTACGCCCAACAAATATATAGTTCATATACTTGTTAATAATTTTTGATTTATTCAACCAAGCATGATTCGTCCAAGGAAAAATAACAACACTGTGTTATTACATATATAGGGGCAGTATAATAATATGAAAAGTTATTGGTCAAAAGTTAATATAAGGAAAGATGAAAGATAGAAATAATTAATGTAATAACTATGAGAATTCATAATATTTTAACTAAAGAATGTAAAAGAGTGTGAATAACATTTGCGATAATTAGTAATAACTAAAAGAATTTAGTATAAATTTTAGGAATCACATAGTTTTAATATGAACTTACAATATATCCCTATTTAGTTTGTAATTACATTAATCTCTGAAAAAGTAAAACAAACCAGATACATAATATGTAGCTCGGATACATTAAAAACTAGCTCTGATACATTATAAAATAAACTAGATACATAATATGTAGCTCGGATATATTAAAAACTAGCTCGGATACATTATAAAATAATTTAGAATTAGGAGAGAAATAAGGGATTTTAGAGGTTTTTAGAAATAGAAGGGAATATTAAAAATAAGGGAAATATAAGACGTATATTTCAGTAATTTTTCCAAGTAGGTATAATGTTATAACTAAAGAATTAATGTGCAATAGATGAGCGTTATTAGAAGTCATATGAACTTTTCCTTGCGAAAATACTGAAATATTAAGAAATAGTAAATTAGTAAAACAAAAGGGCATTGTTTACATAGTAATAACTATTTTTAAGAAAACTTAATGATAAGCTAAATCACATAAGTAGCATTGATAAATAAAGTCATTCTTTTGTCTTGAGCATCAAAGAAAAAAATTGTGATAATTCTTTAACTCTTGAGAAGTTAAGTAATTTTGGAAAAAGATATTCAGAAACATATATCTACATCACAAGAGAAAGTGTTTAAACAAAACAAATGAATTTAGACTACAATAAAAGTTAAACTAATACAAACTTTCCACTGGTGTTATTACAAGTTATATGAAATTTTCTTCTTCGAAAATATTGAAATATTAAGAAATAGTAAATCAGTAAAACAAAAGGGCAATGTTTATATAGTAATAACTATTTTGAAGCAAACTTTCTGATAATATAAATCACATAACATAAAAAAAAACAAATCGTAACAATTCTCTAACTCTTGAGAAGTTTAATAATTTTGAAAAAAGATATTCAGAAACATATAACTACATCACAAGAGAAATTGTTAACAAAAACAAATGAATTTAGACTACAATAAAAATTAAACTAATACAAACTTTAACTGGCATTATTACAAGTCATATAAACTTTTCTTCGTCGAAAATACTTAAATATTAAGAAATAGTAAATCAGTAAAACAAAAGGGAAATATTATATAGTAATAACTATTTTGAAGCAAACTTTTTGACAATCTAAATCACATAAGTAGCATTGATAAATAAAGTCATTATTTTGTCTTGAGCATAAAAAAAATAAATCATGACAATTCTCTAACTCTTGAGAAGTTTAATAATTTCTAAAAAAGATATTTAGAAGCATATATCTACATCACAAGAGAAATTGTTAACAAATACAAATGAATTTAGACTACATCACGTTAACCTCATATATTGGAACATTACATACTAATGTATATACTAAGCAAAGAAATAATTATTATATCATCAGAATTATTTTCCACAAGTACTCGAGGTTAAGGAATATACTATGTCAGGATAGAACAATTTACTTCATCAGAAGAGTGGTACCTCATATTCCGCTAAACTTCGAACTATCAACGACAATAAATCACATGATTTTTTTTAAAATGCAAAAAGAAGAAGAGTAGTAGATTAAACAAAAATTATGCTTGAAAAATGTGGAAACCCCTCTATTTATAGTCAACAAAGGGTAGTATCAACAATTGTTTTTTTTGTTTTATCTGAAAAGTCACGGCCTTTTCGAGAAATCACAACCCTTTCGAAACATCACAACTTATTGAAAAAGTCACAACTCATCGAAAATCACAACTCTTTGAAAAAAGTCACAACCTAAGTTAGGGATATTATAGTAATTTAACATTCAAGTTAGGAGTTCATGCTTTTAAGGTAATATATATATATATATAGGGAGATAGGCGAGCTAGAGAGGAGGGAGGCGAGCGAGAGAGTCAGATACATGCGAAGCCACTTGGATACAGTGTATCTAGAACAAGTTCAACCTAATTTTGACTACATGTGTTTGAATGCGCCAGCTACATATATCTGAAGTCTAAATTTTGGTAAGTTTCGTTAAGATGAAAAGTAAAGAGAAAGAAGGTAATTAGATACTAAACTAGAGAAATTTCTGCAAGTTGTCCTTCATTTATAAGTGAAATTTCTACAAGTTATCCTTCATTTGTAATATTCTTAATTTTTTTTCGATGCGTGAAAAAAAATCACAAACTCAATCACTGCGGCTAAATCCTATTTGTTTGGTTAAAGGGATCATTAATGCACAATAGCAACTGAGGGATATGATTAGTAAAATCAGAAGCTTAATCATGCAGGGACATTAGCCCTCGTGTTTCGAACCTTGCGTCACTGGCCCTCGGAGAATTTCGATTATCAAAAAATAATGAGTAATAATGAAAACCAAACACCTGAAATATCATCCTAAAAAAGAGTAGCTTTCCATAATTTCACATTAACAAGACACTTGCACTACTTGTAGGCTAATGAACGGAGATGTTTATTAATGAAGGCAAAGCACAAAATAGATGTTTAAACGCACTGGAAACATACATAATAGAAGATTGCTCAAAAAGTCATACTCGAGTACAGACAAAAAACCAATTTAGAGATTCTAGACAGTTGGACACATACTTCCAACATATTATTATTATTACTGTTATTAAAGTTTTGTGATAGAAGAGATTCTAGCAGATGAATAAAGATCATGGATGTGAACTGCGACATTAAACTAGAAGAGAACCTTCCATGATTGCCACAACTTTCCCTCTCAGAAATACCCTCTGCTTCTCGTCGTCTACATTCAGGTTCAAGACGCCACCTTTAAGTGAGCCCTGAACCACAAAACAGTACAATCAATTTATCATTTATTGATTCACAAATAATGTGGACTCTCTATTTTTTCTTCTCATATTTATAATAGTGTTCGTCTTGTTCTTCTGACCATCATTGCTCTAATGATCATTTGAAGTACATGATTAAAAAATTACTATTGTCCATTTTTTTTAAGAAATTTGAGCTTAAGCAGTACCTCTTCCTAGTTCAATTTATGAATTTCCAAATAATTTCAAATTCAAAAGGAAAACTTCTTCATATGTGTCCAAGGCGAATCGAAACCCCAAACAAAAAAGGCAAGCTGAGTATAAGTGTCTTCTTCACTATGACGAACCAAGTGAGTACTTTGTTAGTAAGTTGTCAACAAATATTTCTTATATATTTAATAGATTTCTCCATTTGAATATAATGTTTGCGCAAAAAGTTGTTCCCGAAAACCCTAACCCTATACCCTAGATCCATCGCTGCCTTTAAATATACATGGCTAAGTTACTTTGCAGCTCTGAATCAAATGTAGTTCATTGCATATTCCAGTGTAACTTGTTCTTTCATTTGTCAGGTTAGCTAATTACTAGTTCCAATGGTGACGTTATCGATGATCTGACTTCTTTATGCAAGTTTTTACTTAATTCCAAATGAATCTATGCAAGCTGTTTCGAAAGCTATGTTGGATCTATCTCTCTTGTTTGAATTGTCAACCCAAATCCTTATCAGTAATGGATCCCTATTTTTTTTCGATCCAGTTCCTCCACCAACGTTGATCTATCTCTTTTTCATTTGATTTTTCAACCCAAAGCCTAATGAATCCCTCGTTTCCCTGATCTAGTTCCTCCACCAGGGCAAACCCAGTTAGATTCAGGCACGTCCTGTCCTGACTTAGGTTCAGCCAATTGGATTTGCAGATCAAATCAGTTCAGGCATGTCTTGTCCTAACTCAGGTTTAGCCAATTTGATTTACAAACCAAATTCGATTCAGGCATGTTCTGTCTTGACTTAGGTTCAGCCAATTGGATGATATTTTGCACTTGAGAACATAAGACAATGCGGAAAAAATTGTCCAGATGTGATCTTTGGGTAAGTATCCTGAACTTCTTTTTTTCTAATTGATGTCAATATACAGTGTATTTTAACTGCTAGATGTGTTGTATGGAAAGTACCATCATATCCCATTTTAAACCGGTCAAAATTGTGTACAACATATTGATGATTCCTAAATTCATAACTAAGTTAAGGAGTCGCTGACTAATTATTTATGGTGAATGAAGACACCTAAAATTGATCAAAATCATGTTTAAAGTTAACTCCATTTTAAGGTCTACTAAACATACGATTCTAAATAAGAGTTCAACTAATCTAAAGGGAAGATATTAAGCACCCTTTAAGATCCATTAACAATAGTTAATCAGTCGAACTTAAATTTATTAATTAAGCTAAATGTGATTTATTTGAAAAATACTAAGTGGGTATATAAATAAATTAGTCAAGTAAAAAATATTTCTTAAGAAATACATAGATTGAAAAACTAGAAGGGTATTTGATTAGGTAAAATCTCAAGCTTTAGGACATTAAAATCATTTGACTTTTAAAAAAAAAAATATAGATACAAATTATTTCTTTTTGGAGAAGAGTTGGTACTAAGAAAATGGTTTTGGAGGAACTAAGTCATTGTTCAAACATCCCAAATTGAAATAACTTTATATACAAAACTCGCAATCATTCAAACGTATTAATAAATCATATTCGACCAACAATAAGTCATGAATCAAATTGGCTAGTAATCAATAATCACATAACTGAGATAAAATTGTTAGTCATGCCAAACAAGTAAGCAAGCAGGTGTAAGAAACACTTATTGTGATGATAACAAGACAGCCAAAATCCGCTCCAAACAAAAAGATCAAGGATCTTCGCTCATTCCTCCGGCAAATAGAGAGTGTAAGAATTATTATTAATTATTTCTTACTTATGACCCAAGTTTACTTGTAATCCAAGTAATACCATAAATAATATTTAATAAGGAATAAATCTCGTCCGTACATTGGTTACTTGATGGACGTACCAGATTAAGTGATAACCTCTATAAATTGGTCCTCCCTCCACCCATTAGGGTTATCACATATTCTCTACAATAATTCCATCACTGACAGTTGTGATAACATAACAGATTAAGTGATAGCCTCTATAACTTGGTCCTCCCTCCACCCATTAGGGTTATCACATATTCTGTACAATAATTCCATCACCGACAGTTGTGATAACATAAAGTTAGGGCAAGGAGGTAGAAACCAATTTACGACTAACGCTTCCACTTTTCTCTGTGATTATGTCTTCCGCATCAGGTATGTGCCCCTAACGATTTCTATGTAAGATTATCGTGTTCAAGATCCTGATATTATGTATTAAAGTATTTAATCTTACATATGGCATCAGAGCCTGGATTGTTTGAACGGATAATCTTACATATATGTGAAAATAATTACTATGTAACGCAATGGAATGTTGACACGAGAATGTGAACGAATCAGTGTCTCAAGCCATTGTACGTGGAAAGGTTTTGTTTAAGCCATAAAAGTCTCTGACCTATTCATCATGCAGATCTTCTAAATATGCTTGTTCTAACAAAATTGTAGAAGATATAATAATATAAAAAAAAAAAATTAACACAACTTTGACCGTGTTAACTCAAGTAGAGCAGTTTGTATGCCTTTTAATTTCTTTTTAGTCAATCAGTTTGGTTTGACTAATTTAAATACAATAGAATATTCTATATATTAGATATATTTGGTCAAAGTTTGTGTACAATGCTATCTTGATCGTTTAATGAATATATTGTGGCTACCATCTAAAGTTTGACCAATTAAAATTATGTTTAAACTTATTGTTAAATCCTTTCGTAGTAGCGTAATTTTGTGCTTGACTATTTAAGGCGTTTGGACTCTTAAGTTAATCTTTCCATAATGTAATAATTATGCTTTGTTTTAAATTGTCCAATAAATTAAAGTGATCGTCATGCTAAGCAATAAATAATATATGTGTACTTAGTGCAAAATAGTTTGTTAGTCACCAAAGTGGCCAAACTAGATAATATAAATTAACGTTTACACATATCATATTTATGATCACTTGATGTATGTATTATGTTTATATAGTTTGTTAGTCACCAAAGTGGTCAAACTAGATAAATTAACGTCTCTACATATCATATTTATGATCACTTGATGTATGTATTATGTTTCTATAGTTTGTTAGTCACCAAAGTGGCCAAACTAGATAATATAAATTAACGTCTACACATATCATATTTATGATCACTTGATGTATGTATTATGTTTCTATAGTTTGTAGTCACCAAAGTGGCCAAACTAGATAATATAAATTAACGTCTACACATATCATATTTATGATCACTTGATGTATGTATTATGTTTCTATAGTTTGTTAGTCACCAAAGTGACCAAACTAGATAAATTAACGTCTACACATATCATATTTATGATCACTTGATGTATGTATTATGTTTCTATAGTTTGTTAGTCACCAAAGTGGCCAAACTAGATAAATTAACGTCTACACATATCATATTTATGATCACTTGATGTATGTATTATGTTTCTATAGTTTGTTAGTCACCAAAGTGGCCAAGCTAGATAAATTAACGTCTACACACATCATATTTATGTTCACTTGATGTATGTATTATGTTTCTATAGTTTGTTAGTCACCAAAGTGGCCAAACTAAAATGTATAAAATTATTCACATGCACAAAATTTTATGATATTATGTGTGCATTTGTATTTATATAGTTTGTTAGTCACCAAAGTGGCCAAACTAGTATGGTTAAGAAAAATATGCATTCATAAAATTCATTTATCTATGAAAGTTAATTAAATGCCTATATATTGAAAATAAAAAGATAAATTGACTTTCACTATTGCTAGAACTTAAGAATTTACCCAAAGGTGAATTAATCATTCTACGAATAGTGAACATTATGAGGTAAATTAATATTTTCAGTCAAACATATATTGTATATCCAAAGATGTCGTATATGTTTGGTTAAATATATTTAATTGCCTAATAAAGATTAAAATATGGCATTTAAATTATGATAGTATGTCGTAGTATCTACCCAAAGGAGAATTACGATGTACTTTTATCATTTTACTGAATTCACATTATTTTTTATTTGTGAGCATGTATATTTATTTGCAGTTATTCCTCTTCATTAGCATGCTTCGTCTGTTACTGTGTTCAATGGATTGAATTTCTCTGAATGGCATGAACAAGTACAGTTTCACTTAGGTGTAATGGATCTTGACTTAGCTCTGCTGAATGACAAACCTACTGCTATTACTAATAAGAGCAGTGAGGATGAGAAGTCTTTTCATAAATCATGGGCACGCTCTAACAGATTAAGCCTTATGTTCATGCGAATGACTGTTGCTAACAACATTAAGAGTACTATTCCACAAACAGAAATGCCAGGGAATACATGAAGTTTGTGGAAGAACTTTTTCGTTCTGCTGATAAGTCTCTCGCTGGTACACTAATGGCTGAACTCACGACCATGAAGTTTGATGGGTCGCGTAGTATGCAAAATCATATCATCGAGATGACTAACATTGCAACAAAACTTTCAACCTTGGGGATGAAAGTGGATGACACCTTCTTGGTTCAGTTTATTCTTAACTCATTGCCTCTTGAGTATGGACCATTCCAAATGACTATAACACTATTAAGGATAAGTGGGATGTTAGTGAATTGTCCAATATGCTTACTCAAGAGGAGTGAAGACTTAAGAAATAAGGAGATCATTCCATTAACCTCATGAGTCAAGAAGCTAGTAAAGGACTTAAAGTGAAGGCCAACAAGTTTAAGAAATAAAAAAATAAATAAAATAAAATAAAAAGGCATCCGCTAAAGTTCCATAGAATGCTAATAAGGAACTCAAGACCGATGTGTGTCGTTTCTGTAGAAAGGAAGGACACCTTCACTAAATGAAAGTTCTGCTTATTTGTGGCATAAATGTTTGGGTCATATATCCAAAGAAAGATTAAAAAGATTAGTAAAGAATGACATTTTTTTGAATCTGAATTTTATTGATCTTGATATATTGTTTGGATTGCATTAAAGGAAAGCAAACCAAGCATACCAAGAAAGGTGCCACAAGAAGCACTCAACTTCTTGTAATTATACACACTGATATTTGCGGATCCTTTGATGTTTCATAATTTGGTGGAGAAAAATAGTTTATCACCTTTATCGATGATTTTTCACGTTATTGATTTATCTATTTGTTAAAAGAAAAATCTCAAGCAGCGGACGCTCTCAAAGTGTACGTTAATAAGGTTGAAAGAAGATTAGATAAAAGTGAAAATCATTAGGTTAGATAAAGGTGGCGAATATTATGGAAAGTATAACGAATCAAAACAATGTCCAGGTCCATTTGCAAAATTCCTTGAGAATGGTGAAGTTAGTAGGAGTGTTGAACGATAAAAGATGGAAATTAATGAGGTAAGGGTAAATATTTCATTGCCCATGAATGTACCTACTTCCGCACTAATCACAAATGTTGTTCCTCTTGTTGAAGAACACTTTAACAATGTTGGACAACATTTGGGTGAAACACTTCAAGAAGGAACGAATTCACAAATATCTGACACAAATGAATCACAAACAGTGTCATTAAGAAAATCTCAAAGACTAAGAAAATCGGTCATTTCCGATGATTATGTGATTTATTTACAAGAGTTAGATTTTGACATTGGAATTAATAAAGATCAGATTTCATTTTCACAGGCCATAGAAAGCACTGAGTCTGATAAATGGATTAATGCCATGAATGAAAAGTTAAAATCCATGGAACACAACAAAGTCTGGGATCTTGTTCAATTACTAGAAAGTTTTAAAAGAATCGGATGTAGATGGGTCTTCAAGACCAAACGGATTCTAATGGTAATATTGAACGATATAAAGTCAGACTTGTTTCCAAGGGATACACTCAAAAAGAAGGCATTGATTATAAAGAGACCTTTTTACCGGTCTCAAAGAAAGACTCACTAAGAATTGTTTTGGCTTTGGTAGCTCATTATGATTTAGAGTTACATCAAATGGATGTGAAAATTGTCTTCCTTAATGAAGTCCTCGAGGAGAATGTTTATATGGACCAATCAGAGGGTTTCGAAATTAAAGGAAAGGATCAAATGGTGTATAAGCTAATTAAGTCAATATATGGACTCAAACAAGCCCCACGACAATGGTATATAAAGTTTAATGATACCATAACATCTTTTGGATTTAAGAAGATTACCGTTGATTCATGTATATACCAAAAGATCAGTGGGAGTAAGTTTATATTTTTAGTCTTGTTTGTTGATGACGTTTTACTTGCTGCTAATGATTTAGGCATATTGCATGAGACAAAAGACTTTCTCTCTATGAACTTTGAAATGAAAGATATGGGTGAGGCATCCTATGTGATAGGGATAGAAATATTCCGTGATAGATCACAAGGATTATTGGGATTGTCTCAAAAAGGTTATATCGAAAGAGTTCTAGAGAGATTTAACATGAATAATTGTTCAGTAGGAATAGTTCCTATTCAAAAAGGGGACAAATTTAATCTCATGCAATGCCCAAAGAATGATATAGAATGAAAGGAAATGAAATCAATTCCTTAATCTTCTATTGTTGGAAGTTTGATGTATGTTCAAAACTGCACAAGACCGGATATTAGTTTTTCGATAGGAATGCTAGGAAGATATCAAAGTAATCCTGGAATTGATCACTGAAAAACTACAAAGAAAGTTGTGGCACGTTATGAAGCCATAATTCATGCATTATAGTTGCAGAACTTTATTTCAGGACTTGGGGTTGTCGACACCATTACCAAGCCGCTGAAAATTTATTGTGATAATACTGCAGTAGTATTCTTCTCCAAGAACGATAAGTACTTCAAATGTGTCAATCGTATGGAATTAAAGTACTTTACTGTTAAGGAAGAAGTTCAGAAACAAAGAGTGTTACTTGAGAATATTAGAACTGATCTCATGATTGCAGATCCGTTAACAAAAGGCATACAACCAAAGACATTTAAAGAACATGTTCAAAGAATGGTCTTGGTTGTACTTATGATTGATGCATTTATGATGTTTTTACTCTCTGAGCTCAAATTATGTGTTTCTGATATACATTAATGAATTTCTTGTTTCTCATATTGGTATACACATTATTGTTTTGAGATATTACAAGATAAGTCTCTATGAGACATTATTGTGGACCGTAATGTTATATGTTTTTATAGCTTATGAACCTAGTATGATAAGTTACTAATGTAGTAGTATATGGAAGGGAGTATGTAGCTTAAAATTGATGTACAACTGCCATAACTCGCATTAATAGTTTGTTATATTGTGGTATGTATGATGGACATTATAGAAGAGATTTATTGTATGCGCAACTAATATTTATTAAATATTAATGTTATATATGGTCATTGGGCCAAGTGGGAGAATATAAGAATTATTATTAATTATTTCTTACTTATGGCCCAAGTTTACTTGTAATCCAAGTAATACCATAAATAATATTTAATAAGGAATAAATCTAGTCCGTACATTGGTTACTTGATGGACGTACCAGATTAAGTGATAACCTCTATAAATTGGTCCTTCCTCCACCCATTAGGGTTATCACTTAATCTGGTACGTCCATCAAGTAACCAATGTACGGACAAGATTTATTCCTTATTAAATATTATTTATGGTATTACTTGGATTACAAGTAAACTTGGGCAGTAGAGTAGAAGATGTTTTCGTAAGATGATATTGAAATGTAAAAGAGTAATGTTATTGTGCGTGTTCAAGCCAGAAAATATTTTGATAATGAAATGATGAAAAATGTCTAATGTTTCCCGAGTGCTCTTGGATGAGAGATTGAGATATATTTATAGGCAAAAAATTAGGGTTAAGGTCTCATCTTTTGGAATTCAAATTCAGCCAGCTGAAAAAGGTCACGAGGTGATTTTGGATTCCACAAACAGAGTCGTTTGAATACTGAAGCTCTACCCAAAAAAATCAAATCAAAAAGTTCTTTGGCTTCTTGTATTGACCAAATCTTCTCTTATGATGAGAGAGAGAGCAGCGTTGAAGTGAATAAAGCTATGAGAGAGGTATAACATTTGTCAAAAATGGTGTGACAACTTCTATTTAGTGTTGATGGAGATGGTGAGCTTTCATTGGAATGGGAGGGGGAGGAGCATCTAAGACCTAGTTGGACTTAGAATTAATGGAACAATATTGGATGAATTGGACCTAAATTTGTTGGGCTCAATTCGATTGGGCCACTAATTGGGTACAATTCTGATAGTTTTTCCCTTGAGAAAATTTCAGAAATAGCAAATATAGTAGATATAATAAGGTTTTATAGCTATAGTTTTAAATATTGTGCTCCATAGCTATAGCTCATTTGCTATGGAGGCTACGGTTTGTATAATTTTGCTTGTTTGTATATTTCTCTTGCGAATATACAAATAGGGTAAGTATATACAAAATTTTGTATTTATACATTTAGAAAATTTTCAGAACTTCATTTGTATATTTCGCTTGCCAATGTACAAACATGGTAATTTATTATAAATTTTTCATAAATCATATACAAGGGTAAGCATATACAATATTTTGCATTTATACAATCAGAAACTGAATTATATAAATTATGAATTTATACAAATCAGGCAAATTATAAAAGTCATGCAAATAGCAAGAATTGAGGAAACTGTAGCTGCGAATTACATTTTTCTTAAATTGTAGCTATAGTACCTAACATAGGCTAAATATTTGCTATTTTGCATAATATTCCCTTTTTCCCTTCTCTTTTGAAGAATATTCTTTCTTTGAGCTTCTAATTTAATAACTAGTATAATATTTATTATGTCAAAAGTTTAGTAAGTAAGAAACTTGAAATAAAGTAACGACGATCATTTTAAAGAAGACGGCAATATAGTAGTAATGTTGATGATAAAAATATAATTTTAAAATAATGAAATAATAATAAAAGGATGATAATCATAAAAATAATAAAGGCTAGAGTAATAATATTAATAATATCTAATAGAAAATTACGACAACATTAGTAATAAATCAAAATAGTTGTGAAGTATAAAGTATTCGACTTATTAATAATTTAGAAGCTCAACGAAATAAATTAGAAGAAGTGGGGGAAAAAATTGGGTGCCAACAAGTACATTTGATTAAGGTTAACTGAGAAATTTTCTACATCTGCTCACTGAAATTCATTCTCTAGTACATGCCAATTTCAAGTGTGCAGCTGTGGATAGACTTAAACTGGTTCTGTTCTAGCAGTTGCAACACCAAACGGTTTATTTGGGCTTGGTATCGAGACCAACCAAAAAATTGATCCATAGTCGTATATAAGAAATAAAAATAAACATCAAAATTCATGCATAAAATAGAGTAAACAAAGATTCAATGGAGAAATTTTGTGTATACCTGACAAAGATTAGGTATAGAATCCCATGAAACCTTCTTAGATTTCTTCAAACCCATGATTTATTTATTTTTTGACAATCAACACGCTAGTTATATTAATACATAAAAAAGTTCAAAGAGTTAAAAGATGTGATAGCATCACTTACAATCCATCTAGGGAGAGTAGAAAGCCAAACAAACTTTGCGTACTAACGAAATAGAAAATTTTGCTAAATTATGTGCTACTAAATTCCAAGACCTTGGAATATGCGTCTGTCACGCCCCGAGCCTACACCCTGGGCGGGACTAGCACTCGAGAACTATCACGGCTGGCAGACCCTTGGCACAGCTTACTACTCAGCGGAAGACTTAAACACAAGAAATAGTCTCAAATGATGAACTCGTGAAATAACTTAGAATGTCTTAAAAGAAACATTCAACTGGCCAAGATGGAAACTCAAGTCTCAAAACATAAGCCAATAACAAAATAGTGACAAATGAATTAACTAACTGTCTATGAAGCCTCTAACAACTGAGATAGACGTCGGGATAAGACCCACGACATCCTAATGAACTAAAATACTGAAAGCAGTAAAAAAGGGATCCTTCGGAAGCAAGGAGGTTCACCAACAAACTCTGAAGCTCAACTAGAATCAATGATGCGCTGGATGTTGATCCTGGTTACCTGTATCTGCATCATAACAACGATGCAGGCCAAATGGTATCAGTACATTGAATGTACGAGCATGCGAGGGGAATACTAAAATGAGACATAAGCTTGAAAGGAACTGAAAAAACATACTTGGGCTCAACTTAACTCATTTCAATATAAAGCAATAATATGAATGCAGTATAGAGAAAAGCTTTTAAAACATAGATATCAACTCTGTGTATTTAGAAATACAATTGTAACTTTGTATGTATGCAAGGATACAATATAAACTCTGAATGTAGATAAAAATACAATTTACTTCTATGTATATAAGAATACAAAATATTGTTGTGGGAGTTTCTCTAACCGACAACCATCACTTAAGAGCTATTATGATGATACAGTGTTTTGCCTCACGCTGCTAGAGCTGTCTTATACCTTGCCGAGGGTATAGAACCTGACTACTAAGTGGATCCACTAGTCTATGCTAAAAAGCACTGAGGAATCATCTAAAAAGTATGACCCTTTTCTACACATGGTGGCTACATGGTTTATGGGGGCTGGGAGTTGTCTGAACTCCCTCCCTTATCGGTGCTTAATACTACTCCCAAAATATAATACTAGCGCTTATGTTTAAAAACATAACTTCTTTCTGTGGTTTGAGATAATTTCTCAAAACTTAGCTCAAATGCTCTCTTGGAAATCAAAGCTTCCTCTCTTGCTTAATTATGAAAGCATTTACTCTTTTACTGAAAATTAGCTCAAAGGCTCTTTTGGAAATCAAAGTTTCCTTTCTTACTTAAATGTGAAAACATTTTACTCTTTGGGAATACATAGTCCCGATATACTCTTTTGAAGAAAAGAACTTCAATCTTTACTCTTTACTTAACTCAAAACTCAAGTCTTAAAACAAAGTTAAAACATTTGTAAAAGACTCTTGGAAAACTCTATGAACTTCTCTTGACTTGACTCCTAACTTTCCTTGAATTGAATTATGGATTAAAGGCTCATTATCTCATGTTATGGATGATTTCATGTTGTTTAGACGTACCTTAGAGTATAGAAATCAACTAGGAAACATAGGTACGTTTCAAGGGAACTTGTACGGAAAGAAGTGGGAAAGGGTAGAGAACCCAGCGTCCCTGGCGCTCTGAGTGGCGCCGGGCACCAGAGATGAAACGACAGAGTTTCGCACTGGCTGGCACAGTGCCCTAGGGCCCTAACTATAGACTCTGATATGGGGCGTTCTGAGTGGCGCGTTGCCCCACCTCCATTCCCTAGTTTTTGACGAATTATCTTGGTCATTTTTCAACTCTAAACCCTCTAGATTCGATTGGGTCTTTCCCCAAACACATAGATTCGACTACATAATCAAAATATTCAAGAATCTACTCAAAACGACATCTAATTTCATGAATCTACATCAAGAACTTCTCAACAACTTCAACAATCAAGAACCCAATAGAAACTTTAAACAAATCCATCAAGAACTCAATTTCTATACTTTCAAGAACATAACTTCGCTTAATAAAATTATGATTGGCGCGTGGGTGAACTAACCCAATGCTATGTGATCTCACATACCTCGTCGGGATCACCCCTTGGCAAAATCCACAAGCAATTCTTCAAAAACTTGGTGATTCCTAGCTTCTTCTTCTCTTTTCTCCTCTTCTTTTCTATTCTCTGAAAACCCTAACTTATTTTCAATAGCATAATCTGAATCCAATCAATTGAGACCCTAACTTAATTGCCAAAAATGAATTTAATTAATTAGATAGTGAAAAGACCATAATACCCTCCTAAAATCTGGTTTTTCTGGTTTTGACTTTCCTTATCTACAACCCAACTTCAAATGGATATATCTCACTCATACAAACTCGAAACTGAGCAAACTCGGTGGTGTTGGAAAAATAATTCAAATATCTATCATACGGTATCTTGTAGCACACCTAACTCATCCTGAGCTAAGAGTTATGGTTGTTTGAAGTTGACCCAAAACTCATACTTAACTTAACTTTGTCAAACTTTCCAAATTTGATTATTTCCAAAAACGGTTTCTTTCTAATTCTAGTTCTTTCTAGTTGCGGGGTGTTACATCGTCACATTGACCACTTCAAAGCACTTCATAAGGTTCCAAATGTCTTCACAAGTAGTCTCTATTCCATGAAACTATAGTTCTTTGTAGTACCATATCTGCCACATTTTTTGCATCTGATAAGATTTGCACCTTTGTCCATCCCGTTTCTCTAGCATTCTCCAACGCCATACGAATTGCAATTGCTTCAGCAGTGATGGCTTTCCCAACATATTGAATTGGGGTACCAAAGGCTTGAAGCAGGTAACCATAATTATCCATAGCCACCACACCGATGCTTGTCGTCTTCTTTTCCTTAGCATCTGCAAACACAACAATACCATCTTGTGCCATAGTTATATTTCTATCATCACTACAAGCAGGTATAACTGTAGGGGGAAATGGAGGAATCAAATTACTTTCATATTCATGGAAATCAAAAAGAGCTTTGTTAACAATATCATTAGGATCAAAAATTTCTCCATTGAAACTCTTCGAATTTCTAGCCTTCCAAATTTGCCACATAATAGAAATACTTAATTTTATAAGCTCAATAGAATCAGGGAATTTTTTAGCATTAGTAAAAAGATCATTCCACCATCCAGCAAAATCCACAGTATTTTCTAAACTAGGCCAATTAATGGGGCAAATTTTCTAGACTAATTGAGCACGAGGACACCTAAAGAACATGTGATCAATTGTTTCACTCTCAAGTCCACAACCCTTACACACTCCACAAATATGCCTCACTCTCCTAGAAAGAAGCAATGTAGAAGAATTGTGCAAGCAAATTCATTTGTGTGCTTTTCTGCAAAAAAAAAACACATCTATATCTATGTATACTAGAAACAGAGACTAACATGAAATTGATCCATAGTCTTACATAAGGAATAAAAATAAACATCAAAATTTGTGTACTAAATAGAGTAAATAGAGACTGGATGGAGAAATATTATGTATACTTGACAAAGATTAGGTCCAAAAGCCCATGAAACCTTCTTAGATTTCTTCAAACCCATGATGAAATCGCTTAATTAGATACTCAATTTATTTAACAACACTCAAAATTCGCCTTCAGATGATCGGTTTGGCAGTGCAAGTCTGAATCAGAATGTTGCTTCCCCAAAAAGTTGAGAGTAGAAGAAGAGATTGGAGTTATCACAACCCTAGAGTTTTCGTTTTGTGAGTGAAGAAAATGAAAGTTACAAAGGGTGCGCCGTTGTGAGAGTGAGTGATGTACTCTATAGTTGTATTTTGTCTACTGCTAGAAAGACAAAATACAAACATAGAGTACTTCACTCACTCCCACAGTGGCGCACCCTCTTCAACTTTCATTTTCTTCACTTATAAACAAAAATTTTAGGGTTTCTGCCTTCTGTTTTTTTTTTTTTTTATAACTCCAATCTTTGCTTCTATTCTCAACTTTTTTGGGGAAACAACATTCTGACTTTCATTGACAAACCAATCATTTGAAGGCTAATTTTGAGTGTTGTTAAATAAATTGAGTATTTGATTAAGCGATTTCATCATGGGTTTGAAGAAATCTAAGAAGGTTTCATGGGCTTCTGGACCTAATCTTTGTCAAGTATACACAATATTTCTCCATCCAGTCTCTATTTACTCTGTTTAGTGCACAAATTTTGATGTTTATTTTTATTCCTTATATAAGACTATGGATCAATTTCAGGTTAGTCTCTATTTCTAGTATATATAGATATAGATGTGTTTCTCTTGTAGAAAAGCACACGAATGAATTTGCTTGCACAATTTTTCTGCATTGCATCTTTCTTTAAAAAATCGTTTAGTGGTTCAGTTATGAATTCTATGAGATTTTGTAACAACTTCAACTAACTTTCAAATAGAAGTCAATAGTGGAAGGAGTTTTAGTTAATATAGGAGATGCGGAAGGAGTGAAATGCAAATAATAAAGTTCTTGAAGAAACATGAAGGAAAATCTTGGAAGATGAACCCTAGCCTTAGTGTTTCTTGAAGTTCTAGAGCGTAGGAGTTTAGGAGTGAATGAGATGGTTTGATTGTGAAAATAGATTTTCTACACATTTAGGGTAATTTATTTGGCTCCCTAAGGCTTTCTAGAACAAAGATACCCTTAAAATATAAATAAAAAGAGCTGGAAGCCGGGATTTTATTCCAGCAGACAGTGAGGTTCGTATTCACTCCGTATCGCAGAGTTGTTGCCAGGTTAGAGCACCTTGAATGAATCAGTCATAAATGTTTACTTAGAACTTGGATTGAGGCAAACTTGGTGGCGTTGGAAAGAGGACCCATAAACCTTTAATTTTATAGGTCATGAGACACATAATTCTTTATATGTTAAGAGATATGATTGTTTAAAGTTGACTTAAGTAGAATCTTCTATCAAAATTTAATCAATAAGAAAGCTTTCAACTCAAATTTGTGTTAGGAGATTCTTGTAACCTTAATTCATATCCAAATACATTTCCACACTAAATAATTGATGTTAAAACCTAGGAACAATTTAAGAATCATCCGATATGGCCTTATACACAAATGAAGAATGGTTCGAGTCTTATCTTAGAAATTTTTGGGGTGGTACATATAGTTATAGCAAAAAACTCCATGGTTATAATTTGTATCGTTCCATCAGAGATGTACCTGAGCTTATAGATAAAATTTTACTAACAATCACACAAGAAATGAAGGAAGAAACAATTCAATAAGCTCTAATGAGGTCCACAAGTCCACAAAAGGATGTTTTTGTGGAGAACTTACCTTTAAGAAGAAACAAAATCTTGTTGATTGAGGATGATCCGACGTTACTTAGATTTAAAAAAAAATGGTTTCTAAGCACCTTGGTGTGCCCAAATGGTTTCTAAGCTTTTGTTGCACCAAGCTACTTAGAAACCGTTTTTTTGAAAATCATAAGTCTCATCCTCAACCCACAAGATTTTATTTCCTCTTGAAAGTATGTTCTCAACAAAAACATCCTTAATGGATTTGTGGACCTCAAGCTCCCTCATTGGACCTTGTTGAATTGTTTCTTACTTAATTTCTTGTGAGATGGTTGGTAAAATTTTATCACTAAACTCTGGTACATCTCCAAGGGCACGATACAAATTATAACCATGGAATGGTTTTTCTTTGACTATATCTATTGAAGGTAGTTTGTCCTCATCTATACCTGGTTTATCAAGCCAAACAACTCGAAGGGACACATTCTTGGGAAAATCCTTTCTGAATTTAGATATATCTCGACTTATTTCTTTAATTAGTCAAACACTTGGGTCAATTTTGATCAAGATGAAACTTATAAGTGCCTTCCTCGAACCAATTCCTCTGTTTCTCCTCTGGGATGATGAAATATCAAGATAATCATTGATATCTATTACGTATAGAGCATTGAGAGGGTGTGGGTCGAAGAATAAAGAGGTGGAAGAAGTAAGGGAAAAGAGGAATTGAATTCTATAGAAAAGGATAAGGTAATAGGGGGGACAAAATGAAGGGGAAGAGGAATCAGGTTCCAAATGTGGGGAAACAAATGGTAATCAGATCAATAGCATTTCTAATTTAGAGGAGATCAATGATACGGAGAAACAAACGAGGAGAGAGAGAGGGAGGAGGATAAAGAAATTGAAGTAAATATAGACAGAGCGGAAAGGGATAGAGATTTATCACCAATGCAGACTAGGTTTTATGAGAGTGGAACCAAGAGAGCTACGCCAAGTTAACTGCCACTTCCTTTGCAAGTGAAGACAAGATTAGACAATGACATGATTTTCAGCAACTATCAGTGGAGTGCCAAGGATTTTGAACGCAGATAAGTCAAGCATTCTAATACTAGGGATCAAGGCAATAAAGATCACATATCAAGACATAAAATTAAGCATACATTACTTCAAAATCATTTTCAATAACAAACCTCACAACTATGATAGTTACAAAAAAAGATTTTGACATTATAGGCTTACATAGTTATGACCATTAAACTACCTAGTCTAGACTACGACAACTTATAAAAAGTTTCTCCAGCAAAAAGTGAGGGTCTTGGGGTCGGATAGGGAGTTACAGATCTTGGGTTAGGAAGGAAATCCACAATGAAGGAGGCCAGGAGCGTTTGTATATCTCCATTTATGCTTCAGCTTGAAAAAGGAAATTAGAGAGGAAGGAAACGGGGAAAAGAGGTAGAGAAAGAAGAAGGCCACTTACAAAGAGTTGTGAGCCCAACCACAAAACTAGACGGCTCTATCGAAATCACTTCTGGACCCACTGTTCCATCGGATTATGTATCTACAAGAGAGGGGAAGTTAGAAAACAGAGAATGAAAAGACCAAATTAAATAATATTACCCCTATGAGTTGATAAAGAGGGTTAACATGGAAAACAAGAGAAAGGTGTTGATGATCTACAACAAAAAGAAGGGGAAGGGTGGATTCCTGAAAGCTCCAAGCGGCGATATAGGTAGAAAGAAAATGATCTCAAATTTGGGAACCCTATCTTCTAGGGTTTTGATATAGAAGCTGGTGGTTCAATTTAATGGACTGGGCTAAAAAAATTCTCGTTATTTTGGGCTGATCCAATTTTTGGATTGGTCTTGTTTTGAACAAATTTATTTGGAATGAATAAAAGGAGCTACAAGCTCCACTATTTAATTAAAAAAAATCTTTAAAAATATACATGTTTCAAAAGCATTTGTTTGAATTATTAATTTCTCAAAAATGTACAAAGATGAGTTTTCATCAGAGATAGATCCGGATTTGGATATAAGTTGATGTGGTCTACTACACCTTTCACCAATTTTCTATGAGTGTGTGTATACAGTAAAACCACTAAATTTTTGCTCTTTTAAGAGTTTAATGTCCTACTAAATACGGAAGAAAGTATTTCACAAACGACAAAAACAGTGAAAAGGCTTCTTTAAAGAAGAGAGAAAAAAATTCTTACCTAAAAAAGTATTTACCGGCTTCAAAAAAATGATGATGAGAACAACATTATGTCCACCGACATATACCCGCCCATTGTGCTAGCCTCCATAAGCCAGTTCAGGGTATTCGTGGCATTTTTTTCTTTCCTTTCTACCCAATTTTTTACCCCTTAATTTCCTATTGTATTCACAATATTTGGTTTATAGATGATCGTGATCTTGTATTGAGTATTTAATCGATACAACTTCTCAAAATCTTCAAAAAAAAAAGCCAAAAAAGAGAATGTTGGTTAATAAGTAAATAAGGATGGACACATTTTTGGTGAATTGAGTGTAAACATTAATGTACTATTGTTGAACTTCTAATTCACCCTTTATGTAATTAAAATATTACTATACAATTAGATTTTAATTTGTTGCTTGGGGTGAAATGGTAAACTAACCATTAGATTACTGACCCCCGATTTTCCTAAAGAACATGTTATTATATATGTTCCTTTGTCGAGTACTGACAGTGTGTTAAGTAAAGCAAGTAAACTAATGACATAATTCTTTATCGTGGAAAACCCTGATAGATAAAGAGTAAAAAAAACAACCTACACCAATATAAATCACTGATGATCCAGAGAACTTTGTGGAAGAACTTCATAAAGTGTTTGTGGCCATGCATGTTGTTGATGCTCAAAAGTATTGCTAGGATATGATATGATCAGTGGAAGAAGAACAGGGCAGAAGGGGCAACACTTTTGAGTTGGGTTGTGTTTGATAATGTTTTATAGGGGCTCTTCTTTCTCTGAGAGCCTAAGGAAGCTAAGGTGAGAGAGTTCTTGAATCTGAAACAGGAACCTATGAGTGCGTAGGACTACAACCTCAAGTTTACTCAACTATCCCGCTATGCTTCGGAGATAATGGTGGATATGAGCAGCATGATGAGTTTATTTGTGTCTGAGCTATCCTGCTTATCGAGTAAGGAAGGTAAGGCGGCAATGTTGATAGGGGAGATGGATATAGCCAGCCTCATGATTCATATGCAGTAGGTTGAGGAAGATAAGTTAAAGGATATAGAAAAGTTTCACAATAAGATGGCCAAGATAGCAAGTCATAAACTGGCTAGCAGAAGACTGAAATGGGAATAAGTCATGTTTTCAACAAAAGTCATCTAGACATGTCCTATCATCAGCTAGTGCACCTACACCAAGAAAAAGGAATTATCGCAAGAATCATAGTTCCCAAAATTTCAGAGCTCGGGGTACTCAATCTCAAGGTAGTGTGGCGTAAGGGGCTTGTAACACCTCGCTACTTGAAAGAACTAGAAAGAGCTAGAATATAAAGAGTCATTTTTGGAAAGAATGAAAAATCTGAAAATTTGACAAAATTAAGTTAAGTTTGAGTTTTTGGTTAACTTCAAATGACCACAACTCCTAGCTCAGGATGAGTTAGGTGTTCTACAAGATATCATAGGAAATATCTTTGAATTATATTTTCAACTCCACCAAGTTTATGTGATTTCGAGTTCATATGAAGGAGATATGCCCATTTAATGTTGGGTTGTTTAGATAAGGAAAGTCTAATCCAGATTTTAGAATGGTATTGTGGTCTTTTCACCACCCAATTATTTTATTTCATTTTTAGGAGTTTAATTGGGGTCTAATATGAATTAGATCATTTTACGCATTTGCCAAAACACGTTAGGGCTTGGAGAAAAGAGAAAAGAGGAGAAAGGAGAAGAAAAGTTCAAGATTCGTCAAGATCGTGAAATTTTGGTTGTGGATTTCGCCAAGGATTCAATCCTACGAGGTATGTGAGATCACATAGCATTGGTTTAGTTCACTCACGTGTCAATCATGAATCAATTCAGCGTAATTGTGTTATTCTAAAGAAAAGATTGTGAGTTCTTGATGAAATTCGTTTAAGTTCTTGTGGGTTCTTGTTGTTGAAGTTGTTGAGAAGTTTCTTGAGTTTGATTCATGAGAATAGGTGTGATTTTGAGTAGAATCTTACATATATTGATGATATAGTTGATTCTAAGTGTTTGGGGAAAGAACCAATTGAATTTAGAGGGTTTAGAGTTGGAAAATGAAGAAGAAAATTGGGATTTTTTGGGGAGGAGGTTGGGGCGCCGTGCCTCTCAGAGCGCCCCAAAAGGGGTTCTGAAATTTGGGCTCTGTGGCACCGCTCCAGACAGAGCCCCCCAACCCAAGTTCTGAATTTCACCCTCTGGCGCCCCGCGCCCCGCGCCTCTCAGAGCGCCAGGGATGTCAGTTCTTCCACCTTTTCCCACTTCTTTCCATACTAGTTCCTTAGTAATGTACCTATATTTTCTAGTCAATTTCTACACTCTAAGGTACGTATAAACATCATGAAATCATCCATAAACATGAGATCATGAACCTTGAATCCATAATTCAATTCAAGGAAAGTTAAGAGTCAAGTCAAGAGAAGTTCATAGAGTTTTTCAAAAGTTTTTTACAAAAATTTTTTTTACTTTGTTTTAAGGCTTGAGTTTTGAGTTGAGTAAAGAGTAAGAGTAAAGATCATTTATTCAAAAGATTATATGGGAACTAAGTATTCTCAAGAGTTGAAATGTTTTCACATTTAAACAAGAGAGGAAACACCGATTTCCAAGAGAGCTTTTAAGCTAGTTTTTGAGTAATTACCTCAAATCACAGAAAGAGTTTTGTTTTTAAACATATGAACTGACTATATTTTGGGAGTAGTATTGAGCACCGATATGGGGAATAGTTCATAATAACTCAAATCTCCATAAACCATGTAGTCATTATGGGTAGAAAGGACCATACTTTTTAGATGATTCCTTAGTGTTTTTTAGCATAGACTAGTAAATCCACTTAGTTGAGGTGTTCTATATCACGACAAGGTATAAGATAGTTCTGGCAGCGTGGGCGAGACATTGTATCATCACTTTAGCTCGTAGTGGTGGTTATCGGTAAGAAAAACTACCACAGTATTATATTACTTTATTGTATGAGTAAACTAAGTTGTTATTGTATCTCTTTAATACATTGAGTTATCACCTACTATTTTAAATGCTTTGAATAAACTGCACCCTTATTGTTGGTTTTACTTTGCATTTGAGTTGAGTATATATTCATGAGTTGAGTAAAGCTAAGGTAAGTGTTCCTTTCAGATTCCTTTCAAGCTTATGTCAAGTTTAGTTTTTCCCTCGCATGCTCGTACATTTAATGTACTAATGCCTTTTGGCCTGCATCTTTTAATGATGCAGATACACTTAACCAAGATCATTATCCAGTGCCCCGTTGATCCAGTTGAGCACTCAAAGTCAGTTGGTGAGCCTCCTTGCTTTCTGGAGGATCCCTTATTATCTTGTTTTAGTATTACAGTTGTTAGGATGATTGAGGGTCTTGTCCCGAAATCCCTTATTATTTTAGAGGCTTCCTAGACGAGTAGTTATATTTCTTTAATATTTCCATTTTTAGTTGTATACGTTAAGACTGAGTTGCCAATTTGGCTAGTCTAATATCTCTTTAATTTATTGCATGAGTTATATCTTGAGACTGGTTTCTTGTTATTAAGTCTTCTGTTATAAGTTAAGCCAGGCCAAAGGTTCACTTGGGGCCAACAATGGTTCTCGAGTGCCAGTCCCGCCCAAGGTGTAGGCTCGGGGTGTGACAGGGCTAACTAGACTCCCACTTGCACTTTGTGTGGTAGAAACCACCCCGAAAAATGTCGTGATGGCTCCAATGGTTGCTTCAAGTGTGGTCAGACGGGTCATTTTGAGAGAGTGCCCTAAAAATAGGTAGGGTAATGGGGACAATAGAGCCCAATCTTCTTCAACAGCTCCAGCAGATAGGATTGCTTAGAGAGGAGCTACTTCAGGGATAGGTGGAGCAGTAATCCTTCTGTATGCTATGGCTAGTCACCAAGATCATGAAAACTCACCAGATGTTTTCGCTGGTATGCTTAAAGAGTTTTCTATTGATGTTTATGCCTTACTCGATCCAGTATGAGTTTGTCTTTTATGACTTTTCATGTAGTGAGGTTTGGCATTTCTCCTAAACAACTTCTTGAGCCCTATAGTGTTTCCACAACTGTTGGTGAGTTTGTTCTAGTAGAAAGAGTCTATCGTGATTGTACCATCTCTGTCTATCACGAAGACACCATGAATGACTTAGTTGAGCTAAACATTGTGGACTCTAATGTTATTCTAGGTATGGACTAGCTTCATGTTTATTATGACGCAATCAATTGTAGAACTTAAGTAGTCAAGTTTCAGTTTCTTTATGAGCCAGTTTTAGAGTGGAGAAGTAGTTCAATAGTGCCTAAGGGTCATTTTATTTCATACATTAAGGCCAAAAATTTAGTTTCCAAGGGATGAATGTATCACTTAGTCTGATTTAATAACTCTAGTATTGAGACACGGTCTATCAGTCAGTTCCCGTTATGAGTGAGTTTCCAAAGGTCTTTCCAAACGAACTTCTTGGAGTCCCTCCTGAGAAAGAAATAGACTTCCGAATAGATATTCTTTTGGATACTTAACACATTTCTATTCTGCCATATAGAATGACTCCAACTGAGTTAAAAGAGTTAAAAGAGATCTTCTTGATAATGGTTTTATCCGACCAAATGTCTCACCTTGGGGCGCTTAAGTCTTATCTGTGAGAAAGAAAGATGGTTCCCCTAGTATTTGTATCAATTACCGCTAGTTGAACAAGTTCACCATAAATAATAAGTATCTCCTTCCTAGAATTGATGACCTTTTTTACCAACATCAGGTGTCACTTGCTTCTCTAAGATAGGTTGTCATCAAGAGAAAGTGAGAGAAAGTGACATCTCGAAGACATCTTTCATGACCCATTATGGTTATTATGAGTTCCTTGTTATGTCATTTAGTTTGACTAACACTCTGGCAGCATTCATGGATCTCATGAACAGAGTATTTAAGTAGTATTTGGATATGTTGATTATTATATTCATCAAAGATCGAGAGTTATATGCCAAGTTTTCAAAGTGTAAGTTCTAGTTGGAATCCATGGAGTTCTTAGGCTACATCATGTCTGGAAAAGGAATTCAAGTCGACACTCAGAAGATTGAGGCAGCATAGAATTGGCTCAGACCCACATCCTCAAATAATATAAGGAGTTTTTTGGGGTAGGGTGCTTAGTACCCAAGGTTCTCGAGGGGTTTTCATCTATTTTATCTCCATTAACTAAGTTGACTCTGAAAACCACATGGTTTTAATGGTTTGAGGCTTATGAGCAATGTTTTCATGAATTGAAAACCCGGTTAACTACGGCTCTGGTGTTGACCATACCAGAGGGTATAGAGGGTTTTGTCATCTATTGTGATGCATCCAGAGTGGGGTTTGGTTGATTTTTGATGGAGAATGGTAAGGTTATAGCATATGTCTCCAGGCAGCTTAAGATTCATGAGAGGAACTTCCCCACTATTGATCTCAAGTTGGCAGGAATAGTTTTTGCTCTCAAGATATGGTGTCACTATCTCTATGGCATTCATGTGGATATTTTCAACGACCACAAGAGTCTTCAGTATGTTTTTAGTTAGAAAGAACTTAATCTCAGGCAAATAAGGCAGTTAGAGTTGTTCAAGGATTACGACATGAGTATCCTCTATCACCTAGGTAAGGCTAATGTTGTTGTTGATGCTATGAGTAGGTTGTCCATAGTGAGTATTGCTCATGTCGAGGAAGGCAAGAAATAATTGGCTAAGGAAGTTCACAGACTTGCACATTTGGGGGTCTGTTTGTTAGATTCCAATAAAGGTGGAGTTGTTGTGATTAATGAGGTTGAATCGTCATTAGTTCCTAAAGTGAATTAGAAAAAGCAAGACAAAGACCCCATCTTACTTAAATTAAAGGAAAATGTTCATAAGAAGAAGGTGATTGCTTTTCAATAAGGCAGAGATGGCGTGTTGAGATATCAAGGCAAATTGTGTGTTCCAAAGGTGGATGAGCTCCAAGAAAGGATCACGACAGAAATTCAAAGTTCCAGATATTTGATCCATCCGGGTTCCACAAAGATGTGTCATGACGTCAGAGAAGTTTATTAGTGGAATAGTATGAAGAGGTGTATTATAGATTTTGTTATAGTGTGCCCAAATTGCCAGCAAGTCAAGGTGGAACACCAAAGGCCATAGGGTGTGGCTCAAAACATCGCTCTTCTAGAATGGAAATGAGATATGATTAATATGGACTTCATTACTGGCTTGCCCCGATCCCGCAGGCAACATGATTCGATTTGAGTGATTGTAGATCAAATGACTAAATCAACTCATTTCTTATCGGTGAAACTACCAATTCAACAGAAGATTATGTGAGGCTTTACATCCGTGAGATATTTCCATAGAGTCCCTTTGTCCATCATTTAGGATAGGGGTGCGTAATTCACCACTCAGTTTTGGAAGTCATTTCAGAAAGGTTTGAGTTAGAAGGTAAACCTTAGTACTGCTTTTCATCCTCAGACGGATGGCTAAGCAGAAAACACAACTCAGACTCTAAAGGATATGTTGAGAGCATGTGTCATGAATTTCAAAGGTAATTGGGATGATCACTTGTCTCTCATAGAGTTTGCTTACAATAATAGTTATCACTCCAGTATCTAGATGGCTCTTATGTAGCTCTTTATGGGTGAAGGAGTAGATCTCTTATTAGTTGGTTTGAGGTTGGTGAAGCTGAGTTGGTAGGACAAGACGTAGTTCATCAATCCATGAAGAAGGTGAAAATAATTTGAGAGAGGTTGAGAACAACGCAAAGCCGTTAGAAATCCTATACAGAAATTAGATAAAGATATATAGAGTTTAAGGTTGATGATTGGGTGTATCTGAAGGTCTCACCTATGAAAGATGTTATGAGATTTGGTAAGAAAGGAAAGCTCAATCTCTGATATTTTGATCCTTACAAAATATCCAAGAGAGTTGGTAATGTAGCTTATGAGTTGGAGCTACCATCAGAGTTAGCAGCAGTCCATCCAGCATTATACATCTCTATGCTAAAGAAGTGTTTGGGCGTACTTATTGTTCGTACCTAGAATATTGGTATCAAGGACAAACTATCTTATGACGAGATTTCCATTAAGATTCTTGATCGCTAGGTTTGCAAGTTGTGAACCAAAAAGGTTGCATCAGTCAATGTCTTATAGAGAAATCAGTTTGTTAAGGAGGCAACTTGGGAAGCTGAGGAGGCTATGAAGACTAGATACCATCATCTTTTTTCCTTCGATTTAGTTCTAGTCCAAGGTATTAACTCTTTCTAAAGTACACATTCAATTCAGTCCCTCCTTCAATGTTTTGAGTTCATGAGTTTTATGTGTATTTTTCATTAAATTAGGTTGTAAAACATTTCCCTACCCTTTCCATGCTCAATTCATCCATCCTTCAAGGACGAATGATTCCAAGCGGGAGATATTGTAACACCCCAAAAATTTCTAACCTAATGCCTGAACCATTCTTCATTTGCATGTAAGTTCGTATTGGGTGATTCTTGAGTTATTCTTAGGTGTTAATGTCAATTCTTTAGTGTGGGAATGGATTTGAATATGAATTAAGGTCACAAGAATTCCCTATCACAAAATCGAGTTGAAAGCCTAATTACCGATTAGATTTTGACATAAAATTCTACTTAGGTCCACTTCAAACAATCATATCTCTCACAACATAAGGAATTATGTGGCCCATGTCCTACCAAATTAAAGGTCATTGAGTCCTCTTTTCACCACCACCAAGTTTGCCTCATTTTGAGTTTGAAGTAAAAAGGTTATGGCTGTTTTACCAAAGACTATCACATCAGAGTTGCCTGAAGTCAACTCCTATGACTTGTTTCTACGAGCCGTAGAAATTTTGGCGACCCATACTTTCAACTTGTCAAAAACTTCAAAGAGTCTAATTTTTGGGGTCCAACTCCTACGAATCCATTCTATGAGCCGTAGGAACTTTTACGGGTCGTAGTTTGGACCTTAGAATGGACTTTTGAGCCTGAAAATTGTATAAGTTCTACGGATTAGATCCACGATCCGTAGAAACTTCTAAGGGCCATAGATTGGACCCCTAGAATGAGATTTTGAGTCATAAAATTTAATATAAATTCCACGAATGGGATCTACGGTCCATAAAAAAAATCACGAACCATAGATGGACCCGTAGAAGTTTTCGTCAGTTTTTAAGAGGGGTAGTCTAGTCTTTTCCCAACCCTTCTAAGACTAAACCATGACGTTTTTACACCTAATTAAGGGTTATAAAGTGTTAATCAGTTATTTTACATTCATTAACACTTCAAGTCTTTAGAGCAATGTACCAATAGGAGAAAAGTTAGGGTTTCAAGCGTTCTTCGAGCGTCATTGATTTCGCCATGAACTCTGTTCTTCCAGGTATGTAAAGCTATCATAGTGATGGATTGAGTTCGTCATCACGCCCTACATCTACTTTTTATCAGTAAAATAATAATCTAGGGTTACATCCTTAGTCTTGATAATTTTTTAGATGAGTTTTGTTGTTGAGTTTCGAATTTTATTCTTAATTTTTGAGTTGCTATATCTTTCATTGAGATTCTTGAGTTATTACTAAGTTTCTATTGAGAAACCTTTTAACCAAACTATTCTGTCTTAAATTAATTTTTGAGAAAGTAAAGATGAGATTTAAGTAGAGTTTAAAGAATGATTTGAGTAAGAGTATAAGGGAACTAAGTATTCCAAATTGTATCACTTTTTACATTGAGAAATGAGAAATTTTGATTTCTAAACAAGTTAATGAGTTCAGAGATATTTCAGAGCAGTACCTCTTTTACAAGGATATTTTGAGCAATTACTCAAATTGAGAAAGAGTTTGTTTTATACATTTGAGCATGAGTATATATTTATTGGGAGTAGTATTGAGCACCGATATGGGGATGAGTTCAGAAAACTCGCATTTCTCATAAACCAAATAGCTAGCATGGCTAAAGGATCGTACTTTTTAGACAACTCTTTACTACTTTAGAGTAGAGCTTTAGTGGATCCACTTAGTTGAGGTGTTCTATACCCTAGCAAGGTATAAGACAATTCAGGCAGTGTGGGCGAGACGTTTTATCATTGCGTATCTCATAATGATGGTTGTCGGTTAGAGAATCTCCCAAATAAGAGTTAAAGAGTAATTTAATTTACTTTCATATGCATCCTTGAGTTAGCATATTTTAATTATGAAGCTTTAAATATTTCATCTCTTAATAATGTTTTGTATTGAGTTGAGTTGAGGTGAGTATTATCCCAGCCTTATCAGTTCAGTTATTTATTCATTCAGCTTTATTACATACTTGTACATTCAATGTATTGATGTCATATGACCTGCATCTTTTCATGATGCAGATTCAAATGTTTAGGATCATCAACAGATACTTTGTTGAGATCATTTTGCGCTTCAGATAGATTGGGTGAGCCTCCTTGCATTCCAGAGGACTTCACATTTATTTTCTAGTTAGTTGTCTTGAGATATCGTAGGTCTTGTTCCGATATATGTCTTAAATTATAGAGGATTCATAGATTGATAGAGTTGAGGAGTCTCTCAGTACTTTCTTTTCCTTTGAGATGTTTTGCAAACTATTATTGCTGTATTGAGTATTCTTTTCATACAATATGAGTTGAAAATCTTACAATTTTAAGGATTTACTTCTATTTAAAGCCTTTAAATGCTTGAGTAAGTCTTTCACTCAGTAGTCAGCTAGGTCAAGGGTTCACTTAGGGACCAACAATGGTTCTTGAGCGTCGGTCACGTCCAGGGTGTAGGCTCGGGTGTGTTATAAAGTATAAAAAACACCCAACCTACACCTATATAGGATTTCAATGTGCGCAAGATCATTTCTTTTAATGTAGCAGACGAGACATGGGATATCTTGGAGCTTCCCATTTTCTAATTTCAAATTAGGAGTTGTGGGAAGTTACCTTTCTCTGATTTATACTTTAGGTTTAGGGGCTAGTACTGTCTAGATTTTGAAGAATGGCAGTGTACATGTATATAGTACGAAACAATCACCATCGAGAAATGATCTGTAACACCCCAAAAATTTCTAAGTTAAAACCCAAACAATCCTTCATTTACACGTAAGGTCATATCAGATGATTCTTAAATTGTTCTTAGGTGTTAACTTCTTTAGTATGGGATGGTTTTGGATATAAATTGAGATCACTAGAATCCCCTACCACAAAGTTAAGTTGAAAGCTTCTGATTAAGTTTTGACCTAAGATTCTACTTAGATTAACTTCAAACAATCATATATTTCAATACATAAAGATTTAGGTGGCCCATAACCTACCAAATTAAAGGTCTTTCCAACGTCATTAAGTTTGCTTCATTTCTAGTTTGGAGTAAAAAGATATACTCATTTTAGTGAAGCCTCTTTTTATAAGGCACCTCAACCGTTATTAGAGGGGTAATTTGGTCTTTTTCCATCCCTTCTAAGCCTAAGCCACATTTTTTTCACCTAATAAAGGGTCAAAATAGCGTTAAAACATTTTTTCACGTTCTTTAACACTTAGAAGAATTAAAGCAATGTTACAAAAGGAGAAAAGGCTAGGGTTCAAGCGTTCGTCAAGTTTCCATTGATTTCGCCAAGGACCTTTGTTCTTTCCAAGTATGTAAGGCTATTCATAGTGGTGGACTAGTTCTTCCTCACGCCTTACATCTCAATTCGGTCAGAAATCGTCACATCTAAAGGATCCATTCATAGTTTTTGATATTGAATTCAGTTCTTTAACAGTTGAGGTTTTGATTCCTATTTTTACATGTGAATCTTATAATGTTGTTAATGCTTAGTATCAGATGAACCCTATTGATTTAGTAAGGTTATGTTTTCAAAATAAATTGTATGAAAGTTTCTCATATATTAATTTTAGGTTTGAAAGAAAAGTAGAGTTTAGGGAAAATTTCCCAAATCCAAACTAATTTGGTATCCTAATTCAACTTGAGTTCATCAGGGATATTGGGGAGGGACTTGGGGCGGCACACCAAGAGGCGCCAAGGTTGGCCTTCAACAGTTCAAGGCTTGGCGCCCTGCGCAGGCAGTGCACCTAGGCTTGACTTCTGAAGTTAAGGGCCTGGAGCCCTGCGCCAGCAGTGCACCCAGGGTCGCGGGCCAATTTTTTTCCTTATTTCATCCGACGCATGTTCCTCTAAGTTGTGACCACGTTTCCCTTCTTTGTATTAGCTTTTATATGCTCCATTTACCTTTGAAAGTTCCTGCATAACCTAATCACTTGTCTTAGTGCACATTCAAACTAAAGTGAGTTTAAGAGAAAAATTTAAAAGCATTATTTTGAAAAAGGATTTAAGGGAACTTAAAGGGTTCCGAATGTATCATTTTTATATTGAATGAGAGTACTATTTTTAGAAAAGTATAAGAGTTTTCAGTTTTTATATATTGATCTTGGCCTTGAAAGATAAGTCCATAAGTATACGTTTTAAATGCAAGTTTTGAACAGAGTCTTTTAAGAAAGAATCAAATGGTCTCATATGTACTATTTGACCGTTGAGAGAAAAAAAAAGGAAGAGTATGATGTTTTTGAAAAGTACTTAAGTAAAGTAATAGTCCCTTTCTTTGTAAAGGGTGCTTGAGCAAAGTGAAAAGTAAAGTAAAGTAATAGTCCATTTCTTTGTAAAGTTGATTGAGCATAATTGATATTGATTATTTTGGAACTAGTATCAAGCACCGAATTGGATAAGAGTCTTTTATAACTCAAAAGTCTCAATAAACTACGTAGCCAGCGTAAGATAGGATAGTACTGATTCTTCGTGCAACATCCTCACTGCCTTTGAGAAAGACTATTAGATGGTTCCATAGTTACAATATCATCCTATACCCCAGCAAAGTATAGGATGGCCCTTGCAACATGGGCGAAATGTTGTATCATTGTTAGGCTCATAGTAATGGTTGTCGGTTAGAGAAATTTCCCACAAAGTAAAGTATATTATTTTCATATTGCTTTTATTGCTTATCTTATTGTAAAGCTTAAACGGTTTTCACTTCACGTTCATATATTGATTCAATTGAGTTGCTTTCAGTCCTTCGGTTCAATTATTTGTTTATTCAGCCATATTACATACTCGTACATTCTATGTATTGATGTCATTCGACCTGCATCTTGTTTTATGATGCAGATACTGGTGTTTGGGATCATCAACAGGCGCTCCATTGAGATCACTTCACACTTCTTGATAGCTTTTGGTGAGACCTTCTTGCTTCCGGAGGACTCCACTTTTATATTATGTTTAGTAGTATTGAGGTGTCCTGGGTCTTGTCCCAACATCCTTCCTTAACAATAGAGGCTTCATAGATAGGCAGAGTCAAATGTTTTAATGTTTTTCTCCCGATGATTTTATTGGAGCTTATTCATGCTAAGTATTCCAAGAAGTGTTTCAAAACTATAAATCAAATGATTTAAATGCTCATCTATTTAAGGCTTCCGCATATCATATTGAGGCCATGTCTATAGTTAGACAAGCCAAGGTTTCTCTTGGGGACCAACAATGGTTCTCGAGTGCCGGCCACGTCCAGAGTGTATGCTCGGGTCGTGACGTGATGATTCACTCGCATCTATCTTGCTGATATTTCTTATACTAATTTTTGTAGTGATATACACTGTTTTTACGAAAATTTTGGGAGATGCAACCTAAACTTGTTTTGGACTATTGAATTTCAGGAAGTGGAAGCTAATTCCATAATTTCTGTTGAGTGCATGGATCGAAATGATGAAGCCTTGTCATGATTTGTTTTCTTTCTCCATCATGTCTGTTGTATTTACTACTCCCTCTGTCCCTAATTACTTGTCCACTTTTCCTTTTATAGCTGTCCCTAATTACTTATCCATTTTGACAAATCAAGAAAGAACAATTTCTTTTTACCTATTATATCCTCAATTCATTACTTTGAAAAATATAGAACTTTTTGAAAATCTTAAGTTTTTAATTCATCCCCTTCATAATTAATAGGGATAAAATGGTTAACTCACTATGTCAATTATTATTTTCTTAATAGGTGTGTCAATTCAAAAGTGGACAAGTAATTAGGGCAAGAGGGAGTATCAAACTTGTAGTTCTATCTTGTATAATGAGGATTCATATAACTTGATTCCAACTTGTACACAAAGAATGTTGAAAGGAAACCTTGTGGATGGTTCCCCTGCTTTTTCAGGATGAAAGATTATTATTAGTTGTTCCAATAAACTTAGCTATTATGAAAATGCTCCAGATCTAATTATTGATATTTGGAACTCTTTTTTGGGGGTACATAAAGAATTTTATTACCAAGTGCAATATGTACAACTTAAAAGGGTTATGTCAGACAGATTGCCCCAACTTAACCTTTTGCAGTTTCAAACCCCAGCAGTGGCTTCAGAGTTACAGAAGATGCATGCTTGTTCATCCAAAAAAAACTTACTATCTATGAAGCTTGCGTGCATGAAAAAGAACGTATCTCTCTCTCTGCCCCCTTTTTATAGTAGGTGTCTCCTTTTTCTGCACAAATTCCATAGCAGCTCGCAACTACCAGCCTTGTTCCACATCAAGCACATTGAAATCCCCAGCCACTTTAGTATAAAAAAATGTTTCTACATTGAGGATTGATATAACCAAAGATAAATGGACCTCGAGGATTCATATAACTAATCTCAACTAATTGTATACATTAGAGAAAAATTTTAAAGACATCAGTCCCGCAAAACAGAACAGCCAGCAAAAATCTGAACCCCCTCCTACTGATACCAATAACAATAATATCCCCAAAGAGGACTACAATCAAAATGACAAATCGAAGCCCACATTTGCTGCTCAGTCCAAACAACTCTGGCAGCTACAACAGCTTCTTCTACTATTGATATTCAACATGGGACTCATCTAGGTAAGTCAGTTGTCTACTTTAATGCCGAAGATTACTTTTTCGTCGTATATACAGGTCCAACAAGCCTCATTGTCATGCATATCTAAAATCATCAGCCAAATAAGTCAAGAACCAAGTCCATGTCTCACTGCCTTCTTATTCAACTCTATAACTCTCATTTTCATAATCCGACTCTATAACTGCACATGTTTCAAAATCTGTAGAAATCAATCCCCATCTTTTACCAGATTTTCCACACTTATGCATACCCACAAATCTCCGTCATCTTTTTAAAGATAGATTCAATGTGTCCCTATTACTGTAATCAATATAGTCTATGTTGTCAATGATGTAATGCTTGTCCTAATAATCAAATACAATATTGCAACTAGAATAAAGAAATTTGATGTTCAGAACCTATAAACTATTCAGAAAGTAGTGCATCAGAATCAATCACTCTAGGAGACACACCTACTCGGATTACAGGTGACAGTTATTGTTCGATGAGTATAGATTATGCCACGGTGAAGCTTAAATATAAATAGAGCAAGATATACGCGTCACAACCTGAATATTTTCTAGAGAAGATTGAAGAGAATGAAACGCACGTAGTGGTTATTATAGTGGTCCCTTCTTTTCCTAGAAAACGTCCGAAACAACCTGCTACAAAACTATCGAGCAGGGGTAAAAATACGATAAGTAGATACATAATTTCGAGTGTGATCAGACAACCAAAAATCAGACAATGACATAGCGGCATACCGGAGAAAAAGCAAGAAAATTCGGTCATCGAAAATTAATAATAATGAAAACTAAACACTTGAAATATGATCCTAAAAAAAGTTGCTTTCCATAATTTCACATTAACAAAACACTTGCACTACTTGTAGGCTAATGAACTGATGATGGTTGAGAAACTGGAGATGTTTATTAATAAAGGCAAATCACATAATAGTGTTTAAACACACTGGAAACATAAATAACAGAAGACTGCTGCAGAAGTCACACTGAACTACATACCAAAGACCATTTTAACTGCTAACATTAGACTAAAAGAGAACCTTCCATGACTGCCACAGCTTTCCCTCTCAGAAATACCCTCTGCTTCTCATCGTCTAGATGCAGTTTCACGACGCCACCTCTAGGTGAGGCCTGGACCACAATACAATAAAATCAATAGGGCAAAGAGAACTATGGGTTAGTACAACTAGTCCCAGATTGCACAAATACATAAATAAGTATTTCAGTCGTGTTTTGACGAATGAGTAGGTACCGCTAAAGCAACAAAGTCACATTTGCCAAGCTTTTTGCGCCAATAAGGAGCCAAGGCACAATGAGCACTTCCACAAACAGGATCCTGAAAATTTTTGTTTGGAAAAACAAAAATATACGCAAGAAGAGAACACATGAGATCTCTACGATGCATCAGCTATACCAACATATAGATGTTTGCATCTGTAGTTGTAGAAGATATGATAAATAATATCTGTATGACAAGCTTAACTATCTAGATTGTGAAAAATCAGCACTACCCCTTTCAGTGACTATGATCGGCTTGAATGCAAGACTATACATTCAAGTGTTGGCAGTTACCTCATTGATTCCAAACTTTGGGCAGAAGAAACGGCTATAGAAATCAAAGCCGGAACCCTGTGGAGCAGGTCCAGTTATGATCATTCCTCTGCCAGGGCAGTTTTGTATAAGATCAATCTGAGGTTGGCATTCGACCACTGCCTCCCCTGATGGGAGCAAAATCTGCAAAAAAAAAAAAAGAAACACCATGAAATTATCTTCACATGCCTAGAAAGGGCTAAATTTAATTAATTTGACTACTATGCCTTCTCATGATATTGAAAGAAATTTCCTTTTTGTTCCACAAAAATTTGTTAAGGAGACTTACATGAATTGCTTTTACATGAGTAGTGTAATATAAAAGTAAAGACCGGATAAAATACGTACAAAATGATCACCCTTCGATGTCTCATTGATCTCAACCACAGATGCGCCATTCAAGCTCTTTGAAATTGCAAGAACATCATTAAACTTGGTCTCGGCTACTTGGACAACAGGGAAATCCAATTCAATTGAGTAACCAGTTGGCCAGTCGTCCTGAGAATTTGAAGCTTTTGGTTCTGGTACTCTTTTGGCAGTTAAAATTCCTGATCTTGTTGAAAACTCAATAGTATCAGTTTTAACCAGGCCATATGAAAATAGATAGTGTGCAGCTGCTAGCGTTGCATGCCCACATAGATCGACCTGCAAAAAAAAGCAAATTACTTGAAAAACTACACTCATTCAGAAGGAAAAATTCGGGTTTTGCTTTTGAAAAAGGCTAATGAGGCATATGAAAAAGTCATTTTCTTCCGTTCAATCCGTAACTGGTCATTTCCTCCGAATTTCAGTAAGATGAGCTCCAAACTTTGTTCTCTAGTTTCTCCCATTAACTAAAAAGGTGGGGAAAGTAACAAGGTCTGGTTATCGTAAGTTTTGCATATCGTATTACCTTAACATACACTTTCAAGTTTCAAAGACATGATAAACTCAGAGAAAGGGCTACCCGCATAAAAGAATAACAATAAAAACAATTGAGTAAGCAATGCATATAGATTTCTTCAATGTACCTCCTTAAATAAAACCTAATATGAAGAGTAAAGTGAGATCGTTGCCCCAATTTTAGCGCAAAATCAAATGTTTAACAGTTCCACAGCGTAGATAACATACCAAATTCAACAATGCACCTCTAGAAAAGTTAGGCAGAAATAATTAGGAAAAAGGGCAAAATTATGAATTTCCATCCCACCCGGTTTTCGAAATTACAAATTTTCAAAAGAATTGAGCTTCAAATTTTGTATTTCAACTGTAATTGGGCAACAGTTGGTTGAAGATTGTTCAAACTAAGATGGGAAGAAGTTGAACCTCGTCAACAGGAGTGAACCAACGAAGGCCAAATCTGGGGTTTGTGTTAGTGGGTTCATTGAGCGGAATGAGATAACAAGTTTCAGAGAGATTAAACTCAGCAGCAACAGATTGTAACCATTTATCATCTTTCTCTTCCTCCAATAAACAAACAGCTGCTTGGTTCCCTTTGAATGCTGTGTCAGTAAAGGCATCCACCTGAGTAAATTACACAAACCAACAAAATCTGTTGATGAATAATGAAAATAGTACTGTACCATTCAATTCAATGGGAATTAAGAGAGATTACCACAGAGTATTTCACTAATTTCTTGGCCATTGTACAAAACAAACAAGATTAATCAATCAAGGAAGATGCTATAATTATAGTCAAAAAAAGGTCACTCTCAGTCAATGAATGTTGGGTGCTACTTGGGGATCAAGTTACCAGATTATCGAATTCTAAACACTAGTGGAGTCAAATGATAGAGTATATACAGATCTTATCCGACCTCAATAACGGAGAGACTTAGAATTTATATAGTACAGATTGATGCTTAGTTGGCATATCTGTAATTAATTATTTTTGTAATCTACAATAATTTAATCTGATTACAACATCTCCATTTTAAACTAAAATTGATCTCATCTTGGTAGTTCTACTCTTTTTTTTTTATGATGGTAGTATCTATACCAACTTATGCGTACCTCGACTAATTTCATGAGGTAATTGTCATCTCCCATCAACAATATAGGTAAAAAATTATCAAGTCAACAGAAGGTGGGTGGTACTTGGGGATCAAGTTCCTAAATTATCAAATTGCAATTGCCAACCTTCCCTTTTGTTTATTATTTCATTAATTGACTACTAGAACCACAACAACATACCTATCTGATCCGACAAATGGAATTTGACGAGGATAGAGTACATGCAAACCTTATCCAACCTCGTAGAGATGAAGAGTTTGTTTCATATAGACCCTCGGCTTAAAATTAGTTTATTACAGAGTGTAGCTTAGTTGGTGCATCTATAATTTGATCTTTTTGCAATTTATAGTAATTTAATCTGATTACATCTCTATTGTGAACAAAAATTGATCTCATTTTGGTAGTACTACTTTGTGCCAGTTTGCACATACCTCGACTAATTTTACTAACTGTCATCTCCCACCAACAATAAGTACCATGAATCTGTCAACCAAGGCTAGGACACTAAACAGCCCACCAGCAATAGGTACGACATAATGCACCAAAACTAAGAAAAGATGAAAAGAAATCACCTATTATTTTTGTCTCAGCAGATATTTGAACTTGAGACCTTATAACCCCACTAAGTGAGATGTAAAGGGCAACAAAGAAAGAAATGCAGTAATAAGTTACAAGGCACGTTTATTTCTGAAATATATACAAAGGAAATTTAGATTCCCCTTTACAACCATCCTTGGCCTATCAGGTGCACCTAGAAATAAGACATTTTCCAATTGATAAAGTACAGACGTCGGGATAGCTGAGGGAACAACCATATTTGATGTTAATGAGTAAATTGAAATAATGAACAACATAGTAATTAGACAACAGCCAGATACTGGCAAAATGAATCACCAACTCCCTTCTTTTGCCATCTTCAGAAAGTCGCACAGTGTTATGTTTGGAAGATCAGTTGACCCAGCTTTCTTCTTCGTTATCCTAGTCGTTTTCACAGCCTTGCTGCCTTCTGTTTCGGAAGTTGTTACAGAGAGCAGGTTGTAGAACTGTTGAAAAAACAATTAAATAGTCGTAAGTTGACCATAAAAGATTAATCTGCATATTGAATTAGCACCTTCTGTGTAGATTCTCTTTTTAAGGTTAAAGGCTATATATATATCCTGAAACTATACAGATTGTTTTCTTACTTAACAATAGAATTTGGACATCAAGATGCTCAAATCAGACCCAAAGGTAGAAGTGGAGCTCAATGTTATGATATAAACGACTGGTGTGCTGCAAATTGTAGATATAATTGATCCACAAAGTATACCTCACAAACACCATGAAGCAATAACCGCTGGAAGGGGTCTTGAACACGTAGCACCAGAACATCTCGATCACTCTCCTTCACAAATGCTCGTACACATTGCTACAGTAAAATATCGCTAATTTTTATTAACAACAGAAGCAAAAGGAGAAGCAAGAGAAAATGGATGGAGATGCAACGGAAAACAATGAAAATGTAAAAATCAAATCCTACACACTATCAGAAATACCATGGGGCTAAGGCAAGTTAAGAGATTATCACACAAGTGCAAAGGATCTGAGACCAACTAAAAGACATGAAAGGGCAAAGGTAACAGGGAACGAAAGGATAGCAGACACCCAAATATTCCATAGAAAGTTAAACAGTTGTTCGCAACATTTCATTTCCATAGAAGACATGAAATGCATAATTTGGCTTTGTATTGTCAAATGATCACGATACACGAATCACAAGAAAACTGAGATGATCTTGAACAGCACAATAGGATAAACAATTGAAGAGAGGAAAATGGAGCACTCCTAATGCTGCAGCAAGCATAGATCAATTCCCCACTCTCAAGTAAAGTTTATGGAAGAGCCAAAAAGAAAACCCTTTGTATGTCTCCTTATTACAATAATATCCAACTTGAGTATAATGGAGTAGACATCCATGTGAGGCATGTAGATTATTTTGCATTTTCAGAGTTCCCAACTTAACCAATCAGCCACACACAACCACCTTAAGTTCTATTCTTTTTTCTAATACACGATGGCGTTCGGGCAAATTTGCACTCTTGACTAATCTATGGGATACCTACCCGTGAAAGCTTAGATAGATGAGAAGAATTTACTTATTGCTGCCTCCACTAGAACTCTAATATGGATTCCCAAGGTTGTCACTCTAACTTTTCAATCGCTCGGCCACCCCTCTTGGAGGTTCAACAAGCTTTAGGTTCTATCAGAACTTTATTACATGATAAGCAGGTATCTGTTGCAACACCTTCAGATCAGCAACACAGATGCAATAGCTGAATAGCATGTCCTTCAGTTACAAGGCATATAGAAGAACAAACCCACAATAGTTCTCGGGAATACCTCATAATTGTTGATCAATTCAGGGAGAAAGTTGCGCCTAATTGCATCTCTTGTTCGACAATCCACTCTATGCCATGCAGTCAACACTTCAACCTTATCATTATCCACACAACTCTTTCGCTTTGATGTTTTGCCTTCAAGAGCATCCATTATGGAAGCCTAACCAAACAAGAGCATATAGAAGCTCATTAATGGTTATAGACAATCTTGCTACATCACTCATTAAGGAAAATTCCTAGAAAGAGTATCACTCAGTAAGTTAGAAAAACTGCCAACTTCTGAAACAGGTGGGTGAAGACATACATCAAGAAGTAACCATAAATTTCACATAGTAAAATCATCAATCGAGCTGTAGTTTAATAAGTGGTTCAATTCAAGTCGATATAACAGAATGCCTTTCATATCACTAAATTGTGCTTACAAATTCAGGGCAAAAAAACTAAGGCACCATACCAGAAATCAGATTTGTACCCAAATAAATACTCAATCCATCTCATGGTATATGTTGGTGTTTGACCAGACACAATACTTATGATGTTAACTGAATTATATATTATAATTTATAACAATGGTAGTGGAATAAAATGTCACATAATAGTTGAAACATTTATTGATAAAAGAAATAAACTCAAAATATAAAATTTGAATAGTTAAATGAATTTGAACTCCAAGAAATTGTGAAAATGCACAGATGAATATTATAACAAAGTTGGGCTACGGCTTTTAGTTGCCTCAGCACACATGTCATTTCTACATGCCCTGATGTAAATCCTCCACTTCTAACAGACCTAAAAGAATTGTCTGCTAGAAGCCTAGAACCAACCAATAAAGGAATGACACTCTTATTCATTTATTTATTTATTTATTTTTGTGTATGAAGTATGGAATATAGATTAAAATTTTGGCCGAACTGCAGTGTTCTGAATGGCAAGCGCCATTCGCCAAAGGCGCTATGGCGAGGCGAGGCGAGCTTGTCACGCCATTTCACAGTGAGACGAGGCGAGATCAATTAGACGTAAGGCGACGTAATGGCGATCTGAATGGCGGCACCTTTTTGTTTTAAAATTTTTAAAAAGATCTGACTTAATAGTATTAGTCAAAATTAGAGTTTTTTTTCCTATTTCCATACTTGGGGTCAGTCGCGTTTCTTCTCCTCAACCTCGCGATCTCTTCTTCTCCTTCAGTCACGCAAATTGAAAGGTATGGCCTCTTTTCTTTCTTCTTCTTTTCAGTTCTCTTCTTCTTCTTCTTCTTCTCTTCTTTTCTTCGTTTCTTCTCTTCCGTCCTCTCCTTCTCTTATTTTCTTCTTTTCTTCTCTTTAATTTCTTGTGAAGTGAATCAGAAATTCTGAAATCTGAACTGCCTTCTAAAAAAAAAGATTTTGAGATACGAGGATACGAGGAGGAAGAAGATGAGGAGCAATATAATGATGTAGAGGATGTTGATCTTCAAGAGTTGGATAGTTTTGAAGAAGAATAGACTTTTAGAGTTCTAGTATTGTCTTTTGAATTATTGGGTCTTCAAAGTTCAAGACTTTTAGTATCTACTATTAGTTTTTGAATTGAAATATTTGCTAACATATGTTGTTATTATTGAGATTTTGGATATTTATATATGCAATTAAATATTTTTAATTTTTGGTATTAATTGGTGCCTCAATTCAAAAAGGCGAGCGCCTCGCCACATGGCGAGGCAGGCCCTTGTCGCCTTTTGTCACCTCTCGCCGTCCAAAACACTGGGCCAAAGCGAGAGAGTTGATTATGACTGTATAGAAAATTTTCCAGATAGGCGAGGAAATCACAATCAAGCAATAAAATACATCCTAGGGATCACATAGACATGAATAGGCATGTAGATGGTAATATTAGTACCATTATATTTTCTTGCGACTGTAAAAAGAAAGATCAATGAAAGAATGCATGCTTGCTTTAAGAAAGGTATGAAAATTGACAATGCATAGCATCAAATGAAGTCATTATTTTGTTACAATAAACGCTCAAAGTAAATGTTGCCAGATTATATATGAAGAAATCACACTGTAGCATATAGGAAAATATAATAACCTCTTTATCCATGTCTATATTCCTGAATTTGTCCCATTCCTCCACATTTGTCATGCAAAATACTGAGAGTGGCACATCATCACCTGCAGGAAAAGAAATCCAGATAAGACATTAGTTTATATCAGAAATAACATTAGACAATTACTGCAGCTTTCCCACTCTCTTTGATTATCATATACAAAAAGGTCTCTTCCACTTCCCTACCAAATCTCTCTCTATTCTGGCACATATATGAAGGGATATTATGGCAGATCATGTTCACCAAGAAATGGCTGAATAAAAAGTTCAATGGAAAAGTACTTTTTCTTTAAACAAAGTTCAATTGAAAAGTATTTAAGTTGACAAAAGAGGATAAACAGACATAAAGCTTCTCAAAAACTACGAGAAATAGTGATGTAAAATCACAACCGCCACTTACAAGTAGACCATGATCACAACATTCACAAACCTGCTAGAGAACATATGTATTTCTGCTTTTAATCAAGATACTTGAACTCGAAGCCCTCCTCATTTTCGGTGCAACAATACGGGCATTTCTTCCTTTTTTCATTTTTTCCCTACTTAATAGAGACATACTTTGTGCTCTATAAATAGACAAATTTTGACACAGAAAACCACCATAGTATCATGTTTAGAGCAAAAGAGAAGGGAAAGATGATACAACTGCTCCTCTGGAAAAAATCTTAATGTATGCTAATAGTACATGGGCACCTTATGTTCTACCAATGTTACGAATACTGATGAACTATCCTCATAGTTTGCTTCCAAAGGGAATCAACGCTAAATGTTTATCACTTGAAACAGAATAAAGGATCAATTCAGGAACAACATCACATACAAAGATATCTTACCAAAAGGTGGTGGGGCAAACAAGCCCCTAATTTCTTCTGCATTTAAACGAGGAACAAGTTCCATTAAAAGACGATCGTTCAACCATCTGCGAGTTCTTCTGTTGCTGACCTGAAACGATAGTATATTTGGCATACATAACTTGGAACATACATCATCTGAATAGATACATACATTGATTGGATAAACAGAATCAAGAAAATTTGAAACCCATGTTACGTTCAAAATATAAAGAAGCCATGAACCCTAAACACTTGTATCTTGGTTGCTCCACCGAGCATAGCCTGTTTTTTTCTGTAAAAACTAACCAAAGGAGTCCATGTTCAATTAAGACACATAGGCGCAAGATTCAACTTAATTGGACAATGGGATAAGTAAACCACAATGTGTGAAGATTACTATGATTGATTTTCATTTGCAGCAAGCTAGTAAGTATGGATAATCGATCTTTCTTATTTAAGTTCTTTACATTTCATTTCTTGAACTATACAATTACATAATAAACCCATTGAAGAGCTCATCATGCACTTATCCAAAACTACCAATCAAGCTATGATATGAATTGCAGATATGAAATAAACAGAAACTTCCAATTCCTAAAATAAATTGGCATATGAATATTTAAGTCAATAAAATAAACTGACTTCCAAAAAAGATGCAGAAAATTACTTTTCCAGTCAAGCTTTCAAGAAACTCGATCTTTTTCTCGATGTCATACCCTCGGGACTTCACATTTTGTCCTGCAATCCATCCCTTGGGAAAAATTACTATTTTTTTCCAGATCACCACAACAATTAGCCAATAACAAAATGAACTGAAAATAGCAAAGGGTCATCAAGATTCACTTTTAAAAAGGGAACTAATCTCAACATCCATTAAAATCATAAACGGTTAGATATCAGATTCTTAGTACAAAAATAAGAGTGACCCAAATCAAGAAAACACATCAAATGCAGAGATATGGTGTGTTCTTGGGTATAAATTGACAAAGTTTGCACCTTTGGAATCATCAAAAAGGGAAGACATCATGAGAAGATCTTGTTCTGTCTGCAAAATCTCAGAGGTTGCCATGATTGATGATTTCTCGACTTGGGGTTGATAAAGATTGTTCCTTTTTGAATTGGGTTGGTGTATCTAGTTATAGATAAGCGGAAAATTGGAAACCGGAATATGGAGAATATGCTCTTTGATCCAAATGAAACCCTAACCAGAAATAGGTTGAAGTGTAGTTATAACTTATAACTTACACGTAATGTGGACCAATTGGCAACGAAAAGTAGTCATCTTCCACCAATCAAAAGGCAGGAAGTATACATCCATGTCCACATATCCTAATCTTGGCCTCTCATTTTGTGTTCAAGTGAAGTTCGGTTTGATTCGATTTTACATATTATTAATTTGGTTTATTGATTTTGGACTTTTAAATTCGCTAAAGCAATAATCAAATTAATAAGATATTTTTTATTGATTTTTGATTTATCGGTTATTGGTCCTTTTAACGTTTTAGTTTTCGATTTAACCAATAAGAAAATACTCATAAAACAAATATATGACTTGTCCAACAATTGGAGCGACATGACAATAATGTGACTTTACATAATGCTCATAAAATAGACATACATTAATACCTCTCTAAATTAATATTGTCGGGACCATGAAATATTATTATAGAGGTATTATTTAATCGATAAATCAATATTTATTAATTTATAGAATGTTTTTTAGATTCTATGAAGGTTAATTTTGATTACATCATTGGGGTTGATACCTCGAGAAATTTAATTGAACCTTGTGAAAATGACATTGACGAATTTGAGGTCATAATTAATAATCTCGATTACTGCAATAAGATGGATGTTAATAGCCTATTAGATTAACCGAGTGAAAGTGATACATGTTCAAAGGTCCATAGCTTAGAAAAAATTGTGGATACCATCGGAGAAAACAAATGTTGATGATGAAGTTGAAGACGATGCGATACCTTTGGAACCATTTGCGCATAAAGAGACATTTATCGCGTCTAGAACTCTTCACAGTTTTGTACTTGCATTTGTTAAGCATATGAAAAAGTTTTCCTACACGCGAGAACCTTCCTTCTGTCTTGAAGTGTTGGTGCAGTTTGAGAAGACAACACCAGAAAGAAAAGTTAGAGATGAGTTTCACTAGACTTAAAATCTAACAAAAATTAAAAAAAATATTAGAATCATATTTCACTAAATTGTCTTAGATATTGATATAATTTTAAAAAATTGTTAACTTATAATATTAATGGGATCATATATTTATATAGGAGTCTTCTAAAAATATATTACATTATTATCTTATCAGAATTGTTGAATTTTTTCACTAGCCTAAGTCGGGATCGGAGAAAAATATATCTTAGAGAGTTTATTAATTTATTGTAACACCCGCAACTTCAAAGCAAAGATTTGAATCATCTTTCGTATGCGTATAGCCCCGAACTCGATGGTTTCTAAGTTGTACATATATATTAAGGTCATTTACTAAGTGTAGTAAGTGTATTGGGTGTGTTTTAGGGTAGTAAGGTACCTCCAAGCACCAAGTCAAATTCAAAGAATTTCTATCAGCTAAGTTTTCGCATTAATTCATGCAAGGCTCAACTTCAAATAATCATATTTCTCAGCATATAATGAATTAGCTGGCTTATGACCTATCAAACTAAAGCTCTATGAGTATTCTTTCAATCTCCACCAAGTTTGCATCATTTTGAGTTTGGAACAAAAATTTATACCATTTTATCAGAGACTACCACATTAGAGTTTTCAAAGTCTAATAACTACGAACCTCATTTATGGATCGTAAATTGAAGTAAGACCTGTACTATGACCTCGTAAAATCAACTTCAAAAAGTGATTTTTTTGTATGATTTTCATAGATCCAATTACTAATCGTAAAACCATCTACGGACCATAATCTAGGCCCATAGAATGAACTTCAGAAACTCACTTTTCAACCTCTTTCACAGATTCAACCACGGGTCGTAAACTAATTTACAGGTCGTAAATAGGCTCATATGAACTTATGAGACTTAAAATTTCAGTCTGGCTTCCACGGATGAGATCTACGTCCCGTAGATCAAACCACGGACAGTAGATGACCTCGTGGAAGATTTCCGATAACTTTTTAATTGAGATTTCTTTTGTATTTTCTCATTCTTTCTAAGCATAAGCCTCAGCATTTTAACTTATATTAGGGGAATATAATCTATCAAGTACTCAATTTTCTTTTATTTCTATGCTCTCAACTTTCAATGTAAAAAGAAATTGCAAGAAAGACAAAAACTAGGGTTTCAAGGCTTCCAAGCAAGTTCTTCTTTCAAGCTTTGTTCTCTCATGTATGTAAAGCTTTAATGAGAGTATCCCTTCACTCTCATGCCTAAAGTATTTTTATTCTCAAGAGTTTCACTTTGGTTTTGAAACCTTATGGTACTGATTTAGCACGATTATTATGATCATTCAAACTTTTATGGTTTTTAAGTATGAAAACAAGCATTATATGGGATCCAACCTAAAAACAAGTTATTTTAAGATATGACTTTTGAGTCTAGCCTCATATATGTTTCAAGATGATAAGAGGTTTATATACCTATGAGCAATATATTAATATATGTTTGTTTTGGAAGGACTATTTAGTACAGAGAGGATGCAGGTTTAAAAACCCAAGTCCCACAACTACACGCCAATGTAGGATTATGTTTCACCTCTTTGTCGATTGATCTTCTGGCCCTGAGAGGCTCAGAATAGTGAATCCACATATGATAAGATGTGGTTCTATACTTTGGCAAGATATAGGGTAGCCCATCCAACTGGGATTATAAGTTGGGCGTCATGAGCTCAAATGATATATGTCGATTATAAGGAACTCCTCAATTATGCGTTTTTATGATATATTTTAAGTCTATATGGTTCATTTTAAGTAATTTATGTATTGTAATACCTCAGAAATTAGAAATTTAGTTTGGACTGAAAAAGTTGCATTTTTGGCACTAATGCATATTCTATGGAAGCCAACTACAGGCTGTAGAAAGTTCTACTGGCCGTAGAAGGGTAGTCGTAGGACTTGGGATAAGTTTTGGAAATTTTCAAGTCTCTGGTGATTGTTTACGAATGAACATGATGAGTTGTAGAGTAGTCTATGAACCGTAAAAGGGTCTCATATGTAACACTTGGGATATTTACGATTGTACTTTGTCTCGTGTAAGAGTCTTACCAACCTAAATTAGAGATTTTTTATCATAACATTGTACGTGATTTGATCAAAATTTAAAATTTAAAATTCTATATTATTGCCTTTATAAAATGTCTTGAGCATTTATGGAAAAATTCTTATCTACAATATATTTTGTATATATATTTATTTTTGTAAGAGTTTTATCAATTAGTAATATCTTAACAGAGATAGTGAGTCTTTTTATGTTAATAAGTTTTTATTATATGAGGTAAATTTTATTCAAAATAATTTTCTATTGATTGTGATATATTAAAAAAAGTTCTACGTCATGCTCAAGGATTTACGCAATGAGATAAATTTATTAGTGAATATTGTATTTTGGCTACGTGTTGGTCACTTAATAAAAAGAAAGAAAGTGGGTTGTAGTAATTAATATTAGGTAAGGTTGGTAATTAATTTTGATTGGCTAATGTTTAAAGTCTCCACCCTTATGTCTAATTATTTCCCACCGCCTCTCATTTCAGTGTATATCACTACATAAGCTTTTGGCATACTGAAAGAAATAAAGGGTAGTGTTGCATCAGTTCTAAACAATAAAATAAAATAAACGTATGCAGCTCCTTATCATCTTCTTGTTCTCTTAATATATATATATATATATATATATATATATATATATATATATATATATATATATATGTTAATATCTTTAGAAAATTGAGAGATGTCCCCCCTTTCAGAATAAGTCCGTATTTTCTCCATTATTTAGTGTATGAATTATAAAGGGTAGCAAATCATATGTTTGGGCAAAGGGAAACGGGTAGAAGGAGTTCGTAGTAGCTTCAGGAAGGTCGTATTCAAGGTATGTTAAGGCAAAACTCTCTTTTTTCATATCGCACGGATTTTAAAAAAACAATTGTATCGAATAAGTCATTTTTACTATTCTATTGCTAGGAAGATCGTCTGTGAAGGGTATTGGGATGTCAACTGATCTTATTTCTTGACCATTATCATATCATTATAGTGTTTGTACTATTTGAAGTATACTTGAAGTATGCTTGACAGTTAAAGTTATTTTCCGTAGGGTTTCTTATTTCTTATATTTATTAGTGAGCTATTGTCCAAAGAATGAGGCTGAACTAATGAAGACTTATTAAGTTGTCAAACAATCTTGTTTCTAAGCAAGCTCATTCAATTACCAAATTGGAGCCTTCTATAGTAAATAAGGTCAGGCATGTCAGACTCCTTTTGAGATTCTAAATAATTAATTTGCTAAGTTGAAGTCTAGTCAAGAGCTTCGAGTTTATTATGAGTGTATAGATCTAAATGGTCGTACAAAAGTTAGGTGAAGTTACAATGAAACTCTTTAAGCACCTAAGCTCATTATGAATAATCTCAGGTTTAAGTTATCTTTCTAAAGTCAAGTTAAGTATTCAGGCACTACTAAAAAACAACAAAAAAACGACGGAACAAAAAGCGACGGACGGCGTCGCTCCAAAAAGCGACGGACTCAGCGATGCCATCCGTCGCTTTTTAAATTAAAATTTAATTTTTTTTATTTTTGTTTAAGCGGCGACTGACATCATTGAGTCCGTCGCTTTAATTTTAATTTTTAATTTTTAAATTTTTAATTTTTAAATTTTTAAAAAGCGTGACGGCATCATTGAGTCCGCTTTTTAATTTTTTTAAAAAAATTTTTAAATTTTTAAATTTTTTTTAAAAGCGACGGACGGCATCGCCAAGTCCGTCACTTTTTAATTTATTTTTTTATTTTTAAAAAGCGACGGACTAGATCGCCGAGTCCGTCGCTTTTTAAATAATTTTTTTAACCAGCGACGCATTGCATAGCTGAGTCCGTCGCTTTTTATTAATTTTAATTGTTTAACTATTTTTTAAATTATCGACGGACAACATCTTTATGTATGTTGCTTCTTCGTCGAAATATGTGGTAAAATATATTTAAAAAGCGACGGACAATGTCTCTTTGTCCTTCGCTTTTTGGTGAAAAGGTCATCAAACTTTTTTCAAAAAAAGCGATGGACATAGAGACTCTGAGGTCCGACCTAATGAGATCGGTATATTTTATTAAATCTAATTACTTTTAATAAAAGTGACATTCGGAGGTCGATTTGTTTAAAATATTCCTATAAATCATAATTTTGCTATTGTGCATAATACTAAAATTTCATTTACAACTATAATTAATTGTTCAAAAAGTGTAATAATTTTGTATACGTAATTTATAAAAAATAATTAGAATTCGTGGAATAAATAAAAAAATATCTATAATCCATATTTAGAATATGAAACTACGTACGTTGATATGAATTAGGAGAAAATTAACTTGATGGATAAATTAATTAAATTTATTAAATTAAAATTTTGTTGATGTGTAGTTAAATTATATATATATATATATATATATATATATATATATATAAACCTCGATAAATTGAATTGATTAAATTAAACTTCTGTTGACGTGTAGTTAAATTACATATATATATATAAACCTCGATAAATTGAATTGATTAAATTAAACTTCTGTTGACGTGTAGTTAAATTACATATATATATAAACCTCGATAAATTGAATTGATTAAATTAAACTTTTGTTGACGTGTAGTTAAATTACACACACACATATATATATATCTAATTTAACTATACATCAACAAAAGTTTAATTATATATATACTATATATACGTGTGTATATATATATACTATAATTTATCAATCAAGTTAATATATATATATATATATATATATATATATATATATATATATACATAAACCTCGATAAATTGAATTGATTAAATTAAACTTCTGTTGACGTGTAGTTAAATTACACACACACAGAGATATATATATATATATATATATAATATTTAACTACACATCAATAAAAGTTTAATTATATATATATATATACTATATATACGTGTGTATATATATATGTATATATATATGTAATTTAACCACACGTCAACAGAAGTTTAATTTAATCAATTCAATATTTCGAGGGTTATAAAGATATATATATTTATGTATGTATGTATGTATGTAATTTTAATTAATAAAATCAACCTTGATAAATTAAATTTAACTTCTGTTGATATGTAATTAAATTATATATATATATATATATATATTAACTGATCGATAAATTAAGTTTATTAAATTAAACTTCTATTGATATATAGTTAAATTATATATATATATATATATATATATATATATATATATATATATATATATATATATATTTTATTTGATTGATAAATTAAATTTATTAAATTAAATTTCTATTAACGTAATTAAATTTCATATATATATATATATATATATATATATATATATATATATATATATATACACAATTTTAATTAATAAAACTAATTTCTCTCACTTCTCTCTGCGCACTCACTCGCGATCGACCAGCGGCAGTGACGGCGACTCGGCCGCGCCACGCGGCAACCGGCCGTAGCGCGCCATTCAATGAAAGTTCGTGGGCACCTAGTAGATCGATCACCGCGGCGGCCGGCATTCGCGGCCAGCGAGTCGACCACCGCCACGCCACATCGATCCCGATCACGCCTCCATCCTCGACGCGCTCCATCCCGACCATTGTCCTTCTCCTTTAATTCAAGGTTAGGGTTTCATAATATTATTTTTAATTTCTTTCAATTTGAGTATTTAATTTGTTAATTAGTATATTGAATTAGTTTTTAATTGACTGATTGTTAGTTAGTAAGGGAATGATTTAGGGTTTTTGATTGTTAGTTTGAATTAGGGATTATTTGATTGTTAAGTTTGTGTTTGTTGATTGTGAATTGAAATTTTAATGTTAGGGTTAGTTTAAATTAGGGTATCTTAGAATTTGTTTGAAATTTGGTATTTCTTGAGTTAATTAGTTTGATCTTGGAATTGCATGTAAGATTAGATTGAATTAGGGTATTTAAGGAGTTGTTTGAATTTGGGTATTATTTGAGTTAGTTTGAATTATTATTCACATTTTAGGACTAATAGTTTGAATTTGGGATTAGGAATAGCTAGCAAGTTGAATTTAGGATTTTAGCACTAGTTAGATTTTGGGATTTTAGGACTAGTTTGAATTTGTGATTTTAAGACTAGTTTGAATTTTGAATTTAGGACTAGTTTGAATTTATTATTGAGATTTTAGGACTACTAAAAGTTTGAATTTGGGATTTTAGCACTATAGTTTGAATTTGAAATTTTAGAGATTTGAATTACAACTTAATTAAAACTTATAATTAATTAGAACTTGAATTTACTTTAAATTGAACCTAATTAGGAATATGAACTTGAAATTAGATTGGGGTAGTTGGAACTAATTAGCTTGAATATATAACTAATTAAGTTTAATTAGAAATTAGATATGAACTTGAAGTGAAACTTCAACTTATTAAAACTTAAATATATATATATATATATATATATATATAACACGGTGTTTACTGTTTCTGTAGTTACTGTTTTTAGTGTTAATACTGTATTTACTGTGTTTTCTGTATTTTCTGTATTTGCTGTATTTTCTGTGTTTACTGTTTCTGTACTTACTGTTTTTAGTGTTAATACTTAATACTATTTATACTACATACTACATATACTGTATTTTCTGTGTTTACTGTTTCTGTACTTACTGTTTTTAGTGTTAATACTTAATACTATTTATACTACATACTACATATACCTCTACCCCCCTATATATACAATATATCTAAGTGTCCATATATTTGGTATCAGAGCGAGAAGTTTTTGGGATAAATAGCCTATGAAAAGATATCTTTCTTTTAAAAATATAAGATATAGATATTGGCATTTACATAAAGAATATAAAATTAGACAAGTAGCTGTAGAAAAGAAAAGACTACTAGAAAATAAATATAATATAAAAAATATAGAAGACTTAGAAAAGTTAAGTTTAAGTGACCCAGAAATTATTAGCAATACTAAGTGGGATATATTAGGTTACGATATTGACATATACTGGTGTGATAAAAGAATACAGTTGATAAATAAAAATATTAAAAAGGAAGCTTATTTATTAGGATAATTAATGCAAAATATAATTCGAAGTTATAGACAAGTAACTCTGTGGCTTATAGAAGAAAAATATCATAAAACACATCTTTTAGACAGAGAATTAGAACTAAGAAAACTAATAACCTTAGAAGACCCATATTACGACATAAAATATCTAAATAGAGAATTAGAATATACTGTAAGACAAGTTATAAATTCCGAAAGAAGAATAAAAATATATAAGAAAACACTTAACAATATACAATTTGGATAATATACATGCTTCTAGAATTGTCACGCCCCGAGCCTACACCCCGGACGTGACCGACACTTGAAGACCATCGCTGGCCCCCAAGCGAACCCTTGGCCTGGCTTTCTTAACTCAGCGGAAACTTAACTCAATAGGATAACTCAATGCAATGAAAGGTTATAAAACAACTCAACTGAAAGTAATTTGCCAACAAGGCATCTCGAGTCTCAAAATAGGATATTTAAATATATACATGCATGAGAGACTCCAAACTAATCGATCGATCATTGTCTATGAAGCCTCTAAATCTTGAGATGGATGTTGGGATGGACCGCATGACATCCTAATAAAACAAAAACTAAGAACACAAAATAATTGAGTCCTCGGAATGCAAGGAGGCTCACCACCGACTCTGGAGTGCTCACTTGGATTAACGACGCGTGCGTGATGCCGATCCGGTACTGTATCCGCATCATAAGACGATGCAGCCAACCGCATCGCGACATAGAAGGTACAAGTATGCGAGCCGGAAAACTAAACAACATAGGCTAGAAGGAAATTTGGAAGAAATCAAAAGTTTACCTAGTTCAACTCAACTCAACTCGATCGACTTCTTTCAATATAAGGCAATTTAAAACAAGTGTGATATAAAGAAAGATCATTTAAAACATGCTATAAACTCTGTGTGTATACAAGGATACAATAAGCTGAGATGTATATAGAAATACAATTGAACTGATGTATATAAAATACAATAATTTCCGTATAAAAATACAATAAGCTGCTGTGGGAGTTTCTCTAACCGACAACCATCACATAAGAGCTAAAGTGATGATACAAATGATCAACCTCACGCCGAGAGCATCCTATACCCGCCAAAGGTATAAGACTGAATCGCCTAATGGATCCACTAGTCTAATATGAAAAGGATTCATCTAAAGAGTATGATCCTTTTCTACCCATGGTGGCTAACATGGTTCTATGTACATGGGTTCTTTGAACGCTCCCAATTCTGCTCGATACTACTCCCAAAAATGTCTGGCTCTTATGTTTTTAAAACACATTTCTTCCTGTGACATGAGATAATTACTCAAAAACTATCCGAAGGCTCTTTGGAAATTTCAGTTTCCAACCTTGTTTAAATGTAAAGACATTTCTTTAAAACTTCTTTGGGAATACATAGTTCCCTAATAACTTTGAGAAAATGAACTCAACTTGAAACTTGAGACTCTTTACTTAGCTTGAAACTCTAAGCTCTTTGCTTGACTTGACACTTGAGTCTAAAAATAAAGTTAAAACGTTCAATAAAGACTCTTGAACAACTTTACAACTAGCTTGACTTGCTTAACTTCTAAGCTTAACTCTTAATTTCTAACTTCACTTGACTTCTAACTAACTCTCCTTGAATTGAAATTTTGGATTCAAGGTGTTTGCTCACATGTTACGAATGAGTTCTTGACTTTTAGAAGTACCTTGGAGTGTTGGAAACAACTAGGAAACATAGGTATAATACCTAGGAACAAAAATAAAATAAAATGGGGAATTAAGGTAACGGGAAGGATTGGCGTCCTTGGCGCTCTAAGAGGCGCGGGGCGCCAGCCCTCAACTTCAAACGGGACTGCTAGCCACTCTGCGGGCACCACCTCACAAGTGGGATCACTGGCACTCGCATTCTCGCCAGTGCCACTCTTCCCGAAAAAAACCCGACTTTTCTCCCTCTTTTCTTCAACTCTAAACCACCCTTACTTCAATGGATTTAACCCCAAACACTAAGGATCATCAATCTCTCAACATACAATAAATTACAACTCAAATACACAACCCAATCATGTCCCACAACCAACAATAACTTCAACAACACAACTAACAACATCAACAACAACTAACAACTTCAACACAAATCCAATCTTTTCTCAAATCATAAAAAAAATGAGCTTGATGTGTGGGGGAAAGGATCAAACCACACAAAGAACTCACATACCTTGATAGGGATCACCCCCGACGAAAATCCACGACGGAAACTTGTTGATCTCCTTTCTCCTCTTCTTCTCCTCTTCTTCTCTTCTTCTTCTCTTCTTCACTCTCAAGAACCCTAACTCTTTCTCTTTTAAAATAGGATAAAATGATCTAGAATCAGCCTAACACACAATATAACCTCAAAAGAAATGGCTAGGGAAAAGACCAAAATGCCCTTAAAATTTCCGGACGGATTCCCTGCCAACTGCCCAACTTTCAATGGCCATAACTCGCTCATACGAACTCGAAATCGAGCAATCTCAGTGGCGTTGGAAAGATCATTCCACAAGCTTCGCAACCATAACTGGAACTACTTCTAACTCATCCTGATCTAGGAGTTACGACTGCTCAAAGTTGGCCAAAAATCACTGATTTCCACACTTAGCCAAATTTTTCAGATTCTGTATTTTTTTTTTTTTTCCAAAAAAATGGCTACTTCCAATTTCAAGTTTCTTCATAGCTATTTCAAATTGTCGGATGTTACAAGAATATAGTAGAAGAATAAGATTAGTTTATAGTTGGTTATACAACGAAATACAATATAGATTTGAACTTAAAAATACTCTTAAAACATTAGTAGAATATTTAGATTGGACAAAAGAGCAATTAGCTAAAGAAAAATCGAGACCATATTTAACTTATTCATTAATACAAGACACCTATATTATAGACTCATTAGTAGAGCATAAAGATAATCTTACTAAAGAAATACAAAACATTAAATTAGACATAAAATATACTACGAATAGGATAGAATACTATAAAAGAATTAGTCAGGTTAAAAGTTCACTTGGATAGAAAAATAGATTCTTTAAGACATCTTGAATACTTAGACTTAAGAATACACACGGAAAAGAAATATAGATCACTACCCAAAAATAGTATTTTAAAGTGTAATTTTTCTGAAGGAGAACATATACTACACTAGGAAGATAAGCAATACAATACTTTAATAGACCTAACAATAAATCTTAGTGAAAAAATTCAACAACAAGATAAAACTATAACAAAACTATTAGAAACCATAGAAGTAGTACAAAATAAACAAATTAAAATACTAGATAAAATAGAAAAGAATTTAGACTTTTTTAAAGCACATGAATTAGAGATAGAGAGAAAAATACAGTATTTAAGTAATAAATTTAATTTAGATAACATACCTAATAAAATAGAAATAGAAAAACTAGTAAAGGCTATAACTGAAAAGCCTAAAGAATTAGAAAAAGTAAGTACTGAAATTAGTAATTTAAAAGAAATAATTATAAGACTAGAAAATATCTCACTCTCATGAGTGAAGAAGATATAAATTATAAAAAAGCATTAGAATATACAACAAAATTTCATAAAGAAGTAGTAGGATTTTCTGATCACGTTCCCTCTAGTTCTACAGACAAAGTAATCCTAAAACAGAATAATACAATAATAGCATTATTAATAGAATTAAATACAAAAGTAGATAAAATATTAAAAGAAAAACAGCCTGAACAAATTCATAAAAATACAGAAATAGATGAATTAATTACTCAGCTTAAGAAAGTAGAAATAACACCTAAACCAGAAAAACATAAATTAACTAGAAAACCTCAACAATGGACTTTCTTTCAAATATGCGAGCACCCAAGACAAATACCACACTTCTCAGAAAATAGAATAGGCAACAATATAATTTCCAGAATGTTATCTAAAAGACAATCAAATATAGAAGAAAATCAAGAATTAAATGAAATCATAGACATAGATAAAGATTTGAAAATCTTCCAACAAAATCAACATAAATTATTAAATCCTAAGACTTTATATAATGTGAAACATTTCTCTAGAGATAATCAATTATACAGACACTATAGAGAAGAACAGATATCAACAATAGGGGAAGACTTTGCAAACCTAAATTTAGTAAACCCAGCTTTCTTAAAGACTATTAAACATTCCAAAAGTATGTTAATGCATATGGGATTAATAATTGTAGGAATAAAAGGATTAACTAGAAAGAATTTAGGATCCAAAGTTTTAATTGTATTATACGATGATAGATGGTCAGATTTAAAAAAATCCATAATGGGCTTAACCGAAGTAGACATGACAAATAATGGAGGAATTGTTTATATTAGTCCAGATTTTTTAATTAATTTAAAGGAATTTGGAAAACATATTAAAATAGGAATCCAGACTAAAGGGTATGAAGAAATGAATAATGGAAATAATTTATTAATGTGTGTAGGATTTATTGAAAAAATGACCTTAAGTAGTAACACAAAATTTAAACTCCAAGTAAATGATGTAGTAGAAATAATGGGTAATAAAGGAATAAAATTAATAAAACCAATAAAAATAAATTCAGAAGAATATGCAGGATTAGAATGGAATTTAGATAAACTAAGTAAACCCAAAGTATTTGCGCCAGAACAACACTTAATGTACACTAGCTCAAAAGGAGAAACATCGATTAGGTTTACAGATTATAACTACACAAGTCAAAAAGAATTAGATGATAATGAAACTAAAAGTACCATAGAAACAGAACAAGAGGAATTTATGAATATAGAATTAATACAAGAAGGATACGAGGTAGAAAGAGTTATAGAAGAAGCAAAAAGACAATACCAAGATAATAACAATACAGTTTTTAAATGTAGAGGATGTAAAAAAGGTAAAATGGATATAATGGAAACTATAGAACATTTTAGAATATGTCAGGAAAGAGAGGATAATTTAGCATATAGAACAAGCGAATTAGAAGACATAAACGAAGAACAAGAAACCTTATCCATAACTAGTTACAAAGAATTAATGGAAGAAGCGACTAGCTCTCATAGTGCAAGTCCGTTCCAAAGAACAACAACAACCCCAAATATTAACTATAGCACAGGTAATTTACCTAGAAAATCATGAGTTAGATATGATCAAGAAATAAAAGATAATATTAGACCAGCAGGAAAACGAATGCCAATAGAAGAACCTATTAGATTACAAGAAAGAGGAAATAAAGGAAAAATATTAAACATAGCAGCACATGATCCACAAATGTGGAATACGGTAATAGACTTATGGAAAGGAATAGTGGTAGCAGATTTTATTAAAAATTATCAAGAGACTGATGCTGAGACTATGTATAGATATTTAGAAACATTCTTAGGAGAATCTTGTAAAGCAGTATGGGAATCATATAAACAAACTTTCCCACAAGAATTCCAAGCACTAATTGAAATAGGACCAAACCCTTATAATTTTACAAATAAAATACATGTATTATTAACCGGTGAAGACCCTAATAGTGGATTAGTGGCATTACAAAGAAATGCTCTAATAAAATTAGAACAGTTAAGTATATCCAATTGGATACATATAAAGAATTTTCTTAAAGACTATTTTTACTATTGTACTGTTAGTGGAAATACATTTAATGAAGAATTAGGAAAAAAGTTATTCAATAAGTTGCCAGGAGCATTAGGAAGAGAAATAGAAGAAAGATGGAATAGAAGAGAAGGAGTAGTGCAAGACCTTACAAAGTTATGGTCTATAGGACAAAAAATAAATCACATAATGAAAATACTAACAGAAAAATGTACAAATATACAAATACAAAAGCAACTAAAGCAAAATGAAATGAACTTTTGCAAGGTAATGATATATACTACTCAAAGTTATGATAAAGAACCTAGTAAACCAAAAAGATATAAGAGAAGAATCGACCATATCCGAAGGCCATATAAATACAAAAAGTACTTCTTAAGAAAATCATCAGCTAGAAAGCCATATTTAAATAGAGATAGACATGTTAGAAAATATAGAAATGATAGGAATTATAAAAATAAATTAGAATGTTATACTTGTGGAAGTATAGAATATTTAGCAAATACATGCCCAAAAAGGAATAACATGAAAACTAGAAATTCCCAATTAATAGAATACTTTCAAGAAACCTTATTAAATGTAAATGACTATATGTCAGACACAGAAAGTATATATTCTGTAGTAAGTATAGAGACTGCAGAGGAAAAAGATATACAATTAGACACCTCTGATTCAGAGGATGATAATTTAATTAATGAAATAGGATTAGAAAAATTAGAACTAAAAGAAGAAGATTTAAACTATACAATGATGAACATATATCAAGATTGTAATCATGAATTTGAAAGACAAAAGGGAATAGATAGCAATCAATGTAGTATATGTAAATGGTATCCTAGTAAAATAAATAGAGCTAAATGCAAAAATTGTTATATAGAAGCATGTATAAGTTGTATAGAAAATAAATTAAAACAACAAGTAACCAAAAACCAAGAACAAGTTCAAACAAAAGACCATGTTACTAATCTAAGACTAATAACCTTAGAAACTAGAATGAATGATTTAGAACAAAGACTAATTACAATAGAGAAAGGAAAACAAAAAATAGACCAGGATACTACACAAGGTACAATACATTTAGACAAACTAGAAAGTGAATTAATGAATATAGAAGAAAACAATACTAGTTTCATATGTAATGAAGATAAAAATTTTGGAACTATAAGAATATTAGTGAGAATAAAAATCAAAGATATAGAAATAGAAACTTTAGCATTAATAGATACAGGTTGTACTGGTTGTCTCCTTAATAAGAAAATAATTCCTCAACATATACTACCAATACTAAAAACATTAAAAGAACCAATAACAGCTATACAAATGGATGAAACATACAATACTTATGACAAATATATAGAAAAAGCACAAATAAGCTTTATTAATACATGTAACGAATTCTACAAACCAATGTACAATATATATAAAATTTTAGTAAGAGATTTAAATATTAAAACTGATTTAGTGTTAGGCTTACAATTTCTTATACAAAATAATGGAAGTTGTCTAGTCTCTAGAGATGGAATAATGCTGTTTAGAAATACAACATATACTCATGTACAAACTAGAAAAATTCCAACCAAGGAATTAAATAAAGACAATAAACTAAATACAATTCCTTGTTGCGACGACTGTGGCAATAATGGTACTTGCTCCTCAAAAAATCTATATGAAGAAGAAAAAGAAGAAAATTATATAGAAAATACATACATAGAAGACATAGAAAAAGATTATACATTAATAAATGTAGAAACAGAATTTTACAATTTCCAAAAAGGAATAAATACTATAGGAAAAATAAACAATCATAAAGACTTAGAAAATATAGTAGCAATATTAGATGAAATGGAAATAATAGGAGAAAAACCTTTAATACATTGGGAAAGTAATAAACTTATGTGTAAGCTAGACATAATAAATCCCGAGTATACTATAAAAACAGCAACAATAGAAGCAAATAATGAAGACACTGAAGAATTTACTAAACAGATTAAAGAATTACTAAAACTAGAAGTAATAAGAAGATCCACATCTAGACATAGATCAACAGCCTTTATGGTTAGAAACCATAGCGAACAAGTAAGAGGAAAAGCTCGCATGGTAATAAATTATAAAAGACTAAATGATAATACTAGAACAGATGCATATAAATTACCTGATAAAAATGAGTTAATTAATAGAATACAAGGTAAAAAGATATTTAGTAAATTTGACTGTAAATCAGGATACTGGCAGGTAAAAATGCACCCGGAAAGCATAGAATGGACAACATTCACTTGTCCTGAAGGACATTTTGAGTGGCTAGCTATGCCTTTTGGTTTAAAGACAGCTCCTCCTATCTTCCAAAGAAAGATGAATGATATGTTTGGAGACTATAAAAACTTCGTGTTAGTATATGTAGACGATATTCTAGTATTTAGCAAAAATATACAAGAACATCTAGGACACCTACAGACAGTATTTAGATTATTTGTAAAATATGAGATAATAATTAGTAAAAAGAAAATGGAATTATGTAAGACACATATAAATTTCTTAGGAGTAACTTTAGGAGAAGGAAAAGTAAAATTACAACCACATATAGCTAAAAAAGTTTTAGATATGCCTGATAAGTTAGATAATACAAAAGAATTACAAAAATTTTTAGGATTAGTAAATTATGCTAGAAATTTTATTCAAGACTTAGAAAAAATAGCAGGTCCATTATATGCTAAGACAGGTAGTAAAGGACAAAAACATTCTAATATAGAAGACATTAAATTAGTCCAACAAATTAAAGAAAAAGTTAAAAATATACCTGACTTACAAATACCACTAGAATCAGACTATTTAATAGTTCAAACAGATGGTAGTAAATTAGGATGGGGAACCATCTTAAAATCAAGACCAAATAAATACAGTCCAAAAAATGAAGAAAAAATATGTGTCTACCAAAGTGGACAATACAAAGAAAAAGGTAATATGAGTAGTATAGATGCAGAAGTATTAGCAGTAATATATAGATTAAATAGTTTTAAATTATACATTTTAAACAAAAATGAAGTATTAGTAAGAACAGACTGCGAAGCCATAGTTAAATTCCATGAAAAAATAAATAGTAAAGCTAGTAGTAAAAGACGATGGTTAAATTTTATAGATATAATATCTATATATAATAATATTGTTTTTGAATATGTTAAAGGAAAAGATAATGACATAGCTGATAAATTAAGTAGATTACAATTAAAGACTAATTAATATTTATTAGAGCATGAGACCAACAAGTCAACAGACAGTAGACAAAGGCAAGGGCATCGCCCAGCCAGATACTTATGCTCAGACGTTATTAAGCAGACAACATTTCAGACCTCTAAATACAACAGACAATTTAATGGAAAGAATACATTTTGGTAAGTATAATTTAATTTCTTATCCAAAGAGTAATCTATCTTTTAGAATAAATCCAGATTGTATTTTAGATAAACCTCAAAAATGCTTAGTAGACAATTTATGGATAGCATACAATAAGTAAGACACTAAATATTTTACTGCTGCTTCCAATGCATTGTGTCAATATTTTTCAGAAAGAAATAGAAATAATAAATTCAAATTTTATGTAGTAATACATGGTAAAACTAATGGTATTTTTCAGACATGGATAGAAGTAGTAGATTCCATAAATGGGGTAAAAAACCCACTTTTTAAAGGTTTTAATGATTTTAATGAAGCTTTAGACTATGCTAGAGGAGTGCTTGGGCCTAATTATTACATTTCACCAGCCTTGAAACAAAGCCCAACCCAAATACCACAATACAATATCCGAAAAGACTCAGATAAAATAATATTTTGTGATCATTGCTCTTCCATGACCGAGGATTTCAAAAGACTTAATACAAAAAATGAAATCCTTATCCAAGAAAACATGAGACTTGTTAAACAGCTCGAGACTTTCCAGAGTAAATATGTTCCAAGAACAGACAATACAACTCAGCAAGAAGACATGAGTTCTCCATCTCACTTAAAAATGGATGAGACGGGTGTGCATTCCCCTCTGAATGCTAAGAACTCCCATCAGACGGAGCATGATACAGCTAGTCCGGTTCAAACGGTGACCGATAAAGACTTATCAAATCCGTTAATGGCTGTCACTTTGCCAAAAAGTGAAATAGAGGAGTCTTCTTCCTCACGAAGGAGATTACCTAAATACTTCCAAAAAGACACATTAAGAAAAAATAAATTATTAAAAAAGAAAAAAATGAAAAATTAGAAAATATAATTAAGCAAACATTAGAAAAGTTTTTTCAAGACAAAAGCCAAGATAAACATATTATCAAAAATAATCCCAGTCCAAGTAATGGTTTAGAAGACAATATTCACAGCTCAGATGAAGAACAGACAAATAATATTCAAGATTCACAAGACCCTTATGAAGATGATGACTCAGGCATGAGTTTTGATACTATTGCATTACATAATCTAGATACTTAACAATTTTTATTTCCTAGACACTTAACTATTTTATATTACTTCATTCCATACACTATGAATATAATTAGAGCAAAGACAAAGTTACTACAAGGAGATAAAAAGTCAAAGATAGCATACAAGAAGACAAGATGGCATAGCAAAATTTTCAAGGAAAACTACGGAAGAATCACAAATACTAAGTTAGAAGAAGACAAGAAAAGCATGAAGATATGGGCAAAAAGTTAGTCAAGAATGTTAAATGCCACAAGAAGACAAGTAATCAAAGTAGAAAAATGTGTATATTATTTAAAAAGTAGTAGGTGGGAATGCCCACTAGGTGTCCTGTAAAAATGAGTGTGTTGTCACTTTATCATTACCCTCCCAAAAGAGGGAAAAACTGTTGACATAGCACGCGTCAGTCTAAAAATTGAGTCTGTAATATAAGTCAAAAGATAAGCTTAATAATGCATGTGACGATGGGGCCCAATGAGTACCCGACTTTCATTATTAAACGAATCTTATCAAGTTGTCGGTCATTAAAAAATTAAGGCCACGTAATATTCTTGGATTTGAAGTTTATATTTAACTAATTTAAGGACTTTTTGTGCTAGGCAACTGAGGAAGCTCAACATCAAAAAAAGTTGATACAAGACTATATTGCTTATTTCACAAAGTGGAGATAAGGTTGGTGCTTTTAAGTTTCTTAAGTTCAAGTACAATTGCATGTTTTCAATAATGTGTTTGTGTCCTTCTAGTGTTGACACTTAGCTTTAATTTTGTGATAATGTGTTTGTTAAGCATAAGTACCAACACTAGTTGATCCTACTGCTGACAAAATTGATTTTCTTCCAAGATCGATTTGTGTCCATCTAGTGTTGACACTTAGCTTTAATTTTGTGATAATGTGTTTGTTAAGCATAAGTACCAACACTAGTTGATGCTATTGATGACAAAATTAATTTTCTTGCAAGATCGATTTGTGTCCATCTAGTGTTGACACTTAGCTTTAATTTTGTGATAATGTGTTTGTTAAGCATAAGTACCAACACTAGTTGATCCTATTGATGACAAAATTGATTTTCTTCCAAAATCGATTTGTGTCCATCTAGTGTTGACACTTAGCTTTAATTTTGTGATAATGTGTTTGTTAAGCATAAGTACCAACACTAGTTGATCTTATTGATGACAAAATTGATTTTCTTGCAAGATCAGTTTGAGTCCATCTAGTGTTGACACTTAGCTTTAATTTTGTGATAATGTGTTTGTTAAGCATAAGTACCAACACTAGTTGATCCTATTGATGACAAAATTGATTTTCTTGCAAGATCGATTTGTGTCCATCTAGTGTTGACACTTAGCTTTAATTTTGTTTAGTCGGTGGATTGGTTGTTGGTTTAAGTCTAAACTAAACTAGTTTAGGTTGTTAAGTTGTGCGAATATGCTAAGATAAATAATGTGGTTTGGTTGGTTGATTCGTTGTTGGTTTAAGTCTAAACTAAACTAGTTTAGGTTGTTAAGTTGTGCGAATATGCTAAGATAAATAATGTGGTTTGGTTGGTGGATTCGTTGTTGGTTTAAGTCTAAACTAAACTAGTTTAGGTTGTTAAGTTGTGCGAATATGCTAAGATAAATAATGTGGTTTGGTTGGTTGATTCGTTGTTGGTTTAAGTCTAAACTAAACTAGTTTAGGTTGTTAAGTTGTGCGAATATGCTAAGGTAAATAATGTGGTTTGGTTGGTGGATTTGTTGTTGGTTTAAGTCTAAACTAAACTAGTTTAGGTTGTTAAGTTGTGCGAATATGCTAAGATAAATAATGTGGTTTGGTTGGTGGATTCGTTGTTGGTTTAAGTCTAAACTAAACTAGTTTAGGTTGTTAAGTTGTGAGAATATGCTAATATAAATAATGTGGTTTGGTTGGTGGATTCGTTGTTGGTTTAAGTCTAAACTAAACTAGCTTAGGTTGTTAAGTTGTGCGAATATGCTAAGATAAATAATGTGGTTTGGTTAATTGATTCGTTGTTGGTTTAAGTCTAAACTAAACTAGTTTAGGTTGTTAAGTTGTGCGAATATGCTAAGATAAATAATGTGGTTTGGTTGGTTGATTCGTTGTTGGTTTAAGTCTAAACTAAACTAGTTTAGGTTGTGTGAATATGCTAAGATAAATAATGTGGTTTGGTTGGTTGATTCATTGTTGGTTTAAGTCTAAACTAAACTAGTTTAGGTTGTGTGAATATGCTAAGATAAATAATGTGGTTTGGTTGGTTGATTCGTTGTTGGTTTAAGTCTAAACTAAACTAGTTTAGGTTATTAAGTTGTGCGAATATGCTAAGATAAATAATGTGGTTTGGTTGGTCGATTCGTTGTTGGTTTAAGTCTAAACTAAACTAGTTTAGGTTGTTAAGTTGTGCGAATATTCTAAGGTAAATAATGTGGTTTGGTTGGTGGATTCGTTGTTGGTTTAAGTCTAAACTAAACTAGTTTAGGTTGTTAAGTTGTGCGAATATGCTAAAATAAATAATGTGGTTTGGTTGGTGGATTCGTTGTTGGTTTAAGTCTAAACTAAACTAGTTTAGGTTGTTAAGTTGTGCGAATATGCTAAGATAAATAATGTGGTTTGGTTGGTTGATTCGTTGTTGGTTTAAGTCTAAACTAAACTAGTTTAGGTTGTTAGGTTGTGTGAATATGCTAAGACAAATAATGTGGTTTGGTTGGTTGATTTGTTGTTGGTTTAAGTCTAAACTAAACTAGTTTAGGTTGTTAGGTTGTGTGAATATGCTAAGATAAATAATGTGGTTTGGTTGGTGGATTCGTTGTTGGTTTAAGTCTAAACTAAACTAGTTTAGGTTGTTAAGTCAGCTTGAATATGCTAAGATAAATAATGTGGTTTGGTTGGTGGATTCGTTGTTGGTTTAAGTCTAAACTAAACTAGTTTAGGTTGTGTGAATATGCTAAGATAAATAATGTGGTTTGGTTGGTTGATTCGTTGTTGGTTTAAGTCTAAACTAAACTAGTTTAGGTTGTGTGAATATGCTAAGATAAATAATGTGGTTTGGTTGGTGGATTCGTTGTTGGTTTATGTCTAAACTAAACTAGTTTAGGTTGTTAAGTTGTGCGAATATGCTAAGATAAATAATGTGGTTTGGTTGGTTGTTCGTTGTTGGTTTAAGTCTAAACTAAACTAGTTTAGGTTGTTAGGTTTTGTGAATACGCTAAGATAAATAATGTGGTTTGGTTGGTGGATTCGTTGTTGGTTTAAGTCTAAACTAAACTAGTTTAGGTTGTTAAGTTGTGCGAATATGCTAAGATAAATAATGTGGTTTGATTGGTGGATTCGTTGTTGGTTTAAGTGTAAACTAAACTAGTTTAGGTTGTTAAGTTGTGCGAATATGCTAAGATAAAGAATGTGGTTTGGTTGGTTGATTCGTTGTTGGTTTAAGTCTAAACTAAACTAAACTAGTTTAGGTTGTGTGAATATGCTAAGATAAATAATGTGGTTTGGTTGGTTGATTCGTTGTTGGTTTAAGTCTAAACTAAACTAGTTTAGGTTGTTAGGTTGTGTGAATATGCTAAGATAAATAATGTAGTTTGGTTGGTGGATTCGTTTTTGGTTTAAGTCTAAACTAAACTAGTTTAGGTTGTTAAGTTGTGCAAATATGCTAAGATAAAAAATGTGGTTTGGTTGGTGGATTCGTTGTTGGTTTATGTCTAAACTAAAATAGTTTAGGTTGTTAAGTTGTGCGAATATGCTAAGATAAGTAATGTGGTTTGGTTGGTTGATTCGTTGTTGGTTTAAGTCCAAACTAAACTAGTTTAGGTTGTTAAGTTGTGCGAATATGCTTAAATAATGTGGTTTGGTTGGTGGATTCGTTGTTGGTTTAAGTCTAAACTAAACTAGTTTAGGTTGTGTGAATATGCTAAGATAAATAATGTGGTTTGGTTGATTGATTTGTTGTAGGTTTAAGTCTAAACTAAACTAGTTTAGGTTGTTAAGTTGTGCGAATATGATAAGATAAATAATGTGGTTTGGTTGGTTGATTCGTTGTTGGGTTAAGTCTAAACTAAACTAGTTTAGGTTGTTAGGTTGTGTGAATATGCTAAGATAAATAATGTGGTTTGGTTGGTGGATTCGTTGTTGGTTTAAGTCTAAACTAAACCAGTTTAGGTTGTTAAGTTCTGCGAATATGCTAATATAAATAATGTGGTTTGATTGGTGGATTCGTTGTTGGTTTAAGTGTAAACTAAACTAGTTTCGGTTGTTAAGTTGTGCGAATATGCTAAGATAAAGAATGTGGTTTGGTTGGTTGATTCGTTGTTGGTTTAAGTCTAAACTAAACTAGTTTAGGTTGTTAGGTTGTGTGAATATGCTAAGCTAAATAATGTGGTTTGGTTGGTTGATTCGTTGTTGGTTTAAGTCTAAACTAAACTAGTTTAGGTTGTTAGGTTGTGTGAATATGCTAAGATAAATAATGTAGTTTGGTTGGTGGATTCGTTGTTGGTTTAAGTCTAAACTAAACTAGTTTAGGTTGTTAAGTTGTGCGAATATGCTAAGATAAATAATGTTGTTTGATTGGTGGATTCGTTGTTGGTTTAAGTCTAAACTAAACTAGTTTAGGTTGTTAAGTTGTGCGAATATGCTAAGATAAGTAATGTGGTTTGGTTGGTTGATTCGTTGTTGGTTTAAGTCCAAACTAAACTAGTTTAGGTTGTTAAGTTGTGCGAATATGCTTAAATAATGTGGTTTGGTTGGTGGATTCGTTGTTGGTTTAAGTCTAAACTAAACTAGTTTAGGTTGTGCAAATATGCTAAGATAAATAATGTGGTTTGGTTGGTTGATTCGTTGTTGGTTTCAGTCTAAACTAAACTAGTTTAGGTTGTGTGAATATGCTAAGATAAATAATGTGGTTTGGTTGGTTGATTCGTTGTTGGTTTAAGTCTAAACTAAACTAGTTTTGGTTGTTAAGTTGTGCGAATATGATAAGATAAATAATGTGGTTTGGTTGGTTGATTCGTTGTTGGTTTAAGTCTAAACTAAACTAGTTTAGGTTGTTAGGTTGTGTGAATATGCTAAGATAAATAAAGTGGTTTGGTTGGTGGATTCGTTGTTGGTTTAAGTCTAAACTAAACTAGTTTAGGTTGTTAAGTTGTGCGAATATGCTAAGATAAATAATGTAGTTTGATTGGTGGATTCGTTGTTGGTTTAAGTCTAAACTAAACTAGTTTAGGTTGTTAAGTTATGCGAATATGCTAAGATAAAGAATGTGGTTTGGTTGGTTGATTCGTTGTTGGTTTAAGTCTAAACTAAACTAAACTAGTTTAGGTTGTGTGAATATGCTAAGATAAATAATGTGGTTTGGTTGGTTGATTCGTTGTTGGTTTAAGTCTAAACTAAACTAGTTTAGGTTGTTAGGTTGTGTGAATATGCTAAGATAAATAATGTGGTTTGGTTGGTGGATTCGTTGTTGGTTTAAGTCTAAACTAAACTAGTTTAGGTTGTTAAGTTGTGTAAATATGCTAAGATAAATAATGTGGTCTGATTGGTCGATTCGTTGTTGGTTTAAGTCTAAACTAAACTAGTTTAGGTTGTTAAGATGTGTGAATATGCTAAGATGAATAATGTTGTTTGGTTGGTTGATTCGATGTTGGTTTAAGTCTAAACTAAACTAGTTTAGGTTTTGTGAATATGCTAAGATAAATAATGTGGTTTGGTTGGTTGATTCGTTGTTGGTTTAAGTCTAAACTAAACTAGTTTAGGTTGTTAAGTTGTGCGAATATGCTAAGATAAATAATGTGGTTTGGTTGGTTGATTCGTTGTTGGTTTAAGTCTAAACTAAACTAGTTTAGGTTGTTAAGTTGTGCGAATATACTAAGATAAATAATGTGGTTTGGTTGGTGGATTCGTTGTTGGTTTAAGTCTAAACTAAACTAGTTTAGGTTGTGCAAATATGCTAAGATAAATAATGTGGTTTGGTTGGTTGATTCGTTGTTGGTTTAAGTCTAAACTAAACTAGTTTAGGTTGTGTGAATATGCTAAGATAAATAATGTGGTTTCGTTGATTGATTCGTTGTTGGTTTAAGTCTAAACTAAACTAGTTTAGGTTGTTAACTTGTGCGAATATGCTAAGATAAATAATGTGGTTTGGTTGGTTGATTCGTTGTTGGTTTAAGTCTAAACTAAACTAGTTTAGGTTGTTAGGTTGTGTGAATATGCTAAGATAAATAATGTGGTTTGGTTGGTGGATTCGTTGTTGGTTTAAGTCTAAACTAAACTAGTCTAGGTTGTGTGAATATGCTAAGATAAATAATGTGGTTTGGTTGGTTGATTCGTTGTTGGTTTAAGTCTAAACTAAACTAGTTTAGGTTGTGTGAATATGCTAAGATAAATAATGTGGTTTGGTTGGTTGATTCGTTGTTGGTTTAAGTCTAAACTAAACTAGTTTAGGTTGTGTGAATATGCTAAGATAAATAATGTGGTTTGGTTTGTTGATTCGTTGTTGGTTTAAGTCTAAACTAAACTAGTTTAGGTTGTTAAGTTGTGCGAATATGCTAAGATAAATAATGTGGTTTGGTTTGTTGGTTCGTTGTTGGTTTAAGTCTAAACTAAACTAGTTTAGGTTGTTAAGTTGTGCGAATATGCTAAGATAAATAATGTGGTTTTGTTGGTGGATTCGTTGTTGGTTTACGTCTAAACTAAACTAGTTTAGGTTGTTAAGTTGTGCGAATATGCTAAGATAAATAATGTGGTTTGGTTGGTTGATTCATTGTTGGTTTAAGTCTAAACTAAACTAGTTTAGGTTGTTAAGTTGTGCGAATATGCTTAAATAATGTGGTTTGGTTGGTGGATTCGTTGTTGGTTTAAGTCTAAACTAAACTAGTTTAGGTTGTGTGAATATGCTAAGATAAATAATGTGGTTTGGGTGGTTGATTCGTTGTTGGTTTAAGTCTAAAGTAAACTAGCTCCTGGCCAAAAGGACAGACTTGGTAGAGTCATGATTGAGCCGGATGGATCATCGTAAGTTTGTTTTGTTATCTATTTGTTAGTTTATTTTATTTATTTCATATACTTTAATATATTATTCATGAACTAACATATTTATTATGTGTTTTGCAGGTGGTATCCTGCAAAGGATGCTGCCTGAGCTTTAAAAGAATGTGTTAGAAGACTCTATACCCAGGCTTATCACTCTTGGACCGAGATTCCAAACAGTGTACGCCAGGCGATGTTTAATAACTTTAAGGTATATATTTTTTAGTTAAGTTTAGTATACTTTACTTTTTTTTACTATCGATATAATTAATGTTATTCAATTTTTTTCCAGACTATGTGTACTTGGGAGTCGAGGTACAATTTGGTCATTGCGACCACATTTGAGAGGAAGGCATCCACCGGTATCGCTGGCTAAAGCGTGTTCGGGATAGTGCTGTACGTCCCGGTTGGATGTTGCCTAATGTTTTTGATGAATTGAGTGTGTATTGGGAAACAGACGAGTTTCAGGCAATATCAGATCAAGCCACAAAGGCTAGAGGCAGTCTTAAAGGTGGCTCATTGCACACCGGAGGTGCAAAGACAGTTGGAACAATTGCACGAGAGATGGTAAGTTCTTATTTAAACTTTTAAATAAATAATTAGTTGATTCATATATATCGTTATAAATTTCTGTTTTTTTTTATAGGAAAAAGAATTGGGACGCCCTCCCATTGAACTAGAGGTTTTCAAGAAGACTCATGTAAGGAAGAAAAAAAATGAGTCGGATCCGGATGTGTGGGTGGAGGAAAGGGCCGAATGAACTTTTGTAAGTTATTTAATATGAATAATATATATATTAATAGTGAATATATAATATGTATATATATAAATGTCAATTTTATATTTAATATGCAGAATGACTTTCAAAGACTACGTCATTTGAGAATCTAGATAGTTCGGTCCAATTGACTTCTGAACTATCCACCCATTTGGAAAGAAAAAGTGGTAGGGGACACACAGGGTAGATGCTATGGTCTAGGCTCTCGAAATGATGTTAGACGACTCGGTCGGGCTTAGAAGGTATTGGATCGTTACGTCTGCGAGGCACTTGACTGGCAAATTGCTGCTATGTCGGATCAAATATCTAAACTTACAGCAGCACTAGCAGAGTCGGAGCGAAGAAGAGTAGCTGAACAAAAAAGCATGAATGAGACTGTTCAGCAAATTAAAGAACAAGTGATGAACCTCATTCGTCGACCTAATACTTTGGCTCCTGATGACATTTACGGCGAGATGAGGATGATTATGTAGATCTCACTCCTAGTTTATATCTTTGGACATTTATAAACTTTTTTAAATGAATATTGAAAGATTTTATAATTTATGATTTATGTACTTTTGAATGTTATTTTATGTTTTGTTTAGATTGTTATAATTGTGTGTTTGATTGGGCTGAATACTGTAGTATTGAATTGAATTGAATTCAATTGAATTTTATTTGGTGGCGTGAAACTCTCCGATTTATCAAAAATAAACCAGGAAAAGCGATGGACTGCGTGGTTTTGTCCGTCGCTTTTCTTGGTTTTATTTTTAAAAATTCTAGAAAAGCGACGGACAACATGGTTTTGTGTCGTTATGTTCGTCACTTTTCTGGATTTTTTAAAAAAATTCCAGAAAAGTGACAGACAAAACGACGCAGTCCGTCACTTTTCTGGGAATTTTTTTTAAAAATTTTTTGGAAAAGCGACGGACAGCGTCTCAATTTAGAAAAATTTAAATAAAAGACACGGTGTTCGTCGCTTTTTTGAAAAAAATTAAAAAAATTAACTTTCCAAAAATAGACGCAGTCCGTTACTTTTTACGACGCTGTCCGTCGCTTTTTAGCGACGCAGTCCGTCACTTTTTGAAAAGCGTCGAGCTAAAAAGCGACGGAATTGATTGCGTCGCTTTTTCGTCGATTTTGACGTGAAAAGCGACGCAGTCTGTCGCTTTTTGGCGTCTTTTTTTTTAAAATCTTTTAGTAGTGAGGGTTATTCTAAAAGCCTATGAGGTTCTATGAGTCGTTAATATCTTATACGAAAGTGATTATGGGATTATGAGAACAAGAGTACCAATGGGCTAAGATTTGCAGCATGACAACGGTAAGAGATATATGCATTATGAATCCATGACATGACATGCTATGCATTCTACTGCATTTTATAATTGAGAGGTATGAGGCCTATTGCCTATATTTATACGTATGAGACACTGATGGCTACAAATTGGCGAATGTGATGCCAGTTAGCTACCGGAAAGCACCACCATTGCTAGCAATTAGTTGGGTATGTCATGCCTTTGCATCTATGTATATGTATTCACGACATACGATTACATGAGCATATCATGCATAGTTGATTACTATGATGTCAGATGTCAGCCATGAAGGCTATCAGAGTTTCAGTTTCAGGTGGTATCTCTATTACCCTTTTATCGCAACTAGTTATGATTTAACATATCACCTGACATACCAGTCCTTTTTCACTCGTACTGACGTCTCGTTGCCTGGGACGCTGCATGTCATGATGCAGGTTCATACATATGTCATGATCGTTCTTTGCAATATAAATGCTGTCTCAACTAAAGATTGGTAAGCTCCATTCTTCCTGGAGTTGTTGGTTGTATGTAGATTTTGCATACTTGAGTTTTGTATATAGTTATTGGTATTGTTGGGGCCTTGTCTCAACCTGTCGAGTGGTAGGATTCGTAGAGACTTGTGGACATACTTATTGGGTCTTCTTAGCTTCTATATGTAGCCTTGTCGGCTTATTATTTGTATGATTGCAATTGCAGCCTTGTCGACTTGCTAGTTCTTTATCAGTTAAGTTGGTCTCGTAGGCCCTTTCTTTATGTTGTTGATATTGTGGTGACCTCATCAATCTAGGTATCTCGTTTCAGCAGGTTTTATAGTGGCCTTATCGGCCCTTGTTGTATCATTTCTTTCATGTATCAGTTAGTTTGCTCAGTCAAGTAAGGCACCGGGTGCCTGTTGCGCCTCTCCTAGTTTAGGGCATGACATCATAGATGTGATCCTACAACTTAGTGAAATTTTGAACTTGAACTTGTGTTATACAGATTAGCCTTACAAGCCATAGAAAAGATTATGACCCGTATAAGGGTTTCATGGAAATTGTTCAAAATTTTAGGTCCACTAACAGCTAGAACAGCTCGTAGAATTGTAGGTCCAAACCATAGACATGTCCAACAGTTTTTAATTAAGGTTGTTTTGGTTTTTTTCTATCCAATTAATTCCTAAACTACGTTGTTTTAGCCCTATAACTACTCCTATAACCGCTTGTACTCCTCAAAACTTAACTCATTCCCTCCTATTCACTAAAACTCTCAAATTCTCTCAAATGGTTCTTCTTCAAAAAAATTCAAGAGTTTCAACATGAAGAACTAGGGTTTCAAGAGCTTGAAGGGTTCTTTCTCTATTGATTTTAGGCTTTAACTATTAAGGTATGTGGGAATTCACCAATGAATTTCTTTCATCCATGGGGTCCCAAAGGAATCTCAGTCTCCTAAACTGATTTCACCCAATTCCATTAAGGTTTCATGCAATTCTCCGCGGGTTCTATTTATTATGATTCAATTGTTTATTTTCAATCATATTATGCATGATTTGTTTCAATTACATGAATTTCAATTGATTTCAAAGGGACCCATGCCTATGCCTATTTTATGAACTTGAATTATGAATAATGCTTATAAACTATGATCATGAATTTGATTAAGGAGTTATATTTGTTTTATGAAAAGAATGATCCATGACTAAGGATGATTTTAAGCTAAAGTGTCAATGATTTGTGAAAGTTTTTCCTCACAATTGAAAGGAATCATGATTTAGATGCTTAGAAAGGTAAGTGTTTATTATGAAAGTTTTATGAACTCATGATTTGAAAGGAGCTACTCTATGGCATGAAAATATGATTGGATTGATGGTCTTAATAATTGTCTTTTCAAGTATTTTGATATGATTATGATTATGTCTTTTTCGTTGGGATTTACTTAGCATCGAGAGGACATTGGAATGGAGGCCCTATTTTCAGTAGATGTTTGGTCTTTCGTAGTAATTCCCTTGTCCCAAACTACATACCTCCATAGGATTGTCTTAAATGACCTAAGCTAATGGATCCACTTTAACAATGAATGAATGTGACGAAATTATACCTTGACAAGTAGATTTCCCATTTTTGTGTGAGGGTCATACCGAATTCTATATTATAGCTCACATGGTCTAATATAATTGTCGGCTAACAGTAAATATCTTACAAATGAACTAAGTTTTCTTCAAAGATTTTATGAAAGCTTCTCAAATGGTTTTAAATATGCATTGACTTTGTACATGATTTATGATTTCTCTTAAAGGGCTCTTACTACGTGTTACTTGGTCTGCATATTATGTTTAAGCTCACCATGGTTTACGTTTTTATGCATTTCCCCAACTTAGTACATTCATCGTACTAATGCATATTTATGTCTATATTGTCTCATAATACAGGGTTTGACGTTCCTCCTCCCGCTCATGGTTAGCTTGGATTACTTTGCTAGTACATTGGATTTATGAGTCCCCATGCTCCGAGGACAAGACCATTGATGTTTTAGTTCTTTTATTGTCTTTTCATTTTAGACTTGTACGTGGTGTATGAGTTACGTCTCAACCACTCTTACGATGTTAGAAAGGCTTATGTCATACTTAGTAGTATTCCTCGTATCTCTTATGTACTCTGTTGGTATCGTTTATGTCACACTATGATTTGAGACTTATATTGACTATATCTTTTAAATTGTATTTTATTACGTTATACTTATGTCAAATGGCTTGTTTAGGGTCTCTTGGAATTCCATTCGCCATGTCACATCTAAGGTGTACTTTGGGTTGTGACATGTATATGGTCATATAAGGCTACTTATTAGACCGACCCCCATATATATTTTGAATGAAGGTTTAAATGATACTTATGCATGAACTCTAATAGTTTTCTCTACGGTTCCCTTTTAATGTTTGTGATTTTGGAAACTTTATTTCAATGTTCCCATATATATGCCTTATAATATGATTATGTTAGTGTTCCTTATATACTTAGTAGATTCCACGTACTAACGCATACCTTTTCTTGCGCTGCATCCTTTTATGATGTAGATTCTGGCCTCCATGGCTAGTAAGGTTGCAACATTTTCGGTTAGTATTTGATGAACCCTCCTCATCTAGGGACTTCATGAATTTGGAATCTAGACTTCTGTTATGTTATCTTTGGTCTAGAGGTAGTTGTGGGTCATGTCTCGGCAAACTTATATTTTTATTCTAAGTAGTAGAGGCTTTATTCAGATATTAATAATTTCGTCTCATGGATCTATCGACTCGCACTATCCAGTCTTATGTTAAGAATATGTTTCGACTTCCGCCTTAGTTTCAAATGATATGCCTGATATGTTAAGTCAAGGGTTAGACCGGGATCACTCGTAGTTTCAGATATCATGTCTTGGTTAGGGATTAGACTCGAATTTTGACATTTACTGAGTATTAATTTAAAGAGGTTTTCTGTAGTAATAACTAATATGAAAAGAATTATACAAGTTCAACACAAGTAAAAGAATTAGGATAATAATGTGAATTGAAGTCTAAAATGTAAAGGTAGTAACCAGTAAGGTAAAGATATTAACATTTAGTATTTATGTAGGGACAAAGTAGTAAATTACTACAATCTTAATGAGTATCGGTTTGACCAAATAACCCAATATTAAAAAATCAAAACCGAACTGACAACCCGATAATTTTTTTTATAAAACCATTAGAGACTCATTAATTCAATAACTCGATAACAATAAACAAATAACATTTTTTTCGATTCGATTTTTACAAACCTCTAAGTCAAACATAAGAAATCCATATGAGATAATCATGTAAAATGTCGATCCTTAAATTTTACTTCATTTACCATTTATTTAGCTTAATTTTATATAAATTATCCGAAATAGCCCAGAAATAGGTAAATTAGATATTTTTGATAATTAAATTCATCAATTATTACTGGGTTTTTCTCTCAAAAGAAGATACTCCATCTATTTCATATTAACTTAATTTTTCAGTCTTTTTTTATTGTTCAAAATAATTGAATTGTTCAAAGTTCAAGGTAGATGTTTGAATTTTTTTTTCATATTTAATCTTTTCTTTATTGAAGTTTTATATTTTCTATAAGATGAATTGCACTACTTACAAAGTCATATTTATGATTTCACAAAAGATAATAGTGGAAATTATGGTTTAAAGTATCCTTGAATGTTTTTCTTAAAAAGTGTGTATTACCTCACAAATTCACTTAATATGAAATAGAGAGAGTAAGGTAAATCATGCTTTAGTTGTTACCTTACCTTCTTGATCAAACGCCATTGACATTGTCTTCACATTCAATTTCAATACGTTTCTGTATAGATAAACTATATTCAGTTTTGAGTGTATCATATTGTATAGTCAATGTATATTTTATATATAGATACACTATATTCAACTTTTAAGTGTATCATAAATGTATAGTCAATATATACTTCATGTATAATTAAGTTATATTGAGCTTTTTGAGTGTATCATAGTGTATTGTAAGCGACAATTCTTGTATATGTAAGCTATATTAAGTTTTTTAAGTGTATACCATTGTTGAATGGTGAAACAATTCATAGAAATTGATGAATCAATGGAGTTATTGACAGAATCACCGGTGAAATCAATGATTTGACTGCGAAATTGAAGTACTATCAACGTTGAAATTAAAGAAAAGTTAACTACGAAAACTGAAGAATAATCACCGATGAAATCAATTCGTGAATTTTGTTGCTAAAGTCATTTATAGTATATCTAATTTTGGGTTTACTTTTTATTTAAATAAATACTTGGCTATATTGATACAAATAAAACAATTTTATTATATATTTATGAAATTTACCCAATCGATATCTGATTTTTCAATATATTCTATTTCATATTACTTGCCCTAAAATCAAATTTTATCACTTCTCTCTCTATCTTAAAACAAAAAAATCATTAGTTCTCTTCAACTTGTCCCCTTCTAACCTGCTGGTCATTATTTTAACGAAAGATGCGCTATGGTCGTTTTAATAGTGCAAGAATCCAAGCTTACAAAAGTATTTCCCACTTGAGTTTGTCAAAACTTGCAAAGAACCTTGTGTAGGGATGAAAAACAGTGTCGCTTGCGGGATAAATCTGTATAAATCTACTAAGATTTCAACCCATTATGCATAGTATAATTTGATGTTTTTAGCCCACCTCGATATATTCTCTCCGCTTAATTTTTTTAAAAAGATATTTGAAAATATTTGACAGTGTAGTAGTATCGATATTGGGGGAAAAAAAAACAAGCGTTAGAAATTTAGAACTTGTTGGTATTTTTACTATTAATGATTGCTAGAATGTTTTGTTTACAAAATGTCTTTGTTTTAGCTCTCATCATAACATAGATTTATTTTCAATTCATTTGTAGTTAATTTACTACTACTATTTAATTAGTTATTGAGTGCTAACTAGGGGTGTACATAGCCGGGTTGGTTCGGGTTTTTCAAATATTAAATCAAATTATTTGTGTCGGATTTTTGAATTTATAAACCAAACCAAACCAAACCAATAAAACTCGGGTTTTTTCGGATTTTTTCAGGTTTTTTGAATTTTTGGGTTTTTCTAGTAAAGTATTCATACAAACATATAATTTACTTGTACTTCAAATATTTCTTTAGTCCTACCAAAATACAACTATCTAAAGTGTTTCTTAAGAAAATAACACAAAATATGATGTGATTAATGACACTAAAATATCCAACAAAAAAATAATAATGAAATCGCGTAAAACAAATATTGCAAATTAATAAGTAATAATGAAAATGATCATAATTTAAAAGTACTAAATCATGCTAAAAATACGTTTAATAAGTATTAGTTACATGACTAAGTATTAAAGGAAATTAAAATTAGATTATGTATTTGAGTAGTCTAAACCTTTGTAAAACTAAAGAACAAATATTCAATATTATTGTCATTCTTAGTGTTGAATTGATTTTCTTTTTGCATTAGTATTAATTCAATTTTGATTTAAGCTTTATTATAAATACCAACATCTATGAACTATAATCTTTATTGAACCATTAGACATTCTAACTTTCAAACATGAAATAATATATTAAAAGATAAAAACTATGAAAAAGTATAAGAAATATTTTAAAATTATATCAAAGTAAATATTTTTACGTATAAAATAAAATTTTAAAATTATATATATAATGTCGGATTGTTTTTTTTAAGTTGAAACCAGCCCAACCCAAATATAGTCGGGGTTTTTTTTTTTTAATACCAAACCAAGTCAAACCAAACCACTAGTCAAGTTTTTTTTAGTTTGACTCGATTTGCGGTTTGGTTTGGTTTTGTACACCCCTAGTGCTAACATAAACAAAATAAAACAAAAACAAGTGACTTTTTCATTAAAGTTCAGTATCAAGAACCTCTTACACCTCCACATCAATTTCTCAAGAAAGTATTTCAACCTACCCTGCATTTGCCCCGCCCTGCATAAATAACTTTACACCATCCGCGTCGCACATAGCCTAAAATTTACCCCACATTGCACCCGTACCTACGCTGTGACATATTAATGATGCTGGTTAGAAGGTAATACTTTGAAGTGAGACAAAGAAGAATCAATTGAAATAGATTTTAGTTGGATATATTTTTAACACACACAACTTAATCAGATTATATTAATGAAATTGAAATAGACTCAGAGTAGATAATCCATTGCTGCAATTTCACATACCAAACAATATATTTTTTAACAAAAACAATTTGATTCACCAGATTTTCCACTTGATCATATTAATCAGTCAACTAGAATTATGAAATTTTGAAAAAAGATATCAGAAAGTAAACGATAAATTTTGTGTTAAGAGAGAGGGTAAGTTTTTTGCTAATTTGATGACGTGTCATGTGCACTTAAATTTTTACGATGGTTTAAGTTTGAGACTCAAAGTGCACCTTTTTTTATAAAGAATGTAGACCATTAATGCTCCATTTAAAAGAATTAGGACTATTTTGAGCCTTAGTCCAAACATAGTGGACTATTTTAGTCCTTTCCTCAAGTTGAGGAGTATAATTGCAAAATAATTTGGTAATTTTGCATACTGCATGTACGAATTACAGGCGCATGTTAGCTACCAGCGGATGGAACCCTAATTTAGAATTTCTCATTTGCCTCTTCTATTTCATCACCATTCATCATCTCTCTGCATCAAATTCAGGTAAAACTTTTTTCTTACTCTTTTGCTGATTTCCTAGTTTATGCAATTTGATTCGTTTTGTGTTTTTCTTGGAAGTGTTCATAGAAATGTAAGTGAACTTTACTGTGAAAACTATTCGCTATGGACCTTTACTTTGCATATGCAGCTTTCATGCGAATTTCGAACTGAGAAATCAACATTGAAATTGTAATGTTTTGGTTTATGCTAGGTACCAATTCCTCTTTCGACCCCCGGGGCAGAGCCGCATAGGGGGATATATGCGGCTTTCCGTTTAGGGGTTCATCTGAACCTAGTACATTTTATGTTGAACCTGTAGAGCTAAAATTTTGAATCCGCCACTGCCAAAGGGGTTGAGTCGAGTTGCCAGGGAAGAGGGGGAGGTTGAGGTTTTAGCCAATTCAAAAAAAAAAAAAAAAAGAAGGAAAAAAAGGTGAATTAACAATCTGGATAGGAAAATTTGTATATGCAGCTTTCATGTTCTGTTGTTCATTCCTTAAATTTGATAAGGAAAAGGAAATGCAAAAGTTTAAGCTCATTCTTTAGAGTCCTTGTACTTGTTGATAGAGTTGGTGTTTTTTTTTTTTAAATGTGGTTGTTCGTTTGGAAATGAATGGTTATTCTAGCTGAAGTAGTATGTACCTTTTGCATATCATTTAAAATCTTATTGCCCTCTTTAACATGCAAATTTGACTTGAATATTATGTTTCCTTTTTCAATTTAACAATCTCTGCTTTGCTTTCAGCTTAGCAGTGTGTTTTCTTGTATCATGGGAGAGCAGTATCAGCCAAATTCCCTAGAAACACAATGGGCATTTCTTGGAAGTACAAATGATACTTGTTATCTAGCGGGCCAGGAACTTAACAAGCAGTACATGACTGGAGTTGGAATTGATGGGATCCATTATGTTCCTGTGCCTTCACCTCAGTGGATCCATGACCAGCAAACACCACATAATTATGTAGAATATCTTGCAGAGAATGTGGTCTCTGATGTTCAAGTAGATGCTTCAGTAGAACCTTCTGGTTTCAGACTACTCGAGGGCTCTGCTGACATGATTTCTCAGGAGGTATGACCTTTTATCTACAAGCTTAGCCAATAAAACCGACAGTCAAGTGGGTTACCAGATATGAGATCAAGCCAAAAATTCCTTGCTTCATTGTGGTAACTGTATAAATTCATCCATAGTAAAGAGTTGGAATTCTGACTCCTGTTTTTAGCAGATAAGATATCCGAAGCCTTATTATGAAGGTGTGCCACCCAACTGTTTAAATGGCTCAGAACATCAACGAGGTGCCTTGGTAATGTGGAGATTATTTTCAATGTCTGAACTTCAAAGTTAGAAAAAGAAAAAAAGGAGTTGTGACTATTTCATGACCAAAAACCTTGCATATATTGACGGCAGACATGGGAGCCAAGAGGAAATGTCAGGCATGCTTCTGGGTCTTGCTCTGAAGCATCAGCTGCTGGGTCATCATATCCTTCCAAAAGTTCTAGAAAAGCAAGAGCTGCATTATCTGATCGGGTAAGACTAAACCCTTCATATATGCATTTAAGGAGTATCCAGTGGCAACTCCTTCGATGACCATCTGTTTATGCATGAGCAGTATTGCAGGGTGGGTTGGGGGGTTGGGGGTGGGGGAGTGGCGCTGACAGGGACCATGCCCCCCTTGCTGTATGCAAGCATAAGGGGATTGGTTATCTTCTTGAAGCTTGTATGTACGGACTGCACTATCCACCATAATTTGATGTTTAGTGCAATTATTACTTGTTTTTTTCTCTTTAATTAATGGTGAACGACCATTTAAATCATTGTTATTTGTACATAATCATGATTATGAGGATTTCGAGAATTTTTAAACAAGATGTGTTCTCTTTTGTAATAGTTGGTACAAATTTTATTAGGATTTTTCTAATAGTAAAACCTAGATATTTGTCATCATGTGTTGTAAATGTAATTAGCAGTTACTATGTATGGCGGGGTAACTCAATGTTGAGCTTTACCCCTTCTATTTATTTAGTATTTATTTGTCAAAATATTAGTCTTGTATCCCATTATGTACTTCAGAGTCTTTACTTGGAAGTTTAGATACTCTTTGATAACTTATGATCTTCCCTTATTTTCTTAATGTTTTGGCTGAATTAATTCAACCTCCCCTGATAAACAGCATAAGCCAACATTGTCGATTTCACTGCTAACATCATGCTATGCTACATGTGTGTATTAGGATAGAGTAGTTATGTTTAACACAATATGCATACGTATGAATGTATTCATGTTCATATGGAGTTCACTGTTGTGAGTATGTAAATCTAAAATTATTCCGAAAGGTAACTGAGAAGAAAGAAGCAATGCTTGGGTGGGTTGGTGGAGATGACCATGCTAGTGAGTGGATAGGGGGTTAATATAGGGTTTGTGCATGTTGGGTATAATTGGTGATTCAGGAAAGGAGGGTAGAATAATGGGTGATGGAATTGGGATAGGGAGGTATGGCGGGTCTAGGAAAGAGAAGGAACTGCAGGATGAGATTTGTAAAAAGTGTAAGGGCTAAAATTGGGTTGGGGATAACAAGGGAGGGGAGCACAGTGATGAGGGTGATGGGTTGGGATAGGGGAGAGGAGGGTGTGGGAGGGAGAAGAGTTGGCCCAGCTAGGGAGGGAAGGGGGAGGGGTCATGAGGGGATAACTTGGTATTTGGGAGAATAGTGTGAAGCAAATCTTTGCCTACATTATGTTGACAGTGAAATTGTAACGAGATGCTTGTGCTTATACCTCAGCTACTTAACTGTCTTACTAATGGATGTTAATGACAAGGAAGGTCTTCGTAATGAAACATCAATGTCGAGAAGAGGTCCTTTGGTATTTCTCAAACCAGAAGGGAAGTCCACTTAATTAACAGTAATAGATGAGAGGTATTAAATCCCCTGCATTATAAGTATTCAAATGTGTTTTCTATTTAGTATGTTCTACATAATTCTTAGCATGCAGAATATATGATCAGAACATAATATGACTACCCCCTAACTAGTAAGATTGATAATTCTTCAGACTCTGGCCTGCAAGATAATTTTCTGCTCTATGTGTTTATGAAATTGTCATATTCGGAAGCTTAAACTTCAGTCATCACATGGTAAATATCATTTAGCTGATGCCTAACTATAGCTGGTTTTGGATTCAGCATCGCAGGATGAAAATTGCTGAAAGAATAGATGCATTGGGAGAACTATTTCCATGCTCTAAACAGGTAACACATCCTATTGGCATTTGGCTTTGTGTATATCGCATAGCTATTGAAAATACAGGATGTGCAGATGTTGTAAAAGTTATGTATGTGAAGGTTGAATTCAAAAAGTAGGAGGGAAGAGGGGGGTTGCACTCGTGGATGTCTCAGTAATAAAATTAAAGGGGGAAGGAGAACACATAATTAGTTACTGGTATTATCCATTGATTATACAATTTTCTGCTTCCTGAAGAATGGGTGAAACGGTAGTTTTATTGTGGTTTGCAGGGTGGAAAAGCATCTCAAATGGATGAAATTATTGATCATATCAAGTATCTGCAGTTCCAGATGAAGGTATATGAATGTTCTTATATAATGTCCTTGGCATAAAACAAGCTTACCTGTGTATACAAAACTTTTCTGTTCTTTAAATGGTCAATAATCTAAATGACTGAGCGTTTTTAATTAGGCTCTTTAGCCTTATTAACAACAACAACAACATACCCAGACAGAACTGGGGAGGGTAGAGTCTATGCAGACCTTACCTCTATCTCAGAGGTGAGATAGAAAGGCAGTTTCCGATAGACCCTCGGCTTAAGACAAAAACAGTTTAGAAAAAAACTATTTTGCCTGCCCGACAAGGACTTGAATGAGCCATAGGCAAAATTGCAAATTAAGAACCAAATAACCATACCATATAATTCTTATGCCACTCTTCTATATATATTACTTGAAAAGTTTGTCTATAAGAATTTGAAGCCTAAGTATCTCTCAATTTCTTTTTTAAAGAAAATTAATTAAGACCATTATTGCTAAACGTTATTTTCTGATGGATGATGTCTTCAAGATAACTTCTGTTTGTTTGAAATGACAAACGTAAGCTTAGTAATGAGGCAACCACCAGTTAACCTGATAAACTGGATGCATTGCCAATCTAGCTCATTTATTCATTCATTTGAAAGAGGAACTTCGGAAATAAGTTGGATTTCCTTGTCTGTAGTAACCATCAACTAGGTGGTGTAGAGCTGAGTGGGCAATTTGTATTACTTGAAAAAAACCTGTGCCTGTCCAGTAAATATGGAACCGAAGACCTAGTGTTAGCCCATAAATTTCCTTCGAGAACTGTTGTGCATATTCTAATTATCTTTCACAAAATGTGGATAACTAAAGACATAGTGCTAGTCCATAACTTTCCTTTGAGAACTGTTGTGCATATTCTAGTTATCTTTCAGAAAAATGTGGATAACTTCTCATGCCAGATCATTCCTAAGCATTCTACATAAAAACTCTACCGTCATCATCCTTTGAACATATTAGGCTCCTAAATTGCTTTGTTTCTTGAGCAAATATAACATAATGGTTTTCACTGGATGCCATACTTATTTCTCATAAATGAATAAGCCTGTATAGAGTGTGTTTCTACTTTCTTGTATAATTTTACATTCTCTAAATTAGTTTTAGTATATTTATTAGTTTAGATAGTTTTGTTTTGTTCAGAAGTTTATAATTGTTTATTGTTTCGTATAATTCTTGAACCCAGTAGTTCAATTATTTGGATAAATAGATTAACTGGTGACCTGTTTCAGGCCCTCATAGGTAATTAGTAATGTTGCGATTAAATCTTGAGGTACCACTGTTGAATAACTGCCTTTTTAATTCTATTGTTCTGTACCTTTTATCATCCTTTAGGTCATCAAGCAATGTAGTTTCGTATTTCCTTATTATGGTAGTCTTTGCATCAAATTTTACAATGTTTTGTCTTAACAGCATCCTGTAATTAACTAATCCTGCTGAAGACTTATGGGAACTTAATCCTGGTTATGTAGGATCTCAGTAGGAGCAGATTGGGTGGTGAACCTACTTCTATCCCGTTTGTATTTCTTGAGGTACCACCATTCATGATGCAGTATAACAATTTCATTACTAGTCAAACTTGTGGACTCTTTTTTTGTACAAAAGCTAATTATCGGAGAATGTAATAGGTTCTGACTGATTTGCAGGGGTGTGGCCATTACATTCTTGATGAACAACAGATTGAACCTCTGGAAGACACAATGGGCAAGTTGCTGGAAGTGAATCCTTCAATGGCAACCCAATTGCTGGAGAGTAAGGGCCTATTTGTGATGCCTATGGCTCTGGCAGAAGGACTGCATCATCATGAGTAGAAACTGAAAAAACAGGTCTACCTATAACTTCCCATGCAAACTTAGGGCAAAGAATTTTGGAAGTGTTAATTAGGCAAGAAAAATATAGTATAATTTTGTGTAAGCAAAGTTAAGAAGATAAATCTTTGTATTATTCTTCTATGTGTCTCAACTCTAGCTTCAACTTACACTATCAAGTAGGTGCTCATTATCTGTTTTATCTATTTTTTGTTATCAAATTTAAAGGATATTTACATTTTCTTACAAAGGCACAATTGAATTACATAAACCTCTCATCCAAATTGAACAAGTTTAACCCTTCGAATTACAAATGTTTTCTTTCGAGCTTTGGACAAGTGTACATATTACTTCTAGGGCAAAATTAAGCATAGTACCGCTAGACAATAGAGGGCAATCTTTGTTAATGTCTCTATTTGACAAGCGTACATATTATTTCTAGGGTAGAATTTAGCATAATATGGTCGAATTTCATAGGATTATCTTTAGTGATGTCTCCATAGTTAGCATGGATGACAAGAAAAGTTGGCTTATCTTCATTAATATTTTTGCCGACTTTGTGTTTTCTTCTATATTTGTGTCTACTTCAAAAACAAATCGCTGCTTGTTGGATGAAATTGACATCAACGCTGCTATTAGCTTGTTGTAGTAGATTAATATTTTTCTTTCTTCTCATGTCACATTCTGATTGAGAACTAGTGCACAATTTTTTTGGTACTTCGGGACTAAGAATTGTCTCTTGAAGTCAGTATTAGAAGGAGGACGACGAATTGATGATGCCACATGATCTTGAACAACAACAGAGAGGTGTAAATGAGCAAATTATTACAAGTTAAAATAGGAAAAAATGGAGTTACCAATTTTCCATTAGTAAATAAACAAAATGAATGAACTTTAGCAAATAAACTTTACATTATATTCATCATTTCAAGCACATTTTCGCGACATTCCTATAGATTTGGTTTCATAATACTAGCCCCGTTGTGGTTTACAATATTATTGGACAATACATGTGATTTTTTGGAAGAAACTACCTATATAGTTCCTTTTTTCTTGAAAAGCAATTATTTTGGTAGTGTTACTAGAGGATATAGTCAATCTAGTATGTGCTTGAAATAGAGAATATAATATTAAGTTCATTTATTTTGTTGATTTACTAATGGAAAATTGATAACTCCATTTATTTTTCTGCTTTGACTTGTAATAATTTGGTAATTTACACCTCTGTAGTTAGTGTTCAAGATTATGTGGCTTCATCGTCGTCGTCCTCCTATTACTGATGTTCAAGAGACAATTGTTAGTCCCTTGGTACCAAAAAAACCACGCACTGGTTCTCGATTAGAATGTAACATGAAAACAAAGAAAATGTTGATCTAAGTAATAATCATCTAGCTAATAACATCATTGTTGCTAATTCCATTCAACAAACAACGATTGTTTTTTGAAGAAATAGACACAAATGAAGAAGAAAACACAATATTGGCGAAAATATCAATGAAGATGAATGAAAGTTTGAAGTCAATTTTTCTTGCTTGAATGAAAATATTTGTAATTCAGAGGATTAAACTTGTTCACTATTGAGGGTCAAGGAAAGAGATCCTTATTTAGGCCTTCTGAACTGTCACTTTTCTCAACTGACATACCCCACTCTCAGTCAGTTGTTTGCTACTCTCCCGGAGGCTTCACCTCATATCCATGCACCCATGGAATGAATCGACTCCCGATTTCGATTTTATTTGTGCTGGACTTCAGAGCTTAGCGGATATTGAGATTAGTTTATACAACATAAGACAAACACAGTATATGGAATTTCTCTATAATGAATGATATAGGCATGTTTATTAGGATCACTGTTGAAACATGCAAAGCAGAACAACCTACAAACTTGTTGAACGGCTAGGGAAGTGGCATGGTTGGGGTGCTTCAGCCCCCCTCCGTACATCTCCCCTCCTATCCCCAGCGCGTTCTCACGTGCGTGATGGGTGATTAACGAACCCTGGAGCGCGCTGGGGAATACTAAATAAGATGCTCCAGTTTCCCATCTTGTCACCTAGTCATGAAGATAAAATAACTTAATTGGAGACATTTTCTTTTATTACCATTCCTTTTAAGATCCTCCGGTTTTAGAAATTCTTGTGCTTTCTACTATATGTACTTATCCTTATTATGGTCGTCTTTGTATCAGGTCTTACATTGTTTTTATGCCTTAACAACATCCTATAAATAACTAATCACAAATCGTGATGAAGACTTATGGGAACTTAATCCTGGTTGTGCAGGATCTCAATAAGAGTAGATTGGGTAGTGAACCTACTTCTATCTTATTTGTATTTCATGAGGTACCACCATTCGTAATCCAATATAACAATTACATTACTAATAGAACTTTTGGACTCGTTTTTATACAAAAACTAATTATTGGAGAATGTAATAGGTTCTGACTGATTTGGAGGGTTGTGGCCATTACTGTAACAACCTGAATCGTCGCTATTCAAAAGGCCCCTTATGCGGAATCCTTAAAACTTTTGGAAATACATTGCCAATTCTTAAAATTGAGGTACACGACGATTTTGTTAAAATTTAATTGATTAGGGCTGACATCAGCTTGCCATAGTAGGATGCCTCCCGCCATGGCACCGCTGCTATAGCGCCTACATGGCCGCTATAGCGGGGCTGACGGAATCAGACCCTAGATAAAACAATGTCTTTATTGCTCCTTCCACTTTTCATTGAAAAACAAATGATGATTGCTCCAAAAATTCTCCTAAGCCACTCTAAGCTCGAAGACAATGGAGGGAGGGACTTCAGCTCAAAGAAGGTTAAAACCCATGGATTTCCAGCCTACGTCTGTTAGGATTCGTCCCCATGGAGCCAGAAGTTCGTATCGAAAGTTCTTCAGCAATTGCTTGGCATCCGAGTAGGCCGGGTCCTCTTAACTGAGTAGTTAGACGTGTCTTTACTTATATAATATCTTGTGGATTGTCGAAGATATCATGCATAGGCCTTTGGGCATAGAGTCTGAATGGTTGAATGTGTGTTAGCTGTGGTTGAGGCTGATGGTGGACTTCATTAGATATTATTGGCATTTTGATGTTTGCTAAGTTTTATCCTGGGGAAGGTAATAATGGTAACCAGATTATGATTAGAAAATATTCGGGAAGAAATCCTTTGAGTATGTGATTGTTTATTTTTCAAGTTATGTGATATGTGCATGTTAACTGCTTTATAATATTACTTTTTCAATGCATGTGGGTAGAACACACGGGATGAATATGAAATGACATTATGTTGATAAATCTCATGCGATGAACCTGTTTAATTTACTTGTGTCTTCAAATGTGGTTGTACATTGTAATTGTGATTGTGCATGCTGGTTGTGATTGCTGATTGGCTCGGATACCACATCAGTATGGATTACTAACAATTAGCTTGGATACCACACCCAGTTTGTACTAACAAATGGCACGGGTACCACACTTGGTATGGGATATCACTCGGTTTGCTCGGCTACAAATTTGGCGTGTAGGTTCCATTAGATAACCGAGTTTACTTCTTGTACTATAGTTGTTAAATGTTGGTTCCGTGAGTGGACCGCGTTTATTTATTGTATTATAATATCACATGTTGGTGCATGAGTGGTCGTAATTTGTGTTTAAATGTTGGGATGCTTCTTGTGTAGACCGAGATTGCATGTTAAATGTTGTAGATGATGATTAAGGATCCTTGATGGTCCGGGTTATTGGAAAGGTGTGATGAAGAGGTATGACTGGTTGTAATGTTGTGATCTGGTGGAACATGCTCCATGTGAATGTTAAGTCTGGGTAAGGATTGGGAGTCCGAGCTATTTTATAATTGTGGTTATAATTATATATCTCTCTTTTGCTAAATTGTGGGTACTTGTTCATATTTTGTATAACTCGAGTTAAGGCAAGGTGTTAGCGTGAGAATTTATGTGAGAGTAGAAGACCAATTAACAGAATGGTAGTGGCTTGGTTTTAGAGAATTCTCTCCGTGATATATAGAAGGGGTTAGGTCATGATCTGACATGAAGGTAGAATGACCTAGATGGTGGAGTTGACAGCGAAAGGGGTGGGTGACTTGAGATAGGGGGTATGAGTTTCAAGGTACTATTATGTGGTAGTAAGGGTGGTGATTGAAGGGACGGGATCCTAAGTTTATCATCAAGCTGCATAAATCTTTTGACTAATTACTTGATATTATGTGGTGAATTTGTGTCGGCCGATAATTCCTACCGGTACATGTTGTTTGTACTGATACTTCTCTTGCTATGCCACTTGACATAATATGGTTGTAGGGTTCATTAATGTTTGGTAGGTGAAGATGATGATCTCCTCCGACAACTTCTACTCTTCTTTCATTACGGTGGGAGTTGTACCCTATTTCTTTTTATAAATTATACTATTAAGAAGGTCTTGTACCCGTTTAGACTAATTCTTTGGGAAAGGTTTGGGTTTTTCTTTATAAGAGCTTTGTTTATTATATAGTTAAGAATTTTTCCTTTATTTAAAAATGATGATTAGCTTATAATTGTTCAATTCCGAGTTTAATGTCTTAAATTTTGGAGTAAGGGTTCTCCTATTTAGAATTAGTGTAGGTATCCACACGGCTCGATGAGTTGGATCATGACAATTATATTCTTGATGAACAACACATTGAACCTCTGAAAGACACAATGGGAAAGTTGCTGGAAATGAATCCTTCAATGGCAACTCGAATCGGTGCTCAATATCTGCGTTATCTATTTTTACTCATTAAACGTAAAAATATTACAAGTTAAAACAGAAAAAATGGAGTTACCAATTTTCCATTAGTAAATAAACAAAATGAATGAACTTCAACAAATGAACTTAACATTCTATTCTTCATTTAAAACACATATTAGATTGACTATATCCTAAAATAACGCTACAAAAACAATTACTTTTTAAGAATAGAAGGAACTATATAGGTAGCCTCTTCCAGAAAATTATATGTATTGTCCAATAATGTTGTAACCACAATAGAGGCTAGTGTTGTGAAGCCAAATCAATAGGAATGTCTCGGAAAAGAAGGAATGATAGATGTAGCTTCTTCCAAAAAAAACATATGTATGGATAATTTCCGAGACATTTCTATAGTATTGACTTCATAACACTAGCCTCCGTTGTGGTTTACAATATTATTGGACAATACATGTGATTTTCTAGAAGAACCTACCTGTATAGTTCCTTCGTTTCTTAAATAGTAATTATTTTGGTAGCATTATTGTAGGATATAGTCAATATAATATGTACTTGAAATGGAGAATAGAATGTTAAGTTCATTTATTTTGTTAATTACTGTAAGTTCAACGCTAAGGTTATCGACATTGACAATAACCATGAGCGTATAGGCGAGTATGTGTTGTAAAGAGTAGTGTAATTTTTGTCCATAGTAGGAGTGAAGCTATTAATTATTAGTAGAGGTAAACTACAATAACAAATGACAAAAATTTACATACTAAACAAAACAAATGAAGAGTTAATAATTAAATCTTGAAATGTGTTTTTTTAAATATACGTTAAAGATTGATGTCAATGCTCAGGAATAGTATCTAAATATTACATTGTTTGAAATGGTACTATACTTTTTTATAGTGTCGTAGAAAAGTTTGTTCACTCGATATCTAAAAAAGTAAATCACTTATTACATAAAAGAACAACTAATTAATATAAACATCCTTACCCTAGGTTTAGTGAATATTTCTTTTTTTCTAATATATAAGAAGAGCCAGTTTAGGATTGGTATCAACATGTGTATTTAATTGTCAATAATATGAAATCTTACCGTTGTGCTCAAATAATATGACAGGTGTTACAGAAAAAAACATTGTTTCTATCAGTAAAGATGATTAGTATGACAACCATCCTATAAACGATGTAAGCAACTGAGGTAAGAACTCATATGTTCATATAAACTAAAAGTACATACATGGTTTGAATAAGCAACCTAAAGTAAATTGGTTATTTAGTGAGTTATCCAAAAGGTTGGAAGATGGAGGTAAATTAAGAAGAAACTATTTATATATATAACTCTTTGAAATTGGAACCCATCCTCTTAGATGACCTTTCAACCATCTCTAGTTAGGCCTTTTGTAAGTGAATCTGATACATTATCTTTTGACCTTACATAGTCAATTGTGATAATAACTTACCTTATTTGCTTACATGATACAATTGTCACATCAATGTATATATATAAGGGACATAATAGGTGTACCGTTTATGTTGAGTCTGATGATGGAGAAAAAGTCATTAATGAAATACAAACTATCTAAGATGAGTGGTGAGTTTCATTGCTCGATACCATGGAGAGTTTATGAATTCAACATGAGTAAAATGCATCCTCTGATCATCAACCTTCAATTGTATCTCCCTGAAAAACATTCAAGTACACGTATATTTATGACACAAAAACACAATTGTTTCAAAATTAATAACAAACTGCAAACGATATGAATACTAACTCTATAACAATTCGTAGTATTTTACTCGAAAAAGTAAAATTTGCAAAATATATATCTCCTAGATTAGTGTCAGGCAAACAATGTTGATCAAGTATTTTAGAATGTGATCCATCGACGGGCATATCTTTATAGAAAATTCCTAAGCATTATCTTTCAGAATAACTGATTGTCAAACATGCATTGTAGTGATTGAATAGCTGAAGAATGCTTAATGAAAAATATATTTCCAAACCTTCAAGAAAATGCTATTATTACAAAATATGTAACAGAACGGGTTATCCTAACAAGTAGAAATGAGCATGTGTATAAGTTGAATGACAAGTTAATAGCCATGTTCCCAGGTGAAATCAAGACATTTATTAGTTTTGACTCGACAGAAGATGATAACAACTACTATCAGGAGGAATATCTAAATGCTTTAATGCCAAATTAAATGGTCTACCACCACATAGGTATTTAGAAAAAATACAATATGAATTACAATTGAAAATTTGACTATACTTCCATGAATGCAACTTTTGCCACCTGAAAATGAAAGATATCCTTTCAATTTTATTCATAAGCAGTTTCTAGTGTGCCTTTTGTTTGCAATGACCATAAATATAACACGAGGACAAACAATTCCCAATGTTGGTTTGTATTTTCCCCAACATGTTTTCTCACATGGTCAATTGTACATTGCACTATTAAGATGGATATCGATGTCCACAACAAAAGTTCTGATTCAACGACAGAGCAACCATAACGTCAAAGTGAGACATACACAAAGAACGTTGTCTATAAATAAGTTTTATGTATGCTAACCACCACATAAAACATATTTGTCCATAATAACACAAATAATATACTCCTTACCAATTGCGCAGGCCTAACAAAATAAGATTTTATATATATATATATATATATATATCATTACAAAAACTTCACACTACTTAGAGCGGGACACACACATACAACGTACATGGCCAAAACTAGTAGTTACAAAACAGCATCTTGTATGTGTTTTATCAAGTCCAAATCAAGGACAAGAAAGGACGAAAGATCTTGCACTGTTTGTGTTCTAATCATATCATATAGGAGTGATTATATCTACTTTTTCTCAACTGTTCGTACACAAAATTCTTGAACATGGAATAACTTTTACCAGATTCTTATATTTTGTGATTTTGTCCAGCTCAAAAAAAGAGAATTCATGTCCTAATTGTTGATCACTAATTCCAACTTTGGAAGATGCTTTTGAATTTTTAGACCAAAGGGGAATATTTAGATTGTGAGAAATATTCTCTACAACACTTTCAAGGCTTTGGGTAATTAGTTGAAAGTGATGCATTCAGAAACAATCTCTAAATTTTCACGAATTAAGGATAAAATTTGCATACAATATAGTATACAATTATCCTCTTCAAACGTCATTTAGAGTATTACATTGAGTGTGTGTATATATATATATATTGCTGTTGTTGTTGTTATTGACCTAAAGTATCAAATACAAATATTTTATCACATATTTAGATGGTGAAACTATAAGTACATATCATAATTCGAGTATCTAAATAAAAGTTTATAGTATATAGTCTCTTATATTCCCTTCCTACAATACTTAGGCTGATAAATGTAGTATTTGTATATAAATAGCAAGTGAAGTATGACCCGTAATACCCGGCTGTCTTCAACTTGACAGTAAGAATTAAACTCACACCCGTAATACCCGGCTCATTTGCATGCTAGCTGTCGAGTGAAGAGGACGTCCAACTTTTGCCCCTACAACTTTCTACGTATTGTATATACAGAAAGAATATAACAAATAAAAGCATAGAATTCAAAATGTTCGAATCAATATTTGATCATGATGGGGTTGACCTTAATACAATGCTCTCCCGGTCCATCTTTACTTGTCCTCTATATACTATAGCAAATTCGATTATCAGAAACAAATTATTTCGTTATTTATAAATCATATTTCGTCACTAAAAATCTTGTGAAACGAAAAATAATTCATCAATCAGTAGTCACTAAATGTGTGTCGCTAAAAGTATACAAATACGATTTAGTGCTTCGTCAGTAAAAGTATTATTTAACTACAAAAAGAAAAATCGTCCCCAAATGCTTAAACATTTGTGACAAATTTATTTGTCGTATAAAGTATATTTTTTTTGTAGTTAATAGTATGCTTTGTCACTAAAAAGGTTATTACTACCGACAAAATTATATCGTCGCTAATTATTTTACTTCAATCAGTGACAACATCAATTGTCTCCCCAGGAGGGGCTGCCACATTATGCTCTCTTGGGGAACTCACAACCTTAAGGTTGGTAGTGAGGAGTGCTTTGTATACCATCCGATCAACTATCTTATGTCTCTCATTTTTATTTTATTTTTAACTTCATTCACTTCTTTCAAATTTAATTTTTGTGGAAATAATATATTATATAATTATTGATGCACATACACAAATGCATGAAATTTACCACCCACAATTCATTCAAATGTAAATTATATTTTAATTAAACTGTATATTTTTTAAAATATCTTTAAATATATGCAGTACGATTCTATCATTTTATTTATTTATTTTATAAATTATTAGTATAATTATAAATATATATAAAATTAAACTTTTGATTTTATTTTAAAAAATTGAATAATCGGTTCAATTCGATCAGTAAATCAATTGTTTTGAAAAAAACTTCGATACCCATAGCTATAGTACTTTATCATAATATATTTGAAATCCTAGTTGGTATATTTCTTTCATTTGTGCTTTCATTTTTTAGTTTATTCCAATTTTCACTGATGAAAAAATTTAATAGAAATTAATGAAATATTTCGCACCTTTGCAAAGTCTAAGTTTGTAAGTAGATGTTATCTCTGTATAGTTGTAACACCCTAGAAAAAAATTGAGTTAAGACTTGAACCGTCCTTCGTAGTGAGTAAGTTTTTTTGCCAAGGAATTAAAAATTTCTTAAATATTAAGGTCAGGTCACTAGATGTAGCACCTTGAGTTCTAAACGAACTAAATTGGAAATAGCAAAAATCTGAAATTTTGCAAGTTAAGCTAAGTATGAGTTTTGGGTCGACTTCAAATGACCATAACTACAAGCTCAGGATGAGTTAGGTGGGCTACCAGATACCGTAGGAAAGACCTTTGAATTATCTTTCCAACGCCACCGAGTTTGCTTAGTTTTGAGTTTGTATGAAGAAGATATGTGCATTCAAAGTTAGGCTGTCTAGATAAGGAAAGTCAACCGGATTTTAGAGAGGTATTTTGGTCTTTTCCTTACCAAATCAGATTTAATTCATTTTTAGTAAGGTTTTAAGGGTATAATCCTATTAAGTTCAGTTTTATAATCCTAAAATATACGCCTAGGGTTTTAGTTGAGAGTTCAAGAAGAGAAAAGAAGAGAAAAGAGGAAAGGATCAAGAGTTCGTCGAGATTCTTGCGTGTTGTTGTGGATTTTTGCCATGGGTTTAATCCCTAAGAGGTATGTAAGCTTCCATAGTGTTGGGTTTGTTCACCCACACGCTAATCATGTTATTTTCAGCGCAATATCGTTCTTAAAGTTCAAGGATTAGAGTTTTTGATAGGTGTTCTTGGAGTTCATTCTAAATCTAGTTTTGTTGGGGTTTTAATGATTTCTTGAGATTAATGTGAGTGTTTTTAGGGTTGTATTGAGTAGATTAGAGTGTACTTATGTTAAGTAATCGAATCCAAGCGATTGGGGAAGAAACCGTTCGATTCTAGGCGAAATAAGGTGAGAAAACGAGCAAAGAATTTCATCAGGTCTTCTGGGTTGGGGCCTGGCGCGTCATGCCAGCCAGAGCGCCCCAAAGTATGCTCTGAAGTTTAGGGGCTGGCGCCCCGCGCCACCCATAGCCCCAGGGTCGCCTGCCCCATCCAGTTTGCTATCAGTTGCTCTGTTTGAGTTCTTTCGAAGGGTACCTTTACTCCTTTTCTATTCTAACTACTCTAAGCTACTTCTAAACACCTAAAATCATCCCTAACATGATCATAACCTTGAATTCACAATTCAAATTCAAGGTAGAGTTAAGAGTTAAGTTTTGAGAATTCTTTCGAACATTCTAAAAAAGTCCCTTTGAGCCCTTTTGTGGAGTCTTCTACAACTTCTAGTAACTTGTTTCAAGACTCGAGCAAGTGAGTATGAGAATGATGAGAATGTATTCATGAGTCTACTTTGTCATTACTAGATCCTTCATATCATGAACCATAACTCTTGAATTCATAATTCACGTTCAAGAGAGAGTTAAGAGTAGAGTTCAAGAAAGCCTTTGAGTTCAATTGTGAATTCTTTGAGATCAACTATTGATTTGAACTAAGTTTTGAGTAAGTATGAGAATTAGAAGATTCGTATACATGAGTTCCTTATTGATATTTTGACCCTTGGGTCGAGTCGTTCATGCCCATAACTTCCGCATGAACTCCATTAGTCGAGTACCTTTGAGAGGAGTAGTATTTTCAAGTTCTAAGTCTTGAGTTTTGAGTTTCTAATCCCCTCTGAGATTATAGTTCTAATCATGGGACTATTACATGTTACCCATAAAGTCCTTGAGTTGAATTGTTCATGCCCATAATTCCGCATGAACTCTATAAGTCGAACAATCTTGAGATGAGAAGTATCTTCGAGTCCTTGAGTTGAATAGTTCATGCCCATAATTCCGCATGAAACCTCTGAGTTGAGCATTCTTGAAATGAGTAGTATCATTAAAGTTCTTGAGTTCCAAGTATTGAGTTCTATCTATGGTTATTGAAAACCTTGCATTGAGTCGTTCACGTCCATAATTCGGCATGAATCATATTTTAAGAAGTCTTTTACAAACGCTTTAACTTTGTTTTAAGACTTAAGATTTGAGTTGAGTAAAGAGAAAGAGTAAATTTTATTTTCTTTAAAATGATATATGGGAACTAAGTATTCCCAAGGGTAAATGTTTTCACATTTAAGATGAGAGAAAACTGAGATTTCCAAAAGAGTTTTGAGCAAGAAAGGGAACATCGATTCCAAGAGAGCTTCTAAGCTAAGTTTTGAGTAACTATCTCAAACCAAAGAAAGAAGTTGTTTAAAAAATATATGAGCTAAGTATATTTTTTGGAGTAGTATTGAGCACCAATATGGGGATGCGAGTTCATATTAACTCAAGTCTCCATAAACCATGTAGCCATCATGGGTATTAATAGGTCATACTTTTTAGATGATCACATAAGTTAAGCTAGTGGATCCACTAAGTTAAGTAGTTTATATGACGGCAAAGTATAGGACAGTCTGGCAGCGTGATGGTAAGAACGTTGTACCACCACTTAGGCTCATAGTGGTGGTTGTCGGTTAGAGAATCTCGCACAGAAACTGTATTACTTTATTATATAAGTAAAGTTGAGTTTGTTATTGTATTTTCTTTAACGAACTAAGTTGCTTTTACTGTTTTAAAGTTTTTCATATATTGCATCTTTTACTATTGCAATATCCTTGAGTATCATGAGTTGAGTATTTCATGTCGAGTATCATATCTTTGAGTTGAGTATCTAATCTTTGAGTTTGAGTAGTTTTGAATATCCTTGAGTTGAGTAAGTTTGAGAAGAGGTAAGTATGTTTCCTTTTTATCAAAGTTCAAGCTTATGTTTATGTTTTAGAATTCCTCTTACATGCTCGTACATTCCACGTACTGAGCCATTTGGCCTGGATCTTCTCATGATGTAGACACAGTTATTCAGGATCATCAACAGGAGCTTCGTTGATACATCCGAGAGTTCGAGTTAGCGATGGTGAGCTTTCTTGCTTCTGGAGGATTGCATTTACCTTTCAGTTATATTAGTTGTGAGGGTGTCGTGGGTCTTGTCCCGACTTTCATCTTTATCAGTTAGAGACTTCATAGATAGTCAGTATAGTTTTGAAGTCTGTATTGTTTACTTATTTTATTAAATGTCTTAAGTTTCCTATTTTATGGCGAATTGAATAAGTTATTTTATTCAGAGTTTTCTTTGAGTTAAAGCTTTCTATTTAAGTTTTATGAATATTTTTTCAGTTTTTAAGCTTTGTATGCTTGAGTTAGTCTTCCGCTTGAAGTCAGCCAGGATGAGGGTTCGCTTGGGGACCAGCAATGGTTCTCGAGTGCCGGCCACGTCCAGGGTTTAGGCTCGAGTCGTGACAAATTTGGTATCAGAGCATAGAATTCAAGTGTCATAGGATATCTATGAAACCGTGTCAAGTAGTATCTTATTTATGGTTGTGAGGGCCCCACTTCTATAAATGAGGGTACTACAGACATTTAAGAAAAGTTTCTCTTTTTTCATACTTTTAATCGTGCATGCTAGCTGTCAAGTGAAGAGGACGTCGAACTTTTGCTCCTACAACTTTCTACGTATTGTATATACAGAAAGAATATAACAAATAAAAGCATAGAATTCAAAATGGTCGAATCAGTATTTGATCATGATGGGGATGACCTTAATACAATGCTCTCCCAATCCATCTTTACTTGTCCTCTATACACTATAATAAATTCGATTATCAGAAACAAATTATTTCGTCACTAAAAATTTTGTGAGGCGAAAAATAATTCATTAATCAGTAGTCACTAAATGTGTGTCGCTAAAAGTATACAAATACGAGATTTAGTGCTTCGTCGCTAAAAGTATTATTTAACTACAAAAATAAAAATCATCCCCAAATGCTTAAACATTTGTGAAAAATTTATTTGTCGTAAAAAGTATATTTTTTTGTAATTAATAGTATGCTTTGTCACTAAAAAGGTTATTACTACAGACAAAATTATATCGTCGCTAATTATTTTACTTCAATCAATGATGACATCAATTGTCTCTAAAGTTATATGTATTTCGTAGTTGAAAAAAAAATCTAATTTCGTCACTAAGGACTATTATTTATATAAAAAAAAAGTAATTTGTTCTTAAATGTATTAATTAGGGATAAATTTATTATTATAAAAAAAGGTTAATCCTATTTATCTCCCATCTCATTTTTTTGTTACCCCTCCCTAGGAGCAGCTCCCACATTATGCGCTCTTGGGGACTCAAACTCACAACCTTAAGGTTGGAAGTGAGGAGTGCTTACGTATACCATCCGATCAACTATCTCTTGTCTCTCATTTTTATTTTATTTTTAACTTCATTCACTTCTTTCAAATTTAATTTTGTGGAAATAATATATTATATGATTATTTATACACATACACAAATGCATGAAATTTACCACCTACAATTCATTCAAATGTAGATTATATTTTAATTAAACTGTATATTTTTTAAAATATCTTTAAATATATGTAGTACGATTCTGTCATTTTATTTATTTATTTTATAAATTATTCAATATAATTATAATTAAATATATATAAAATTAAACTTTTGATTTTATTTTAAAAAATTGAATAATCGGTTCAATTCGATCAGTAAATCAATTGTTTTGAAAAAAACATCGATACCCATAATTATAGTACTTCATCATAATATATTTGAAATCCTAGTTGGTTCATTTCTTTTATTTGTGCTTTCATTTTTGGTCCATGAGTGGTCGAAAGTTGTGTTTAAATGTTGTGCTGCTTCTTGTGTAGACCGAAATTGCATGTTAAACGTTGTAGATGATGATTAAGGATCCTTGATGGTATGGGTTATTGGAATGGTGTGATGAATAGGTATGACTGGTTGTAAAGATTGGGAGTCCGGGCTATTTTATAATTGTGATTATAATTTATTTTTTGATGACAAGGGAAATCCGCAGTCGTTACCCTTTGGGTGCGCACAGGAGAAAACCCACGCTCCTATGCAATAGCTCCCAAACCACATAGGAGAGGTAACCCGCACTAGGCAAGCCTGATGCGACGAGCTCGACCCAGAAGGCAAACCCCTTGGTTTCGCTGGCAAGGGGTTTCGAACTTAAGACCTCCAACATGGAACTCCCAAGCTCAAACCACTGTTTTTCACATCCCGAAGGGTAATTGTGATTATAATTGTATATATCTCTTTTGCTAAATTATGGATCCTTGTTCATATTTTGTATAACTCGAGTGTTTTTAAGGCAAGGTGTTAACGTGAGAATTCACGGGGCGGAGAATAGCAGACCGATTAACAAAATGGCAGTGGCCTGGTTTTAGGGAATTCTCTACGTGATAGAAGGGGTTAGATCATGATCTGGCATGAGGGTAGAATGACCTAGATGGTGGAGTTGGTAGCAAAAGAGATGGGTGAATTGAGATAGGGGTTATAATTTTCAAGGTACTATTACGTGGTAGTAAGGGTGGTGATTGAAGGGACGGGATCCTAAATTTATCATTAAGTTGCATATTTCTTTTGATTAATTACCTGATATTATGTGGTGACTTTGGATCGGCAGATGATTCCTATCAGTATATGTTGTTTGTACTGATACTACTCTTGCTATGCCACTTGACAAAATATGGTTGCAGGGTTCATTAATGTTTGGAAGGTGAAGATGATGATGATCTCTGACAATTTTTACTTCTTTCATTACGGTGAGAGTTGTACCCTATTTCTTTTTATAAATTATACTATTAAGAAGGTCTTGTACCCGTTTAGACTAATTCTTTGGGAAAGGTTTTGGGTTTTTCTTTATAAGAGCTTTGTTTATTATAAAGTTAAGAATTTTTCCTTTATTTAAAAATGATGATTAGCTTATAATTGTTCAATTCCAAGTTTAATGTCTTAAATTTTGGAGTAAGGGTTCTACTATTTAGGATTAGTGTAGGTATCCGCACGGCTCGATGAGTTGGATCATGACAATTACATTCTTGATGAACAACACATTGAACCTCTGAAAGACACAATGGGAAAGTTGCTGGAAATGAATCCTTCAATGGCAACTCAAATCGGTGCTCAATATCTGCTTTATCTATTTTTACTCATTAAACGTAAAGGATATTTAAATTTTCTTTAAGAGGCACAATTCTGAGTTGAGCATTCTTGAAATGAGTAGTGTCATTAAAGATCTTGAGTTCCAAGTATTGAGTTCTATCAATGGTTATTGAAAACCTTGCATTGAGTCGTTCGCGTCCATAATTAGGCATGAATCATATCTTTTACAAACGTTTTAACTTTGTTTTAAGACTTAAGATTTGAGTTGAGTAAAGAGAAAGAGTAAATTTCATTTTCTTTAAAATGATATATGGGAACTAAGTATTCCCAAGGACAAATGTTTTCACATTTAAGATGAGAGGACACTGAGATTTCCAAAAGAGTTTTGAGCAAGAAAGGGAACATCGATTCCAAGAGAGCTTCTAAGCTAAGTTTTGAGTAACTATCTCAAACCAAAGAAAGAAGTTGTTTAAAAAACATATGAGCTAAGTATATTTTTTGGAGTAGTATTGAGCACCAATATGAGGATGCGAGTTCATATTAACTCAAGTCTCCATAAACCATGTAGCCATCATGGGTATTAATAGGTCATACTTTTTAGATGATCACATAAGTTAAGCTAGTGGATCCACTAAGTTAAGTAGTTTATATGACGGCAAAGCATAGGACAATCTGGCAGCGTGATGGTAAGAACGCTGTACCACCACTTAGGTTTATAGTGGTGGTTGTCGATTAGAGAGTCTCCCACAGAAACTATATTACTTTATTATATAAGTAAAGTTGAGTTTGTTATTGCATTTTCTTTAACGAACTAAGTTGCTTTTACTATTTTGAGAGTTTTCCATATATTGCATCTTTTACTATTACATTATCCTTGAGTATCATGAGTTGAGTATTTCAAGTCGAGTATCATATCTTTGAGTTGAGTATCTAATCTCTGAGTTTGAGTAGTTTTGAATATCCTTGAGTATTCCTTAAGTTGAGTAAGTTTGAGTAGAGGTAAGCATGTTTCCTTTTTATCAAAGTTCAAGCTTATGTTTATGATTTAGAATTCCTCTTACATGCTCGTACATTCCACGTACTGAGCCATTTGGCCTGGATCTTCTCATGATGTAGACACAGTTATTCAGGATCATCAACAGGAGCTTCGTTGATACATCTGAGAGTTCGAGTTAGCTATGGTAAGCCTCTTTGCTTCCAGAGGATTGCATTTACCTTTCAGTTATAGTAGTTGTGAGGGTGTCATAGGTCTTGTCCCGACTTTCATCTTTATCAGTTAGAGGATTCATAGATAGTCAGTATAGTTGAGAAGTCTGTATTATTTACTTATTTTATTAAATGTTTTAAAGACTTAAGTTGCCTATTTTATGGCGAGTTGAATAATTTATTTTATTTAGAGTTTTTTTTGAATTAAAGCTTTCTATTTAAGTTTCATGAATATTTATTCAGTTTTTAAGCTTTGTATGCTTGAGTTAGTCTTCCGCTTGAAGTCAGCCAGGATGAGAGTTTGCTTGGGGACCAGCAATGGTTCTCGAGTGCCGGCCACGTCCAGGGTGTAGGCTCGGGTCGTGAAAAACTTGGTATCAGAGCACAGAGTTCAAGTGTCATAGGATGTCTATGAAGCCGTGTCAAGTAGTATCTTATTTATAGTTGTGAGGGCCCCACTTATGTAAATGAGGGTGCTACAGACATTTAAGAAAAGTTTCCCTTCTTTCATACTTTTAATCATACATGCTAGATGCCGAGTGAAGAGGACGTCCAACTTTTGCCCCTACAACTTTCTACATATTGTATATACAGAAAGAATATAACAAATAAAAGCATAGAATTCAAAATGTTTGAATCAGTATTTGATCATGATGGGGTTGACCTTAATACAATGCTCTCCCGTTCCATCTTTACTTGTCCTCTATACACTATAACAAATTCGATTATCAGAAACAAATTATTTCATCATTTATAAATCATATTTCGTCACTAAAAAACTTGTGAGACGAAAAATAATTCATCAATCAGTAGTCACTAAATGTGTGTCATTACAAGGATACAAATACGATTTAGTGCTTCATCGCTAAAAGTATTATTTAACTACAAAATTAAAAATCGTCCCCAAATGCTTAAACATTCGTGACAAATTTATTTGTCGTAAAAAGTATATTTTTTTGTAATTAATAGTATACTTTGTCACTAAAAAGGTTATTACTACCGACAAAATTATATCGTCGCTAATTATTTTACTTCAATCAGTGACAACATCAATTATCTCTAAAGTTATATATATTTCATAGTTGAAAAAAAAATCTAATTTCGTCACTAATGACTATATTTTATATAAAAAAAAAGTAATTTGTTCTTAAATGTATTAATTAGGGATAAATTTATTATTATAAAAAAAGGTTAATCCTATTTATCTCCCATCTCAATTTTTTGTAACCCCTCCCCAGGAGCAGCTCCCACATTATGCTCTCTTGGGGACTCAAACTCACAACCTTAAGGTTGGAAGTGAGGAGTGCTTACGTATACCATCCGATCAACTATCTCTTGTCTCTCATTTTTATTTTATTTTTAACTTCATTCACTTCTTTCAAATTTAATTTTGTGGAAATAATATATTATATGATTATTTATACACATACACAAATGCATGAAATTTACCACCCACAATTCATTCAAATGTAGATTATATTTTAATTAAACTGTATATTTTTTAAAATATCTTTAAATATATGTAGTACGATTCTGTCATTTTATTTATTTATTTTATAAATTATTCAATATAATTATAAATATATATAAAATTAAACTTTTGATTTTATTTTAAAAAATTGAATAATCGGTTCAATTCGATCTGTAAATCAATTGTTTTGAAAAAAACATCGATACCCATAACTATAGTACTTCATCATAAGATATTTGAAATCCTAGTTGGTTCATTTCTTTATTTGTTCTTTCATTTTTGGTCCATGAGTGGTCGAAAGTTGTGTTTAAATGTTGTGATGCTTCTTGTGTAGACCGAAATTGCATGTTAAACGTTGTAGATGATGAGTAAGGATCCTTGATGGTATGGGTTATTGGAATGGTGTGATGAATAGGTATGACTGGTTGTAATGTTATGATCAGGTGGAACATGTCCATGTGAATGTTAAATCTGGGCAAAGATTGGGAGTCCGGGCTATTTTATAATTGTGATTATAATTTATTTTTTAATGACAAGGGAAATCCGCAGTCGTTACCTTTTGGGTGCGCATAGGACAAAACACCCGCTCCTATGCAATAGCTCGCAAACTACATAGGAGAGGTAACCCACACTAGGCAAGCCTGGTGCGACGAGCTCAACTCAGAAGGCAAACCCCTTGGTTTCGTTGTCAAGGGGTTTCGAACTTGAGACCTCCAAGATGAAAGTCCCAAGCTCGAACCACTGTTTTTCACATCCCGAAGGGTAATTGTGATTATAATTGTATATATCTCTTTTGCTAAATTGTGGATCCTTGTTCATATTTTGTATAACTCGAGTGCTTTTAAGGCAAGGTGTCAACGTGAGAATTCACGGGCCGGAGAGTAACAGACCAATTAACAAAATGGCAGTGGCCTGGTTTTAGGGAATTCTCTACGTGATAGAAGGGGTTAGATCATGATCTTGCATGAGGGTAGAATGACCTAGATGGTGGAGTTGGCAGCAAAAGGGGTGGGTGAATTGAGATAGGGGTTATAAGTTTCAAGGTAATATTATGTGGTAGTAAGGGTGGTGATTGAAGGGACGGGATCCTAAGTTTATCATCAAGTTGCATATTTCTTTTGATTAATTACCTGATATTATGTGGTGACTTTGGATCGGCAGATGATTCCTATCAGTATATGTTGTTTGTACTGATACTACTCTTGCTATGCCACTTGACAAAATATGGTTGCAGGGTTCATTAATGTTTGGAAGGTGAAGATGATGATGATCTCTGACAATTTTTACTTCTTTCATTACGGTGAGAGTTGTACCCTATTTCTTTTTATAAATTATACTATTAAGAAGGTCTTGTACCCGTTTAGACTAATTCTTTGGGAAAGGTTTTGGGTTTTTCTTTATAAGAGCTTTGTTTATTATAAAGTTAAGAATTTTTCCTTTATTTAAAAATGATGATTAGCTTATAATTGTTCAATTCCGAGTTTAATGTCTTAAATTTTGGAGTAAGGGTTCTCCTATTTAGGATTAGTGTAGGTATCCGCACGGCTCAATGAGTTGGATCATGACAATTACATTCTTGATGAACAACATATTGAACCTCTGAAAGACTCAATGGGAAAGTTGCTGGAAATGAATCCTTCAATGGCAACTCGAATCGGTGCTCAATATCTGCTTTATCTATTTTTACTCATTAAACGTAAAGGATATTTAAATTTTCTTTAAGAGGCACAATTTAATTACTCCGATCTCTTCAACTCTTCAAAGGGAGACTGAAACCTTAGAGTTCAATGGAAGAGAGAACTCTAATCTCCTGTTTTTTGCTGAATTATGACTTACCAATTTATTAATGAAAAGCACCTTTAAATAGGAGTCTTATTACATCAATAGGAAGTCTAATTCTTATGAAAGTAGGAGACCTAAATCCTATTCCAAACTAATAACTATAACTTAACCTAATCCTTATGAAACTCTGAAACTAAACCTTATTCTAGAATAATAAATAAAGCAACTAAAAATATAATTAAATACTTAAATTAATGACTTCCAACGCATCCCTAACATATTGTCCAATAATTTAGGGATAATTTTCGAGACATTTCTATAGATTTGACTTCATAACACTAGCTTCCGTTGTGGTTTACAATGTTATTGGACAATACATGTGATTTTCTAGAAGAACCTACCTATATAGTTACTTCGTTTCTTAAATAGTAATTATTTTGGTAGCATTATTGTAGGATATAGTCAATATAATATGTACTTGAAATGGATAATAGAATGTTAAGTTCATTTGTGGAAGTTCATTTATTTTGTTAATTTACAAATGGAAAATTGATAACTCAATTTATTTTTTTGTTTTAACTTTTAGTAATTTGGTCATTTACACATCTACAGTTGGTGTTCAAGATTGTGTGGCATCAACAATTCATCGTCGTCCTCCTCCTAATACTGACGTTCAAGAGAAATTTGTTAGTCCCGTTGGTACAAAGAAAAACCACACACTGGTTCTCGTTTAGAATGTGACATGAAAACAAAGAAAACTGTTGATCTAAGTAATAATCAGCGAGCTAATAACATTGATGCTAATTTCATTCTTTGAAGATGTAGACACAAATTAAGAAGAAAACACAAAGTTGACGATGAGACATTACAAAAGATTGTCCTCTGGAGTCTGGTGGTGCTACGCTTAATTCTTCCCCTACAAGTAATATATACACTTGTCCAGAAACTCGAAAGAAAACATTTGTAATTAAGAGGATTAAACTTGTTCACTTTTGAGAGTCGAGAAAAATGATCCTTATATAGGCCTTCGTAACTGTCATTTTTCTCAGCTAACATACCCCACTCTCTGTCAATTCTTCACTACTCTCTAGAGGCTGCACCTCCTGCCCAGACAGCCGTGGACATAAAAGAACTCCAAATTTCTACTTGATTTGTGCTAGATTTTAGAGCTTAGTGAATATTGAGATTAGTTTATACATCATAAGACAAAACATTGTATATGGAAGTCCTCTATAATCAATGATATAAGCCTGTTTATTAGGATAATTGTCGAAACCTGCAATGCAAAACGATGACCTACAAACTTTTTTAACCACCGAGGAAGTGGCATGGTTGAGGTACCACCATTCATGATCCAATATAACAGGTCTACATATAACTTCCCTAGCAAACTTAGGGCAAATAATTCTGAAAGTGGTAATCATGCAAGAAAAATGTAGTATAATTTTGTGTAAGCAAAGTTCAAGAAGATTTCTCTTTGTATAGTTCTGTTCTGTGTCTTAAATTTAAGTTCAACTAGCAAGCTATCAAATAGGTTCTCATTATTTTTCTTTATCTATTTTTACTCATCAAACGTAAAGGATATTTAAATTTTCTTAAAAAGGCACATTTGAATTACTTAAATGTCTATACTTTTGACACATTTACTCCTTGACCCTCTGAATTACAAATGTTTCTTTTGAATTCTTGGACAAGCGTACACAATCATTCTAGGGCAGAATTAAGCAGAACACCACCATACTCAAGAGGACAATCTTTTGTATTGTCTTCGTGCAAGAAAAGTTGGCTCCATACTTTCGTGCATCTTCATTAAAATTTTTACCAACCTTGTGTTTTTTTTCTTCATTTGTGTCTACTTTTTCAGAATCAACAACTGTTTGTCAAATGAAATTGGCATCATTGCTGCTATTAGTTGACTGATTATATTTAGATCAACACTTCTATTTGTTCTCATGTGATTGACAATCAATGTGCAGGTTTTTTGGTATCAAGGGACTAAAAATTGTTTCTTGAACGTCAGTATTAGTATTAGGTAGAGGAAGACGATGACACATTGATGATGCCACATGATCTTGAACACCAGCTACAAAGATATAAATGATCCCATTATTACAAGTTAAAACAGAGAAACTGGAATTATACTTTTTCCATCTTCTTTAAAAGTGGAATCGATGACTCCATTTTTTTCATTTTCAAGTTGTAATAATGTGGTCATTTACACCTTTGCAGTTTGCGTGCAATATCTTGTGGCATCATCAACTCGTCCTCCTCCTCCTCCTTCATCTAATACTGATGTTGAAGAGACAATTGTTAGTTCCTTGGTACCCAAAAAGGCGCGCACTGGTTATCGATGAGAATGTGACATAAGAACATAGAAAAATGTTGATCTAAGTAACAATCAACGAGCTAATAGCTGCATTGATGCCAATCTCATTCGACAAGCAGCAATTATGTTTGAAGAAGTAAACAGAAATGAAGAACAAAACACAAGGTTGGCGAAAATATAAGATAAAATTCTAATGCTAACTTTTCTTGCCAACCGTGCAAAATATTAAGACATTACAAAAGATTGTCCTCTGGCGGTGCTGCGCTTGATTCTATCCTAGAAGTAATATATACACTTGTCTAGGAACTTGAATGATTACATTTGTAATTCAGAAGGTTAAAGTAGTTCACTTTTTAAAGTCTGGAATTAATTGTCACTTTTTCTCTCAACAGACATGCCCCCACTTTATACAACACAAGACAAAAACTGTACATGGAAGTTGTATATATTGAAGGATATAGACATGTACTATATAGGACATGTACTACAAGTTCAACGCTAAGGTTATCGACATTGACAATAACCATGACCGTATAGGCGAGTAAGTGTTGTAAAGAGTAGTGTAATTTTTGTCCATAGTAGGAGTGAAGATATTAATTATTAGTAGAGGTAAACTACAATAACAAATGACAAAAAATTTACATACTAAACAAAACAAATGAAGAGTTAATAATTAAATCTTGAAATGTGTTTTTTTAAATATAGGTTAAAGATTGATGTCAATGCTCAGGAATAATATCTAAGTATTACATTGATTGAAATGGCATGATACTTTTTTAATAGTGACGTAGAAAAGTTTGTTCACTCGATATCTAAAAAAGTAAATCACTTATTACATAAAAAAACAACCAATATAAACATCTTTACCCTAGGTTTAGTGAATATTTTTTTTTCCCCACTATATAAGAAGAGTCCGTTTAAGATTGGTATCAACATGTGTGTTTATGGTCAATAAATTCAAAATTAAGATTAGTTTCAACTTTTGACATTTAGGCATTTACATCTGCTATAACCAACAATACTTATGTGTCAAAAGAATATGTAATTCCTTTTATTTCAAACTTGCCTGTCATTTAGAGTTCCTTCATCTTCCTGTTTTGTTATGCTAAAAAAACAAATAATATGACCGTAGAACAAGAAATCAATTCAAGCAAAGAACAGATATCCTATTTACAAAAAAGAAAGGGATGGAAGGAAAAAGAGTGTTCGGAGAATGAATATGAATAATCAATGGGTGGTACCTTATTGTCACACCAATGTATATATATAAGGGCCATGATAGGTGTACTGTTTATGTTGAGTCTGATGATAGAGAAAAAGTCATTAACGAAATACAAACTATCTAAGATGAGTGGTGAGTTTCACCGCCCGATACCATGGAGAATTTATGAATTTAACACGAGTAAAATGCATCCTCTGGTCATCAACATTCAACTATATCTTCCCGAAAAACATTCAAGTACACATATATTTATGACACAAAAACACAATTGTTTCAAAATTAATAACAAACTGCAAACGATACGAATACTAACTCTATAACAATTCATAGTATTTTACTCGAAAAAGTAAAATTTGCAAAATATATATCATCTCCTAGAATAGTGTCAGGCAAACAATGTTGATCGAGTATTTTAGAATGTGATCCATCGACGGGCATATCTTTATAGAAAATTCCTAAGCATTATCTTTCAGAATAATTGATTGTCAAACATGCATTGTAGTGATTGAATAGCTGAAGAATGCTTAATGAAAAATATATTTCCAAACCTTCAAGAAAATGCTATTATTACAAAATATGTAACAGAACGGGTTATCCTAACAAGTAGAAATGAGCATGTGTATAAGCTGAATGACAAGTTAATAGCCATGTTCCCAGGTGACATCAAGACATTTATTAGTTTTGACTTGACAGAAGATGGTAACAACTACTATCAGGAAGAATATCTAAATACTTTAACGCCAAATTAAATGGTCTACCACCACATAGGTATTTAGAAAAAATACAATACGAATTACAATTGAAAATTTGACTATACTTCCATGAATGCAACTTTTGCCACCTAAAAATGAAAGATATCCTTTCAATTTTATTCATAAGCAGTTTCTAGTGTGCCTTTTGTTTGCAATGACCATAAATATAACACGAGGACAAACAATTCCCAACGTTGGTTTGTATTTTCCCCAACATGTTTTCTCACATGGTCAATTGTACATTGCACTATTAAGATGGATATCGATGTCCACAACAAAAGTTCTGATTCAACAACAGAGCAACCATAACGTCAAAGTGAGACATACACAAAGAACGTCGTCTATAAATAAGTTTTATGTACGCTAACCACCACATAGAACATATTTGTCCATAATAACACAAATAATATACTCCTTACCAATTGCGCAGGCCTAACAAAATAAGATTTTATATATATATATATATATATATATATATATCATTACAAAAACTTCACACTACTTAGAACGGGACACACACATACAACGTACATGGCCAAAACTAGTAGTTACAAAACAGCATCTTGTATGTGTTTTATCAAGTCCAAATCAAGGACAAGAAAGGACGAAAGATCTTCCACTGTTTGTGCTCTAATCATATCATATAGCAGTGATAATATCTACTTTTTCCCAACTGTTCGTACACAAAATTCTTGAACATGGAATAACTTTTACCAGATTCTTATATTTTGTGATTTTGTCCAGCTCAAAAAAAGAGAATTCATGTCCTAATTGTTGATCACTAATTCCAACTTTGGAAGATGCTTTTGAATTTTTAGACCAAAGGGGAATATTTAGATTGTGAGAAATATTCTCTACAACACTTTCAAGTCTTTGGGTAATTAGTATACTGACTAGAAAAAATAAATACCAATTGTTTATGCAAACATCCCTTAACTTATTTATGTAAAATAAAAAGTGCATGAGAACATTTGTGTAAGTTTTTTAAAATTTGAGTTGAAAGTGATGCATTCAGAAACAATCTCTAAATCTTCACGAATTAAGGATAAAATTTGCATATAATATAGTATACAATTATCCTCTTCAAACGTCATTTAGAGTATTACATTGAGTGTATATATATATATATTGTTGTTGTCATTGAGCTAAAGTATCAAATACAAATATTTTATCACATATTTAGATAGTGAAACTATAAGTACATATCATAATTCGAGTATCTAAATAAAAATTTATAGTATATAGTCTCTTATATTCCCTTCCTACAATACTTAGGCTGATAAATGTAGTATTTGTATATAAATAGCAAGTGAAGTATGACCCGTAATACCCGGCTGTCTTCAGCTTGACAGTAAGAATTAAACTCACACCTGTCGAGGAGTTTGGACTATAATCAACTTCATTGTTGTCCTCATTTGCATGCTAGCTGTCGAGTGAAGAGGATGCCGAACTTTTGCCCCTACAACTTTCTACGTATTGTATATACAGAAAGAATATAACAAATAAAAGCATAGAATTCAAAATGTTCGAATCAGTATTTGATCATGATGGGGTTGACCTTAATACAATGCTCTCCCGGTCCATCTTTACTTGTCCTCTATACACTATAATAAATTCGATTATCAGAAACAAATTATTTCGTCATTTATAAATCATATTTCGTCACTAAAATTCTTGTGAGACGAAAAATAATTCATCAATCAGTAGTCACTAAATATGTGTCATTAAAAGTATACAAATACGATTTAGTGCTTCGTTGCTAAAAGTATTATTTCACTACAAAAAGAAAAATCGTCCCCAAATGCTTGAACATTTGTCACAAATTTATTTGTCGTAAAAAGTATATTTTTTTGTAGTTAATAGTATGCTTTGTCACTAAAAAAGTTATTACAACCGACAAAATTATATCGTCGCTAATTATTTTACTTCAATCAGTGACGACATCAATTGTCTCCCCAGGAGGGGCTCCCACATATGCTCTCTTGGGGACTCGAACTCACAACCTTAAGGTTGAAAGTGAGGAGTGCTTATATATACCATCCAATCAACTATCTTATGTCTCTCATTTTTATTTTATTTTTAACTTCATTCACTTCTTTCAAATTTAACTTTTGTGAAAATAATATATTATATTAATTATTTATACACATACACAAATGCATGAAATTTACCACCCACAATTCATTCAAATGTAGATTATATTTTAATAAAACTGTATATATTTTAAAATATCTTTAAATATATGCAGTAAGATTCTGTCATTTTATTTATTTATTTTATAAATTATTTAGTATAATTATAAATATATATAAAATTAAACTTTTGATTTTATTTTAAATAATTGAATAATTGGTTCAATTCGATCAATAAATCAATTGTTTTGAAAAACCCTTTGATACCCATAACTATAGTACTTCATCATAATATATTTGAAATCCTAGTTGGTTCATTTCTTTCATTTGTGCTTTCATTTTTTAGTTTATTCCAATTTTCACTGATGAAAAAGGTTAATAGAAATTAATGAAATATTTTGCACCTTCGCAAAGTCTAAGTTTGTAAGTCGATTTTACCTCTGTATAGTTGTAACACTCCAGAAAAAAATTGAGCTAAGACTTGAACCGTCCTTCGTAGTGAGTAAGTTTTTTTGCCAAGGAATTAAAAATTTCTTAAGTATTAAGGTCAAGTCACTAGATGTAGCACCTTGAGTTCTAAAAGAACTAAATTGGAAATAACAAAAATCTGAAATTTTGCAAGTTAAGCTAAGTATGAGTTTTGGGTCAACTTTAAACGACCATAACTACAAGCTCAGGATGAGTTAGGTGGGCTACCACATACCGTAGGAAAGACCTTTGAATTATCTTTCCAACGCCACCGAGTTTCCTCAGTTTCGAGTTTGTATGAGGGAGATATGTGCATTCGAAGTTGGGTTGTCTAGATAAGGAAAGTCAACCGGATTTTAGAGAGGTATTTTGGTCTTTTGCTTACCAAATCAGATTTAATTCATTTTTAATAAGGTTTTAAGGGTATAATCCTATTGGGTTTAGTTTTATAATCCTAAAATATATGCCTAGGGTTTTGGTTGAGAGTTCAAGAAGAGAAAAGAGGAGAGGATCAAGCGTTCATCGAGATTCTTGCGTGTTGTTGTGGATTTTCGCCATGGGTTTAATCCCTAAAAGGTATGTAAGTTTCCATAGTGTTGGGTTTGTTCACCCACAAGCTAATCATGTTATTTTCAGCTCAATATCGTTCTTAAAGTTGAAGGATTAGAATTCTTGATAAGTGTTCTTGAAGTTCATTCAAAATCTAGTTTTGTTGGGGTTTTGATGATTTCTTGAGATTAATGTGAGTGTTTTTAGGGCTGTATTGTGTAGATTAGAGTGTACTTATGTTATGTAATCGAATCCAAGTGATTGGGAAAGAAACCATTTGATTCTAGGCGATATAGGGTGAGAAAACGAGCAAAGAATTTTGTCGGGTCTTCTGGGTTGGGGACTGGTGCGTCGCGCCAGCCAGAGTGCCCCAAAGTATGCTCTGAAGTTTAGGGGTTGGTGCCCCACACCACCCATAGCCCCAGGGCCACCTGCCCCATCCAGTTTGCAATCGGTTGCTCCGTTTGAGTTCTTTCGAAGGGTACCTTCACTCCTTTTCGATTCTAACTACTCCAAGCTACTTCTAAACACCTAAAGTCATCCCTAACATGATCTAAACCTTGAATTCATAATTCAAATTCAAGGTAGATTTAAGAGTTAAGTTTTGAGAATTATTTCGAACATTCTAAGAAAGTCCCTTAAAGCCATTTTGTGGAGTCTTCTACAACTTCTAGTAACTTGTTTCAAGACTCGAGCAAGTGAGTATGAGAATGATGAGAATGTATTCATGAGTCTAGTTTGTCATCACGAGATCCTTTATATCATGAACCATAACTCTTGAATTCATAATTCACATTCAAGAGAGAGTTAAGAGTAGAGTTCAAGAAAGCCTTTGAGTTCAATTGTGAATCCTTTGAGATCAACTATTGATTTGAACTAAGTTTTGAGTAAGTAAGTATGAGAATTAGAAGAGTCATATACATGAGTTCCTTATTTATATTTTGACCCTTGAGTCGAGTCGTTCATGCCCATAACTTTTGCATGAACTCCATCAATTGAGTACCTTTGAGAGGAGTAGTATCTTCAAGTTCTAAGTCTTGAGTTTTGAGTTTCTAATCCCCTCTGAGATTATAGTTCTAATCATGGGACTATTACATGTTACCCATGAAGTCCTTGAGTTGAACTGTTCATGCCCATAATTTTGCATGAACTCTATAAGTCGAACAATCTTGAGATGAGAAGTATTTTCGAGTCCTGTAGTTGAGTAGTTCATACCCATAATTCCGCATGAAAACTCTGAGTTAAGCATTCTTGAAATTAGTAGTATCATTAAAGTTCTTGAGTTCCAAGTATTGAGTTCTATCTATGGTTATAGAAAACCTTGCATTGAGTCATTCACGTCCATAATTTGGCATGAATCATATTTTAAGAAGTCTTTTACAAACGTTTTAACTTTGTTTTAAGACTTAAGATTTGAATTGAGTAAAGAGTAAGAGTAAAGTTCATTTTCTTTAAAATGATATATGGGAACTAAGTATTCCCAAGAGTAAATGTTTTCACATTTAAGATAAGAGGAAACTGAGATTTCCAAAAGAGTTTTGAGCAAGAAAGGGAACATCGATTCCAAGATAGCTTCTATGCTAAGATTTGAGTAACTATCTCAAACCAAAGAAAGAAGTTGTTCAAAAAACATATGAGCTAAGTATATTTTTGGGAGTAGTATTGAGCACCAATATGGGGATGTGAGTTCATATTAACTCAAGTCTCCATAAACCATATAGCTATCATGGGTATTAATAGGTCATACTTTTTAGATGATCACATAAGTTAATCTAGTGGATCCACTAAGTTAAGTAGTTTATATGATGGCAAATTATTAGACAGTCTGGCAGCGTGATGGTAAGAACGATGTATCACCATTTAGGCTCATAGTGGTGGTTGTCGATTAGAGAATCTCCCACAGAAACTATATTACTTTATTATATAAGTAAAGTTGAGTTTGTTATTGCATTTTCTTTAACAAACTAAGTTGTTTTTACTGTTTTATAAAGTTTTTCATATATTGCATCTTTTACTGTTGCATTATTCTTGAGTATCATGAGTTGAGTATTTCAAGTTGAGTATCATATCTTTGAGTTGAGTATCTAATCTCTGAGTTTGAGTAGTTTTGAATATCCTTGAGTATTCTTTGAGTTGAGTAAGTTTAAGAAGAGGTAAGTATGTTTCCTTTTTATCAAAGTTCAAGCTTATGTTTATGTTTTAGAATTCCTCTTACATGCTCGTACATTCCACGTACTGAGCCATTTGGCCTAGATCTTCTCATGATGTAGACACGGTTATTCAGGATCAATAAGAGGAGCTTCGTTGATACATCCGAGAGTTCGAGTTAGGTATGGTGAGCCTCCTTGCTTTCGTAGGATTGCATTTACCTTTCAGTTATATTAGTTGTGAGGGTGTCGTGGGTCTCTTCCCGACTTTCATCTTTATCAGTTAGAGGCTTCATAGATAGTCAGTATAGTTGAGAAGTCTATATTATTTAGTTATTTTATGAAATGTTTTAAAGATTTAAGTTGCCTATTTTATGGCGAGTTGAATAATTTATTTTATTCAGAGTTTTCTTTGAGTTAAAGCTTTGTATTTAAGTTTCATAAATATTTATTTTGTTTTTAAGCTTTGTATGCTTGAGTTAGTCTTCCGCTTGAAGTCAACCAGGATGAGGGTTCGCTTGGGGACCAGCAATAGTTCTCGAGTGCCGGCCACGTCCAGGGTGTAGGCTCGGGTCGTGACAAACTTGGTATTTGAGCACAGAGTTCAAGTGTCCTAGGATGACGATGAAGCCGTGTCAAGTAGTATCTTATTTATGGTTGTTAGGGCCCCACTTCTATAAATGAGGGTACTACAGATATTTAAGAAAAGTTTTCCTTTTTCATACCTTTAATCGTGTAATAGAGCTATGTCATAGAGACTTATTCTAACTCGTGTGTTCTCTTATCCCTTCGACTACCTATCATACGAGAGGTGGTTGAAAAGTAAAGTCAGTCCTTAGTCGATGAGTCGTTCTTAGCAAAATCTTGAGAAATTCATGAGAATCCAGAGGGGCTTGAGAGAAGCCCAAGAGTAAGTTAAGTGTAAAGTTTCAGAGTAATGCCCTCATATTCATATGAATCGTACATTTGAGCTAAAAGCGAGTTGTTCTCTCTTCCCGAAGCCTTGCTTTAACTGAAATCCTTTGTATGAAGTATGTTTAGAGCTTGGGAAGTATTTTCACCTGAAAAGGTAGCATGAGCTACGAGATCATGAGCAGTAGTAGTGAAAGAGCCCATAGTTAGAGGAAAGTATGCAGAGGTTTAGTAATCCTAGTAAGGGAGATGGTGTTTCGACAAGCTATGTTACTATAGTCATGCACGTAGTAAATTATTAATGAACAGTTTTCCCTTATGGGTAGACTAAGAAATGATGAGTTGTGAAGATTCCATCATAGGAGGTAGAGTATGTTTTAGCTAGAAAAGAGTTTGTGATGAAGTGTCATTATGTAGGTAATGACCAAGGGTAAATGTTGAATAGAAGAGAAAAAGTATTCATAAAGCGATAGATCTAAGCTAGGCTTATGATTTGTTTGAAAGGGTCATGATGTTCATAAGGTTATAGAACTAATCAAGTAATGAGGTATATTATATAGGCGAGCAATCGTATTAATATTCGGGTTTAGTAATAAACATTATGCTTGAATTTGAGATGAGTGTCTTGATAAAAAAAAATGGCAACATGAGGGTGCTGATGTTAGTCTTGAGGTTTGATCTAGAAGACTTGAGGAATTGAGATGTTAGCTGGAATAGATATGAGTGGTTCAAGTAAGAGACCCTAAGTTGTAGATAAGGGCAGTGAAGAGTGGCTAAGTCAAAAGAGTAACAAGATCATTACGAGGTGTACCGAGAGGGTATGTAAACACCTTAGAAAGAAGTCTTAGTACCTGCTTATTGAGAGTTCGATAGTCATGAGATAAACTTCTCCCGACTGTTAGAGTAAAAGAAGATGTAGACCAGTTAGAGATGATGGAATATGTCCATAGCTTTCAAGTGTCAGCTTTAGACCTAAGGGGGAGATGGGAAGATGAGAAATCAAGTCAAGTGTTTGAGAGTAAGATAGTAATGAGTTCCAAAGAGTATGGGAGAAATCCTTTCAGAGGCCCTTTTAGTAATAGAGTGATGTTAGAAACAAGAGGTTGATGTTCTTATCGTGATAGTGGTGGTGTGATAATTTCATCTAAAGTTATAAATGAAGAGGGAAAGAAGAAGGAGGTTTTACTATGAGTAATAGTTAAATGAGAGCCCCTAGTTGGTTCCGAAGTTGGTTAGTAGGATTCCATGGAGTTGTTAGAGTACTAAGCTTGAATGTGGTGTTGTTAAACATTAGGTGGTTCTTGATATGAGAACAATGTGGTGGTAAAGAGTAATAATCTTGGGATGAGAATCCTTATCGAGGTATAAAACCCGAACTTAATGATTTGGATTAAGCTTGAATATAGTAAGAGCATACCATTAGAATCGCAACTTAGTAAGAGTAACCCAATCCAGTTGTCATTCGAGGACGAATGATCCTAAGGGGGAGATATTGTAACAACCCAGAAAAAAATTGAGCTAAGACTTGAATCGTCCTTCATAGTGAGTAAGTTTTTTTGCTAAGGAATTAAAAATTTCTTAAGTATTAAGGTCAGGTCACTAGATGTAGCACCTTGAGTTCTAAAAGAACTAAATTGGAAATGGCAAAAATCTGAAATTTTGCAAGTTAAGTAAAGTATGAGTTTTGGGTTGACTTCAAACGACCATAACTACTAGCTCAATATGAGTTAGGTGTGCTTACAGATACCGTAGGAAAGACCTTTGAATTATCTTTCCAATGCCACCAAGTTTCCTCGGTTTTGAGTTTCTATGAGGGAGATATGTGCATTCGAAGTTGGGCTGTCTAGATAAGGAAAGTCAAAACCGGATTTTAGAGGGGTATTTTGGTCTTTTGCTTACCAAATCAGATTTAATTCATTTTTAGTAAGGTTTTAAGGGTATAATCCTATTGGGTTCAGTTTCATAATCCTAAATTATACACCTAGGGTTTTAGTTGAGAGTTCAAGAAGAGAAAAGAGGAGAGGATCAAGCGTTCATCGAGATTCTTGCGTGTTGTTGTGGATTTTCGCCATGGGTTTAATCCCTAAAAGGTATGTAAGTTTCCATAGTGTTGGGTTTGTTCACCCACAAGCGAATCATGTTATTTTCAGCTCAATATCGTTCTTAAAGTTGAAGGATTAGAATTCTTGATAAGTGTTCTTGAAGTTCATTCAAAATCTAGTTTTGTTGGGGTTTTGATGATTTCTTGAGATTAATGTGAGTGTTTTTAGGGCTGTATTGTGTAGATTAGAGTGTACTTCTGTTATGTAATCGAATCCAAGTGATTGGGAAAGAAACCATTTGATTCTAGGCGATATAGGGTGAGAAAACGAGCAAAGAATTTTGTCGGGTCTTCTGGGTTGGGGACTGGTGCGTCGCGCCAGCCAGAGTGCCCCAAAGTATGCTCTGAAGTTTAGGGGTTGGTGCCCCACACCACCCATAGCCCCAGGGCCACCTGCCCCATCCAGTTTGCAATCGGTTGCTCCGTTTGAGTTCTTTCGAAGGGTACCTTCACTCCTTTTCGATTCTAACTACTCCAAGCTACTTCTAAACACCTAAAGTCATCCCTAACATGATCTAAACCTTGAATTCATAATTCAAATTCAAGGTAGATTTAAGAGTTAAGTTTTGAGAATTATTTCGAACATTCTAAGAAAGTCCCTTAAAGCCATTTTGTGGAGTCTTCTACAACTTCTAGTAACTTGTTTCAAGACTCGAGCAAGTGAGTATGAGAATGATGAGAATGTATTCATGAGTCTACTTTGTCATCACGAGATCCTTCATATCATGAACCATAACTCTTGAATTCATAATTCACATTCAAGAGAGAGTTAAGAGTAGAGTTCAAGAAAGCCTTTGAGTTCAATTGTGAATCCTTTGAGATCAACTATTGATTTGAACTAAGTTTTGAGTAGGTAAGTATGAGAATTAGAAGAGTCGTATACATGAGTTCCTTATTGATATTTTGACCCTTGAGTCGAGTCGTTCATGCCCATAACTACCGCATGAACTCCATCAATTGAGTACCTTTGAGAGAAGTAGTATCTTCAAGTTCTAAGTCTTGAGTTTTGAGTTTCTAATCCCTTCTGAGATTATAGTTCTAATCATGGGACTATTACATGTTACCCATGAAGTCCTTTAGTTTAATTGTTCATGCCCATAATTCCGCATGAACTCTATAAGTCGAACAGTCTTGAGATGAGAAGTATCTTCGAGTCCTTGAGTTGAGTAGTTCATGCCCATAATTCCACATGAAACCTCTGAGTTGAGCATTCTTGAAATGAGTAGTATCATTAAAGTTCTTGAATTCCAAGTATTGAGTTCTATCTATGGTTATTGAAAACCTTGCATTGAGTTGTTCACGTCCATAATTTGGCATGAATCATATTTTAAGAAGTCTTTTACAAACGTTTTAACTTTGTTTTAAGACTTAAGATTTGAGTTGAGTAAAGAGTAAGAGTAAAGTTCATTTTCTTTAAAATGATATATAGGAACTAAGTATTCCCAAGAGTAAATGTTTTCACATTTAAGATGAGAGGAAACTGAGATTTTCAAAAGAGTTTTGAGCAAGAAAGGGAACATCGATTCCAAGATAGCTTCTAAGCTAAGTTTTGAGTAACTATCTCAAACCAAAGAAAGAAGTTGTTCAAAAAACATATGAGCTAAGTATATTTTTGGGAATAGTATTGAGCACTAATATGAGGATGCGAGTTCATATTAACTCAAGTCTCCATAAACCATGTAGCCATCATGGGTATTAATGGGTCATACTTTTTATATGATCACATAAGTTAAGCTAATGGATCCACTAAGTTAAGTAGTTTATATGAAGGCAAAGTATAGGACAGTCTGGCAACGTGATGGTAAGAACGCTGTATCACCACTTAGGCTCATAGTGGTGGTTGTCGGTTAGAGAATCTCCCACAGAAACTATATTACTTTATTATATAAGTAAAGTTGAGTTTGTTATTGCATTTTCTTTAATGAACTAAGTTGCTTTTACTGTTTTATAAAGTTTTTCATATATTGCATCTTTTACTATTGCATTATCCTTGAGTATCATGAGTTGAGTATTTCAAGTCGAGTATCATATCTTTGAGTTGAGTATCTAATCTCTGAGTTTGAGTAGTTTTGAATATCCTTGAGTATTCCTTAAGTTGAGTAAGTTTGAATAGAGGTAAGTATATTTCCTTTTTATCAAAGTTCAAGCTTATGTTTATGCTTTAGAATTCCTCTTACATGCTCGTACATTCCACGTACTGAGCCATTTGGCCTGGATCTTCTCATGATGTAGACACAGGTATTCAGGATCATCAACAGGAGCTTCGTTGATACATCCGAGAGTTCGAGTTAGCTATGGTGTGCCTCCTTGCTTCTGAAGGATTGCATTTACCTTTCAGTTATATCAGTTGTGAGGGTGTCGTGGATCTTGTCCCGACTTTCATCTTTATCAGTTAGAGGCTTCATAGATAGTCAGTATAGTTGAGATGTCTGTATTATTTAATTATTTTATTAAATGTTTTAAACACTTAAGTTGCCTATTTTATGGCGAGTTGAATAATTTATTTTATTCAGAGTTTTCTTTGAGTTAAAGCTTTGTATTTAAGTTTGATGAATATTTATTCAGTTTTTAAGCTTTGTATGCTTTAGTTAGTCTTCCGCTTGAAGTCAGCCAGGATGAGGGTTCGCTTGGGAACCAACAATGGTTCTCGAGTGCCGGCCACGTCCAAAGTGTAGGCTCGGATCGTGACAATAGTTGCTATACGTACGTATGTGGAATTACTATTAAATATGTACATATTTTAAGGCAGAAGCAAATCGATCAACTTAGCCTATGCAGTTTACCAATCACAAATCAATGAATACGCTAAAAAATTAGCACCAAAACTTGAAAAATTATTTTTTCTATCGTCTTTAATGATGAAAGTGTATCAAATAAAAAATAAAAGTGTTAAACCAACAAATATTAGCAATATAGTGGTAGAATCGTACCCCACTCACGATACTTATAACTTGGATTGAATTTTTCAAATGATGCATTTTATAACTGTATAATTTTAAAAAAAATGATGAATTGAACTTTTTCATTTTTACAAAATCGACTGAATTTGTTGGTTTTAATATTTTTCCTCTCCAATTAACGAATGGACTCTGTCTATTTCTTAGGAAGCATTTGTATTATTCTTTTTGTAAGTTGTCACGTGTAATTATGAACAATTGTAGCCAAAAAATTTGTATTTAGCTGTGAATTTTTTTCGTAGCATATAGTTGAATTATTCACTACCAATTTTTAGTCGTCGCTATTTAACTCCTTACATATTTTGTGACAATTTTTTTTGTTGTCACTAAATCACAGATTGATTAGAGACAATAAAATCTTTGTCACCAATTATTTATATTATTAGTGACGAAAATAAATATCATAATTAAATCTAAATTTTTATAGCTAAAACTTATAATATTTAACTACGAACTCTAATTTGTCAATATTGTAACAACATATTTTTATAGATTAAATTTTTTTGTGTCAAAAAATTAATAAATTTTAAGACAAAAAATAATTTTTCATGAATTAGATACATTATTAGTGACGAAATAATGTGTCACTGATAACTTTAAATTCGTGACTAACACTACTTAACAAATGGAACCAATTAATTTTTTGATGGAAAAGTTTAGTGGACAAAACTTTGCTACAAATTTTTATGTTTCGTCACTAAAAGTACGTGTCTCATATATTTAAGCATGAAATTAAATTGTCACTAAAAGCGAACAATTAGTGACTAATTTGATGTCGTAGCTAATAATTTTGTAGCTATATATCATATTTATTGTAGTGATACTATTTTGGGATATCCAATAATACTTGTCCAGTTTATAAAACTAATGAATACTGGAGTATTCATTTTTTATTGTTTAGATAACTTACATTTAATATGGACGATTTGGTAAAACTACCTCTATCATTTACTTCTATTTAATATTTGTACCAAGTCAATAGTATACAACTATTGTTAACAGAAACATACATTTTTTGTCACTTCGGTTTTGTCAACTTTTACATATATAGACAAAAAATGGAAGGATTTTTGTACCTAAAAGAAGTGAGTCAATGAGGATCTAGTTCAAAGGAGGGGTGGGTGGTCCTAAATAATCTAAAGAATCAGACAATATCTGAAAGGATCATTCTGTATTTGCAGTTGTCAAGCACATTATTAGGACCAAATAAAAGAGACAACTAAATCAGACCAAATTTTGGTCTAATAAAGAAAAAGGTATGTATTGCCTTGCATGTCTATTTCACTATCAGAACACCTTTAGGCTTTAGGTCGCTAGAAATGTGGTGAATACAAATTTCAAATGAGGATACTGAAGGGCCAAAACTAGTTAGGACAATAAAGGAAAAAGAGATGATTAAAGTCGGTAATAATAACATGTTGAGTACTTAAAATCATGAGAAAGTACAAAGAAAGTCTTTTATGTCGATTTTCTTAAGTAAGCGATCTCTCATTTCCTTGTTTCGTCATGGCACGACCACGAGCACCCTGACTCGGGGGATCAGAAAGCGCCTTTCATTTTTCACCCTTTGGCCCTTGTCATTTATATAGCATGTATAAAAGTGCTTCATCGTGAAATTGGCGATTTGGCAGACATTTTCACAGAGGAGATACAAAATATTAAAAAAATCAAACGAATTCAACATCTAACAAATTTCAACTTTATATATGTCATTTCGGGGGGGAGGGGGGGGGGGCGCAATACTTCTCAGTTTGAGCTTGTGTCGAGTCACAAAAAATATTATGATGAGCACTTTTAAAGTCACAAAAAAGGTTATAATGAGCACTTTTAGAGTACAATAGATTTTTCGACATACAAACTGTCTTGCAGTAATACCCGCTCCGCCAACTGAGGTCATCCCCTCAATAATAAGCTTTGTATTGAGCATGAGACTTTGTCCCGCATTGTTTTAGTGCGTCTATAAGCAATTGCCCATACTATGCCTACATAAGGTGGATATATAAATAATATCTTGTAGATTATTTGGAGATGTCATGCATAGGCCTTCGAGCAGGGAGAATGTGTGGTTAGCTATGGTGAAGGTTGATGATAGACTTGATTAGGTATTGTTGAACTTATGATTGTTGTTGGGGTTTATCCCAGGGAAGGTAATTGTGGTGATTGGGGTATGATCAATAATTATCGAGGAGGAGTCCTTTTGGTAGGTGATGATTGTTTGATTTCCCATTTATGTTATATGTGATTGTCAACGACTTCACTAGTAAAGCATGCATTGATATATGATTAGGAAAAACGGAAAGAGCATGAAATGAACCGAAAGATGTCGTCAAACGTATGTAATGAATGTTTTTACTTGAGTGTACAAGTATAATTGTTGTTCATTGTGGTTATGATTGTGTTATGTGTTTGATGATGGAATTGGGTACCATGCTGGTACATGTAATTTGTTGGAGCAGATATCACATTGGTACATATATTTATTGAAGCGGGTACCACACCATACATATGTATATATATCATTGGATCGGATACCATATTGGTACACTAATAATTGTAACATATACCACACCGATATACTAATATTTTGTGTGTGTTTGGTTCCATGAGAGAACCAGATTTACTTCTTCATGACATGATTGTTACATACTGGCCTTGTGTATGGATTGAATTTATTACGGTGCATATTTGTTACATGTTGGTCCCTGAGGAACTGGATTGGTGTGCTTAAATGCTAAGGTGGCTCTTGTATAGATCGAAATGGCACGTTAAATGTTGTAGATGATGATTAGGGCTTCCTAGTGGTCTGAGTTACTAGAATGGTGTAATGAATTAGATGTGATTGGTTGTGAATGCTAAGTCGGGGTGAGGATTGGGGTCCGAGCTATTTTGTAATTGTGTTTATAATTGTATATATTTGTTTTGCTAAATTGTGTTACATGTTCATACCTTATATGATTGGAGCATCATAAGGCAAGACATTGGCATGGGAGCATAAGGGGAATAATAAACTGATTAACAGAGTTAGTAGTGGTTTTGTATTTGGGGGAACTTGTATGTGATAGAAGCGTTAGGCTATGATTTGACATGAGAATGGAATGACTTAGATGGTAGAGTCGGCAGCGGTAGAAGTGAGTGACTTGAGGTAAAGTGTGTGGGTCCTAATGGCTTTTTTAGTTTTCTGTTCTTAATTATGTGCATGATATTATGTGGTTGATTCGGGTCGATCTATGATACCTAACATTACATGTTATTTGTACTGATATTACTTTTGTTATGCCACTTGGCGTAGTCTGGTTGTATGAGCCACTAATGCTCCTTAGTTGAGGACAATGATGATCTCAGACGACTTCTACTTCTCTTCTCTTATGGTGGGAGTTTTGTCTTATTTTCTTTTATACATTGTTCTCTCTTAGTAGCTCTTGTACATGTTAGACTAGTTCCTTGGGAGGGTTTTTGGCTAGTTGTAAAAATATGATTCTTACATTTAAGTTTAATGATAATTATTCTAATGTATTAAAGAGATTTTTGATGTTTTATTAATTTTTGCATTGCCCATTTTTAAATATAATTGGGTGGTAATTGAGTTCTCCTATCAAGATGTTAGAGTAGGTATCTGCACGGCCCGGTGGGTTGGATCGTGACAGGTATTGTGACAGACTTTTTTGGAAATGTCATTCTCTAGGAGAAATTCAAGATAAGGCTGCATACAATAGACCCTTATGATCGAGGTCTTCCCCAAACCCTGCGGATGATGGGAGCTTTAGTGCACCAATAGTGGAGTAGCCAAAAAATTTATGAAGGGTATTCAAACATTGGATAGTAAATTAAAAAAAAGTTGTTCTCTAGGGTTACAAACCTAGGCGTTATATAAGTTGTTAGCATATCCTTACCACTGTGCTACATATCTTCATTGTTTCTAGGGATGTTCTATATATTATATATACTAAAATAAAATAAAATTTAACCTGTAATTTTTCGATGAAGGATGTCCAACTTGACACCCTAACACTAGTTCCGCCCATGTGCATCGGGCTTCCCTTCTTTTCATATTGACAAATTTTCCTATTTCAAATTTGTAGATTATGATAAAGAAGAAAAAATTGTCTATAACGGTTCATCTTGTATTGTTTATATTAAACCACATAAATTAGATTATTTGGAAGAAATTAAAAAATGATGAAGATATTATGGCTATTGTACCTTTGTTTAAACATAGATATATTGAACTCTATGTGTCCCGAGAGGTGGACCCACATGCTATTGTGGGGTGCACATGCATCCGTTAATTTTCAAAAAATTATGTATATATATGTATATCTATATTGAGAAACTGACAGAAACTAAATATTTATAATAGTGCCCCCACAAAAAGTATGAAATGATGCTTTGTACAAGTGGTATATAAGCTAACAAATCCACCCAAATGACTAGGGTTCAATCCCAAGTAGATCCTTTTTGATAACTTGTTTTAGCTTAATATTGGTGCACCCGGATTTTTCAAATCACTAATTCGCCTCTATGTGTCCCGCATACTCGAAGAACTTGTTGTGGTCCCTGATCATATACTCGAATTTGTTGTGGTCCCTCATATAATTAGCAATTATAATTCTAGGACAAAGAATTTTGTAGTGAAGAATTATAATATCCTTTGCACAAGTGCAATGGAACAATCAAGAATAATTGGTAAATTCAAAAGATTAACCAGTTGTAGCAAAAGAAAATACACCAATAGATTAACACTACTTTATATAATACCAAGTCAAGGTTTATTACAAAAGAGGTTACTTATATATCATCTAATAACATCAAGAACCTAAGGCAACTTAATTCATTGAACATTTCTTCATATAGATGGCCCAAACAAAACACAACAAATTAAAGTGCATATTTCTTCAAGTAAAAATTATTGATTCTCTTCAAAATATTATATCTAGAATGAAAATTGGAGTTGATGGAAGGTGGAGGAAGTTGTGATTCTTATGAAGAAGAAGATAAATCGCTTATGGTTTGAATTAGATGGATATTACCCTTAATTTTAAATTTATTTAATAGTTTAAATTAAGTGAATAACGCTCTCATCAACAAGAGTGCATATGTGTATGTCCACGAACAACGGCGAATTCAGTATAATTCACTAGTTATAGAATTAGGGAGACATATAAACACCCATAAAATTGCAATACTAAACTAAATCTTGTGGACAAGTTGGGGGAAATTTTATGTAGTTTTCCCATCTTAAATGGTCCATACCAATAAAGAATCATTTACTACTTGTATCGAAAGATAAAAAATAAAAAATTAACCAAAGGATAAAAGATTAAAAAAAAGGTATGATTGTGATTGGTATGGCTCTTTAATCTCTTTTGCTTTGAGGAATCTTGTTTTCTAGTTAGGTCAACCTTTGAATGCTCAAAATTATGCAAAATTCAGTCAACGAGGGGACCTAATTTTATTCTATTCTAAAAAATATTTGCCAATAAGTTTGACTTCTATATACTTCACAATCATAAAAAATATTTATACGATCATGAATCTTTTGGTTATCAAAATTGAAATATTAATTTTGATATAAAATTTAGAACAATATTTATCTCATATTTATTTATTGATATTAGCTAAAATTAATATAAATTTTATGAAAAAGGGTAAAAACAAAATGTTCTTAAAGTATGTGAGATTTATCAAATTTATTTTTGTTAATAATTTGATCTAAAAATATCTTATCATTACTTAATTGGGCAAAAGTATATTTGCTTCATACTAGCTTAACAGAAGAATAAGAACATATTTGAGCTACAAACATACTACAATTTTTTTTTTAAAAAAAAAAAAAACAAAAAGGTCTCTAACTACAATTATATAATAACTTCTAAAACTGCATTCTGAAGTAATTTGATCAATTTAAAATTCTAAATAGTAAAAACACAATAATCATTTTATCATAAAATAAATAAATAAAACTCATTATATTGTTGTTTGAAGCATATTCTGACTTTCTAGACTATGTACGTTTTAAAATATGTATATAAATTTGGGTTCAGTTAAGCTGTGATTAATTGACTAGTCAGTTTAATGCTGTTTATTTTTTAGCCAGCAATAATCAACTTAAATGTTAAATGTGATATCAAGAATAATCAGCTTACTTGAGCTATTTCATTAAATACTTGCTAAAGAAATCACTTAGCATTGTTTATCTTTGGTATAATTTAAATACTACTCTCTCCTGATTTTTAATTATTTTATGGATCGTTAAGCCTCACATTTAGAGTTTGTTTGGATTGGTTTATTATATGCAATTTTAAGCCAAAATAATTTTTAAGTAAATTTATACTATTTAAATCAAATAATTAAAAAATATATTTTTAAACACTTGATCTAAAGTTAAAATAACAAAAACAAATCAAAAGTCATAAATTATAAATCATAAGTTATAAACTCATCCAGGCTCTTAGTATACACTCCTATTTTTTGCTAGCCTCACATAATTTTTATGGTAAAAATTATCCTTAAAAGTATATATGAATTATCAAATTTATCCTCCTCTAATGGTTTGGCCAAAAGATATAGATATTCGGGGATTATGAATTTAACTCAAAAATGCTCTCTGTTAGTCTCTTATATTTCCTTCATTTCTTTTTAGTTGTCATGATATGATTTTACACAATTTTTTAGAAAAAACTAATTAGGAGTATAGTTTAACTAGTACATCCCCTATTAATTCTTTAATCTTATCTATTTATGCGTCTTTTAATTCTAGAATAATTAATGCTTAAGGTAAAGTTAGAAATAAATACTCCCCATATCCAATAATAGTTGTCCACTATACTATTTTGAGATGTCCAACAATACTTGTCTACTTTATGAAACCAGTGTATAATTTTACACTTGCTTCCTTATTTATCCTTATCATTAATTAATTATAGTCATTTTTGTATTACATTTTTAAGACATTGTTTTATTATAGTCAAAGGGTGATATAGTAAATTACTCTTATATTTATAATTTCTTAAGAAGTGTGCAAAGTCAATAATGGACAAGTATTGTTGAACATAATGAGTAATTGATTCTCTTTTGATTAAATTGACAATTATTTTGAAACAACTAAAATGAATGGAGTAATTTTTTATGACGTGGGATTATAATTCCAAAATATTATTGTTTCAGATCAAACAACCTCTCGATAATTACAAATAAATCACCATAATAAACATTACTTTCTCTATTTCTTTTTATTTGTCTAATTTTGACTTTAATTTTTACTTGTCATTTTTTACAAATCAAGAAAAGATAATATTTTTTTATCTATTTATACCCTCAATTATGTAGAGAGTTAATGTTTTTGTAAAAGGTAGAACCTTTTTAATGAGTAATTGATTTTGAAATTCTATCAATTCATATGAATAAAATGGTAAACTCACTATGACAATTATTTTATATATATATATATATATATATATATATATATATATATATATATATTATATATATATATATATATATATATATATATATATATAATAGGAGAGGAATAGCGCATACGTGTCAGCGCCACAATTAATCTCTAATTTTAATTTTTAAATTATAAACTAATTAAATAGAATTAATTTAAATTTTTTGTTAAAGGGAAAACAGTTACTGTCTTAGAAGACAAATTAGAATTTTTGTTTTTTTTAAAAAAAAAAAAGGAAGAAGAAAAATACGTTATATTTTAATATACAAGTTAGATTCTTTAATTTTGAGTTTTATGAAAATAATATATATATATATATATATATATATATATATATTACTATTATTATTATCTACTATATATAATAGGAGAAGAAAAAATATCACATGTTAGCTCCACAAATTTTCAGAATTTTAAATAATCAATAATTAATTATTATTTAAATATTATCAATCTAAAAATACAAAATTTTAAATAAAAATAGACACATGTCATCAACTTACACAAATACCGACAAATGTCAGCATTTCTAAAAATAGATTTAATTTTTTTTATCTAAATACAATATATAAATTAGAATTAAATTTAATTCTACGGTAGTTACATAAGTCCTCCTTAACTTTTAAATAAATAGATTTACCTAATTCAATTGTATTAATTCAAAATTTGAGTTTTCTAAAAAAATTATAAATTGTATTTTTTTTTTAATCAAGGAAAAGTTGATTCATAATTGAATTTGAATAATAATAATAATAATAATAATAATAATAATAATAATGATAGAAGAAGAAGAAGAAGACTATGAATCGTGGGGAAAATATTGTAGTTTAAAAAAATCACCGTTTCAATTAATAACAAAATACAAAACTGCCTATAATAAATAAATATATATTTAGTTTGAGTATAATTTTTTTTAAAAATAATAATTTTAAACATATCTTCAAAAAATCTACCAAATAAAATTGCCCAAAATAAAATATGGTAATTGTATATATCTATATTGCAAATATATATTTTTTACTTTATTCATTTTTATAGATAAGTGGTTTGCTACTATCCTTACTTCATCTCAATTCTCAACTGCATTCTTTTTTTTTTTTTCCTTACAGATAAGGTGGTTGAGAACTGTTTTTATTTATCTCAATATTTAAATATTTATCTTTAAATAAATCTACATAAGTAAATGGTAAATAATTTTGAAATAAACATCCAAATAAAAAAAAAACTACCTCCCACGTATATCCATTTAAAGACAAATTTCCTCTATTCTGACAACTTTTTCCATCACAAAAAATTATTTATAAAAGTTAATGTGTTCTCCACAAAATTCAATGTTGTGGTCCAACTACATATATTTTAAACATAAAAGTAAATGGATTTTGTTGAAAAAAATGGGCAATTGATTTATATGCATGACAAAGAAGGAAAAGAAGAAAAATAGGAGGTACAAAACAGGACCATTAAGATATCAATTGAATGGAGAAATTGAAGATGAGATCGTTTGTAGAATACGGATCACTGCATACAAAAATGTTATCGTAAAAGTTCAACGACATTAGTTGTCTAAAAGAGTTGGGTTTAATTGTTCTCGTTATCACAATTTTTTTTTTCAATCGTTACCCAATTCTAAGCTGGTATTATTTGTCTAACTTTTTCTTCTATATAGGTGTTTTACCTTTTTTCTGTGGTATTTTTTATATATTTGTTTTACACATCATGAAAATAAAATGTGTTGTTAATGTTAAATACTCTGATTGATTACTCCATTTATAAGTTTGAATAGTCATAACTTTCTCTTCTTAACACAGTGATATATTTTATCTCTTATTTTAAATTTAACTACACTTTTTTTATTCTTTCTAGGGAGTCATTCCAGAAATTCTCAAAATCGATGAAACGAGGCTGAAGAATGGACTTTGAAATAGTTTTCAACAAGCAACCTCACAAAATAATTTAATCAACAAAAGAATAATTTTATCTAATATACTTTTATGCCTCTAAATGAAATAATTGATCATTTAGAAAGTATTCAAGTCAGATTTACACCTTCTGAACTTATCTATGTTTTGATATTTTGGTATATTAATTTCTTATTCTCTATTGCAACAAGGAATATCTTTTTACTACCATGTTTTGTATTTTTATATTTTTTAAGTTTTAGACACAAAATTTCAAAGAAGGAAATAAATTGGCATATAAAAAATAATTGAAACAAAGTTGTTACGATTTGATGCTTGGTCCTTTGTGTCGCTATCTATGAGGAAAATGGGGAATTAAAAATGGGGTTTTACAATAGGATTTTCATTGAAGATTTTCCGAGAATGGAGCACATAGAAATTGTACTTAAAAATTTTGTTTGCATATTTACCCTTTACATGTTTGTTCTTTTAAATTTTTTAATGATTTTAATTTATTTTTTATAGGATATTGGTGTGTGAATTTGCTTGATTTGAGTTTTTAATAGTTATTATTGAGATATTATTAAGGTTAAAATCTACACATATTTAAAGTGTAGTATTTGTTTGATAATATTATTTAATAGTACGTTAATTTTTTCAATTGTCAATAAATCAGTATTTACGATTACATTTATCAACTAACCGCGCAACACGCGGACACGTATACTAGTTTTCTTAATAGGTGTGTCAAGTCAAATTTGAACAAGTAAATAAGGACCAAGGGAGTAATTTCTAACCTGGTAAAATGCCAATTAATCTTCTTTTATAAGTTAAACTACACTAACAATGTCTATAAACTGTTTGTATCTTAGGGTTAATTCTTTGAGGTATCTTAAATTTTAGGGCAAATTCTTTGAATTGAGCAAACCTTATTGTTTTGGCATTAAACTATACCAAAAAAAATTAAAATGTGTATTTACATATAATGAGATGATAATTACTTTTTACTGTCCATTTTATTTATCATATTTTTCTTAAGAAAATATAATTAAAAGAATAGATAAAATTATTTTTATTTATTCTTTGATTTCAATTTAATTTGTTTTCACCATTGTATTAATATGTCTTCAGATTCAGTAAAGGTGGAAACTAATAATTAATCTTATTTTGATATTTCAAAATGACAATTTTGAACGTACTACTTATTTTTAGTAAGCACAACAACTAAAATAGACGGAAGGGACTATTATAATGAGCCTTGAGTTAAGACAAGTGTCATGTAGAAGCTAGCAAAATAACCTTCGAAAGACCATGAGTAAGAAGACAAACGAGACATATATTTAAAAAGACACAAACACTTGGCATAGTTCTAACAAGTGGTATCAGAGTCTTGATTGTCTATCAAGAATGTTTTGATGGAACAAAGATGAGCAAGATGGTATGTTTAAGGAGTAATTACAAAATATGAAAAAACAATATAAAAGATTTACGGTTCGTGAAGAAGATGTGTCTTCCTATTTGGGGAAAAGGGTCTGAAAAATGCTCTAACTTTGGCCAAAATTGTTGTTACGATACCAAACTATATGGAGGACCTTTTACCCCTGCACTATTTAATAGTGTATTTTAAAGGTATATATGTACTCACATGGACACATTACTATTTAAAATGATGCAATATTTATGATGTTCATGTGGACACATATATACCTTTAAAATACACTATTAAATAGTGCATGGGTAAAAGGTCCTTTCCAAAGTTCGATATTGTTACAACAATTTCGGTCAAAGTTTGGATATATTTCAAATCTTTTTCCCTCCTATTTGCACTACTCATAAACCCGAATCTATTTTTGGATCTAAGTCTCTTCGTCATAACATCTTGATGGCAGAGTTATTCAATACATGTGTTGATAATGATAGCAAGTAAATAATATCAATGTACATGTAAGTTGATTTTGATATCACTAGTAATATAAAAAGTATTAAATAAAATCTATTCTGACTCATTGATTTTAAATTCTGAATCTTTATGGGAGAATTTAAGCTAATCTTTATCTGATATGATGAGTAATATATTTACTGTGCAATGTGCGACTTATAGGCTATGAAAGAATTGTTAGGTTTGTGCTGAAATGATGGCTAAATCAGTCCTCTATCGTTCAGAAAAAGTGCATTCTCTATTTGATTCTTTCTTCATTTAGCCCATCATTAGTTAGTCACTAAAATTGTTTGATCTATTTAGAGGATACACACGAATATATATAAATGACCCATCAATTCATCATTAATTAATATATGTTGACTTTTAAATTGTTTCTTCTTTGATTTTTAGTGTAAGAATTTTAATTTATGTTGGCACTCATAAAATTGATAATTAATCTTCCTCATGACCTTGATGAAATATAGTTTAGTGGGAAAATTGGAATTAGACATTAAAATCAAGGTCTTAATCTTAATTTAAATCTTAGTCATTAAATTTGTTTATTTTCGAGGTTTGAATTTTAATTATTTAGATCTCAATCATTAAATGCATTTGTTTTTCTTATTTTCAACACTTAATGAATCTGAATGATTAAGATTCATATACAAAATTTTAATATCACTAGGACTCCATCTATTTTCATATATGAGACTCACAACAATTATTTCTACAATTAACATCATCATCCTCAGCCCAATCAATACCATCATTACTATCAGTCACTAAAATCATTCGTTATCACCCTTAGCTATCATCTACAATCATTGTCATCAATCATTATTACACGCACTAATTATTATCGATAATCACCACCATTAGTCAACATGATGTATCTGTAACCATCATCATCATTCATCACCGCCATTAGCTATCAATAATCACAATTAATCATTATTATCAACCACCATATCATAAAATACTATCCACCATCACCATTATTAATCAATATCATCTCAAATCGATAAACACAATCGCCATCCTTAATTTTCACCATTATCAATTGCCATATAAAAAATTTAAAACAAATAAGGCCTAAAGGTATCATACATTTCTGCGGTGATGGATGTATGAATAAAGTTCAACATTAAAAAAATCCTAATTAATTGTAAATATACACATCAACAGCAGAGCAAAAAAAAAAAAAAGAACAGGTGAATACTAAAAATTCAAAAAGAAAATGATAGCATATCAAGAAGTTTCCTTTATGTTAATTCACAGTTCAAGACATATATGCCAAAAAAAAAAAAATGATTTTACACTACACAAAAAATAATTTTTAGCGGCAATTAATTAATAATAATGATTTAATTATCACTAAATATGTATTTTAGGCGTCAATAGTCACTCTTTATAAATGTCCATAAAGTTCATAGCGACATTGAATCTAATAACAATTAACTAATATTGTACAAAATTAGCACTCTTTGTTAATGACTTAATGTGTATATTTATTATCGCTAAAAGTTATTTTTATGGCAGTATTACTGCATTCAATCAAATCCCCTTCATCACCTTTATCTCTACTTTGTTTTGTTGGAAAACTTTTTATAGAATTTAATCATTTATCCAAGATCACAAGTAAATCATTAGACAGAGATTTGAATCCATAAGAATGAAAAGGGAACTAATCTTATACTAATGTAATAACTTGATTGAAAGAAAACAAATTAACAAAATCTACTAAATTTTGATGACGGCTTTCTTTAGTTGTTCTTATCTGAGATGGAGAGAGAAGAAAAAAGACTTCGTTATTCTGGTTTAGGGACCATATTTATTTAAAGATTCTGAGGTGTCTTTTCACGTTGAAAAGGTACTTTTAGAAAAAAGTCCCCACCAGACTTAAGAAAAGGTCTATAGATTTTTAAGTTATCTAAGATAAATCAATATTAATAGATATTTACTTTTAAAGCCCAAAATTAAATACTTTATTAGATCATTCAATGAGCTTCTTTAATGACAACATATCTATGTACAAATATATCAATGTATAATTTACATAAATTTTATAGTGTTAAGAGTTAATTACATTATTTCCCTACTCTTTTTCAAATTACAAAAATTTCTTAAAATTTATGGATTTTGAATACATCACTGGACTTCTGGATACATTCATACATCTGAATACATAAGGGAGGATGTATCTGAGAGGGAAAGGATGTATCTAAAAGGGGATAGATCATAGAGGTGATAGGGCATCCGGATACATAGGGGATGTATCCGAGAGGGGGATGTATCCAAGAGGGGGACAGAGATGTATCAGCGAGAGGGGAGTGATGTATCCGAAAGGGGATTTTTGAAAATTTTTAATGGTAGAAAATTCTAGAGATTATAGTAAAATAAAATATGTATTTATGTTTGAGTACATAAAATATATAAATTACAAATATGTTTAGCTTAGACAAGTAGTAACAAAGGAGAATTGATTTTATAGGTTACTTATAAGAAAAATAGCTTTATTCTTGAGATTTACCTGATATATCTTTAAATTGAAAATGTCATTTTTTCAATTCATATTACACAAATTTATCTTAATATAAATAATATCATATCATGTTACAAATAAAACTATTAGAGTGGATTAGAGTTTCAAATTGATTGCGACATGGACTATTGTCTGCTTATATGAACTTGAGCAATCCTTTCTATATGAGCTAGTTTTTGGGTTGAGTTAGACTCATATATCATATCTTTATATGGTATTAGAGTCAAGTCTATTTTCATGTTTGAACTTCTGGCTCACACTCCAGTTAAGTCTAGGTGTGAATGAGTAGGTTAGAATCTCAAATTGATTAGAGAATGTATAAATAATTTGTTTATGTGAACTAGGACAATCTACCTTTTTAAGAACTAATGTAAATTAGACTCAGATATCGTATCTTTTCGAAAACTAATCATGATCTACTTTTTATCTTCATTATCCTTACTCACAATGGGCAAAGTTGCATCCAAGAAGAGGAGGTAGCTATGATTATGAACTACCTTTTTATTGGCTATAACAAGATAGATAATATAGATCACTGGAAAACAAAGTAGAAAAATAGAATTTCAAACTATTCTTGCTCATCATGAAGGATGATGTAATATAGTGGGTCCAATTTCCACTAATGGGTTTGTGGGCCAAACACAGCCTAGCTAAAGTGAAAAACCAAAAAAGAAAAAGCCTTTTTTATCGTTTAATAGTACGAGGCCTAATTTATAGCCTCTCCTTCTTGGATTCATATCCACAATTAATTAATTATTTCATCATTTATTTCATCATTTGTTGTTTTTTTCTAAATTTCTATCTTACTTTTTATTTGATACGACCTACGATTATACAACTTGATGATTCTCATCATTTTAATCATCTTATAGTCTTCAAAAAAGACAATAAGGAAAACACCGACATAGAAATTAATTAATTAATTAAAAGATGAATTTTTTTAGGGATAACATAGCAATAGTACGATCCACAAAACTATGTTGATTACGCGGAAAATGGATTCTCTATATTTCGATAAGACTTGAACCTAATGTCTCTCTCTCTCTCTTACTTGAAAGGTGTTAATATTGTGTACGCGTATGAAAAATGCTAATATGGTGTACGCGTATTTGAGATAATGTTTAAGATTTATAAATTAAAATCTCATCTAAAAATGTAAGATTATTTCCTACGAGCATGTGGTATAAACATCAAAGTTAAAAAATCTTACCGCATATTCAAAAGAACTAAATTGAAAAAGAAAATGAATTAATAAGTAAAAGTAAAAAATGTTCATATTAGATACTTCCATACTTCCATGATCTATCTTCCCTTTCCAAGAGCAATGAATTCTTCTTTTGGGTGGTGAATCATGCCCCATATTTTGGTTGGGCCAAATTAATTAGATGATGGGAGATGGACACTAATCATTAAGTACTCTAATATGGCCTCAATTAATTTAATCATGATTAAAACTATACACATATAACATAATAGTTTAATTAGGTCTCTTAATACTGATGATGAAGGGCAAGTTAAGGACTTTTAGGTTGATAATTTTCTGAAGATGAGGTGCACATGACATCTTAGATAAATCACCCATTAGAAAATGAGAGGAGATTGAAGAGTAGTGTTATAAAATATATCTCAAATTCACATTATATGTGCACAATTCGAACTCTATGAAGTATGAAGCGTAGCTAAAAGACACAATTTGTATCAACCTAGGCTCGCGACCCCTAACTATGATATTTTAAAATCTTTTGAACATTTAATACAACGATTTGCCCTTCAAATGTACAACTTCAATAACTAACTCAATATAATCTCATAAGTGGGGTCTGGAGGAGTAGAATATACACATATCACTATCTTAGAGGTAGAGAGGTAGTTTTCAATAGAGTCTCAACTCAAAAAAAAAAAATAAGTTTAAAGAAATATAGAGAAAAAAATAACTAAGATGAAGAAAGTCATGACAAAATATTATAGATAACTTGACAAATCATCCTAAATAGTAGTTATTATAGATAAAACGATAATTGAAGTGTAAAAGAAACTACTAACGATACCTGAACTCAAAGGACCAACAACTACAGAAGTATATCATGACTAATAGTACGGGTAACATAATAAAAGAATATGTGAGACAACGGTCAACTATCTAACTACACTATATCAAAAATGATTTTTAGCAACAATTAATTAATGATAATAGCTTAATTATCCCAAAATATGTTTTTTAATGGCAACTAGTACTCTTTGTAAATGTCCCTAAAGTCGACATTGGATCGAATGACAACTAACTAATGTTGGTGATGACTTTAACACTCTTTGTCGATGTGCATTTTTATTGCTGCTAAAAGTTGTTTTTGTTGTAGTGCTAACTTCCTACCCTAATAAGTATCCTTCATAACCTGCTAAAAGTTGTTTTTGTGTAGTGCTAACTTCCTACCCTAATAAGTATCCTCCATAACCACATATTTGAGGTCATATCCTCAGTAAAATGAAGGTACATCATGTCTTGTTTAATCACCTCTTCTCAATACTTTTACCTCTACCTCTCCTGAAATCACTTATTGTCCTTCAAATGTATTGCTCTTTAATTTTTGTCGTTAAAATTGAACTTATATGCTTAGTGGGACATAACTTTTTTAAAATCGCGGGACATAACATATGAAATATTATGATGTAAAAATATAATTTTATTCTCCGCCAAAAGATACGACAAAAATTAAAGACCGACACAAAATAAAGGCAGAAGCACAAATGGCCCTCTTTTGAATCTTTTTAATTATTTCTAATCCGGCCTCTTCCCTGTTTTTTAGTGCTCATAGCTAGTATATGATAATATAACGTTGTCAAGAGATAAAAGTTAGATCCATATATTACCAAAAAAAATAGGCATAGAATCTTTTTAAATTTGTTTCTTTTATGAAGGGATAAGTAGATTATATTCATTATATATCATGCAATGTAAAGTCTCCACAAGATGAATTGCTGTAAAAAAAGAACTAAAGTAGATTCACTTATCATGTAATAATTTATAAAGGTTCCCACTAGCTAGTTGACTACTTTAGGCTTTAAAGGACTAAATTAACCTTCCAACTTGCATGAGGAATCATATATATCAAAATACTTAAATCAAATATTTTTCACTTTATTTGAAATTTTTGAAGTTGTGTTTGGTTAGAAAAGAACATTATATTCAGAATTATGAAAATGAAGTCGGAAATCAAGTTATAAGTTGTTTTCAAATTCAGAATTCACCTTCAAGTTGAATTTAGAATTTTCATGATCTAATAATGGTTATGGACAAATGGTTCCTTAATTGAGTGGTTTCAAGGCTTTGAATGTCATTGTTAGTCACGACGATCTAATCCATTTTAGTAGTCCTAGCTATCCATTTCACTAAGTGGTGGAATGTTTGATCCAACCCCTTCATAGGGGTACTTTTCTTTTAATTGAGAGAAGGACTCAGAATTAACTCCCCTAGATTCGATATCCGAAAGAAGGGTATGGAGTTTATCCAAGAAATGCTCTCTCGTAGCGGTACACAGATTCTCAAGGACCCGAGCTCCCTGTCTCAGTCAATCCCCGATTGGATCAAGGACCACTATCATCCTTAGAATTTCAACTTTGACCTTAAATAAGTCTTTTGCCTCTATTTCAACCAGGTACATGATTCCAATATTCAATTCTCCATCTTGTAATCTTCTTCCTCATCCCTTACCCCTATTTATTTATTTTAATAAAAAACCAATGTCACTTGTACAAATCAGTCTTTTCACAAAAATTCTATCTCATGGATAAACCTATATATATGGTCAACTTTAAGGTTGAAAAAATAATAGCAACACACACAACAACAACAACAAAAGAGATTGCAACATGTATGATTCGACTTCCATTAGCACTAATTATCTATGTTTATTTTTTATACTAAAAAAGGACAGTACCTAAATTAGTAATTTGACTTCTCATAGAACCAAAAGCTAAGTGGAAGTTTTCTCATATTAATTAATAAAAAATAATAATAAAACTACTAATTTTACTACTAGTACTAGTTATAAGATAAAATATTTTTCTCCCATTTGATGATTTAAAATAGATAGCACATGCATATCAAAACCATGCGTACTGTTTGGTCTTATCATTAAAAAATAATATTCCACAAGTTTTTTTTATGTTATCTTTGAGTTAAATAATTTTTTTTGCCCCAAATGTTGAGTTGTGAACTGTCCCAATAAAATTAGAGCAATCAAGGACAAAAAAATAAAAATAAAAATAAAATAAAATCGATCATATTCCCATTTCCATTTGATTGTATTGTCAGTTTCTCACCATATAAAATCATACAACACACCTCGAACAATTAATATTCTATCGATATGAGTTATTGTAGGATGATTAATTAGGATCTCGATTCATTCAGTCTTGATTAAAGATATCAAATTTGAGCCTTTGAAAATAAAAATAAAAATCATATTGAAAATTGCACACTTTTAGAAACGAACCTTATAATACGTGAATTCGAATTATTAATCAGGCTTCAATATAAAACAATTAATATTCCTTATTTTCTCCATTCTTTTTATTCGGTATAACATAGACTTTGTTGTTGAATTAAGTAGGTTCTATTTTTTAAGTTCGATATATAAAATAAAATAAAACAGTCAAAAGTAAAATTCAGATCGTGCAAGAATTTATACTTCAAGAAAGAATCTTCAAAAGAGTGGATGTGGAAAAAGTATTATATTACGTCTCTTGTGAGTTACTCCCTCCGTTCTAAATTAATTATCATATTTTACTTCTCATAAGTTAATTTATCTATTTTTTAAAATAAATTAAATTAGATAAGTATAATATTTAAAAATAAATTTATACATTCAAAAACTATATAAAAAAGTACTAAAAGTTGTAATTTCGGGTTTGTAATGATTAAAAGAGTACTACAAATTGTAATTTCAAGTACACTACAATTTGTAATGATGCTATATACTCCCTCCGTTTCACAAAGAATAACCTGATTTGATTTGGCATGGAGTTTAAAAAAATAAAGAAAACTTTTTGAATCTTGTGGTCCTAAATTAAAGTTATGTGAAATATACAAAACTGTCATTTAATCTTGTGGCCTTAAACATGTCACGTGAAAAGCTGAAAGTAAAATGTTACCACAAAAAAGAAAGAGGTCATTCTTTTTTAAACAGACTAAAAAGGAAAATAAGTCATTCTTTTTTAAACGGAGGGAGTATTATGTTTTCAGGTTTTATGTTTTTTAAATTGTAATTTTTTAGTTAGCAAATTAGTAATCATTATAAAATAGAACAATAATGGTTTTTGGAAATGCACAATCTAACTTCTTGTTGCAACCTCTACCATAAAATAAATTAAAAATCTCACTTGACTATATATAATACACTTTTAATTTATACTTTATATGCGTTTTATAAGTTGTTATTATCTTACGCATAACAAATGAGACATCCTACTAATAGTGCGATTACCAAAAAAATAATTGAATTATGTCGATATTGAAAAAAAAATTAAGATGATTGAAACGTTTTCAAAAAAGCTAGTTTTGGTTATATAAGTAATGAAAAATTAATATGATGTAAATATGTTAAAATACTCCGTCGAACCCTATACACATTATTGTAACTTATATATTAACCATACTTATGGGCAATAATCACTTTTCAATTAGTTAGTAAGTAATTATGGATCACTAAATATTGTGAGAGAATGGTAAGTATCGTTTCATTCTTAAATAGAGTCATGAATTTGAGATCTGAGAAGATAATCATCTTTAGTAGATAGAGTTTATATTACCCCGAAATAGGACATTTTAACAAAAAATTCGAATTAATCGAACCTTTAAACAAATATTAAACGCCAAGTTAGAAATCAAAAAGTAAAAGTCATAAAAATTTCCACTTGTTTCATACCTATCTATTTGACATTGTAGTAATTAATCAAGCTTTCAAGTTGTGAGGATAGTATCAAGAGAACACTTGTTAAAATATATATAACTTTCTATCTTCAATACTTCTCACTAACTCCACGATTGCTTATTCCAAGTTGACAAATTAATGTATTATTATACTATATTATATGACCTTTCACAAGTCATGGCCAAATTAGCTTACATATGATTACGTAATTCTTATTTGTTTAGTAAAAAAATAAAGGTACCTACTTTATCACCGTCCATTGTGTCCAAAAAAAAAAAGATTTTTTTTAAAAATAAACTCAAAGTAGAAAAAAAAAACCATAATATAGAAAAAAAAGAAGAAACACTAGGGAGTGACACTTAAATTTGGTTTTGATTCAACTTTTATCAAAAAACAAAAATAATTTTTGACAAAAAAAAGTTAGGTATTTTCATTTATTTGAAAAATATATGCTCATCTGAATTTCAAAAAATATTTTTTTCTTTCGAGCCAAAAGACTTTTGTTATTTTAATTCAAACACTCCATTTGTTCCGTTTATATGATCTACTTTCTTTTTTAATTAATCTTAAAAGGAATAATTCATTTCTAAGTAAGAATTTAATTCTAAAATGTATATGTTATTCTTAATGAAATGATATTTAGAGTCTGTTTGGTATTGCTTTTGAAAATCTAGAAGCACTTATTTTGATGAAAAAACTTTTTTTTAAAAAAAAATTAAATGTTTGGAAAATCAATAAAAACTGCTTTTAAATAAAAGCAGAAACAGTTTTTCTGTTGTTGGGAAGAAGCTAAAAAATTCGGTTTCTTAAAAAAAGTAGAAGCAGAAAATTATATTTTTCAAGACTAAAATATCTCTTCCATAGATACATATTTACCAAATATCTCTTATTAATTAAGTAGCATATCTCATAAGTTTGGTTAAGTTTCATTTAAGAATTTTATACTTTATTTTTATATAATAAATTTTTATATTTTATCTTACATTTATGTATTATTTTATTTATTATATCACGTATTGTTTTGCCCAGTTAGAAAAAAGATAACAACAATATTTTTGCAAGCTTAGAAAAAAAGAAAAAAAATTAAAGATTCCAGTCCTCCAAAAAAGGTATAATATTGATTGAGAATTTGAACATGTATATTTTAATTTAATAAAAATAAAAATAAAAATAATTTTTTTTGTAATAGGTAGTAAAAATAATTTATCTCTATAAAATAATCTTAATACTGAAAGTAGAGTGATACTTGTCTTCTTTTTTTGGTAATTTGACTCAAGCACTTTTAACAAATATTTGTCAAACACAATTTACTTATGAAAAAAACTTTCAAATGAATTAGTCAAACAAAAATAGTTTTTTTTCAAAATCACATCTATGAAGAACTATTTTTAAAAAATGCTTATTAAAATAAACAGTTTTCAGCAGTAATGTCAAACAGGCTCTTAATCGCACAAACATCATATGACTTATAACTTATTTTAGATCATCAATTTCAGGAGAAACTACATAATTAGACATACTCTACCACCATATATACTATTATTACCTATAATTTCAAAATATTATGTATTTACCACTAATTAAGAGTTTCTTGCATATATTGAGGAAGATACACCTAGATATATATATTTTTGTTACAAGATACACTTAAATAGCAAGAGAGGCAAGCGAGATTTGTTATATATGTATCACAGATACATGTGAATCACATTGGATACACACTATATGCATGTATTTGTATGTATCTGGTGTGATTCACATGTATCTAGGATACAGATACATAGGAGGGTGGCGAGCAAGATGGAAGGAAGTCGAGCGAGATTTGTTATGTATCCCAAATACATGTGAATCCACTTGAATATAGTGTATCTAGAATAAATTACACCTAATTTTGACTCTATGTAGCCCAAGATACATGCATCTGGACATATCGAAATCTGGTAAGATTCATAATATTGCAAACTAAAATGTATTCAAGGAATTAACTCCTAAACTAGTGGGATTTATGTAAGTTTTCCTAAGTTTTAATAATATATTTTATTTTTAAAAAAATTTACGTCAAGTCAAACTAAATCATAGAAATTGAGAGGGAGAAGACTTTCAACTATTGGGAGTTGGGACCTACAATATGACACTTCTTTTTCATGAATCAATGATTGTTATATCATTTCTTATATTCCTTTTACTTTTGGGGCATTATATAAAGCTGACAAACCATTACCACCCAAAGACTCAAAGAAGAACCATTTCTTTCTTCAATTCAACAGAGTGTCAATTTGCCGCATTTTATTCATATTAGGTACTTCCCTCCGTACCCCATTTTGTCATAGCCATACAAACTCTTATAGTCGATCCCGACTGAGGAAAAAGTTGTTATTTTATTTATTATTATTGGTATGATGAACTCTGCACAAATGTGCAAACAAGTAGGATGGCAAAATTTGCTACAATTGCGAAATTTTCTTCAAAAGGACAAGGTTGTGGTGGTCATGGGAGTCACCGGTGCCGGAAAATCAAAACTCTCTATAGACTTAGCCACTCAATTCAATGGAGAAATAATTAATTCCGACAAAATACAAGTGTACAAAGGTCTTGATATCGCGACTAACAAAATAACTGAAGAAGAACGTTGCGGTGTACCACATCATTGCCTAGGGGTAATTGATCCTTACAAAGAATTCACCACCAAAAACTTTTGCAACATGGCTTCATTTACTGTTAACTCTATAACCAACCGCGGTAAACTTCCTATCATCGTTGGAGGGTCAAATTCATTCATCGAGGCATTTGTCCACAACAATAATTCATATAATTTTAGTACAAGGTACGATTTTTGTTTCCTATGGGTCGATGCCTCAATGAACGTGCTAAATTCGTTCTTATACGAACGAGTAGATAAAATGGTGGATCAAGGAATGGTGGATGAGGTAAGACAAATGTTCAATCCAAAAAACACGGATTATACCAAAGGCATTCGTAAAGCCATTGGTGTCCCGGAATTTGACAGTTACTTTCGTGCTGAACTGTCAAATTCCGTGGACAGGCAAACTCGTGAGAGGATGCTAAAGGAAGCAATTACTGAAGTAAAGATCAATAATTGTATATTAGCAAGTAAACAATTAGACAAAATTAAGAGATTAATTAACGTTAAAGGATGGAAAATACATCGATTAGATGCAACTGAAGTTTTCAAAAAACAGAGGATAGCAGAGGAAAAAGAGGCAGAGGAAATATGGAAGAATATGGTGATGGGACAGAGCAGAAAGATAGTGCATAAATTTTTATACGAAAATTATAGGAATTCAATGGTTTATAAAAGTGATGGGACAGCCATAATGGCAGCAGCATCTCAATATTAAAAAGTGATAAAATCATCAAAAACACATTTGAACTATCATTTTTCACTAGTTTCATGTTTCAACTATTCATTGTTCCATCTACCTACTTGAACTATCACTCATTTGTATTAAAACACACCTCGATGCTGAGCTGGCATACATGTGTCAGCTCAGTATTGAGGTGTATTTTTAGTACAACGGTAGTGATTGTTTAGATAGGTTCATAAAACAATAAAGAAAGTTGAAGTATGAACCTCGTGATAAAAAAAGGATTTTGATGTATTTTTGACGATTAACTCACAAAGAAAAAGAAGTTGTGTGCTTGCATTAATCTGAAGACTTTTTTTGTACAATAGTTGAGCATGATCACCAGTTTTGGGAGATAACATTTATATATGTCCACTACCAGCTAGCTATTTAGCAATCATATAGTTTATATTATTTTTCACTGATCACTATTGTAACTACATAAGTGTAACCCTTTTGCTCCAATAATAATTGACACATATAATAAAATAAATATTTATGAATGGTTGTGGAATGTTTGCAAGTAGTTCTTTTATGATTAAGAAATAATTAATTACTACTCCTTTCTATTTTAAATTACATGTCTTAATTTAATTGCATTGTTTGGATGAAAATCGAAAAGAACTTTTGAATCGTATGCTCTTAAACGGAAGGTGTGTATAACAAATTAAAAGTTTGTTTTTGAATCTTGTAGTCGTACTATTCTTATAAGTTGGTATCATTTAACTTAACTTATTAGTAATATTAAGAGAGAAGTATTGAAAACACTCTTAAATTCGGCGCAGATTATTAGTTTTATTTTTGAATTATTGTCGGTCTCAAAAACATCATTTTACCTGACTAATTGAACTTAAATACACTCCAATTTTGCAACATGAGTGAAATACACCCCTAAATTCTCACCAAATTTAGGTGTGCTTTCAACACTTATCTCGACTTTTTACTAAGAGTTGTCTCATGCTTCTACAAGAATTTGATATTGATATGTCATGTGACAAAGAAGAGGTGTATCTAAGTTTAGATAGTCAAGTAGAGGATGTTTTTAAGGTTGTTAGTAGTTTGGGATCAAAACTAATAAATTACGCCAAGTTCAAGGATGTTTTCAATACTTCTTTCTAATAATAATAATAACAACAACATATCTATCACGAAAGGTGGAGGTGATAATTGCCTGCTCTTAGGGTGTGTTTCGTATGAAGGAAAATGTTTTCCATCGAAAATATTTTCATGTTTCTTGGAAAACAAGCGAATTTTTAACTTATTTTCTCATGTTTGGTTGGTGAGTAGAAAATAATTTCTGAAAATATTTTTTGATGATTGGTTGGTGAATGAAAATATTTCTAGAAAATATATTTTATTTTTGGCTTGAAACTAGAAAATACTCTTTAGAAAAATAATTTCTGACCTAGTGGAGTAAAAGATAAAATTTTAAAAATTTAAATTATTTTTCAATTTTTTTTTTTTTAAATTGATGAGGGTGGTGGTTTGGGGGATGGCTGGGATAGGGGTAGGGGTGGCGTAAAAATTGAAATTTTTAAAAATTGAAATATTTTTCAAAAAGAAATTTTATTTTTTGACGGGGGAGAGGGGTAGGGGTTGGGTCGCATAAAAATGATATTTTTTTTAAATTTTAGAAATAATTTCTTTTAAAAAAAAATTGACGGGGTGACCGGTGGGGTGGAAAAATGAAATTTTTTTAAATATGAAATATTGATAGATGGTGGCCTAGGTGTGGGGTGACGGTGGTAGGGGGATGGCATAAAAATGAAATTTTTTTAAATTTGAAATATTTTTTAAATTTTTTTTTTTGAGGGAGCGTTTCCTGGGTGAGGGGGGAAGGGGGGGATAGGTGTGGGGGTGGCATAAAAATTGAATTTCTTTTAAATTTGAAATATTTTTAAAAAATATTTTTTTTAAAAAAAAAATTGATGGAAGGTGGTTGAAATATTTAACCAAAATAATTTTTTGTGGGCAGAGGGGGTAGGGGTGGTAGGTGTTGTGTGGGGTAAAAAAATCTTAAAATTTGAAATATTTTTTTTTTTAAAATTCTTCTTTTTTTTTTTTTTTTTTTTGTGGGACAGGGGCTGGTTTGGGGGTAAAGGTAAAAAAATATTTGAAATTTAAAAAATAAGAAAATTTTAAAAAAATTAATTTTGTTTTTTGGATGGGAAGGATCAGGTACGGGGTAGGATAAGAAAAAAAAAATATTGAAGGATGAAGTAGAGTTTTGGAAAATGTTTTCCTTAATTTTTGAAGGGATGTCATTTTCCTTAAAATTGAGGAAAATGAGTTGATTTGAAAAACATTTTCCAAAACTTGAAGCCAACCAAATATGGAAAAATTGAAAAATATTTTCCTTCATACCAAACACACCCTTAAGGATTTTTTTTTTTTTTTTATAATCATACAAATATTATAGTATGCTTAAGATTAAAGTTTCAAAAAAATTATTTTTTATTGAATGTTATATCCGGTTAAATAATATCACATAAATTAAAATGGCGGAAGTATTCTCGTAAACACAACCCCACATATGATATGAAGTAGCTTCCATTTACAATTTGACAGATCAAAAGGATAAGATCCGTTGCATTTTTATTAGTTGGATGGGATTGCTAGTATCAAGAAATCAAAAGGAAATATCTATTTTTGTTTTTATTTTTTGTGACTAGACATCATATATAACATAATAATAGTTGCAGATATTTTGCTACACAATGGAAGTGCAGGTTCCATTATCACTATGCAATAGTGTTGGAAAAATGAAACTATTGCTAGTAAATAGGAAATTTTCTTAGTTGAGTTGATTGACTATTTAAATTTTTTGCTTGTTGAAGTCAATGATCCATTGAATCTTAAGTATTTTTCAAATGAATTTTATGATATATATATGTGTGTGTGTGTGTGGATCGTATAAATAATTAAATCAGTTATAGCATATTATTAACAATTTTTTGAAGTATTATATGAAGTTATTTACATTGTTTTTTAGTAATTGAATTGTATAAATACTTTTTAGGTATAAACATAAACAAACACCCAAATTTGATTTTAACAGGCAAGTAAACACTCTAATTTTGAAAGTGCAGATTTCGACACATCTACTTAATCTCAATTGATAACTAAACACCCCAACTCGTCAGTAGTGTATCTCGTTGACACCTGACGCTGATGCGGAACAAAAATTTTGAAAGTGTCTAAATTATCATTTTGTAAATTAGAGAATTCAACTGACGCAATGAATACAAATTGAAACATTTAAATGTGTATACTAAAAATTAAAGCGTTTAATTTCTAGCTAAGCCAAGTATTATATATAATTTTTTATACAACATAAATTGTAGGAATTAGGAAAGCATGAGGTTCTCCTTTTTCTTCTTTTTTTTTTTTTTTTTAATTGTAGTTACTCCCTTATGAATAGTATAAGCAATTTTGTTAAAGTAGGAATAAACTTAGATTAATCAATCAAATCAGTCATAAGTAGCATGTAATTCCATATTATTATTATTTTGGTATACTATGAAACTCTATTAGTCAAACACTACTTTATTCCACATGTATGCTATTTGTGGATAGTGAATTTAACAAGTTATACCATCCCATATAATTTGAGGTTTTAACAATCATCTTCTTAATTTTTTAAATATTTCTTTTATAAAGAGGAAAAGTCCCATCAAATTTAGTAGTGGCAATATTCATTTATTTATTTATTTTGGTACTAGTAGTGGTAGTGGCTATATGGCCTATAGTATATATTGATCATTGGTACAAATAATAGAGTATATATATGTATATATATTTGATTGACTTAGCACAAGCTATTTTTTTAACATTTAGTACTTGCCCACCAGATGTAAGGCCAAAGATAATGGTATCTTTTCAAGTTTTATTTATTGTGGATATGTTAGAGGAGAGGTGGAATTGGTGAGTTCAAAATGAAATTAATTTATGTTATTATGTATATGTATTTCTTTTTGTTGCATATATACGCATGAATGAGACTTCTTTCCATATTCGTCTTGAATTTATTTTCTCAAGTTCTTATCTAAATGAAAGACACGTGTCCCACCTCAGAATTAAAGAGTTAGATTTAATTAGCTAACCATGATTAGAACTATAATATTTTCATATATTTGCTCCCAAAAGATTTGGCAATCTCAAAATTCTAGCTATACTAATTAATAAAATTAATAAACAATAAAAGGAAAAAAGATTTATGTACTTGTCTTGCTCATTTTTTTAATTGTTTACCAAAATAAGAAAATCAACAAAGAGAGAGAAGTATATAAATCTTTTTTTTTATTATTTACCACAATTATATTTAATGTATTGTAGGTAGAATTTTGGGATTGTCAAATCTTTTGGAAGAACATATATGGAAATATTTGTTATTTTGATCATGGTTAAACTCACAAACATATTCAAGACCTACCTTTTTGCAAAAGGAATTGGTAAAAACTAGCAATAAAGGGATTAATCAATTTGAGCCGAGTCCGCTACATTAGGTAAATTTTCCAATTTCAATATCTAATTTGACAAGTTTAAAATCGCAAGATCTAAAGACTATAAAAACATATTTAATTTATGATTCGAAAATCTCCACACTTAAGTTGAGACTGAGGGAGTAGGAAGTTACAAAGATTAGCACAAAATTCAATGTAGACGGTTACATAAGTTTTATTTCTTTTACTTCAACCAACACATTACAGACTTATTTTATCAAGCATTAAATGAAAATACTAGGTTACTCTACTTTCTTATACTTTTTTTCATTTCAAGAAGATGCATGTAGTTAATAAACTTAAAACACCACAAGTCAAGGTATGTTGAGATGGTGGATCATGGGTGAGGGAGTAGCATATGATTATCAACCCCCCTCGAACCGCACTCGAACGTAATATTGCAACCTGGATCAACCATGATTGTGTACTGGTGGAGAGGCCTAGACAGGAACAGAGGCAAACGAACCAGCAGATCACAAACACATTCGTTATCGACTTGTTTCATCCACCTGCAGCAGTTCTCTTCTGCAGAACTTTCCTTATACTCGTGGTGATGATCATGCCTGCGTCTGTGTCTTCTTTCTGGAGGGCCGGGAGGAGGTGGTGGGGCAACTAGCAGAAAAGGGGATGGTGGAGATGGTGGAGACACCGGATTTAATGGAAGCAACGAACATGCATGATTCACTAGTGCAAATTGAGAGGGACAGAGAGGACTAGGTTGGTTAGTCACCCATTGGCTTCTTGCTCCACTTGGGTGCACCACTAGGTATAATGCTACAATCAATACTATCTTCAGAATGTTATGTATGTCCATCTCCCTGATTGACAGAACGTTCTTCTATTGACACTAGAAAAAAAGACAGCTTTCAAGGTCTTTGTTATGTTCCTCACTAACAGCTAGCAAGTGAAGCACTTACCTCCTGCCAACAATCTATCTTTCAGTTTCACTTATATAGACTAAACCGGCATTCACAAGATTTTCATGTTATTCAAGTTAGGTATTGATTTTCAGGTTTCATCAGCAAAAAAAATTGAAAAACAGATAGGAGTGAATAGGTACGTACCTGCAGTAGAGCGTATTAGGTCCATGGTTGAGGAAGCCTCATTCTTTTTGTGTGAAGGCTGTTTTTTTCTCAGGTAATGTTTACTTGAGAAACACAAAAATAGATTCAACTGAAACCTTCCTAACTAGTAAAAACATAAACAAATAAACAGAAATATTAAAAACCCATCCTTTTGTTGTATATTTCCAGTACTCCTTATCTAGGACCTGTTGAGGAAGGGGCCAGAGTCATGCCAGAATGATAAATGCCACAAGAGAGATTTCACCACGTCTGATGCTTCTGATAAGCTTATTATTCCAAAATTATTTGACTGTGTACAAAGTTATCAGCTAGATCATAGGATCAGATCTCTACGAATAAGTAAAAGCATATAATATAGAGAATTAGACAGAACTATTGAAAAACAGAAAGACAAAGCAAACTATAAGATATATCATTCACAATGAGAAGGACCTGGGTTTTATTTCTAAGAGTGCTCAAATACAATAAGAATATCTATTACATTGGGAAATCAAGGAAGGGGGGAAGGACGATAGCAAGAATTTAACTCACACTCACTGTGTGGAAGACTCCCATCGATATCACTAGTAGACTGTAAGCCTTAGTGATAAAGAAAGGGTTGAATACACAAAAATGACTCTGTTTCCTGCACAGACGCAAACTGTAGCATGAGTAATAGATCATACACCCCTTACCACATAAGCATGGCTAGTTGTTGCAAAAAATTCCTATGAACAAAATTTTGGAAAAGGAAAAAAGAAAATGATGTATGGCAGGATCAAGGAGTTTGCTATAAACATAATATACTTCCAATACAAAGAGATAACTGAAGGTCCACCAAGTACAGCCTTCAACAATATCTATATGAAATCAAATTACAAGTTGGAACTCCTCAGGAAACTTTGAGATCGTAAAATATTACTAGTACTTTCAAGAAACTTAGAAGCAAATACAACAGAGTTTCTGGCAGCTATGACAATCCCAGGAAATCCAAATAGTGCATATTGTCAAAACTGTGCTAATTTGGTATGATCAATTATTTCATTGCCTCATATTATATCTCCAGTTCCACGATCCTGACATCACCATCTCTCATTATGCACTGGGTCTATATGAGGGTTGCCTCATCTACAAAGCCATGTTATATTTGTAAATTGGCAATAGAATACATAATCCATATGGCACCACTCTAATTTACTGTGAATTCTTCATCCTCAATGCTCAATTCTCCCTACCAATGCAGCCATCGACATTGAATTGAAGATGCCTGCCAGAGGAAAATGCATTCAATATGTTTTTTCCTGAATAATATTGAAACTTCTAACTAGTTGCATTAAGACCAAATCAAATCTCTGGCTACACACTGGATCTTCCTTCCTTCATGCTGGAATTTGTCCTGTTCGTGACCCCAACCGGCATTGGAGCATTCTATTTTGATGTGGAGACAGAGAATCTCAGTTCAGAACCTATGTTAGGTTTCATATGTGCTCTCAACTGTTTGCAAGTTGCAACTATTCACTGAACCATGAATGATGAACCAAATGAAAGTAACAATTGCTAGAGGGCTTTTAGGACAAATATCCAGCTCCATCTGCCATATTTTGGTGGGATAGATTTGTCACTTATTGAATATGGGCAGACCAGGAGGCAGGAAGGGAACTTGCTAAAATCAGAAAGTCCAGAAATGATTATTGGCTTCGTAGTAAATGGAGGATAACTTATCAACAAGAAAAAGGAAAAAGAACGTAAGTTGAAGATATGGCAGTATTATCCTCCATCATAGGGCATAAGGAGAGAGTTGGTTAAGTTCGTCATTTCATCCCAAACATAATATCCATAGCAACTCGTGCAGCTCTAAAGATAATGGATGGGAAACAAACGAGCTTAAAAATGAGAGATGTGAGGGTAAGGAAGTGGAGAGAAAGAAAGAGATGCATGCCAGAGAAGGTTTATAAAATGTAAGACTCCAGTCACAGTTGGTCTCAAACCATGTTGAATAGTTGTCAGCTTGAAGAAAAAGAGAAGATTGTCAGGTCAAACATAGATTCCCATATGAAGCAATTAATTTTCAAACTGAGAATGTCGATACTAATTTGTGAAGTTGTGCTTCTCAACAAATTGTCCCAAAAATTTGAAAAGATGCAGTTGCTTAGCAACACAGTGTTTACTAGATCATATTCATTTTGATAATATAACTGAAAATGAGCAGTGGCACATTTCCCAGAACTCTCTGCTTTGGGAGTCGGCAGTCACCATTATAACAAGAGTTTGCATAAGTGTGTGGTAAAACCCAGATCCTGAGGCAAGTATAATTTTGCGGAGAAAGAATGACTTGATATAAACAACTGAATCATATGCAAGGCATCCTTTGGCTTCTTTTATAAAAAAGAGTCCTCTCTGAATTGTAGCATCTTCAAAATGAAAATCCCCTCACAGAAACCCAGGAAATTATATCGGGCTTTGACTTGCAAAACTACATCCTAGGCCTCCTTTTCTATCATCACTAGCAATTATACATACACCCAGCCTGCCTTTCAAGATGATGTTAGCACTCAAATCACTGCATCTTCCTCCTCTTCACATTTGTGATAGTCTAGATCATTATTGCTGACTGCCATCATTTCCATGTCCTTCTGAACCATCTCTCTCTGCAATCTCAAGAGCTCATCTTTCTGTTTGTGGCCCTCAGCAAGTAACTCAAGAAATTTGTCTTTAATCTCAAGAAGTGGGTCTCGATCTATCAGCTCACCATCCTTGTATGCTTCCCTAAGCATTGCAGTTTTAATCCCACACTTCAACGAAGTATAGAATATCCCCGAATGCCTAGTAAATACATTTGAGAATGCATTTGAGAACCTATACTCATCACTAAACTTGCCTAAAATGGGAATGGGAACCCTCTTATAAAGAGAAAGCGATAGCAGCTCGTGGAAAACCCCCACATTCCTCTTCTCCATCTCTCGTGAAGATTGGTCCAAATGCAATACATCATCATATGGTGATACATAAGGGAGCTCCATCCAATCTCGAATCCACTCTCTTACTTCCTTCCTAATGAAAAAACCTGGTGGAAGTTTCCAGTTAAATGCTGGCCTACTTCTGATTCCTGTTAACCTTGATTCTTCCTCAGCTCTTAGCTCAATCACCGACTTCGCAAACTCTGGGTTCCATTTAACCAATTGCAAAAATGATTTCCCCTCCCCAGGTTCACCAATTAAGTTAAAATATTCCGGATATTTTGGCACTAAATTTACTAAAAGATCATTCGGGAACCCGAATTCCCTCTTCACCTGTACCAATTTATCAGCACTCACAACCTTATCCTTAGACATCATCAAAAGTTTGCATAATTTAGAAACCAATAAAGATTCATTATTAACAAAAATCCTACTCTCCTCTTCCAAGAATTGTCTTAGTCTTTCACTGGGTCGAACAAATGAGACCGGTTCTGATTTGGGTCTGACCCGATCCAGATATATATCAAACAAACCGGGGTTCCAATCAAGAAAAGTTTTGATTTTTACTTGCAACCCCAATCTTTCACGGCGTTTCTCTAAATAGTGAAGTGAGATTACCTGACCCGGCTCGTTTAGCACTTCCTTGACAACTCTAGCACATTGCTTCCACTTCTTGTCGCTTTCTATTGCTTGGTCTAGCTTTGGGTCCTTCCGCCATGCCACTTTCAGGCTTGAAATTGATGCTTTGAATTGCATGAAAAACCCATACTCATGGGGTTTCCGGTTAGTGCTTCTGAGTGAATGTACAAGCCGATTACTGAATTGCATTTCTGGGTTTACGGTATTTTGGTACAATCGAAGAACAGAAATGTGAAGGACAGATTCTAGGGTTTAGGGTTTTTGACGTGATTTCGGGGCGGCCCGAAAAGTTCCTACTGGAACGGGTTTGGTTTGGGCTTTGGGGCCATACAAATACGATGTGTGGGGGAAAATTACGTTAATAAGCAAGCATATACTAGTTAATTAATTAACTAACATAGCCATAGTTTGAAAAAATTACGGCTCGCAGCTTAATTTTAGCTATATTTTTTTCGCCTCTCTCCTCTCTTCCTATATCTCGCCTCTCTCCTCTTCTATACATATACAAATACAAATTATACATATATATATACAATTATATTTTGGATATACAAATACAATTAGCCTCCCTCCACTCTCTACCCTCTCTCGTTCGCCTCTATCCTCTCTCTCCCAATTTCGCTTGTCTCTCTTCTCTCTCTCTCAATCTCACTGGAAGATATACAAATACATATGTATACCAGTTACATATATACAATTATTTTGATATGTATACATATATAATTCGACAAATATACATATAAAATTCGCCTATCTCCACTATTTACCTTCTCTTGCTTGCCTCTCCCAATCTCGCTCATCTCTCTAACATGTAGCTACGAATTGTAATTAGCAAACTATAGCTATAAAGCATTATTAAGTTATTTTTGAGTAGCTATATGCAAAATTTTCCTTTTTTTAATGTTGATGTGTGGTTGCAAGGGGTGTCAATGATAGTTTTGGAAGATTATTTTATAAAATTTATATTATATTAATTTTTTAATTATTAAATTTTACAAATATTAGTTCTTTTAAAAATAATTTATTATTCTGGGTATAATACTCGAAAACCTATATCGAATTGATAACATTTTTTTTCACACCTGCAATAGGGGTTAGATAGAATCCATCAAGTCATCTTCCTTCTACCACAAATTTTTCTCCAAGGAAATTACATGAATAGGTTGCTGCGTTTGGTCCAAAAAAAATGTTTCTTTGCTCAATTTTCATGCCTTTTTTTCGTTTTATCTGGTCCTTTTGTGCCTCTGATGAAAAAAATAAAATAAAATAAAATAACATATATATATATATATGAATAGTTTTCCCCTTCTCTTCCGGAAAATATATCAAACCATTTTCTATTTTTCCAACAACAATTTTATTTTTCTCAATTTTCATATCCTTCCAACATGTTTTACAGATTATATACAAAACTTTCCTGTACAAAAGAGATGCAAGTATAAATTTTGAAGAACAAAGGATTGTCAGAAAAAATTACTTTTTTCATTAATTTTATTTTTAAAATACATTTATTTAATCAAATATCAATTTGAATAAAATATAAAAAAGTTAAAATTAAGTGTAAATATATAGCAAATACATATCACGTGTTTTTATTCTTAAAAGGGTCATCAATCCTAAAATATTTACAAGCTATACCCAAACCCAAAGTAACTCTTCATATACCCCATTCTCCCCTAAATATTTACAGCACATACCCCCTCCCCTTCATTAGCCTATTCCTTTATGTATAAACTACACCAAATACTCATTTGGCAAGAATTAATTATGACTATTACTCTATTAGTTAGATTTTATTTTCTTTTTTTTATTTCTTTATTTTGTTTTTTTTTTTTTTTCTCTTTCTATTTTGCCAAACTAATTTAATTATTTTATTCTTTAGCTTTCCTTTTTATAATCATTTTTAAAATTTTATTTTATTTTTTCAAACATAAAAATAAAATATAGAAAAAATAAGCTAATTATTTTTAGACTAATAAATAAATTAGATTAAACTACATGAAGAAGTAACTAACAAAAATTCAACAAAAAAAAAAGACGAATAATTAAACTACATCTAGGAGTAATTAAGAAAAACACGTTATTTTTTATTTTTATGTATCGTTTTTGTCGTTTTCACATTTATCATTTTATTCCTCTGTCTCTTTTGATAATATTTTATTATTAAGAAAATAGTCTGAAAAATACTCCAATTTTGATCGAAATTATTGTTACGATATCAAATTTTATGGAAGACCTTTTACCCCTGCACTATTTAATATATAGTGTATTTAAAAAGTATATATGTGCCCATGTGGACACGTTATTATTTATAATTATGCAATATTTATGATGTCCAGGTGGGCATATATATACCTTTAAAATACACTATTAAATAGTGTAGGGGGTAAAAGATCTTTTCCAAAGTTTGGTATCGTTACTACAATTTCGGTTAAAGTTCGAATATTTCATACCATTTTCCCTTTATTATTTGTTATCTTCTTTTTTTCGTTTTTCTCTTAATTTCTTTTTTTATTTTTTGTTAGTTTATATTCTTCCTCCTTTTTAAATTTTTCCTCTTTCTATATTTTTGCTATATGAATATATGAAACACTCATTAATGATACAATGTTGTATATGATATGTTATGATAATATCACAGAGAAATGAGTTGGTTGTAGATGAATGGTTGTAGGAAATCTCAATGAAACTATAGTAGTATATAAATATATGAAACAATCCTTAATGATTTCATATCAGTATATGATACGTTGTGATGGTATCATTGAGAAATTAGTTGGTTGTACATGAATAGTTTAGGAAATCTTAATGATATTATAACAATATATGAATATATGAAAACAATCCTTAATGATACCATATCAATATATAATATGTTGCGATGGTATCATTGAGAAATGAGTCGGCTATACATGAATGATTATAGGAAACTTTATGATGCCATATCAGTATATGAATATATTATTGTGGTATTATTAAAAAATGAGTGGTCTTGTAAATAAACGAATGAAGGAAACCTTAGTGCTACCGCAACAATATATATATATATATATATATATATATATATATTCATATATAGTAATGGTATCATAAATGATATAAGGAGTGTTACCAATACATAAAATAGTCCTTAATAATACCATGTCAATATATTAGTCAGTTATTAACAATAAGCCTTTACCCACTCAATGTTTATATACTATTTTAGTATCCCATAATAAGTTAGTTATGAACAAGAAAGTTTAATGAGACTCACACAGTATTTATATACTATTTTAGTATCACTTAATAAATTAGTTATGAACCAAAAAGTTAAATGATACCCATACAGTTATATACTATTTAGTATCACTTACTAATTTAGTTATTAACAACAAACCTTAATAATACCCATTCAATGTATATATATTGTTTTAGTATCACTTAATAGATTAGTTATGAACAAGAAAGCTTAATGATACCGATACAGTAGAGATATACTATTTTAGTATCACTTAATAAATTAGTTATGAGCAAAAAGGTTAATGATACTCATACAATATTTATATACTATTTTAATATCACTTACTAAGTTAGTTATTAACAACAAACCTTAATGATACTCATTCAGTAAATATATACTATTTTAGTATCACTTAATAAATTAGTTATGAACAAAAAGGTTAATGATACTCATACAATATTTGTATACTATTTTAGTATCACTTACTAAGTTAGTTATTAACAACAAACCTTAATGATACCCATTCAGTAGAGATATACTATTTTAGAATCACTTAATAAACTGGTTATGAACAAAAAGCTTAATGATACTCATGCAATATTTATATACTATTTTAGTATCACTTACTAAGTTAGTTATTAACAACAAACCTTAATGATACTCATTCAGTAGAGATATACTATTTCAGTATCACTTAATAAATTAATTATGAACAAATAGTTTAATAATACTATACGGTATTTATATACTATTTTAGTATCACTTAATAGATTAGTTATGAATAACAAAGCTTAATGATACAGTAAAGATATACTATTTTAGTATCACTTAATAAATTAGTTATGAACAAAAGTTTAATGATACTCATACAGTATTTATATACTATTTTAGTATCACTTACTAAGTTAGTTATTAACAACAAACCTTAATGCTGCTCATTCAGTAAATATATACTATTTTAGTATCCCTTAATAAATTAGTTCTGAACGAAAAGCTTAATGATACTCATACAGTATTTATATACTATTTTAGTATCACTTACTAAGTTAGTTATTAACAACAAACCTTAATGATAATCATTCAGTATACATATACTATTTTAGACACTTAATAAGTTAGTTATGAACAAAAAACTTAATGATACTCATACAATATTTTTTCTTATAAAATATTTTTGAAGCATGGTTTTATGAGTAATTTATGAAGAAGAAACCTTCATGATACATATAAAGTATATTAGTATCACATACTAACGAGTAGTGTATGCAAAAGAAAGCCTTAATGATACCAATACACTATATAGATACTCTATTGTTATCACTTAGTAATGAGTAATTTATGAAGAAGAAAATCTTCATGATACCATTAAAGTATATAGATTCTCTTTTAGTATAATTTAACTAACGAGTAGGGTGTGAAGTAGGAATGTTAATGATACCAATATAATATATAGATCCTCTTTTAGTAATTGCTCATTTTTTTCAAATTATTTCTGAATGATACCATATTAGTATGTCATATACTACTATGGTATCATTTAGTAATTGCTCATTTTCTTCAGATTATTTCTGAATGATACCACAACAGTATGTCATATACTATTATGTCTGTTGACACACAATTTTGCCCTCCACGATATAAATTAATCATCAAGCTTCTTCGATTTCTAACGATTTAAAATAATGAGTTTTATAAAAATTTCGAAAATAAAATAAACATAATTTGCAAGTTATTTTAAATAGTTTTGTCACTTTTTTATAATATATATGTTTTATCTAGTTATGTATATAATTAATGTATTTTACGAGTATTCAAAAATCATCTCGAAAAGATTTTATATTTTTAAATACTTTATTAGTAGTAAGGGTCGTAATTTTGAATAAATGAATTTTATGAAAATTCAAAATACTCTCAAGTTATTTTAGAGTAATTTTATCATTTTTAATCATTTTAATAGTTTTAATAATAAATAAGTATATTTTTACAATCACGTTATCTTATAAATATTTGAAAATCATCACAAAAGATTTTACATTTAGTTAAAATTATAGTTAAGATTTCGAGTTCATTAGTTTGTAATTAAATTAATTATTGTATAATTAAATTAATTATTTTATTTCGTTAAGATTAAGAAGCTCGATAATTAATTAATGTTAATTCATCTAAATTAAATCCAATAATTTAAAAGGATTCAACCCCTTTCCTATTCGGGCCATTTTTCCAAATGGCCCACAAACCCATTCTAGCCCATTCCCACATACAATACAACAAACAACAACAATTCCAAACAACAAAACCCACACCCGGCCCATTTGTTTTTTACAGCAGCATACAACAGCATTCCAGACGGCCCACAACATTCCCAGCATATACACAACAGCCAAAACAGCCTAGCTCCCTCAACAACAACAATTCCAATACAACCAATTCCAGCAGGCCAAAGTACTCCAACTCACTCCTAGCCCAATTCCATGATTCCCAGCCCATTTCCCCCTGACCCGGCCCAATTTCCAGTCCACAAAAAGAAACCCAACAGCCTTCTTCCTCCTCTTTCACGTCAACAGCATTCCAGACGACCCTAGAAATCGCCAGCAGCCAAATCGCAGCAGACAACCTACACCAAATGACCCTACTGCCCCATGTTCTTCTTCTCTTCCTCACTTGCTTCCTACATCCTTCAGTCCTGCGAGACCCTGAAATCAACAGCAACACGTGACCAGCAGGCCTGCAGCACCCACCCTCATCTTTTCATGCGGATTTTGGAGGATTTTAGTTGAAAATCTCTTCTAGCAGCTTTTCCCCATCCCTTGGGAAAGAAAATTTCAAAATTGGGGGCCGAATTGGAATCCCGATTCTACCCTTTTCCCCTCCAATTTGAATCCTAGATTTCCCCTATATATATGTCTCTTCTTCTCCATTGTAGGGGGGTTTTTGGAAATTTTTTAGAGCAAAAAATACACATAATAGCTTAAGCGAAAATAGCTAAAATATATACTAAATACTCCAAGAAAAACAGAGGCAATCCTTAATTTCGTTGTTTGAGTTTGATATCTCTGCCCAAACATCCTGATTGTTATTCGTATTCGAGTCTCGGTGCGGTGAAGGTCGTTGTTCTGCTCGTTACTGTCCCTTCGCTGCTCCGAAAGCGGTATGCTTCCTCATTTCGTTATCAATTGATGTTCTGAGTTGCAATTTTTCGTCAACTGTCTAGCGCCTAATTTGGCCCAAGGTGTTGTTACTTGTCTAAGTGTGTGTTATATTAGCTTTTAATGGATGTACAATCATTTCTTCTATTGTTTAGATTCAAAATGATCTTTATATGTATGTGTTTTTTTTTTATTTGCCAAATATGCTATCTCATCTTCGTGATTATTTTGGTTCAAATGTCGAATTCTCGTAATTGTGTCAAGGTGTAGTATATGTTCTCATTTTAGTATTTTGCTAAAATTAATTTGTTACACAAACTGTTCAAGGCTACAAATTTCTTACAAGACACACTGTATCTATGTTCCCCCTATTGTGGCAGTAGTGTTTAAAAATGAAATGAGCCTATTTTAGCAATTTGATGGTGTGTTACTGTGTGAGTAACTTTTTCTTCCTTTGGAAAAATGATTAGGACTTAGGATCATTGTGTTTGTGAAGTGGTCTTGTTACATACTAAAAATCAGTAAGCATCATTTGGTAGATTTTTTTTTATATATAAAATGGTCTTGTACTTTGAATATCATTGACATGTTTCTTGTGTTATGTGTGTTTATTTAAAAATCTTAGATGTTACATAAATGTTTTCTTTACATAGTGACATCTTTGGGGGCTTAGTTGGTTTTGAGTCGGTAAGCTAGAATTATTCTTCCGTATTTAGCCTGAATATGGTCGTCTGTCGTACAACTATCATCTTTCAAGCACAATCGATTAGTCAATGTCCTCTTTAAAAAATATAAAACTCTAAAATGTGATGATAGTTCCCCTCCTCTGTTTCAATTTTATTCTCTTTTTTATTTTAGGCAGTAATAGCTGGTAATCTGAATATTTCTTTACTTTAAATAAGTGATATTCGTGGTTCTCATTGAATTGTATGAATTTACTCACTGTTTGAACATTTGTCATTTTTATCCCTTTTGATTTATTATATACTCCTATGTCAAAAGGGCCTCTTGGTCTGATGTGCAAATTTGAAAATATTAGATAGTAGATATATACTATTTTTTATTCTAATCTTTACCCTTCTTTTCTTGCATGAACTTTTATTTCCTTCCCCTTGCATTTCGAGAGAGCCACAAAGGCTCAAATTCTTTTATCGAGTCAGCCCCTATACATTCGGAACAGGTCATGGAGACCCAATGCACTGCTGGAAATTATTTCTGAATATTCAAAAGGCCAAAACAGGGGTTGTATACGTGCTATATACAACATTATACACTGATATACATGCCAAAAACGTGAAAATACAGGGCTGAGGCAGAATACAGGTGTTCGAAAGCAGGAAATACGTAAAAAAAGCTGATATACACGCTCATATACACTGATATACAGAGAATGTATACCAAAAAGGGGACTGGGCTATAGCTCAAGGACTTGCTGCGAAATTGGCCCAATAAAGGCCCAATTTCATTATCTCCTTTACCCTCTACTTGTTTGATTATGTTTGATTTAACTCTAACTTTATAATTATTAACTAACTTAATTAGATTCCCCAAAGACGAGTTTATTTTGTTGTGTTGATTTGTTTTTTTTTTTAGCACATTTCTTTGGTGTCCATTTATTTTATCAAGCAAATAATATTTCTTTTAAATTAAAGTATTTTCTCAAATAAACTTAAAAAAATGCTAGTCAAAATCTTTTCATATATATATATATATGTGTGTGTGTGTATATACACTCACTTAGTCATATTCTCAAAAAGGGTAGTCAATTAAATAGAAATGATTTCCATACGTTAATTCATCAAATTAGTTTAAATTATTATTTCAAAATGAATTAAACAAATGCTAATTAATCTAGTTTTGTTAAAATTTTATTCATATGCAATTTAATTGAAACTTTTCATTCTTAGTACCTTTCCCTAAAAACTAAAATGGATTAAAATGTGTCATTTATTTATTTTCTTAAAGTTAATCAACTATTGCGAATTGTTATTTTAGGTTAAATCATTTCTAAACAATTAGTCAAAAATGTTTTAGTCAAATCGCAGGTCAACCGCGTGTTAGCGGGCACTTCGAATGCCTAAACCCTTCTCGAAGTGTAAATTGAACCCCGAACCCTCTTTGGTATTTTCAAATGATTTTTTCTGTTTAAATCTTTGAAAATTAAGTTTTCTTAATTTCTTTAAAAAATTAAGTGGCGACTCTTTTCTAAGTATTTTTCTCAAATCGTTTTATACTTAGAACATTTCAAAAAGTAATTTTTTCTACAGATAGGAAAATTACGACACAACAATGTCATCATTGAGTAATTGCTCATTTTTTCTTGATTATTTTTGAATGATACCATAGTAGTACGTCATATACTACTATGGTATCATTTAGTAATTGTTCATTTTTTGTTGATTATTTCTGAATGATACCATACACTACTATGGTATCATTTAGTAATTGCTCATTTCCTCCGGATTATTTTTGAATGATACCAAAATAGAATATCATATACTACTATGACATCATTCAGTAATTTCTCATCATTTTTCTTGATTAATTCTGAATGATACCAAAACAGTATGTCATATACTACTATGGTATTATTCAGTAATTGCTCATTTTCTCGAGATTATTTTCTGAATGATACCAGAACAGTATGCCATTTACTATTATGGCATCATTCAGTAATTGCTCATTTTTTCTTGATTATTTCTGAATGATATCAGAACAGTATGTCATATACTACTATGCTATCATTTAGTAATTGCTCATTTTCTCTAGATTATTTCTGAATGATACCATAACATTATGCCATATACTATTATGGTATGGTATCATTTAGTAATTGCTCATATTTTCCAGATTATTTCTAAATGATTCCCGAATTATATGGCCATATACTACTATGGCATCATTCAATAATTGCTCATTTTCTCTAGGTTATTTCTGAATGATACCAGAACAGTATGCCATATAATATTACGGCATCATTCAGTAATTGCTCATTTTCTCTAGATTATTTCTGAATGATACCAAAACAGCATGCCATATACTATTATCATATCATTCAGTATTTCTGTATTTTTCTTAATTGTTTCATCAATCTACAAAAAACAGCATGTCATATACAAGATTATGTATAGGCATTATATCCGTTTTTGCAAGATTTCGGAGTTCTATATTGAAAACATTCATGAACTGAATGTCGTTTTAGAGCTTGCGCTAGAGTGATTTTGTTTTGGTAGATTTGATAAACTTGAATTGATTGTTTCGAGATGTCTACGATTATCTCTATGGAAGTCATTTCCTTAGTAATATTATTAGCAGGAAGATCAATTTCATTACATGTATTTTTTTCATAAATCAGTAGTTCTATTATTATTTTTTTTGAGATATTTCTAGAGAATTGATCATTTTTTTAATTGTTTTGCAGGCAATGATCAACGGATAAGAAGCAATATCATGATTCTTCTTCTTCCAATCGAGGTAAACTTTGATGGCCATATCACTTGATACTTTCAATTGCGGAAATCCTTCCGCAATTGGATAACTCATGTCAATACTTCCATTAATTTTGAGATGATCTGCATTTGTTTTATAAAATCTTCAAAATTTGTAGTATTTTTTATGAGCAGTACATCAACTTTATTCTATGAATTTCGAATTCCATTATGTTGTACAAGAATGGGTATTTGCTCCATCCTCAAAACTGAATGTTGATTTGAAATGGAAGAAGGAGAATCATCGATGAAGAAAGAAGGAGAAATGAGGAAAGAATGAGAATCACAGGTAAAGATAGAAGGAGAATTGAGGTTAAACAGAGAATTGATCAAAAGTTAGGTTTGCTGATTTGTTGAAGTGACGAAAATTGTTGTTTTGAAAGTTTATTATTAAGGCTTTATAGTTTGCTATAGCCAATTGTTAGAGGGATATAGAATGTAATTATTTTGGAGGCTATGAAAGTAATGGGCATTCTAAGAGCTATTTGCTTAGTATCCCCTTCTTTCTTAATAATTTAGGGGTTATGATCCTAAAAGGTTTTCTTATGTAATTTTTTCTTAGTAATTTAAATTATATGATCCTTAAAAAAGTTGTGGATTAAATTTTTATATTAAAGATATTGAGTGAAGGAGTAAAGTAATTGATATATTTATTTTTATAAAATAGTAAGAAAGAGATAAGTAGGGGAAAAATCGTCTTAACCAAAAAAAAAAAAGTGTCACATTACTCTTTATTTGCCTAGCTTTATAATATATAAATATAGATGTAGACATAAATTATTACTAACATTTGTATTAGTCTGTTGGATGATAATGTATAAAATTGTATTTATTAATATGAAGATGTGAGTAGTTTAATTCAAAATTCTAAAATATTATATCTAACACAAAGCATATTATATATGTTATCTTTTGAATAACTTTTTATTACTTCATAATAACTATAATTAACACGTATTTAGAGGCAGGTTTTGTTAACTGCAAAATGTTTTAATTTATTTGTATTGAAACAAAACAATTAAACAATAACAAAATTAAGAAGATACACTAGGAACAACGTCAGACACATTGCATAATATTATCATAAATCCTTTCCAGAAAAAAATCAATTTATTCCACTACTTCAAGAAATTGAGTAATTTTGTCTTCTATTATATACTTTGAGTCTAATTTTGTCCCCTAATTAGGAAATATACTATTTTCAACTAATCCTTGACAGAACTCCAACTCCAGGATAATTTAAACTTGTACCATCTCGAATTTCGAAAAGAACTAAAGAGAAATTCGTACAAGTCACCTATCAGTTTTTAGTTTTGGATCAACTTCAAACGACTATATCTATTAGCACATAAAGATTTAGGTGGCCCATGACCTACCAAATTGAAGGTCTTTGAGTCCTCTTTCCAACACCGTCAAGTTTGCTTAATTTTGAGCTCGGGGTAAAAGGTTTGGTCCTTTCATTTTCCTACTGAGCCTAGCCACGTTTTTCTTCCCCTATGAAGGGTCTAATAAGGTGTTAGACAACTTTTTCATGTTCCTAAACACTTAGAAAATTAGAGCAAAGTTTCAATAGGAGAAAAGGCAAGGTTTCAAGCGTTCTTCAGGATTTGTGGATTTCTCCAAGAACATCATTCTTTCCAAGTATGTAAGACTTCTCACAATGTTGGACTTGTTCGTCCTCACACTATACATCTAATTTATCCACGAAATCGTTGTATCTAAAAGGTTCTTGCGTAGTTCTTGATTTTAGTTCAATTCTTTAACAATGAAGGTTGTGAATTCTTTTGTGTTGTGGATCTTTGGTAAAAGTTATATTGTTGTATGGAATCCTTCATGTATTCATGTTAGGTTTGAGAATCAAGAAGAGTATAAGAGAAATTTCCTAATTCTAAACTAGTTGGTGTTGACATCCCTTGAGAGGGCGCAACATCACAATGACTCAATTTTAAAAAAGTTAAAAGAATTTTAAAAAGGGTAAAAGGGTTAAAGAGAAAAGGGAATCACTACCTAATTTTAAGAAAACTAGGAAACCAATTAATTAATTAACTTAAAAGAAAGTATACGAAACCAATTGATTCTAAGTAAGGGGTTCAAGTTATTCCGAATGAAAGGGGTTAGACATCCTTCGAAATCCATAATTGTGGGTTCCGACTAAATTCATTTTTTCAAATTGAGGAGGAGATAAAAACAAATATATAAATATAATAAACATGTAATATATACACAAGTAATATGATAAAACAATAATATAGAATCGGCCTAAATTTGCCTATCGTCAATAATATCCAATAATGAATAAGAACATGATTCGAACTCCACTCGAATAGCTTCAATGGGAAGCAACTTCAGATACCTGTAATGACACTTAGTAAAGTGTTAGGAATAAATAAATTTGAATGAAAACAAATAAATCAAAGAATAACTTAAAAATAAAAACTCGTCTTATTAACATGGGAGGCCTTAGAAATCGACGGTAATTTCTTTATCGGTCAATTTTAACAAACAAAATATATGAACTTAAACTAAATTTTCATTTTTTAACATTGGGGAGGCCTCCAAAATCAACGGAGAGATTTTTTCATTGGCCAATTTTAATTGGTAACGTATATAAACTTAACAAAATAAAATGTAAAGTCCCAAAAATAATAACATAACAAAAACCACGTGAGACAAAATAACAATTAGAACAGTTGGGGAATACTTTAAAATGCATACAATTAATCTTAATAAATCAAAAGCAATCAATTATATATAACAAAACGGACCAGCTACAATAAAATAAGGAAATCAAAGCTAAAGTAATTGAGAATGGAGAAACCAAAAGTAGAACAATAATACAAAATATACCAATTGTAGAACAAAATTAATCAATTAATCTAAGCAGAGGAGTAAATCACAAACCTAATTCATTTTTACAAAATCATAAAAAAAGCATAGCAGTGGCAATGGGCAAACAAATTGAGTAACATATGAAGAGTAATTGATAACAGAAAATAAACAAACAATTAAACATCAATAAAAGACTAAAATAATGGTGAAAAGGGTCACCGGGGTTTGTGATGGCAGTGTTATGGAGTTGTTGTTCATTGTTGGTGAGCTTTGGAGTTCACCATTAATGGTGAAACTCGAGCAGGAGGAAGGAGAAAGGAGGTCGGAGCTACTGGCCTCGCGATGTGGGTGGTTGTTGTGGGTCCGGTCGCCGGAAAAAATGGAAATGGAGATGGGGTTTTGTTCACCGGGGTGAAGCTCGCTGATAACCTGCAAAACAAACAAAAAATCGAAAGGGGAAAAAGGGAAGGGGTCTGGTTCGTGCTCCGGTGCTCGCCGAAAATGGCGTATCTGGTTGGGATCTGGTGGTCTGGATTTTCGATATTGTGTTGTGGTGGTTCCGATGGTTTTCGCTGGTGGTTTTGGGGAAGAGATAAGGGTTGTTTGGTCGGGGATTTGGTCGTGTGGTGGTCGTTTGGGTTTGAAGCTGGTAGGGTTCTGGAGATGGTGGCAGCGTGGTGAGGAAATGGGTGAGGGGTGGTGGCTGTTTTTGTTTGCTATGGCTCTAGGTGGGTCGTTTTGAGGTTGCTGGTTTGCTGCTGGTTGTTGTGAGTCGAAGAAGAAGGAAAAGAGGTGGTTCTCGTTGTTCCAGCTGCTGTTTGGGAGTTTGTTTCGGGCGGCTGGAGGTCTGGTTGGGTCTTCAGTGACACCTCCGGCGTTGAGCTGGCCGGAGAGAAAGAAGACAGCGGTGGTTTTAGATTTCTGGGTAGTGTGAGGCAGTGTTTGGATGGTTGTAGCTGGTCGTTGTCTGGTTGCTGGAAAACGAGGGCAAAAGGAGAAGAAGAGATGAAGGTGGAGGTGGTTCTGGTTGGCCGGAGGAAAATATGGGTTGTTCTAGTTTATTTTCTGGTGGTGGTGGACCAGATGGAAAATATAAAAATCTGAAAATAAATAATTTTTAACCCCTTTAACCTAATGAGCAAACAGGAAATTGAAAACTACAAATAGTACAATATCACTGTCTTAAAATCGTGGGTCAAAACTACCAGTTAATAAAATATTTGTGTATGAAATCTTATCCATATTTGAATGAAGTTTTAGACTATGCAAAATATCAAAATGAACATCAACAAATATAACAGATACAATATATATGAAAAAAAAATGTAACAAACGTAACCAATGATATGTAAAAAATGCAATTTAACAGAAATAATGATTTTATAAAAAATGAACAAATATTTGAACATATTCAACCGACTGGAACAAAATAATATAAACAGAATTAACCGATAAAAATCCTAATACTTTGAGAATAAGAATAATTATCAACAAATTGCATTAAAAAGCCAAAATATGTATTTTGAACTATTTTAAAAAATAAAATATTTAAAAAGTATTAACTTTAGAAATATCAGACCAAAATTTGGTGTCAACAGTTGGGACCCTATTTTGTCTTGAAAAATTCATCGGAGTTTTTGGGTAAGGGGGTGGGGCAGCGCGCCACCATAGCGCCAGGAGTTCTGTTTAGTAGTTTGGGGCCAGGCGCTCGGTGCTAGTAGTGCGCCCCAAACTTCTATCAAAAGTTTGGTGCCTGGCGCCCCGCGTCAGCAGTGCGCCAAGGGTTGCCTTGCCTTTTTCTTCTGTGTTTCATTCTGAACGTGTTTCTTTGAGTCGTGACTATGTTCCCTTCCTTGTATTAGCTCCTAGAGGCTCCATTTACCTTGAGAATTCCTTTATGTTCTAATCGCATATCTTAATTTACATTCAAAATTGAAGTAAGTTTAAGAGGAAAGTTCAAGAAGTCTCTTTGAGTTATTTTGAGGATCTTTTGTAACCAACTATGGTTTTAAACTAAATTTTAGAGAAAGTAAATATGAGAAATGAGAAGAGTCGTATTCATAATTGAGAAAGAATATAAGGGAAATAAGTATTCTCAAAAGTAACACTTTTACATTAAAAGAGAGAAACCTTGATTTCTAAACGAGTTTTTGAGTTCACAGATATTTCAGAGCATTACCTCTTTTAAGAGGATCTCTTGAGTAATTACCTCAAATTGAGAAAAAGAATGTTTTAGACATTGAGCATGAGTATATATTTATTGAGAGTAGTATTGAGCATCGATATGAAGATGAGTTCACACAACTCAAAATCCACATAAACTATGTATGCCAACATGGGTAAATGATCATACTTTTTAGATGAATCCTTAGTGTCTTCGGGTAGAGCTTAATGGATCCGCTTAGTTGAGGTGTTCTTTAGCCCGACAAGGTATATGATACTTTTAACAGCGTAGGTGAGACGTTGTATCATCACATAGTTCATAGTGATGGTTGTCGGTTAGAGAATCTTCTAAATAAGAGTAAAGAATAACTTATTGTATTTAATACATGTTTTTCCCGCCATGGCGAGACCGCCAGTGCGGGATTCCTCCCGCCAAAGCGGGACAGGGCAAGGTAGAATCTCAGCCATGTCTCTCATGTTTTCCCCTGTCATAATTATGGATCCCGAATCGTACCTGAACTAACCCCTGCGGCCTAATTCAGTGTTCACAATTCGAATATAAGTTATAAAGTGTGTTAAAATTGTGGAGAACTTGGGCATATAAGGAGTAAATTAGCGAGGCCGTGGAGGCTAGGGAAATGGTAATGCGGGTAGAGGAGCAGTGCAGCCAGATAAGAAGGTTGCCGTCAAGATGACAGGGCTCAGTTTTATGTTTTTCCAGGCAAGATCGAGTTTGAGGGTGTGATGCAGTGGTCACAAGTACTACTCTCGTCTGAACCCGGATGACTATTGTTTTATTTGATCCGAGTTCTACTTATTCGTATGTGTCAGTTAAATTGCCCTGGAATTTGATGTGGTTTGTGATATAGTTGATACCCCCATCTATGTTTTTATCTCAGTTGAAGAGTCGGTCATAGTCACCCATGTGTATCGTGTTGTCTTATTGTGATTATGGATTTTTAGATTTGGTTAGGCTGGATATAACTGACTTGATATAATCTTAGGCATGACTTGGTTGTCCCCCTATTATACCGGGCTTAATTTTAATACTAAGTCGGTAACTCTAGACTTCCTCGGTAGGAAAAGATTAGAGTGGGAAGGGGTGTACAAGCCTAAGCTAGCTAAGATTATATCCTCCATTCGGGCTAGGAAACTGGTAGGGCAGGATTGTTTGGATTATTTGGCTCATGTTTGGGATGTTGAGGTTGAGTCTCCCTCTATTGAGTCTGTTCTTGTGGTATTTGAGTTTAAGGAAGTGTTTTCTATGGATTTGCCTGGTATGCCTCCAGATAGAGATATAGATTTCTGCATTGACTTGGAAACTGGTACTCTCCCCATTTCCATCCCTCCGTATCATATGACTCCAGCAGAATTAAGAGAGCTTAAGGCTCAAAAACCAAGAGCTTCATGATAAATTTTTCATCCGTCCTAGTGCTTTCCCTGGGTGTTCCTGTCTTGTTTGTTAAGAAGAAGGATGGTAGTATGAGGACTAGTGATTTTATCTTAAGCCATAAAAGAGTGGATTGATATTGGAATGACAAGTTTATGGATAAGGAAAGTTTAATTGAGTATACTTTGGTGAAGGAATAGAAATATTTTAGTAAGAAAGTGTGTATAAAGTTGGATTAGTCCTTTGAATTTGATGAGTTTACCTGAGTTTGAGGTGTCGTGTTGATGAAAAGGTTGACTTCGTAGTAATAGTCAAGGCTGACTGAGCGTAATGGTAATAAGAGCTCTTGATGAATTATGACGGGATGCAAATATATAATAAGATTGTTGGTTGAGCGAAATTGTACAGTAATTACAACTTGCGAGTATCTAAAGTTGTGGTTTTCTAATATTTGGTGAGTAACGTGGTTGTATGAAAAGTTTTAGGAAATGGTAGGACACCACTCAAATAGAATGTTAAAGAGCTAGAGTATAGTGGGATGTAGTACAACCTTTAGAGAGAGGCGAGAACAAGAATATTTTTATTTGATTGCAAAGGCTAAAGAGGTATCTTCAGAAGGGTAGATAATTGGGTTCAGAGACGTGTGATTCCATTCGTTTTGTTGTGGCTATGGTAATAGTGCCACGAGTGGTTAAAAACTATTGGAAAAGACTTGAGAAAGAAGTGTACATACATTAGTTCGAAAGTGATAATAAGTGTTATGTTTTGTTTTTGAGTTTAGTAATGAGTACGATTGAATTTTTAGCGAAAGATATTGTAAGATCGATGGAGATGCAATCAATGGTTAGCGAAGATCTATGAATTCATAAGAATCTTCAAGGTACAAACTAATACTAATAGATAAGGGGATTGTGTTATACAGTTGAATTTACAATTCAAAATTTTCATTATAAGTTTACATTCGTGGTGATATATTTTTGTCAAGGTATGAATTGGCAATGTGAGAAATGATAAATTGTATCCGGTATTGAGCATTTGAAAGGATTTACACCTGGATTGAGTCGTAAAATTTATTACTATTGATTGTTAAGTACTTAAGAAAGGTTTTCATTTAAAACTGTTGGTTTATAATAAGGTAAATGGTCGGAGTGTTTATAATGGTTGTTAGTATTGAGAGTGTGGACTTTGATGGAATGATGTGAAGAGTATGTAGAGTCAACTCAATGGAAATGACTGGTATCGACTCTTTAAGGGAAACTCTTTAGTGTTATTTAATATTTATTTCGTAAAATTCTTATGTGACCATCTATTTCATTTTGTATATGGTTGTGAGTATGAGTCGCTAGCTATAATCACGTGTGTTTTCACGTTGTGGGTGGATCCCTAGTGGTGGATCAGGTGTATCGATCCAGCGATGTTTCTTGGTTGAGTGAGATGATTGGGATGGCTTGGTTATTTCATATGACATATTTGGTGTTGTCGTGGAGTTGTTAAAGTATTTCAGTAGTTCTACATGTACCACCTTACTTACGAGAATTCATAGAAGAGTTACCATGCGTATTTGTGGTTGTCTGGCAACCTTAATATTCCTTTAGTCATCGAGGTCATGTATCGATTATGTGTGGTTGAATGTGGGGATCATTGAGTCCAATTCTACTGTTCTTAAGAAGTAACCTACAATTACTAAATCTAGCATTTCGATAGTGTTGTTGGAGGGTTTGTATGTTTGGACATATCCGTCAAGGAGTATTTGATGTCTAAAGATTGAAATTTTTGTAATTTAAGCTCATGAAAATTTATGTTAGGAGATGGGGATGTTGATAAGAACTATGATTGTTGGGTATTGTAAGTGTGCGTTGATTGGTTCCAGTTCACTTCTAATTGTAACGAGTATTGGTTTGGAATTTTATCATGCTTAAGTACTAACGGATTCGTCCGGATGATTGTGTCAAGGTTCTTGATAACATGTTGCAGACGTGTGTATGATCAACTTTGGTGGTTGTTGAGAATTGCTTTGTTGTTAGTTAAGTTTACATACAACAATATTTATCACTCGAGTATTGAGATGACTTCATTGAGGAGATGTGAAACCCGTAGGGGGTAATGAGATTCGGTAAGAATCACATGCGGGACAAGTATCCTCAGTTATTCGACGATTCAAATACTACTATATTCTTGCTTTAGCCCTTTTCTCCTAATTTGTCACTCGGGGACAAGTGATCGGCAAATTGGTATCTATTGTAATGACATGTTTCTGTCGTCATAGAAAAGCCAACGGGAAAAAATTTAGGGCCAGAAATTTTTCTTGTAGTAACTTGAAATTTCCTAACCTAGTCCAGATTGGGAAGAAATCTTAGTCAGTGAGGTCAAGGGAAATCTGGTAACAATTGGGAGATCTAATTATGATTTTGATCACTTGACTAGATAGCTAAGACATTAAGGAACCCATACGACTTTACGAAATTGAATTCGGGCAAGTAGAACTCTCGAAACTAATCTTAGCGTGAACTGGTATTTTTTGAGTGTCATGGGATAAAGGTATGTAGTGAAATGGGGGTTTTAAACTCTTAATTTAGTTCTTTGTTTCCGTGCAAGCCACTAGGGCGGGATTATTCACGCCAGGGCAGGGCCGCTGTAGCGGGATGAGGTCCGTTGTGGTGGGACAATCGGAATTTAAGTCGGAATTAAGCCCCAAAAACGTTTTATTCTACACTTTTCGACTTTGAGAGCTAAGGAATGACCCCAGGAGTTTTCTTGACAATTTTCCACCATTCTTGAGGCTAAAGATAAGGTTTTTACTCCCTGTATCCATTTTTCGATCTGTAGAACTTGGTTTCTTGGGTGATTATTGCTGGGAAGGGTTTTTAGAACTGTTTGGATGGTGGGAAAAGCCCTAATTTGGGAAATGGGATCTTGGGTTGGCCTAGGGTTAATAATGTTGATTATAATCTAGGTAATTAGGCCTCGTTTATTGATCTTTGGGTTAATTGTATTTTTTTAAACCACAAACAAGCGGGAAATCCAAAAATGGAAGATTCAAGTGCCTTAGGGGATTCAAGCTTGGATTCGAGGTAGGTGATGGTTGTGATATCATGTTGGTGTGATATATGTTTGTAATTGCTCACTATAATGCATGTATGTATGCGAATGTTGCATTATTGATCACCCTAATCGTAAATGAGGATAATTGAATAATTGTATGCCATGAACTACCTATTATTGTATGATTGTGAGAATATACATTGTGATTGTGATTGTGGTTTGTTGAATGGATCGGGTGTTACGTTCTGACACACTAACTTGGATCGGTTGTCACGTTCCGGCATAAACATGGGATTGATTGCCACGTTCCTACATAAATATTGGATCGGTTCTCACGTTCCGACATAAACATTAAATTGGGTACCACGTACCGGTATGCTAAAAGTTTAGGTGTGGGTTTCGTGAGAGGACCATTTAATTGGGTTCCGTGAGAAGACCATTGAATTGTGTTGTGTATCTATTTGTGATAATTACGTTCATATCTAATGATGATTGATATTGGAAGACTGTATGTTGCTCTAAATTGATAACCAATGTGTATTATTGAGAATGTGGGATGCTACATTGATCCTGAAAAGATGACTAATATTGTATATGTTTGGTATATGCCTATATTGTAATGTTGTAGTTACTTGCATGTGTTTCACTTATTGGAATAGCCGTGTGATCCTACCAGTACAATGTGGTTGTGTACTTATACTGCACTTGTTTGTTCTTTGTTGAGTACAGGGCATCTTGAGGCGGCTATTGATAGACCTCAGCTAAGTGACTATTGAACATGACCGGATTCAATGGTGACCCAGTTCTTTCAGGTTGCCATGGATCTTTCTTGTTTAAGTCCACTCTTTTCGGACTCAGACTATTTGTTTAAGGTGTTGTTTAGTTTCGGGGTTGTACCCCTTGTTCTTAGACTTGTCGTTAGTAGAGTTTTGGTACAATGACTTTCAGGTTCTAGGGGTTGTTCTTCCGTATTGGTTAAGTTATTTGTTTAAACCATTGGAGTTTATGGGAACTCTATATAATTTCTTCATTTAAACCTGCTTCCGTATCTCTAAATGCCTAGTTTTTCGATAAGTTGTTTAGTCGGGTTGTAGTAGTGGTTCTCTCACCGGAGGGTTAGTGTGGGTGCCAATCATAACGGTCTGGGACGTGACACACTCGTTCCAAGTTAGTGTGTCGGATCGTGACAGTCGTTCCAATATGTATGTCGGTACATGACATCCGATCCAATATGTATGTCGGTGCGTGACATCCGATCCAATGCAATGTTAGTGTGTCGGTACGTGACACCCAATCCAATTAGCACAAACACAATCACATCCATAACGTACAATACTCACATCATATAGTCAAGTACTCAAGTTCATGGCATGCATTGTTCATAATCAATTCATTAAGTTCGTTTCCACTTTTCATGCTTCGCATTCGCGAATACATACCAATAAGCAAACAATCTACATACATCACACAATTAGGAATCAAGCCATCCCTAAACCCTATTTCATGAACTAGGGTTTTCCCCAATGGTATACGTCTGACATAATACTTAGAAAGACATGTATAACTGCCTCTTCTTCGGTGCACGAAAGCCTACACATGAATTCTACCATCAACTCCTCTATACTACATAGTGAATCACAGGTTTACAACTACTCAATTAAATAAGCCTAGCCTACCTAGGCGCCAAGCATTTGCAGAGGGATTATTGTTCCAATCCAGGCTTCCGAACGACGAGACAATGGTTTTTGACCAGGAATCTGCAAGCTATCGACATCCTTACGCTAGAAATCTTTTTCTCCTTCCTTCCCAAGCTTAGAGCAGATTTTTGAGGGTTTCTAGGTTGATCCTCGCCTCTTTTTGGTGTTTTTGGAGAAAGGAGAAAATAAGACTTTGCTCTATTTATATTATGTCTCGCACATCCCGCTCTGGCGGCCACTTACCCCGCTAAAGCGATGCTGCCCTAGCGGCATCTGGCCCACTCTGGCGAGATGATGGCCTAGTTTTTCCCACATTTTGTTTTTCCTAAATAACGACAGTTCAGGTCATTACACTTATTACAGTTAAAATCCCATTTGGATTGACTTAAAAAATAGCTTTGAAATCAAACTAAAATGACTTTTAAGTCAAAAAATAAAAATGTAGAGAGTCCTACTTTCGGTTTTTAACTTATTTGAAGTCATATTTTTTTTTTTACTTATTTAAAGTTATTATTATATTTGTCAAACACTTCTAGAAGTAAAAAAAACTTACGTAAACAGTACATTTGACCAACTTTTAAGTCAATCCAAACACTCTTTTAATTTGCACAAAATTGTAAGTAACGTTTTTTGAAATTATTCTTCTATATTTTATTAAACTCAAAGTATACATGACTTCTTGTAGAATTAAGCAGTGAATGGAATAATACATGTGCCCAAAAAAATATCTAGATGCCGACTTTGACAGATATATAACTAAATAAAGATGAAAATTAGGGGTGTCAAAAATGAGCCCAACTATATGTGACCCGCCCAACCCGGATTTTAAAAGTGCTTTTTGACTTTTAAAAGGATAATCATCACATTTTTTTCAAAGGAAAAACGTCCAATAGACATGGAAGAGTCCTCTAAGATGAGGTAAGAAAACACCCCCTTCCACTTGATTCTTCATTGGCTCGTGTTCGGAGAAATGTTCTCCTTATCGCAAACTTCGTTATGTGCTATTTCTTATCGTTTTTTGTTATGGTTGAAGGATTTTTGTGTTTAATCTGGGTTTTAAGTTATCTATATGGTTGAACTACTTTGAGGTAAGGTTATAAACCTATTTTGCGTAGAAAATCATGGCTGAATGTTGAAAATTGACTCCTACCACCTTGGCTTCGATTTGTTTTTTCAAAGGTTGTGGATTTGGTATGGTGTTGGACACTTAAGGCAGATTATTATGCACGACAAATGAATTATTTTTGGTTAAGGTAAGTTTCCTCCAATCACCTCCCTCGTGTTTTTACTTTTTTTTGTTGTTTTATCAATTTTGAACCACGAGGGGTGTTTGAGTGTCGTGGCTCCCTGCAGCCTTGTTGTTGCGTAGTTTTGAGATGTTTAGATGTGGATATGATTATATTAAAGTTATGTAGGTATGGAATATTTATGGGCCACTTTTAGATGTCGTGTACGGGGATTATCAATTGAACAGTGTGAGTGCGCCTTGTTATATTTCCTCTAGAGCTTGTCGTGCTTTTGAGATGTTGATAGACTCGTGTTGTTGTTAGCATCTACTGATTATTTAGATATTGTTACTTTGTTTGTTGAGTTAAACATGATATGGTTGTATTGATGACCTTAAATCCTTATCGATTGGTTATGACTCGTTTTTGCAGCCTGATTGATTCTCGCATTATTACATTACTTTTAGTTGGTCAAGCTTCATAGAGATACCTTTTGGGCTTTGGTTGAAAGGTATGTTAAGGCTATTATTTATCTTTTGGCATGATCCTAAAGGTCTAAGCTTGTTATGGCCGTTGTATTATCATTATCTACTCGTTAGCCTTATCCTATTGAGTTGGCTACCACCTTATGATATAATGTCTATCGGTGACACTCTACTCCTTGCTTAGTAGCCTAGAAAAGCATGTTATGATTATGTTTTGATTAATTATGATTCCTTATTATTGTTGTAATATTTTATCGTCTCGCTGCCGCCTATGAACTATGATTGGCCTCAACAGACACCGACACCCCAGGATTCTTAAGCATATAGATTGATTCTTATGCCAACCTATAGGCCAGGTAGATCAAGCCTTCAAACTGGAGACAGAGCCTACAGGCCGAGTCGACTATGCCTACGGGTAGGGTAGGCTGCACCTACAGGGAAACATATATGTATACCCAAAATATTCAAAAGGAAAAACAAGCAAACCTCTGGGACTCTGGCAACCCCTGGAAGAAATGAGTCAACCAATCTACTGGATAGTCGACTCTGCTACTCGACATGTCTATCTTATCGTCGCTTAGGACCTGTAGGCACTAATGCAGCGCCCCCAGGCAAGCGGCATCAGTACAAAATAATGTATCGAGCATGTAAGGTAAACTGAAAGTTGAAACTGAAGTATAAGTATTGAATGAAAAGGGCAAGGGTGAAATCCAAGTACAATACCTTAGCTCCCTATAACATGAAAATATAAACATGTAACAAGAAATAACCTGATCTGACCCCATAAGCCTGATAGGTACAAACAATACGCAATTCATATAGGTCCTAACGAGCACAAAGTCGCTAAATACCCGTAGTAGGACCTATCTGATTTCAACTATCTCAATGTACATGTGGCATGAATCAACGCAAATTTGAGGCTCTAAGGTACAATACATATATGTTGCTGATAAGAGAAAAATATCATATATATACTAAGTTGTTATTTCATTTTAATACTAATATTTTTAATCTTTCTTTGCAGAAAATGTTGCAATACCATAAGAAAACATCAACTACGTAGATATGTGACAAAAGAAACACAAATGTTGATTTACAAGAAATTATCCAACACAAATGGAGATTTAAAAAAATTATGAAAGAGAGGAACGGAAAGTTGTGCAAATATGGAAATGAGTTGGACATATATTTCTTTGTGTAGAACCCACAAGCTAAAAATGGAAAAAAGAACAAAAATGAAAGAAAGATGCAGCAAATATGAAAAATAAAAGTTGAAAAATGTAGTAGCATGGTAGCCACCAAATTGAAAAACAAAGCAAAAGGCAAGCTAGAAAGAAAACTCTATTAAATATTGGTATACATTTGACTTACCATTTTAATTTTGTCAAAAATATCAACTTGCAAGTGGACAAATTAAGAGAAAATGGTGATTTCCATCTTCAAGGAATGGCTATAAATAACACGAGGAATAAGTTGATAAAGCAATAGAGGGAGGGGTAGAAACAAAACAATCCATATATTTCTTTAAGTTCTTCTTATACTAATTTTTTAGTTATTTGATGTTGAAAATTATTCTAGTTTCTGGTTTTAATTGAATAATGGAATTACTCTTCTTGAATATTTCTTCTATTTTCTTACTTAATGGAGAAGAATATTTTCTTAGTAGTACCATTTCTGTTATGGAGTAATTTTCTTTTGTGTTGGGAAAATAACGATCTTGATATTTCTATATAATAGTAAGTATTATTTCTAAATTTTACGTGTCTGAGCTTAAGCTATAGATTTCATTTTTATTTATTTTATAGTTAGATGTTTTTAAATTTATTAACATATATCCATTGTTTACTCCGTATTAACATATTACTAATTTTGTAATCGAGAGAGGCGGAAGAAGTAATACCGTTAATTGGAGTGTTGGTATGTTGTTAGTAATTTAGTGACATCTATCTATTTTATGTTGTAATTAAATATACACTTATTTGTAATCGAGAGAGGCGAATAGTGTAATAATTAGTTATAACAAGTAAGGTAATCGAAAGAGACTTACTTAGTAGAATATGTTTTAGTTCAAGTACACATTTCTTGTTCTTAAATATTACTATTTTGACAATTAAATTGTATAACCGAGAGGAATGCATTTAATTGTTCAATTTCAGTAATAATATATAAATATAATCGTGAGAGATATTTATACTTTTATTAGAAATATAAATTTAGGAATAAATAATTTACTTTATATAGAAATATTGAGTGAAGACAAGATCCCCAACATCTTTTAATATATTGTGAAAACTAAAGTATTTTTTCTACTTTTTGTATTATTAATTGATTAATTCACTGTTCAACTGTTCTTGATTTTCTTAAATAGTAATTAAAACAAGAAACGTCTGTAGAATAGACAAACCAATCTCTGTGGGTTCGACATCTTTCTATACTATTATTTGACACACTACGGGTTAAATATATATATATATATATATATATATTCAGTGACTCGTCAGTTGCTCCGTAGGTATGCCATGAATCAATGCAGATTTGAGGCTTTATGGTACAATACATATATGATATTCCATAGGTACAGCCTACCCGGCCGTAGGCACAGCCTACCCGGCCGTAGGCACAGCCTACCCAATTCGTAGGCTTGGTATAAGAATCAATCGTATGCTCAAGATCTCTGCAGCGTCAGTGTCTGCTGAGGCCAAAATAAGCTCATAGGTGTCAGCCAGACGATAAAACATCACAACACTAACAAGTAATCATAATTAATCAAAACATAATCATCGCATGATTTTCTAGGCCACTGAGCCAGGAATAGAATGTTAATGATAGACATTATATCATATGGTTGTAGCCAATTCAATAGAATAAAGTTATAGAGTAGATAATGATAATATACCGACCATAAAAAGCTAAGGCCATTAGGATCATGCCAGAAGAGAAATAATAGCCTTCACATACATTTCAACAAATCCCAAAAGGTTTCTCTATTAAGCTTTCCCAACCAAAAGTAATGCAAGAACACGAAAATTGATAACGTTGCAAGAACGAACCATGACTAATCAATAGGACACTATTTCCACACTCGTGACCAGCCAAGTCCAAACAATAAAATAAGTCCATAAATAATAGTAATCAAAAAGTAAATTTATTGAAGACATTCCAACAACATCTCGAAGGAGTGACAAGCTCCCGAGGCAACATAACTAGGCGTACTTCACGCCGTTCAATCTAACAACCATCGTACACAACTCTAATAAGAATCAAACCAACCCCAACAACCTCCAGAACCTTAACACCATCAATAAACTATAATAACAACGAAACCAAATAAGACAAAGGGGCTCCCCATAACCATACTATCAAAAACACCACCTGGCTCAAAAACGTATAAAAATGATACTAGGACATGAAATTATGAAAGAGGGTTGTAAAATAAGATTACCTCAACCAAAATGTCTGAAATAATAATACTAAGATTCTGCCTCCTTGCATCAACAACAACCGGAGCCCAAATCAACAATAAAATTACACCACACCGATGAGCTCGTGACATAGAGCAACTTCCATTATACTTCCGAGTTGAAAGAATTTAATACCCATGGATGATTTAGTAGCTTAAGTTCTAATTTTTCTAGGTTTTTGGATTAGTTCTAATGAAAAAATTAAGGATATGGGTGTATTTAAAGAATAACCGACTTAGGGGCTGGGCGACCCACTTTGAGGTGTCCGTTTGTGCAGTCCCACAAAAATGTGCATATCTCTTAATTCTGAAGTCGTATGGATGAACGATTTAGTGCGTTGAAAACTAGACTCATAGACTCAAATGCTAGTCTATTCATTTGAAGGAACATACAATACCAGATATTTGGACTTCATGTCCTCCTCAGCTTTTCGTCTCAACTCATCAACGTTACGGCTCCGCTACTAGACTTTTACAGAAGCTATATCCTTATTTCACAATCTTGTTATTTAGTGATCTTCTATGGCAATAAGGACTTCTTTATGAGATAGCTCCTCTGAAATCTGAACATTTATTGTCGGCACTATACGTGTTTGATCTATAATATACTTTTGTAACATAAAAATATGAAAATTGGGTGTACTGCATCTAACTCTTGAGGTAACTCTAGCTCATAGGAAAATCACCCTAGGTTGTAAGATGCGATAAGGCTCAATGTTCCTAGGGCTCAACTTAACCTTTCATATTTACTAAAAATAAATTATCCAAAATATTTATCAATTTTAAAAATTAATATATAGTAACAATTAAGTCTCCTTTTTTCCTTTCAACTTTACCGTTCATATGAATTGTTCTTGAATAATAATCATATGGAGTATTACTTAGCATAGAAAACCTAGAGATGAAGAGTACATGCACATTATGTCGGGTAGAGTCCTACAAAATTTTAATGTATATCGGAGTGATTTTATTATGTAGTATCATTTTATGCATGACTAAAAATTTCAAATCCCATTAAAATCTCTCCTAAATCAAAGGAGATAAAAGATAAGTGGACTTCTTTTTGTGTACTGTGACAAACAAATTGAATGAAATTTTATGCCTCCCATATACTCTTTTTAGCTAATGAAACCTCTTTAACTAGTAAGGTCTTATTCAGTACAATCTTACAATTCAAATTGTTGGTGTGCATTAGATTAAGGAAGGAAAAATGCATCTTCTTCTACTTCTTTTTCTTCTTCTTATGCATTTTACTATGACCGGTGGACTTCCCTTCACATTTAATTAACCCGTCCATGTAACCTCCAAGTCCTTGACCTTTACAACAACAATATGACCGGTGAATTTCCCGTTGTAGAGGTTGTCTATGAACTCTTAACGAAAGTATATATCTCGTATAAATGGAGTGTTAGAATAACATTAGTACCCTTTGACATATTTCATGTAAGTGTCGAGTGTGGAAGTAGGTTGCCTCCTATAGGAATTGAGTTGTTTTCCGAAACACCAATGAAAATCAGGATAACAAGCAGTCATAATTCAAGTTTGAGACCACTACTGAATCTGGAGGTTACTATTTTACTGAGTCGAGGTTTAATAAAAATCAATTACACCTTTATTATGCATAACAGTGTACATTCAACTAAATTGATGAATTGTCTTATTTTAAAAATAGAATGAATTGAAAAATATTGGTGTTTATGTGCATTTTAATATTAAAATCAAAATTAAAATATTAAAGTGCACCATATTCTAGTGGACATAAAATGAAGAAAATGATCTCATTATTCTTTGAAACTCATATAATGTAGTACTTCAAGTGTTTTAATGATTCTCACAAATGTCGGGACCTGGTCCTAGACAGAGTAGTCCTCGTCCAAGTTCACAATGGTGAACAACTGTAAAACTGTCTTGTTTGGTGAGAAGGACATTGTACTTCTCCAATGAGAATGGACGAGGTTGTTTGTTCAGCGGACAATACTTCTTGTTGGTGATTGATATATTCAAGTGAACAAACAATAAAACATTCATTCATTAAAAAGGTGATTTTTGTCTTTCAAGAACTCGAGTTTTAAGAACTCAAGGGACAAGGGACCTAATAGTGTCACGACCCAAAACGAGCCATGAATGGCACCCACTCTTAACCTTCTAGGTGGGCGAACCAAGGAATCCAAACCCCAACATGTATTAATTGTTAAACTTACGAAATACAAACCATAATGCGGAAGCTCAATCTTATTAAGGTAAGAAACATAAATCCACTAAAGTCTACTATATGTCATTCCCAAAATCTGAAAGTCATCACATCAAGGACATCTAATCTCCAAATACTAAGTCTAAGAGTACCAAATACACCAAAATAAAAGAATAAAGTAATTTGTGTCCTAAAACGAAGGACATCAGGTCATGATCGAGAGAATCCAACACACGCTCGAATGAATAGCTCACCCTTGAACTTGATATGCTGAGATTGGCTAGAGCTGAGAGCGAGTCAAAGTCGCTGGTACACTCGCCGCACTCTATAAAAGGAAAACAAAGAAAAACACAAGTAGGGCTCAGTACAGGACAACATGTACTGAGTAGATATCATCAGTCAACTCAAAATAGTAACTAATATGCATAAAGTAATAGTATAAAATCAACTATAGCACTTAGTAGGTGATAAGCAACAAACAACATGAACAAGTAACAACTGAAGCAAGTATGTAATCAATCACAATATCAAGCACACACACGAGACTCATGCCTCCACACCACGCTCGTTTGGAAAATGTGTTCTTTGAGATTAAGTACATTCAGTTAATTCAACATGTTTTCCTCTTTAATGTTACCATATCGGAACGTGACACTCTGATCCAATAATGCCTTGTCGAAACGTGATGCCCCGATCCAATAATACTGTGTCGAAACGTGACACCCCGATCCAATAATACTGTGTCGGAACGTGACACCCGATCCAATAATATTGTTAATTTATCATTAATTATCACCACTTTTCACCGCATTAACAATATTTCATCAAGCTTTCTTTATTCAAGGCATCACTTCGATAGAGAAGGTTCAAGATTATAAATTTCACGGTCTCATGATTTTAGACCAATCACAACAACACATAGATTATTCAAACCACACAACCAAGTACATAGAGAAACTCACAATATCACTCAATGCTTATCAATCACTATTAAGAGTCTATCTATCAAATAGAATAAACCATAACTTACCTCCACCGAAGAACTGAAGTCAAGCAAGCTACTTCTCCAATGCTTTTCCTTTCCTCAATGCCTCCGAACCCCTTTCAAATCTATCAAGTATATATGCATAATTTGTAAGTTAATGAGTCTATAAACACTCATATTATTCTATGTCTAGCCTAGACCCAAAAATTCACCCAATTCTATAATCAATTTCCTAAAGTTTAAGTCTAAGTGTAAGTTCCAATACCTCCAATTATCATAACTTTAATGGTATTCAAATAATATAATATACCTAATATATCTCAATATATCAAAACTTAATTTTTATAGAATAACTAAACAATAAATTAATATAGGGATCCTAGAGTACTCACAAAGTTACAAGCAGCAACTTGAATCGGAGAAAGAAAAAGAAAATATAAACCAAAACAATCCTCAACCCATACCCCCTAAACTCGATTCTATTGAACTGCCAAAGACCGTTACCCTTAATCATTGCAGTAATTGGCTAATGAAATCATTGGCCAGAAAAATTGTCTCCCCCAAAACTTCCAACCTAATTTATAACATGTACAATTCAAATGGATGAACTTTAATTTACTGGTCATTAAACATTTACGTGGGTACAGGAATAAATAGGAATTCGCCTCTTTATTTTACACAATTAACATTATAATAATAATTTAACTCATCAACAAACCATTAAACTAATTGCAATTCAATCATGTATGCATAACTAATGTAACTAGAAAGAATTAGAGCGAAGTCTCACATGTAGTCGCCGTTTTCTCTTTGTTCACGTTTGTTCTCCTCTTTCCTCCTTTTCCTTTCCTCTACGGATTATTTAATATCCTAATTAATATACTTGACTAATTATTAAAAATAAGGTAAAAGTGGTCTACTATTAATTTTAATGTAATTTTCTTTAACTACCCATTAAATAAAGGGAAAAAGGATAAATATATCCCGAATTATCGAAAATGGTATGCATATATCCTTCGTTATACTTTTGGTACATCAATGTCCTTACCGTCCAAATTTTAGAGCGAATATACCCTTTATACTAACTGTTACACACGTGTCTTAATCTTATCCATTGATTCGAAATTTATTAAATTTCTACCAAAAATTAAAAAACCCACCCAAATTTAAAAAAACATAACCCAAAACCCCCAAAACAATTCACTCCCAAAACCCTAGTTTCTTCTCCATCTTCTCCGATCTTCTCTAATCTTTAGCGTAACAGAGAATTAATTCATCTGAAATAGAAATATTTCAGTAGAAAATAGCAAAACAATACTTGGTAACAAATACTTTTACTTGGAAAGAAGAAATATCATAGACAAGTAAATTACTTCATCCATATTTCCTCCATGAGAACTGTATATTGTTTTGAAATAAAAAAAATCAGGTTCTCACTTGACAATTGAGCTTCTCTTTTCCTCAAAACTCTAAATCAAGCTTACTAGTCACGACTGAGGCGCAAACGAGCTTTGATTTCAAGGTGCTATCATGATTTTTCATCTATATGAGATTATAATTCCATAAAGACATCAGTTGTATGCAAATAGGCTCCTACTTAACATGTCCAAGATAGAACTTATTTTTAAGAGTTTTAAATAAGATACCAGGTACAAAATACATCAAGTTAATCTGATTCTTTGCTGGACCGACGAACATCAGAGAAGAAGGAGAAAAAACTAGGTTTGGGGAGTGAATTGATTTGGGGATTTTGAGTTCTTTTTTTGGGGTGGGTATTACTTATTTGGGTGGGTTTTAAAAATCGGAAAAGGGCCTAAAATGCTCTTTAACTATCCAAATTGGAACAAATTTACCTTTCTTCTACCTTTCGGGCCTAAAATGTCCTTGACATAAACCCTTAGGCTCTATTTTGCCCTTATTTTTAACTGCCTAAATAATAACATCAATTAATAAATTCATTTATAACGTGTCGCTATCCTATTGACTATCCTAATAATTAATTAAACTAATTAAAAAAATCAAATCCACCCAAAAGATCCACCCATAACCCAAATCTTTTAACCCATTATTACCCAAACCTTTTAACCCAATATCCAGCCCTAAAACTTTTAACCTAAAAAGAATTTTAGGCTCATTTTCTTCAAATTTCATCTCTTCTTCCTCAATCGATACTAACGACTACACCACACTACTAGAACAGAGCTACACCAAACTACTAAGGACTGCACATTACAAACGATCCAAGAAAGGAAGTTCAAACATAGCTACAACACACTACATCAACTTGGCAGCTACAAAATCAACAATAATACCCAAGAAATCAGAAGTAAGCTTATCAATTGAAGCCCTTTCAACTCTCACTTTGGTTTATTATTATCCAAGTTCTTCAAATTAGAACATTCAATTCAATCCTCCAAATTTGAATTTTCAAAAAAGTCATATCATTCAAGTTAGAACCAATGTTTGGTTTATGAATTTTAATGCCACCCATTTCCTTTAGGATCTTCTTCAATCTGTTTTTTTCCTTCCGAATTGAATCTAATTCAATCTTTTGATTGTGAATCATCAATGACACATGACTTGAAAGTTTACTATCAATCCAATCCAATAACCACAAGATAATGAGCCAGGAAGACATTGAAACAACACAAATTTTAACAAACTAATGAAGAAGATGATTTCCAAAAGAGCTCCAAGAACTGATGAAGTTTGGGGCAAATGTTTAGGGTTTTGTTTAAAGAAATGGGTAATGGGTGATTTATTTGGATGGGTTGGGTATTTTGAAAGATGGTCGGGTGGATCCGGGTGGATAGGGTGGTTTGGGTCAAACAAATTAGGATTTAATTAATTAAATTTCCAACCAATTACAGCATGTCACGTAATAAATGAAATAATTAAATATATGGACTAAGTAGTCCGTTAGTCTAAAGGGAAAAATAGGTCCCTAAAGGTTAACCCCAAGGGTATTTTGAGGCCAAAAGATAAACAAAGGGTATTTTTGTACCAATTTCGATACTATAAGGGTATTTTAGACCCTTCTCCGTTTAAAAATTAAGTTGGGCGGGGCTTTTAAATTTTGACAAAAAATAAATAAATATCGGATCCATAGGATTAAGATACGTGTATCATCGTTAGTATAAAGGGTATATACGTTCTAAAATTTGGACGGTAAGGGATCGATATACTAGAAGTATAACAAAGGGTATATGCATACCATTTATGATAGTTCGGAGGTATATTTGTCTTTTTTCCCTTAAATAAATTATTAAAACTACCCCATTAATTTTATAATTATAGTTACGAATAGTCCAAAATACCCATTTAGGATCTATCTGAAGAGTCTTTTATGAAATAAAAAGCTCTAGTACTCAAATCGACTAAACGGGTCGTTACAGATAGAGTGAACAAAAGCAATCTTGAAGTGTAATGTGTGTCTTACGAGTTGAAGTGAACAAAAGCAATCTTGATGTTTTAAATGCTTGTATTGTGCTGAAATTGTAAGATTCGAAATGTATCAAGTCTTTTCTTAGTTACTGATTGTAGAAACACAATTAGAGTTAATTATGTGTCCTACGAGTTGAAGACTATATTAATTAAAGTTAGTTAATATAGTGGGCAATGGAGACATTGTTTTGGCTCAGTTAAGTAATAGAGTTGTTACTTGTTGTGAGATTAAGAGTTTAATCTCATGTGGTGTATTTGAAGTCTATATTCACTTTTGCTTGTGATTAGTGAAATCAGTTGAAAATCTTGTGTGACAGGTCGTGATTTTACTCTCTTGAGTAAGGAGGTTTTCACGTAAAATTCCTTGTCTTTACCGTCGTTAAATAAGTTCTTTATGGCATTCCTTCTGTACATTTAACTTGGTACTATAGCACACTGTGAAGCCTACGCATCTCAACATATAACTATCATGACATGTTGACATTTATTTGTGAAAAAAATCTACATTTATAAAAAGGATGTTTTCTTTCTTGTGTTGCACAGATATGAAGAAAGTGAAAAGTGAGCGACAAATATTATATTGTGTGTAGAATTTGAGGTTGGTATATTGAAAAAGAGAGAAATGAAATAAGAAAAAGATAATTTTACATAAATCTCATAGTGTTAAGAACTAATTACATCCAATCTACTTTATTCTAAATTACCAAAATTTCTTAAACTTGGTGAAATCTAATACATCCCAAGACGCCCTGATACATCGCGTTCTAGTTTCGGATACAATATCATAATACATCACATCTCAATTTCAGATACTTCACTCAACGTCTCAATACATCACACAAAGTGATGTATTTGATCGATACATCGCGTAAAATGATGTATTCAATCAGTACATCGCATAAAGTGATGTATTTGAAAATAGGAGAGTAGGATTTTTTTTTGTAATTTTTTCAAATGGTAGAAAATTTTAAAGAAAATGGTAATTGTGTATTTAGGTAATTTTTCCTAAAAATATCTTCAACTTATATTCACGATATAAAGTAGATTTTAGTCTGCAACTAATTTAGAGTTGTTTAAGTTAAAGATCTCGTCGAAATATCATATCCTAAAAGAAACAAGTCAAGACTTATAATACTATCAATAAAGATTATACCGCAGTGAACTTAAATCTCCTTAAAAAGCAATATCTCATCTAAATGTTTATTTATTAGTTTTTGTTCATTTCATTTTCAATTGTAATTACGATAAATCCACCAATAATTCGTGCTTGAATTCAATTTCAATTTAAGATGATTTACATAACCAATTTTTAATTCTAAATTGATTCAAATTACTTCCTCCATTTCAAAGTAATTGAATTATTCAGACATTTTTCATATGCAAATTACCTTAATTGTTCAATCTTTAAGGCTACTTTTAGAATATTCTTTCATTTTTACCCTTCATTTGAATTTTCTACGTGATGAGTTCAAGAAACTCTAATTGTTTTAAGTTATTCTAAAGATCAATTTGACAATACTCCATTTGTCCAACAATAGTTGTCCCCTATTGACTTTGCACACTTCTTAAAAAACTATAAATAGAAGGATAATTTTGTTATATCACCCTATGAATATAATAAATACAATGTCTTGAAAATGTAATAGAGAAATGACTACAATTAATGATAAGGGTAAATTAAGAACTAGGTGTAAAATTATTTATTAATTTCATAAAGTGGACAAGTATTAGTGGACATACAAAATAGTATAGTGGACAACATTGTTGGACGGAGGGAGTAATTAATAATGGCAAAAATGGAAAGTAATATCTAATTTATGTCCTAATCTTCTTTTCTTAAAGGGTGTAAAATACCCCAACAATTCAATTAATAGAGAGTATTTTTAAACTATATGTTGACTTGTTTTTATGCCTATCCAACTACCTTTTAAATGGCTTAATTTTCTCCTCGTGGATGGTTTGTAGTCATACATTTGTAATACTCTTTGTAAACAAATTAGTTGATCATTTCAGAAATCATATATAAAAAGATAATTTTATCAATTCACTCTTTAAAAAATTTCTTGAAAATTTTACAAACAAATGTGAAAATAATTCGTGTTTGAATTCAATATCAATTTAAGCTGATTTACATAAGCAATTTTTAATTCTAAGTAATTGATTCAAACTACTCCCTCCAATAATTAAATTATTCAGACATTTTTTATATTTCAAATTAACTTAATTGTTCAATCTTCAAGGTTATTTTTAGAATATTCTTCCAATTTTACTCTTCATTTGGATTTTCTATGTGATGAGTTCAAGAAACTTTTATTGTTTTGAATTATAAAGATCAGTTTAACAATACTCTCTTGTCCAACAATAGTTCTCCACTATTGAATTTGCACAATTCTTAAGAAGCTATAAATAGAAGGATAATTTTATTATATCACCCGTTGAATTTAATAAATACAATGTCTTGAAAAATGTAATAGGAAAATTACAATAATTAATTATAAGGGTTATTAGAAATTAAGTGTAAAATTATCCATTAATATCATAAAATAGACAAGTATTGTTGGATATACCAAAATAGTATAGTGGATAACTATTGTTGGACGGAAGAAATAATTAATAATGGCAGAAATGAAAAATAATATCTAATTTATGTCGTAATCTTCTTTTTTTAAAGAGTGTAAAACACCCCTATAATTAAATTATTTTGAAATAGAGAGTATTTTTAAACCGTCTCTTGACGAGTTTTTAAGCCTATCCAACTGCCTTTTTAAATGACTTAATTTTCTCCTCGTGGATGGTTTGTAGTCATACATATATAATATTCCTTGTTTCATATTAGTTGATATTTTTACACGCGTATTAAGAAATCATAAATAATAAAATAATTTTATTAATGCACTCTTTAAAATATTTCTTGAAAATTTTACAAACAGATGTGAACACTTTAAAAGAAAAATTGTAAGAATAATATAAGAAAAATTCAATTAATATTTTTTTGATATAGTAAGATGATCAACTAATATGAGATAATTATTCTTAATAAGATGATCGACTTATATGGAACGACGAGAGAGTAGTTGTTTTAAAAAATTGAAATGTGCAAGTTGCTATCATTATCAAATTATATCAGATGGAGGACAATTTGCACGAGTTTGCATAGTTGATCATTTAATAAGATTTATAGTTCACATTTATTATTATCACAAGAGTTTATTTTGCTTGCATAAGCAATGACTCTACAATTCACCTAGAACCTCAATATTCATGTGATCTTAAGGACCTTAGCGAGTCATGCTTAATTAATTATTTTTTGCCTTTCATGCATTTTTATTCAAGTATTTAAAATTATTTTTATATGTTTATCAAAAGCATGAAAATCATTAACCCTCCTTATTTTTACTTTAAAATTCAAATTCCCCCTTTCCCACTTAACTTTAAAATAATAAACATTTTTCTCTCATAACTAATACAATCAGTCATTAGACAACTAGCCTAATGGTATATTTCACTAGAAAGTTTATAATCTAATGACATTGTATGATGAAATAAATTAATAGAATAAAAATAATTATTTTATTAATAATAATGAAATTCTAATACCTATTTAATTTACACAGGCAAAATTTAAAAAATAAAGATAAATTTAAACATAGTTAAATGCACGGAATACTTATTTTCTTATTACTGATGAAAATTCTAATATCTATTTACACAAGTAAAATATAACAAACACGAATAACTTTAAGCATGTTTAAATGCGTGTAATACGAAAATAATTAATAAAAATGTATATTTTATAACAATTTTTAAAAAGATTATGTATTTATATGATAAATAAATTTTAAAATATAATTTTAAAAATATTTCATCAATGACAATTAAAATTTGTTTATCTAAATATACTCGCACATATGTACTGAAGATTGAAGAAAAAGTTGAAACTTAGAAAAATAATATCTCACTGCGTAGTGAAAATTGATTGTAATGTATTCTAATTTTTAATCCTTTTATTATTATGTGTTTCTTTACAATTATAGAGTAGCATTTGCTTAGATTTTGACACACTTCGTTTTGAACGTTATTTATGAATTTAACGGTTATTTTATTGTTTGAATTTATTAATGTAGTTTTGAATTTGATTATGGAGTTATTTACTATTAAATTGAAAGAGGAATAGTTTGTGAATGTTTTTATATTGTTTTATTTGATTTTAATTAGTGATTCTTCTAAGTAATTGAATAATTGAAAGTGCCTTTTAAATTAAATTAGTTGAATCAAGATAGAAAATTATTAGAAAGATATTTTTTTAGACTAAATCAGTAATGTTTTCATGCATATGTGTTCACACAATTTTCATTAGTTTATTCCATAGAGATTAAGAGCCTGTTTGGCATTGTTGTTGGGAGTTCAGAAATATTTATTTTGATGAAAAAAACACTTATTTGAAAAAATAGTGGTTTGACAAACCAGTAAAACTGTTTTTAAATGGAAGCAGAAGCAGTTTTTCTGATGTTGAGAAGAAGCTAGAAATTTCTGCTTCTTAAAAAAACCAGAAGCACAATCAGAAAATTATTTTTTTCAAGACCAAAATAACCATTTCATATATACATATTTACCAAGACATCTCTTATTAATGAATTAGCATATCTCGTAAGTTTAGTTAAGTTTTATTTAAGAATTTTATATTTTATTTTATACAATAAATTTTTATATTTTATTTTGTGTTTGTGAATTTTTATTTTATTTAATATATTAAGTATTGTTTTGCACAATTAGAAAAAACATAACAACAATATTTTTACAAGATTGGAAAAAAAGAAAAAAAAATAAAGGTATCAGCCCTCCAAAAAAGGTATTTGAAATTTTGAATATGTACATTTTAATTTAATAAAAATAAAAATTAAATTAATTTTTTTAATAGATATTAAAAATAATTTCTCTATAAAATAATCTTAATATTAAAAGTACATTGATACTTGTCTTTTTTCGTTATTTGATTCTCAAAAGCACTTTTAACAAATATTTGTCAAACACAATTTGTTTATGAAAAACATTTTTCAAATGAATCAGTCAAACAAAATTTGTTTTTTTCAAAAACACTTTTTTCTAAAAGCAGCAATGCCAAACATGTTCTAAGTCATCCGGAAGAAAAATCTTAATCTCGAGAATAATTTAAATAAATATTTGATTAGTGTGAATCAATAGAATATTAGAAGTGGCCCTTGAATAGAGTTATATTCCAATAATTATCTTAAACCTGTCTTATCGATTACCTTTACTTCTCCAATTGATAATTAATTGTCGTTACTCAATTCTCAATTTTTATGTGCTCAATTTTACTAGTTTACAATGCTAGTTGATTAGTTGTGGTTTATAATCACATCAATCTAAATATTCTTAAGAGTATTAAATCAAAAATTATTTGAATTAATTCACGTGGAGCAGATATTTTTTGTATTTAAATTCATTTTTGTGCAACATCTATATTGTACTATTTTTTCAATAGAAATTTGGTTATTTTGTGTGATTAGTAGTTAATTTATGAGTAATTTTAGTGACTTCATTATATAAATAGATAACTATTTCAAATTGTGCGTAATTGGTGCATAAAATATATTATATTTCATTAGCGAGTATTTTAATTATTTCTATATTTTTTTGCTTTTCATAATTAATCTCATTTTTTTAATGTTTGTGTTTCGAAACATACATTGCTTAAATCAACAATATTATTTAAGATTTGTTGACATGATTTGGATTGAGATTGATAGGCTAGAGTGTGTTTCGATGCTGTTATACTAGATCTTATAATTATAATTTTTTTTAATCTAGATTCTTTTCCATGTAGTGTCTTTTTATGAAATCAATGTGTTCAATCAATTGATGAAACATTTAGGTGTAGTTATTTTGGTTGACAGATGGACATAACTATGGATCCACTATATCTTTTTGATGGTACTAATGCGTTATTAACTTGATGCTAATACAATCTGTAATGACGAAAAATTTAAGGTAAGATATATCTTTTGGTCTATTTTTTTAATACTAGATGTTGCATATTTGAACACATTTCAAATCAAATTGTTGGGCTTAGGCCCTGTGCATCGCACGTACATCACTTTCTAGTATATATATATATATATATATATATATATATATATATTATGCATGCATAACTCACCTCCAAACCACCCAATCGATTCTTAATAACTCACCTCTAAATCATCTACCACAACAAGAGGGAGTTGCTCAGATGAAAACTCGTGAAGAAATAGGGTGATAAAAAAAAATCACTAACTCGAGACCCCCAATAACTCACCTTCAAACCAACCACCGCCTATCCGAAATCAAAAAAAAAAGAAAGAGTTAGCTTTCTCGAGTCGAAGCAATGTCTTATTCGGCCCACGCTGAATATTTTCTTAGTCCTTTTCCCATAGATACCCTCTGTTTGTATATCCCCTGCAAAAAATAAAACTGATTTTGCCGTGTTCCCTTCTCACTGATTCTCTCTCTTTTCTCCTCGGGATTCTCACCAAATCCGACCGCCGTCTACGGTGGCCCTCAGCTCACCCTCCGCCGTTACTTAATGCAGTAATGAAAATCAAAAACCAATTCAAGTAACGTAAGACTAATTAGTTTAAAATTGACATTATTATATTTTCATTTCATATTTTTGTCATTTTCTTGCCGTTTGTCACCAGCTCAGTTTCTCCTCTTTTTGTGTATATATATATGTATATTATAATTTTTGCTGTCACTTCTACAGAGCAACAACTCCACCGATTTTTTTTTAATCTGAAAATTTCCAGTGATGGGTTTGGTAATGAATGTGGTAGCAATAGCCCTAGCTGCTGGGCACAAAACGAAGAGACCCTTTGGTGTGGATGATCAGGATATTGAATTTGGAAACCCATGGTGGTTTGTTTATGCGGGTGTGTCTTGTTTTCTCGTGCTTTTTGCTGGAATTATGTCCGGGCTTACGTTGGGGTTGATGTCAATGGGACTTGTTGAGCTTGAAATTCTTCAAAGGAGTGGTACTATTACTGAGAAGAAACAAGCAGGTTTATCAATTGATTTTGATTTTGATTGAAATCTTGAATTTTTTTCATGTGGGGTTATTGATTCAAGAAATTGATGTTTTTTGTTTTTTTTTTTTTGTTTAATTCAGCTACTATTTTACCTGTTGTTCAAAAGCAACATCAGCTTCTTGTAACTTTGCTTTTGTGTAATGCGGCTGCAATGGAGGTGAGTAGTTGGGGGATTAAGTCTTAATCATAACAAGGACATGCACGGGTTTCTCATAATTTGATCAGCTTTCTTTATCAAGTTCACTGTTACTTACTGTATAAATGTTTCCAATAGGAGTAGTATAATGAAGTACAATAACAACTTTGTCTTAGTCCCAAACAAGTCGTGATCGGGTATGTGAATCCTCATTCACCATGATACCGGTAAAAATGAAAGTAAAAAGTAATTTTTATATAAATAGTAGTAGTAATAACAATATTAAAAATTGCAATAGGTTCAAAATCAATGCAACATGACTAAAACCCATTCTCAACTAGTAGATATCACTTATATGAACCACATATAATACAAAATTTACAAAATATTTATTTTTGGCTCTTGCCTGCAATGTGTAGTGGTGCAGTTTCGATCAATAACATGTATTAAGTGATACAATTTCTGTTATGATCATGGACTTTGCAGGCTCTTCCAATATACTTAGACAAAATTTTTCATCCTGTTGTTGCTGTCGTTCTCTCTGTGACTTTTGTTCTAGCTTTTGGTGAGGTAATATACTTCCATCCACTGTATAACTGCTAGACGTGTATTCTTGAACTGGGAACTGCGACAATGTCATTGCTTTTGCTTGCTAATTCAGATTATTCCACAAGCGATATGCTCCCGATATGGGCTTGCTGTAGGTGCAAACTTTGTCTGGCTTGTTCGTGTTCTTATGATCATTTGCTATCCCATTTCTTACCCGATTGGAAAGGTAATTTTTGTTTCTCTTGGGTCTCTACTAGCAGTTGGTGTGTCGTCTATCCCTCTATTCCTATTTGATCTTGCTGCAACTTATTTTGGACAGTATTCGGATGGGACCATCTATGGTCATAGTGGTCAAAGTTGAAAGTACTGTATAGGAAATGTAATACTTTTGTTTTGGGTATCAAGAGTTTGTTTGTTCTGCAAGTCAGAACAAATGATATTTCTATCCTTTACAACTGAATTTTTATTAGTATTGCATGTGGATCTCTATCCAAAAAAAGAAAAGCAAATTGGATGTAGATCTCCTTCTTCATAGGCAGTAGTCTACTGGTTCATTACTTTGGACTAATCTGTACAGGGCAGACTTGAAATCTTATATTACTGTGGCTAGAAAACCAATCAAGGTTTTCACTACACTTGATATATGATCTCTAATTCAAGGAGTTTATGCAGTCAATACTGTTGTTTACAATTTAAAGACTTCTTTGTGAAGTCTTGACATTTAAATATTCAAATTGACATGGCTTAGGTTCTTGATGCTGTGTTGGGACATCATAATGCTTTGTTCAGACGAGCTCAGTTGAAAGCCCTTGTTTCTATCCATGGTATAGAGGTAATCCCTCTAAATTAGTGTTCATTTTCAGAAGAGTGAAGTTGATTTAGCTGCTGATCATGACCAAGTGTCTCCTAAAAGCTACCACTATTAGGTGGCAGTTTTCTCTAGTATGCTACCTTAGTAAGTGACTTAACATTGTTATAATAACACTCCATTTTTCTAAGTTTAGGCTGGTAAAGGTGGTGAACTCACACATGATGAAACTACTATTATTCGCGGAGCACTGGATTTGGCAACAAAGGTATGCAAAAGTATTCTCCACTTTGCTTGTCAGTTCTTTTCCTTGTTCTCCTTTTTTCTTTTTGATCTAGCGTATCTTTTGATAAAGTATCTGCTTTTGGCACAAGAAGGCTTAGCAAAAGATGATATAACCTTCTGCCCTTTCTTAGAGTAGTTTTGCTTCAAAATGCTACTCCCTTTGTTTCAATTTATATATCTGTTACAACCCACACTACCCCCTAGACGTGACATGATGATAGGACCCCGAGAGACCCTAAACAAGCCACTTGTCATAAGCATGACACTAAGATAACAACATAACTGAAATGAAGCATAAAAGTGGAAAAGTAAAGTCCAAAACATCAACTCTTGACAATACCAAATAGAGTATGACGACTTCATAGGCGGAAAACATACTATGTCTGACAAAAAGTCTCTACTAATGATAGGTGTGGCTAGGACAAGCCCTAGCTCACAAAATAGTCTGAAAACTAAGATGACTAGATGAACACAAAACTGATAAAGTGGCCATGCCCTCGAACCATGAGGACTCAAACACTGATCAATCCACTACCCACAGCCGGATGGAGGAACGTCAAAACTCAGAACCTATATTATGAGACAATATAGGCATAAGGGATATATGCATCAGTACTTGGAATGTACTGAATATGGGGAAAATGCATAAGTAAAAACATGAAGCATGCAAGTTTAAAATGTAATAATGCATAACCAAGTAAAACATATCAAATCTAGATAAGTTAAATTCATAAATCATAGAACAAGGTCAATGCAATATTTGAGAATCATAACATAAGCTTAAATCATAGTCTTTTGAGGAAGTCATAAATTGTCTGAGAAAATCAAATTCTTGTGTGGGATGTGTACTGTTAACCGACATAAACAATGTGAGCTATAACATGGTGTTCGGTGTACTACTTCCACATCGAAAAGAGAGTGTCCTACTTGCCAAGGTAAGGACCATATTCTTAAGCTTCGGTGGATCCACTAGCTAATGTCTTTCTAAGACAAAGTCCTAGGGGGGCACGTAGTTATGAGACTAGGGGATCGCTATTATAGAACTTCGCCTCTACTAACGGGTGAGCCTCCATCCCAATGTCCACTCGGTGCTAAGTAAACTCCCAACCGAAACGTACATAATAATATCATAATCATAATAGTTGGAATGGTAAAAATCTAGTAATACCAACCCAATCATAAACTTCATATCATAGAATAACCCCTTTCAAAATCATGATTTCATAATATATTCATAAAGACACTTATTTAAAGCATCTAAATCATGATTATCTTTCATAATGAGTATACTTCGATTGGAAGCAACCTTTTCATAAAAAACATGTTGATACTTTATCTAAAAGCATCCTTGATCCATAAAATTCGATTAATGGATTTTTTTCATAATGAGTATACTTCGATTTATCAGAGGAACATAAAATTAGGATTTTTTTTCACAAAAAACCTACCAACACTAATTTTGAAGGAAAAAAAAACTACCGATTTTTTCCACTTTTTCTCTTATCATATATTTTCCTCTTTTTCTTTTACCATGTATTTTAGGACTCTTTTTTACGCACACAAGGAAAAAAAACCTACCAACATCAATTCTCCATATATTGTCAACATTTTTAAGGACCTTCATACTTTTTATATAACTAGCTTCTCGTTACGTGCATTACACGTGTATATTAAATTATGTATGTCTTAACAGTACATGGAAGAAGTGGCCATTTCAAAGCAATAATTAAGAGAAAGTGACAAATTCAAGTTCTACTTTCCTTGCTTATTCTTTAATTAGCAACCATTTATGGCTCATAAAATTTACTATCTATAAGTATTAAGATAGATGGTAACGACCTTAAATATATATATATATATATATATATATATATATATATATATTATGTGTGTTGCATCTATGTTATGATTAGATATACCTAAATTAAAGTTCTTTTTGATAGTTCTTTCTCTTACCAAGGAAAATTTATTTGATGATGTACAATTTTGTCTCACAACGATAGTAGTACCGCAAATTCCGTTGAACTTCGAACTCACTCAGCTACTGCAAATCACACTTAAGTTTTTAAAGAAAAATAAGGGTAGAAAAACTTAGAAATTTCGTAGTTTAAAAATGAGAGGAAATCCCTCTATTTATAGCGAATAACGAATAAAGGGTAGTCTGAACATGTGATTTAGAAATTTTGTAGTTTAAAAATGGGAGGAAATCTCTCTATTTTATAGCGAACAAAGGGTAGTATGAACATGTGTTTGATTTTCTAGTTGGGCGTATTATCGTTATTTAACATTCAAGTTAGGGAGTTCATGCTTTTAAGGTATTATAGAATTATATATTATAGATAGATAGATAGATATAGATAGATAGATCATAGAAGATAGATAGCTACTCATCTTAAATTTAAGACCACAAAATTCAAAAGTATTCCTTTCTTTCTTAAACTCGATGCTTGGTCAAACTAAGACACATTAAATAAAATTAGATAGAGGGAGTAATAAATAAATAGTCAGCAACTTCTCGCATAGGCTACTGATATCATGTTACCAACCAAACTAATGTTTCTTCTGTCTTTTAGTAACTTCAGTCAGGCATGTTTTCACAACTTCTAAGAACAATGGTCTAAGCTTTCTCAGATTTGTGCAGACTGCAGCAGTGGCTATGACGCCTATCGAATCAACCTTTTCCCTGGATGTCAATTCAAAGTTGGACTGGTGAGATTATGATAGACTGGTCCATTTTATTTTTTAAATTGGCCTGGATACCCATCTAGATTGAATGATTCAAAGAACCTATTCCAGTTGATTTTTAAGCCTTAAAATCTCCCCAACGAAGGCCAGCCAGAGTGATCTTGCTTCTATTCTCATGCAACAATTAAAAGAAGGCAATTACAAATTAATCATATTGGGGGTGAGAATGAATTTCGTATATGAAATGACTCTTGTTCTGATGCTTTGTGCACCCTTCCCGGGACCCTGCCAACACGGGATGCTTTATGCACTGGGCTGCCCTTTACTCTTTGTTCAGACAAGTTCCATTTGTGCTACGTGTATGCCTCTCCTTCATAAAATTTCTTTTCCATATTTGAATGGTACATTGAGAAGGAGTAGAAGAATTCTGTTCTACCTCCTTTGTTGCTTAGTCCTGCATTTTTCATGGGCTATTCATCTTATTTCTTTAAAATATAGAGTGCTAAGAGAATCTAAGCAGTTTTAATCTTCTAGAGAGTGAACAACTGAAATTTTTACTGTTGCATGAACTCCAAATGTCCATTTTCTTTTTTAAATTGGCCTGGATACCCATCTAGATTGAATGACACAAAGAACCCATTCCTGTTGATTTTTAAGCCTTAAAGTCTCCCCAACGAAGGCCAGCCAGAGTGATCTTGCTTCTATTCTCATGCAACGATTAAAAGAAGGCAATTACAAACTAATCATATTGGGGTGAGAATGAATTTCATATATGAAATGACTTGTTCTGACTCTTTGTGCACCCTTCCTGGAACCCTACCAACACGGGATGCTTTGTGCACTGGGCTGCCCTTTAATCTTTGTTCAGACGAGTTCTATTTGTGATACGTTTATTCCTTTAAAATATTGAGAGTGCTAAGAAAGTCTAAGCAGTTTTAATCTTCTAGAGAGTGAGCGACTGAAGTTTCAAGAGAGGATTATAATTTTCATAGAGATCAGCTTAAGAAACTGTGGTCACTTTCAAGCTTGAGCTACTCTTGCTCTTTTTGGTCCTTGACAACCCCAATCCCCCCCCCCCCCCCCCCCCCAAAAAAAAAAAACCCCCAAACACACAATCAACGTTTGTGGCAAGAGATGTACAGATTTCTTTATTTAACAAGCTCATCTATTCAGGGAAGCGATTGGGAAAATCCTAGCACGAGGTCATAGCCGTGTTCCTGTTTATTCTGAACATCCAAAGAATATTATCGGACTTCTACTGGTTTGTGGGAAATTACTCAAAATATTTCATTGTGTATGTTTCCCTTGGTGAGCATCAGCTTCCCTTTTGCTTCTATATGGGACAGGTAAAGAGTCTTCTTACAGTACGAGCAGAAACAGAGACCCCCGTTAGTGCTGTTTCCATCAGGAGAATGCCTAGGTACGTTATGTGTTAATTTTTGACGTAGACTACACTGAGAATATAATTTCTCATACATCGTGTTTCAGGGTACCAGAGGATATGCCTTTGTATGATATTCTCAATGAATTTCAAAAGGGAAGCAGTCACATGGCAGCTGTAGAGAAAGTAAGCAAGAAAGACTGCAACCTTGTTTTTGATCGAGCTGGTGTCAAAGGTGGAGGAAACAAATTTTGTAATGGGGACTCACAGTTAACTACACCATTCCTGTGCAAGAATGATGAAAAATCAGACACTGTTACTATAAATATCAATAAGGTCTTGTTGCAGAATCAAGAAATTAAATTCCCGTCGTTGCATCAAAATGGTGTTACGACAAATAACTCAACATATTTAGCAGAAGATATTGAAGAGGGGGAAGTCATTGGCATCATTACTCTGGAAGATGTTTTTGAGGAACTCCTGCAGGTAATCTGTTTCTTCACTGTCTTTCCCAATGTGTTACCTTATGTATCACTTCGTATGGGTTTTATCTTAGTGCTTGCAACTCATTGCAAGTTTCCAAGTGGGGATTTTGAACATCCTGTTGGCTAACTTCCAAAATTAATTCAAATTCATTATCCAATTAGACTTATATCTTCCTTTTCCTGAATGCCTTTTGCTTCAGCTTTTATCATTTTCAATAACTGAAACTACATCCTACTCATGACTGGATTCATCATGGATGCAGGAGGAAATTGTGGACGAGACTGACGTATATGTAGATGTTCATAAAAGGTCTTCAGAACCGACTTGACTTCTAAATTGTCTGTTTTTTGTTGATAATCATGGCTCGCTATTATAATTATTCCTAGTGACATTGTTGTAAGATTCTAAGTTGTTGACTTTCATCCTGGTACAATCTGTACTTCAGAATACGTGTAGCTGCTGCTTCATCAGTTGCTCGGGCACCTTCTGCTAGGAAATTGACAGGTCAAAAGGCTTCAGTGAGTCTCAAACAATTTCTTCTGATATTTCCTACGTAGAAATGAAGTGCTTTTGCATGTTGAAATCTCTATCATACTCGTGCTTGTGTTGTGTGGTTTTATTAGCAAGGTCAAAGATAATACTATACTGCTGTGATGTCGTAAATCTTATTCTTAATGTTTTATAGTTTGATATTAAAACAGGAATTTTTAAATTAAAAGTGTATTTATTTCTGTTTCCTCAGACTAATCTGGTTGTTGCTGCATAATATTCATGCTTTTGTAAGTTATGATGGGGTGAAACAAAATTTGTCACCCAATCATCCTGGTAGCTTAGGAGCCAATTTGCTTGGTACATGAGTGTCTTTCTTTCACTATTTGAGGCCTACAAACTTTTTCTGGGTCTTTGACCATTGAATCAATTATGACTCTATTTTGCTAACATCAAGTAGTGCATAGGTGACTTCATGCTATTGCATGTGCATGGTGTAACTGTCACAAATCTTTGTTCCATTCTTTCTTTGAAGGGCAATATCTTATCCACACATCATTTAAGAGGTATTTTGTTCGTCATTTTCATTTGTGCTTGAGCATAATGAATATCAAATATACTGTTTTGCCTTTTATGTCTAAATTGATTGTCATTCTGTATGTTGATAGAAGCTGATAGAGACAGGGTATTTTGTCAGATAGTGTAATTTTAAGGATGTTAGGCTATAAGATTTCGATGTTGACCCAGTGAAAAAGGAAATATTTCTGATTCAGTACATTCTATGTTTGAATTACATGTCTTCAGGATATGTTGCTTTGTTTTATAGAAGAAATCCAATGACAAAAATAGGAATAGGTAGTAGACGTGACATAGATCATTGTATTAGTGATATAGGCATTCAAATAGTGTAACCAGATGCTGGTTGGGTGCCATATTCGGAAGGGTGATGCAATTTTGGATTCTTCTTGAATGGAAGTGCATAACTTAGAAATTCTTTGACAACAGGGGAGGAATTACATGGTCTGGAAGGGGTTCAAATTGAATCACCTTTGTTGGAAAATTATACTGTGGAAATAGGGCAAAACAATTAGTACTATATTTGTATACAAATTGTTTAATTTCCTTGACATAAGGGAAGATTCTAGTTTAGTAGCAAAGGTGGCTAAATAGTTGTTTTAAGTTGCAGGTTTATTTGTTTGTTAGAATACCCGGCTTCATCGCAGCTCAGCAAAAATGGTCTGTTGTGTCTGATTATTTGCTGGAGCTAACATCATAAAATTTATCCAACTTGTCATGTAGGGCAAGGGAAGCAAGGACGGACTCAAAAGAAGTCAGTGGAGCAATGATTGCAGTAGATAATGTGGAGATTGGCTTTTCTTTGGCACCAATGTGCGGCTTATTAAGATTAAATGGACCATTCAGGTTCAGTCTGTATAAATTTTTTGTACTCGTTTTCAATTAACCAGGCAATGTAAATTTTTGCAGTTTCGATTGTAATATGCAACTCTTGGTATCACTTGTATCAAGCTCGAGTATAGTGACTTAGATAGACTGTAATAACAGCATCATTCTTTTTTTTCCCCTAGAGATAACTTCCCCCCTACACTTCTCTTTGTGCCCAGTTTGTGTAAAATGACATCTTCAATACAGAAAGAATGCAACTGAGTAAAAGGTTGTTGCAACATACCAAGACATTTCATTTCCTGATTGAGTTCTTTTCTGCAACAAGTAGTTCTTATCCATAGCTGGTGAAATTCTTATGAAGGAGAATCTTAGTAGCTTAGTTGGTTGACTGTTTGAACTTTCACTTTGTTGGTGATGGTGAGCAGCGACGGAGCTACCCTAGGGCAAGACCCCTTCGTCGGAAAATTACATTGTATATATAGGTCAAAATTTGATTTAATGAATATATCTACAAGTGTTAACACATCTTGACATGAGTTGAATGTTGAACTTTTAGTGTAGTGGTTAAGGGGTGGCAAAAGTTGTTTGAGGTTGTGTTTGATTCTTGATAGCTGTATTAGCCTTTTTACTTTATATTTTGTCACCCCTTGATAAAAATTCTGATTTTGCCACTGTTGGTGAGGGTTTGATTACCCACCTCGTAACCCGATTCCCATTTTCTATTTCCCCAACCCCCAAGTTGTTAAAAAAGAAGGTGAAATTCTTCTGAAAGAGCAGTGATTCATCATTTCAAGCAACTTGCATGACTTTGCTGTTACATTTGACTTAACATGGTATTCTTGCAAAATAGTTTTAACTTGAGCCTATCTTGAATGAAGTCCGAGAGCAATGGTAAATTTATCTCCATGTGATTTATAGATTATGGGTTAGAGTTGTGAAATCAACCTTTGGTGTTTATATCGGAGTACACTACCAACATTGTACTCCATCGGAGTGTGGTTTTTTCTTGAATTCTGCTTGTGTCCTTAACTTGAGCCTATGTTTGTGCACCTTTTATTACTCTTCACATTTGGCGATGAAATTTAATTAAATTTTGATAATCTAATCTTTAAACATTTTTAATTTTTGATAGAAATTTCATGTCAAATTTGAATTTCTTTCTAAATAAAATATATGTCCAGATATACCGCAAAGCGTAAAGAGTGAGGTCATAAGCATCTATATCATAAAATTGATTGATTTTTAAGTTTCAATTTCAAAATTTATGAACAAGGGCAAGTCAAATTTAAGAAAAAAGACGAAAAGGAAAACAAAAGATTTGACTAGTAGCTATTGGCTAACGTTACATTTTTGGGATAGCAACATTAGTGTACTAAAGAGAGAAAAAAAAAACAGCCGTGATCATTGAGATTTGAGTGGCTGGTTTCTCGGTAGTTTCCTCCCTTTTTTAGGAAGAAAATGATCAAAATAGTCTTTCAAGTATACAGATTGAATTATTTTGATCCTTGGTATGCCTCTCTTAATTGAAATAGTCCATCATATATATATATATATATATAAAATTCGCTCAGAAAAAATGATAGTCAAATCTAAATTATTTAACAAAGTTTTAGAGTAAATCTGGACTCTAGGACCATTTTGACAATTTAAAAACGAATTTAACTATTTAACCTTGTAAAATAGATTCATATATTATAAGATTTATGCCTTAATCAATAAGGACAAATCTAATTCATTTTTTGTAATGTAAAGAAAAAATATAGCATCAATTATTAACAAAAAGCAATAATTGAGGCGCTTCACCTATCTGTTTCATGTGTACATTTTCATTCTTGCCTGTTCCAATTTAATAAGAGGGTAAATTGAGTGTTTTATTTATCTTGAAAGACTAAAAAGTCAGTTTCACTCTCAGAAACATTTAAATAAGTTAACAAAATATGTTTTTTTGTATTGATCCATTTTACAAATTTTGGTTCTATGTTTTCCCAAGTTACATGAGCTGAACATACATTAAAAATGTTTATTAAAATCAATATGGAACACTTTTATATGTATTTAAGGGAGTACTTCTGTCAACAGGTATAAATTGAAGATCAAAATAGATCAATTTCTATACCTTAAGGACTAATTTGATTATTTTTTCAACTTTTAGGAGCAAAATGGTTTAGATAGGGCCCACATGGAAGGATAAGTGGGGCCCAACATGCATTAGAATGAGTCCTCTATCAACCCGCCATAGTAAATACCCGAAAGTGTAGAGTCGCACATGTAAATTTACAAAATTATCCTATCATCAATTTCTATTGACATTGTCATCCTTTTTGTGGTTCCTTAGCGGCGTAGGTCTCCTTGTATTACAACTACAAATACGACTCGCTGTTTCACCTTCTCTCACTCTCTCCACTTTCGGCTTCGTTCCATAACACATAATTTTGCTTCACACCGGTTACCGACTCACCGCCGCGCCGCTCCTCCTTCTCCGCCGTGCATTCCAAAACATAAGGTAAGAGATTGACTTCTTCCGTTTCAAAATTCTGATTAATTTGATGATTTGTTAGGGTTTTACCTTTTTATTGTACGTGTAATATGGAATCTGAGATTGTGATCTTTTGATTGATTACTTTTCTCGCTTCTGAATAAGAAAGCAGCCGGAATTGTTAAGTCGGTGTTTTTGTCAATTCCGTCCTCTGACTCTGTTTTGGATACGAAATTCTCGACGTTTGATATCTCTAATTTCGTTTTTGATGATTTAATGGAGTGTTAGGGTTTTATTCGCTTATATAAATTTGGATTTTATAATATTAGAATGAAAAGAGCTGTGATGGAGATGATTATATAGAATCCAATTAGTTTAGTTTGTGATTGAGGTGTAGTTAATTGATTTGATCTCTGCGTTTTTATTATTATTTCAGTTATTTGTGTTATTACATTTTGTTATCAATCTGAGTATTTGTGATTTCGTTTAGTCGCACTGATGCTTACGTTTCCTTATCTCTCTGAGCAGAATTGCATTCATAGCTGTCGGAGATGGGATTTAAGAAAGTTTATAAGGCATTGCAGGAGATTTTTCCTGAGGTATGATGATATTTTATATCAGTTTAAGATCCTGTAATGTGCTTAAGTTTTCTTTTGAGCTTACGGTGAAGTGGCATAATTTTAGCATCTGTGAAGCATATATCTTTAAAGCAATGTAGAACATCAATTCACATTCGAGGGCATCGAATGAACTCTGTTATTAATTTGGTGAAAGTCACAACTTGTTACAAATGTCGGTTCCCTATGAAATTATGTTTACATAATCATGCAATTCTAACAATATTACTCCCTTTGTCCTCTTTTAGCTCCAATTATATGATAATCATCTGATAGTGTTCTACTAATAATATTATTCTATACAACTTTCACAAGTTTCTAGAATTTAAATTTGTTGAACCAATAATTCTCTATATGATGTTTCTCCTAAGTATGAAGTTTTCAATTATTATTGTTTATATTTTCTTCTACCTCTACTTATATAATCCAAGAATAAAACTAATATCTTCTACTTTATCCCAATTGGTTGGTTAAACATGTGTCAGAGTGCATATTTGACGTTTTTACTCCTTGGGATGTTTGAAGTATTTTGTCTTCAAGTGTTTTTGAATCGATTTTGATGATAGTAAATAAAAATGATTTTCCATCATTATCCTCTGAAAGTGTCTTTCTGAATTATCCATGTGAAGTTATTTTGAGATTTGCTGCAAAACATGTACCAAGAAAAGATAAAGTTTGAGCGCTCTCTTTTCTTAATTGGTCAGGTTGATTCTCGAATTCTTAGAGCTGTTGCTATTGAGCATTGCAAGGATGCTGACACGGCTGTCGAGGTGGTCCTTAATGAAGTTATCCCCTGCTTGACTAAGCTTCCCTCAACTTCTTCGGAGCATAGTGGGGTTACCGTCATATCATCTGAAGGTAAGGCCTAATTTTGGTGAAACTGCCATCTTTTCTCTGGTTAAATCTGAACATTTACCTGAGTTCTTGAATTTGGAAGCTCTCCATATTCTTTACTGGATTTATCAAACTGAAGTATTTTTTTCCCCATATGCTGCCTGCCTCAGCTGCAGTAGATGCTAATGGGGCTCCACAGCCTGATGCTTTTCTTCTTCACAATACAGAAGACTCAGATGAACTGCAAAATGGCTCATCATTCTATGATGCTGGTTGTGGACATCATCAAACAATTGAAGATACTGATGGTGAATCCCTTCAGAATTATCATGATGCTGTTGGTGGAGATCATGTACCGCTTGAATTCGATGGAGGTAGGACACCGGTCTCCGTGGAGAAGTGTGATAAAAGTAAAGACGAAGTTACTGCCTACGAACCCTGCCAAGTCATGCATGTCATGTCAAATGCTGAAGGTGAGGATATTGATAATGCACACTTGCTAATTGAAAATGACAAATGTGGACACTCTGCAAGTCCTGAAGCAACTTCTTTCACAGCAAACAAAAACCATGGAGCTGAAGTTGCTGACAATCAGCTTTGTCTGCCTATGGAATGTGTTGTTCTGCATAATACCCTTGAAGGAACTGAGAACTCATCTTCTGATGATTCTACTGCACTTATGCACAAAAGGATATATGAAGAAGTTTCTTCATTGGTCAATCAGGTTATGAAAGATCCTGAGAGTCAGGTTGCGCCCTTGAGTGTTCAAACTTTATGTGGTTCTGAAGATAGTATAGAGTTTGTGGTTGCACCAGATGTGCATAACTTTGAGCTAGAAAAAACAGAACTCAGTCTTCATCAAAAAGAAAAAACAGAACTCAGTGATTCAGTCGATGCTACATCTAGTGAAGATTTGGCGGGTGTAATTCTTGTAACTAAAGAAGAGTCTATGCCAAATTCAGTGGTCACTGCATCAGGTCAAATTTGTAGTATTGGCCTTCTTGAGGATATGATGACAGAAGCCAAAAGTAACAAGGTACACTTTATATAATTTTTCCAAACTAAGTATTCCACGGAATGTGAACGACTAATAGAAACTGTGCTAAATATGTTAGTATCCATCTAGATTACCTAGCCAGTGTAGTTGTGCAAAGTTGGGAGTATTAGCTGCTTTCAAGTGGCAGCCAACAGGCGCTCTTAGGCATATTTCGGTTGCACATGTAGGATTTGCTTTTAGTGGTATCTGTTATGGTTTATATATATTATTTGGGCTTCAATTGCAGTGAGAAGTTCCATTGCTGCTTATCTATGCCAAATGTTCATCAATTTGGATTTACTACGGTATATGCATTTTCTCCTCTCTCTGTTACCGTAAACTGTTGTCAGCTACCAATTCACTGGAATTAGGGATGGCAATGGGGTGGCGCAGGTGCGGGGCGGGGCAGGTCAAAGCCTTAATTTTTTAAAATTATGTGGGGGTGGGTCTCCTCCTTTCTTGTGTTCTAATTCTAACTCTTATCATGAACTTAATTTTATACACCATCTTAGAAGAATTGTTTTTATGTAGAGTTTAACAGGTAGATCCCTCTTATTTATACATTTCACAGTGGTAATATACAGATTTTTTTTTCTCGAATTGTAATTCCAATTTCTTTTTATTTTCCCAATATGCTCCCACTAGGCCACTAGTAAGACAGCTTCAGGTAAGAATTCTAGGTAAAAAATTGGTTGCAGTTATGAACTTTGACAATTTGCAATTCTTTGATTTAAGTTTATTCTTCTAGCATATCTTTGATATTAGTTATTTTTCTTTCTAATTTTAAGTAGAAAATTGGGGATTAATCCACTGCGAACAATAAGTTAGTCCTGGAACTAAGGACGCACATGAACTTCAAGTGGGGTAGGGCGGGTTCGTGCGGGTTTATGCGGGGCGGGGTGGAGCGGGTTAAAAATAAAAAGAATGTTATGCGGGGTGGGACAGGGCCGGTTGAGAATTTTGTGGGTTTGACTATACCCGTCCTGCCCTAGTGCCATCCCTAACTGGAATAGGTAGCATTGGCTTGTTGTCCATAATGGATGCTTGATCAATTGCTTGGTTATTTCTGATATTATAATCTCTTTGTGATATAAATAGTCTGTACAAGTACATCCACTACCCTTTATCATTTGTTTATTAGTTGCGACTCTTCTTTAGCTTTTTCATACTTTGGTGTATGCATCAGCTTGGACTTCTATATTTCTGCAAGGGATAGGTCAGGGTTGCATATATGTTCTCCATGCTTAGAGTCTTCCCCGTATTTACTTTATTCTGGCCCTAACACATGCCAAACTTATCTTTAATTCATTTAAGATGGGTACCGAGAATAGGGAAGGGCCTATTTTCTAAATTATCAGTTGATGTCGAACAAGGGAGGTTAGCAATTTTCTTCGTGAACTCCTGGAACTCTAACTAAATATTGGTGCAGAAAACACTGTTTTTGGCTGTGGAGTCTATTATCTGCTTGATGAGAGAAGTTGAACTCCAAGAGGAAGCTGCAGAGCAGGCAAAGCTTGAAGCTGCTAAGGAGGGACTGGATATGCTTAAGAGGGTAGAGGATCTGAAAGAAGTGTTACGACATGCTAAGGAAGCAAATGATATGGTTGCCTTTCTCTTCAACTGTGTGTTTCCCTTTGCCACTGTAATTTTGTTATCTCATCACTTGTGACCTAACAACTATGCTACACAACCATTTGCAGCATGCTGGTGAAGTCTATGGTGAGAAGTCTATCTTAGCTACTGAAGTTAAAGAGCTTCAATCTCGCCTGCTCGGCTTGGCAGATGAAAGGGACAAATCTCTCGCAGTTCTTGATGAGGTGAGGGGATGTTGTAATCTTTGTTTGTGAAAGTGAGGAGCGGTATAAGAGACTCTGTAAGGAGAGTATCTTATACAGTCTTCCATATCTTCTCCACACCTTGAATGTGAGACAGAAATTGCTGTATGCGAGTTTTTTTGACCTGTGACATCTTTTTTTCAATTTACTTATGTGTGTGCGCGTGCGTGTTTCAGAGTTTCATATTCTTTCTGTTTATTTTCTAATTCTAACACAATTTTGTTCCATTATTTTGATTAATACCTGGAATAGTCAAAGAGCTAATGAGCATGACTTGTGTCATGCAAATATTGCATGTAAGTAGCCTGTCACATTGTCTGCCTTCCATTAACTGTTGCTTTCCCTCGATATGATGGCGTACTAGAAGTCTTGGACATGCTGAATTATTCTCAAACATGTACGACACTAGGACTGCAGACTGGCTCAAAAAGATTACCTATTAGATTGTTTGTGAGAAGGTGAGAGGACACAAGTTGAACATGGGGAAAAATTTAAGGAAGAAAAGCTTAATCAATGTGAACATTTGTGTTTGTACCTCTAAGAGGAATAATAAAGGAAAATCTTCATGGTCAAACAAGTGCATTCAACATGATATGGCACCATTGAAAGGGTATTCTGCCTTCATTAGTGAGGTGGGCAGAGTTCCTGTTCTCTTTATTCTTGAAAATTTTCTTTTTTCGTATTGCTGGTTTAAGGACTTGAGTGGCAGCTTTCACGTGGATATCTAGCTGCTAAATCACAGATGCTTTGCTTGTACTTATGGTTTAGAAGAAAAAGGTGGATGTAAATAGTAGTATGATATTCTTCTTTTACCTGATCATCTAAAGTTCCCTTTGTGTAGATCGTCAGACACTTGAGGTGCGAATGGCTGCTGCTGTGAAAGAAAGCGAAAGCTGCTGTGCAAGAAAGAGTAGGCAAGAAAGAGGTTGCACGTAAAGCGCTTGCTAATCAGGAAATCATTATGGAAAAAGTTGTGCAAGAGGCAAATATTCTGAAGCAAGAAGCAGAAGAAAATGCTAAGGTAATAGCCCTCGCTATTTAAATGGATTATATATGCATAGTAAAATGTAATTGTAGTCTTATGATTTTATCTTCTTGTTCTTCTGTTGCACAGTTGAGGGATTTCCTGGTGGATCGGGGCCGTGTTGTTGATACGTTGCAGTAAGTATAACTTATTAGGTCTCTTTAAAAATTTGATATTTGTGCTCTCCGAATGTGGGTTATTTGCTTGGAAAAATGGAACTTTGCTTGGTTGGGATGCCAAGGTAAAATCAGCATTCTGATTCAAGCTTGTGTTTGCTTAAATTTAATAAATGCAACTGCAAATTGTAGTTACATAGTATTCGGTTGGGAGGGGGGGGAGGGGGGGAGCTGTCCTTATTCAGTGTATTCTTGTGTTATGATCTGTTTTCGCAGGTTTACCCTGTCCATCATACACAATATCCTCATATTTTTCTTTCTTTGGTTTAAAATTCCTTTGAGCAAAACCATTGTATTTTACTACTATTAATCAGAGGTGGAGGTAGAATCACAATTTTTATTTTTTTGACTCTCAGATACTTCTGTGCCGAAGGTAGGGAGGGGGGAGGTCTCTCTACATCCTACCCTCCAGACCCCACTTGTGGGACTACACAGGGTATGTTGTTGTAAATGCTTCTGTGCCCATGGCTGTTGCATTTGTCCTTTCCCTGCATATTCCTTGTTTCTCCCTCAACTGTTATTTAAGACCAGAGGGGCCCATGTAGTTGATGTCTGTCATCTCTTTTGAGAGCTTCTTTTTGCCCCTCATTAAGTCACTTTTTTCACATTATTTCTCCTGTAGTTTTAGTAAATCTTGACAACTTTGAAGGCTCTTGCTTCCAATCCCCTCTTACCATAGCATATTAGTTCTTACCATATGTTGTGTCAAGTTCCTATCCTACATGCTGCTCTCCATGTTCTCTCTCCCTCTTTTTTTCAGACCGTGATACTTTTCCTTCTCTGTTGAGCTCATGTGTGCTTATAAAAAGCCTTAATAATTTTGAGGCTTATTTTTAAGATCTTTCTACTTTAATGATGCCTTGTAAAACTAATGGATTTATTTGTCCAAAATAACTTAATGGATATTGAAAATTCGAAGTTATTGAGAATTTTCTTGGGTTGATTAGTTTATCATTGAGGAGGAAAACATGAACCTTTGGTATTAGAGGTGAAAAGAGATATACTTCCTTGAAATCTTGAATGAGTTTAGATAACTATAAAGTGACTTCAGTGCATGTCCTATTTTCATTTTTTTTTCCTTTTAGAATTTTCATCAAATCTTATTTTTCTTGTGAAAGATGTTAGTACAATGGATTTTGGTATACATTAACCTAGAGTGATCATATGTTTCAAGAATATTAATGTATTAGCATATTTTGGGAAAAAGAAGAAAAAATAGCATTTAGGTATATCTATGAAGAATCAACGAATTTAGTGGTTCCTTGAATTTCGTATGAACTAAGCTTATATCCACCAAATTTGACTAGCATAAAGCCATAAACTGTTTTCATATGAAAGTACGAGTGGGGTCATAGCCAATTTGAAATTATATTTCATACTTCAATATCTCTGTAGTTTAATGAACATCGTGTCGTTGTGTCCTTTTGAAATCTGAATATGCTTATTTTCTGTCAGATTTGCTACATTAAAATTATTTTTTCTAAAAAATATACAATAAACTTTACTAATGACAAAGGCTTATTTAATGATATACTGTTAACATGCCACCATTTTATTCAAGCAGTGTTTAAATAGAACATGACATTTGATCAAAGTTATTACTTTTTAATCTTGAGAGCACGGGCTTTCCGCAATTTGTATTGTCAGACAAGACTAATTTATAGAACACAAATTGGAAAGGTCTGCATTACTTTTCTAATCATGCTGGCAGTTGTTTTCAGTTTTTCCCCTCCTCCCAGATCCTTGTGCCACTATTTTGCTCTACTTGTTGGTCATTTAAAATACTCAATAGATTGTTGGACCCTTTTGCAGAGGTGAAATCTCTGTCATATGCCAAGATGTGAGGTTGTTGAAAGAGAAATTTGATGATCGTGTTCCTCTTTGCAAATCTTTATGTTCCGGGCAGACCAGCTGTATCTTAGCGTCATCAAGTTCATCTTCGAAGAGTATGATATCAGATGAGGTTCCTGAGCCTGCAGATTTGTTGCATGCTCCAGAAAAGATGGATAGAGTGTCTTGTCACGAGGAGGAGCACAAGGCATCTGAAGATGTTAAGTCGGTGATCCATAACACGGATCTTGTGGATGATGGATGGGAAATCTTTGACAACCGCGAGCTATACATGTGAATCAAGTGGGTGTAGAGAAAAATCATTGACTGGTTGCTTTAGTTCCAAGATATGTCTCATCTTTTAAATAAGTTTCTTGGTAGAAACAAACATCTTTAGAATTCCAGTTTGTTATGCTCATTTTGCAATGTTAATTGAGAGCTATTTCAAAGTAGTAGTATCCTATCCTGGTATAGAAGTATTTGTACAGAACAAGTATATAAATAGCAGCGTATCATCTATAGTATAGAGAAGTGCAATCATGTACTGGTCCTAAATTATACTTATAACCCCCCTCCCCTGACCCCTTTCCCTACAACTACTGAACTTAATTTCTTTCATTGCATTACTATTTACGTGATTAAGGAAATATCAAGTATATGCAAACACATGATTAATCAAAGAGAAAATGGTCTAAAGCCCCTCTAACCTATACACGAAATTTCAACTACACATTCGAACTTCACGGGTGTCCTATTACCCCTGAACATTTTATTTCTCTATTTAGTGCACACCTGAGTGTTGACCTGTGATCGCAGGTGAGAACACCTCCTCTAGGCGCGTTAGATAAATTGGCAATGGTCATCTTCCCCAAATTAAATAAACCTTTGTTCCTTCTTCCCCACTGTTAATCCTTGTTCCTTCTTCAATATTTTGACAATTTTCTTTTAAAAATGGCTAGGTTTTAGTTGTTTATGTTCATTTCTACTTTAAATCTTGAAATTAGGATTTGTAATATGCTCTAATTTCTTATTTAAGTTCTCTAATTTGAATATTGAATTTTCTCTAAATTCGTTAAAAATGACAAATGAAAAGTTGAATAAGCTTTGTATCAATGAGTCAGACCCAATGCTCAATGTTGTAGTGAGATGCAAACATGAAATTTTGTTGAATTTGCAAACTTTTTGGTCGAAATTAAATTCGACCAAGAATTGGGGGAGATGAAAAGGAGAAAAGCGAAAAGAAAGAATTGGGGGTAAGGGGTGAGGTCGTTCGATCTTTAAGAGGGAAAAGGAAAGGTTGAAGTGGGGCCCGCGCGTGCAAATCACGTTAGTCAATATATTTGGTTTATGTGTCTTGGTATTTCAGTGTCTGCTAAATAGAAATAAAATGTTCAGGGGTGATAGGACATCCGTGAAGTTGGAGTGTGCAGTTGAGATTTCGGATATAGGTTGGGAGGCTTTAGACCATTTTCTCTTAATCAAAACCTAAAAAAGGGATTTTAATATCTTTTTCATTTGATTCTCTCGAACACAAACAATTACCCTCATCTGCTCTCAAATCCTTCGTTCTCCTTCTTTCATTCTTACGGTCTACATTTCTTCCTCTTCTATTTTTCTTATCTAAGTTACTTGATCAAATGGTCGCTCTTCATATCCCTTTTGTGTTCTCTAGATTTGTTCTTTATTTGCTATTCTAATTTGGTCTAAACAGAGAAAGAAGGAAGATGAGTAGGGATGGCAATAGGGCGGGCGGTTGCATGGCAAATCCGCTGTGATTTCAACCCACACCACGGTCACCACCCCATATCATGATTTGTTGTTTTCAATCCAATCTGCTCCGCCTCGGCCCATCCCATCCCACATAATTTGTAAAAGAACATTTCAAAAAATAGGTGCATAAGTTTTTAACTTAAAATTTTTAATTTTCTTTTAGAGTAACTGTTAACTACTAAATTTAACATATTAGCCTAGCATTTAAATGCAATTTTATAATACTCTTCTTTTAAACATGTCAATAACATTATTTTTGATAGCTTTGAATTAGTTACATTTCATATAATTAAAAAAAAAAAATCGAAATTCAAATAGTGACAATTTTTTCTTCTTTCTAGTTTTTTTGGCCATTCAAATTTTTTTCATTAATCAGTTTCAATTTTACTTAAAACTCATCATATGACTAGTGAGTGGTACCCAAACATGTGCAAAACTGATACAGAATTTGTGTGAAGAGCGAATTAAAAGATTCTTTATCCCTAATCCGCAACCTACCCCAATAAATTTTGAAAAAAATATATTTAAACCCGTTGCGCTCTGCACCCGCAAAAGCTCACCCTACATACACTGTAACCCACCCCACCCCATGCCATCCCTACTTACTGATATTCATTTTCTTAAATCAAATTGCAAAAAGAAGAAAAAGAAGAATAATGGTCCATAATTATGGTCTATTTCCACATAAAAAAACATAAAACACCTTGTCAATTAGTAATAAGAAAAGTGTCCTTGAGTATTATTCACTCATAAACTCTCTGTATACTTGTACATGTAATTTAACCTACTCCTACACAAAAGTTAAGGCTATAATCACAACCCTTCAGAAAAACAAAACCTATACAATTGATCCATCCTTCATCTCGTTCATCACAAAACTTAACTAGAAATTAAGCCTATGACAATGATTATAATTAATCGTGCCAACATAGAAGCAAGACTGTACATCTCCAAATAATGTACAGTCTCGCCCTTTGTTGTCTAACTTGCTTCGAACATCCTTGCCATTTCCTCATTTTCGAACTCCTTAACGATGACATTGAACTTGCAAGAGTAGCCATGTATAGAAAACTCAAAATATTTTGAAGAAATTATATTGTTTGTTTATGAATAATGTTTAAAAGACTTGGAACATATATATAAAGAGTATAGATATATGTGAAAGGAAAATATGTGGTGAATAAAGGTTTTAAGAGGGTACATAAAAGGGACATGTTATGAAATTTGTGTCAATGGATAAATTGGAATAAGTTGGGGGCCATTTATGTCTTGTCTTTGTATTGTATGGGTACCCTACAGTAACATATCTATCATATAGGTTTGCTGTATCACTAAATTATATAAATGTGAAATCATTTTCTTGTAGCCCCATCATCTATTGTTCATGGTGTTACAAAATAAATAGTGTACTTGTACAAGTGTATTTAATGTGAAAATGGACAGAGCAATCAGAGACCAAAGGACAAAATTAATGACAACATTGCATGGCTTCAAATTTTTTTCAGAAGATACCAATAGTTTTGGAGATTTATATGTGGTGGTAAAACTTAGCATGACTTAGTCAACATGTGCCAATTAAGCAACGAAAAACGGTAAAAAAAAAAAAAAAAAAAAAAGTGCTATTAACGTATTATAAATGATTTTAAGATGCTCTCCTTTCACCTATTAGATTAAAAATGTCTTCAACGCTTTTTTAGGTCTAATAAGATGTAATTTGAGACTAATAAGATGAAACCACTTATTTCATTAAATGATTCATTTGTTGTCGTGTCATTGTGATGTTAAAAAAAGGACATTATTAGATCTGTAAAAACATTGAAGGCATTTTTAATCTAATAGGTAGAAAGAGAATATATATTATATTTTAAAATTATTTATAATATGTTTTGAGCATTATTAACCCTTTTCGATTAAACGATGACTCATAGTTCAATTTCCTCAACTTCATGACCTATCATTTTTACAGTTCTACTATGTTAAATGAATTTTTGTGTGTTCAATATGTTACTGAATTCACTAATTATTTGAGTTACTAAAGTTGAAATTTAATACTTATATATATATATATATATATATATATATATATATATATATATATATATATATATATATATATATATATATATTAATATTTATATTTATACGAGCATTAAATTAAAACTATTGAGTTTGGCCAAATCTATTGAAAATACTAATTAGCTACGTTCTTCTCTACTTTTTGTAGCGATACCACTTGTTTGAAAGCTCACTAGCGTAAAGATCATTACTCATTAGTAACATCTTTATGACTTTCATTCTTTCTTTACTTGCCGGGCGTTTGATTATAAATTTTATTTTATTTTTAAAAAAATTAAAATTTATAAAGCTGGAGTAAAAAGATAGATCGTTGTGATTAATTTATTTAAAATTTATAAAAATGAAATTGGAAACACATTTAAAGTACTTTTTTCAAATCTTATGACCTAACACTTATTTTGAAATAAAATAAATTATTTTTTAAAAAAAGTGAATAATTTTCTAAAAAACTCCATAATTGTCTAATTATTTTTCCACTTATTACTTCTACTATACAATTGTGTGGTCGTGCCACGTTAATATACAAAATTATTGTCTTCATACCCTACGACATCAAAATTACATACGTGCATACACAATACTAGTAGTCTAGTACTAGCTTGGTTATGTACCAAAAAGACTAACATTTTCTTGGTATTTAATTTGGTCAAAAAATGTGAATAATATTAATATTAAGAATATGAGACACAACCAACCAACTAGAACTATATTATATACATACAACTCTTTCTTTGTATAAATTCAACTCTATAGTAGATATCATGAAGTAGACGAATGTTTGACATAATACCAACCATGAGATTCTAATGTTTTCCAAGTGCCTCTTTAATTATATATCAAAGAAGAAGGAAGAGGGGCCAGGTCAAAGACAAGATACTCTTCTCAAGTACATTAATAGTTCAAATTCAAAAATATGTGAGATCTCACGTGCACTCTGTCTCTTTAGGTAATAGTAGTAATGTGTACCATCAACGGAATAGTGCAGTGGATAAGACTGTTCCTCATTTAATCAGAGAGAAAATGGTCTAAAACCCCCCCAACCTATACCCGAAATTCCAACTACACACTCTAACTTCACGGGTGTCCTATCACCCCCCTAAACTCTTTAAAACTAAATTATCACCCCCCTAAACTATTAAAAATTGAAATAATTACACACCTAAAAATTCACAACCACATTTTATGTTGATAAGTGAAATGCACGCGTTTGACACGTGGAAATTTTATTAAAATAATTTAGTTTTAAATAGTTTAGGGGGGTGATAGGACACCCGTGAAGTTAGAGTGTGTAGTTGGGATTTCGGATATAGGTTGGGGGGGTTTTAGACCATTTACTCTTTAATCAGATGTTTCAGGTTCGAGGTTTGAATATGAAAAAATTCTTGATAGGAAGCGTTTCCCCCTGAATGAAACCCTATACAATACAAAATTAAAATAGTCCGACTCCAATATGTATATGAGACATCGAATGAAAACTAATGTGTAGTGTGTGTGACCATATAACAACTTACATTTCATGTGACAAAAACAACATAAAAAGGATGTATAGTCAATTATCAGTTGCCGGCCACTTGTGATCATTGCCGCCCGAGAGGCAAACCAGTTCAATGTCTTTTCAATCAACACTTATAAATTTATAGTAAGATAATATTCTTCAATTCAATTATTCAGAGTACGTATAGAGTCAAATTTAGGGGTGTGTATCAGTTGGTTCAGTTTCATTTTATAGATTATCGAATTTTGACTTTTAAATATGCTAAATCAATAATTAGTTTAATAAGATATTTTTATCGGTTTTCGATTTTCAGTTTATCGATTATTTCAATTTAATCAATAAGAAAATGCTCATAAAATACTCCCTTCATCCATTTTTAGTTGTCATATTGCGTTTTGAGAGTCAATTTGACTAATTTTCAAAGTTAAATTTGATTACATTATTAAATCGATATTTTAAACAAAAAAAAAAAAATTCAAACACTATACAAAAAGTACTATAAAATATATTTTTTTGCATATCAATATGATGAAAAAAATACATTATAAAATGTTATTCAGAGTCCTTATTGTTTGACTCTAAGAAAAGAAATCGTGACAATTAAAAGTGGATGGAGGAAGTAATTGTATGACCTCCAACAATTTGGTGCGACAAGACAATAATGTAATTTACAGAACGCTCATAAAATAGAAACAATAGTAGTTAACATGAAAACAACAACTATACAAGTGCAACACAAGTAAAATAATTAGGACAATAATGTCAATGGAAGGCTAAAGGGCAAATGTAGTAACTAATAAGGTATTAATATTAATATTTAATATTTATGTAGGGGTAAAATTGTAAATTACTACTGTCTTAATGTGTTATCAATTTACCCAATAATCTAATATTAAAAAATCAATGTCGAACTAATAATTCGATATATTTTTTATAAAACTATTAAAAACTTAATAATTTTTCAATTCGATTTTTGCACACCTTTAATCAAACCTCTCTATAATAATTATCTGATATTTTATAATAATATTCATTAAAATAGTCTAATTTTCTTCGAAAATAATTTTTATATTATGTTATATTATATTTTCTATAACAATATACCTAGTCCACATTTTCTTCACCCAAGTTGACTTGGTCCCTTTATTTTATCTTTTTAACTATTGGGTTTTTTAATTTTTGTATTGAGATACTAATGAATTTAATGTATATCAAAAGGTACGCTCATATTAAAAACAAAGTCCTCTCTAACAAAGATGATATTCATGCTTGAATAAAAAATCTCGGATCTTTGTTTGCATACATTTATATGTTAGTATACTTTTTTAGTTCTAATTTATGTGACATATATTTTATTTAATTTTTTTAAAAAAGATAAATTTCTATATTAAAAAATAATTAACTCTTTACTTCCCATCTTAAGCTTAATAAATAACTTTTATAACATGCTTAATGTCATTGCCCGTTAGTTTATTCAACAGCATGCACAATTGTATTAACATATTTTAATTAGATTATAAATTTCAAAACTTCTTATATATCTTAAATTTCCTGTCTATTTCAAATTATGTCGATTTATGCTCTTCATTTTAATTTGCTACCACCTATAAATCGAAAGAATCGGAGAAAATTATTGAATAGTATATCAACACAAAAAAAATTTATGTGAAAAATTTCTTGCTAAAAAAAATGGCAAAATCATGGCCAAATACTTTAATTTGACTAATCATTTCAGAAAAGTTATCGAGATTATTTTTATAGTCCAATAATTGCAATTTCACCATATAGATTTTACACAATAGTAGTGTAACAATGATTCAAATCATTAGGTCCTCATTACTTAAAAGAAAATTAAATTCAAATCTTAAAAAATAAAATTATTTTTGAGATATCGAACAACAAATAAAAAACAATCAAAAATAAATGTACACTTCATACCTTATTCAAAAAAATAAAAAATAAAACCACATCTTCTAGTCTCTCCTTGTCATGACTCACCCCCTCCCAAATAAAAAAAATAGATTTATTATTCACAAAACTAAAACTAAAAATAAAAATAAAATAAAAAATTGAATAATTGCATCCCAATCATAATGAAAAATATTGAACTTCCATACTAGATGGGGCTTATAAATCAAAAACAAAACAAAGAGGGAACATAGAAAATAACTTTCACATGGCATGTGACTTATCATAAAGACAAATATTGGCCAACTAATTCTAAAGATAATAAATTGGCTTTGTTTTGTGGTAGTGACATCTATTTTATTTTATTTTAATTAAAAGAAGAAAATAATTTCTAAAGTATATTAGTCCAACATGCCCACGAGGTATGTATATATTACATACTTCTCCCTTTGTTGAATGTTCACTTAAAGACAAGCATACATAAGAAACCTCCAAACCTTATCTCAATGTTATGATTAAATTTTTTTCAATTGATGTTTGTTTAGATGTGACATTGCTTAATTTGTTAGGCCAATGTTGGAATTTGAATTTGAATTTTATGAATGTTAAATTTAAAAGTTTAAAGAACCCCCAAATGGTTATCTAACTGATTTCTTGTTGATACTCATAGGGCTGAGCCCTATATTGGACGGATCGGGTGGATAATTTTTGCTTAATGGTTTAGTCTAACGGATATTAGTTTTAAAATTTACTAATCTGCTAGCAAATCTATAAGATATCAATTGGTTCGATAATTAGCATTTATCGGACGGTGTATCGGTTAATCTCTACCTTTTTTTTCCTCCGTAAATGCACTTTAAAAAAAAGACTTTTTTTCCTTATTTTAAATGCAGTTAAATTATAAAATTCTTCTATGTTACAAAAAATATAGATTAATAGTAATGTAATAGTTAATAACGAAAAAGTAAATAGGTTTTCAAGTTTTTGGCTTTATGGCCTTAGGACTAATAATATATAATTATATATTATGGAAAAATATTAAATGATGCTAATTAAGGTAACTCTTAATAGGTTAATGGTTTACCCGATATGAAAATTGAATAATCCATCCCATACCAATAAGTCGTTAATTATAAAATTCTAATTCGTTGACCAACTGTTTATTAGATAACACACTACCAATAAGTCAAGTTGACTTATCGGTTGCGATTCGATTTTGAACACCCCCAGATGAATTAGGTAAAGATAATAGGTCTTCTCGTTAGTATAGTTAACTAGTCTTTTTTATATATTCCTGCTTCCGTTTCTATTTAGTTGTCATGATAAGATTTAACACAACTCTTAAGCAAATATTAATAAGAAGTGTTGTTTGACAAATATATCCCTAATTCTTTGATATTTATCTATATATGTGTCTCTTAATTCTAGAATAATTAATATCAAGGGCAAAATTGGAAAGAGATAATTAATTCTCTCTTGATTATTTAAATTAGCAACTATTTTAGAACAAATATTTTTAATATACTGACAACTAAAAAAGAACGGAAGAACTATCACAACAGCTTTTCCGCTATTAACCTCAACCATTCAAACATACATAATTTCATGACTATTAATAGTACAAAATAAATGTATAACTTACATCTGACCAATTTGTCATAACTATCCACACCTATCAACGAACTATATTTGTTGGATTTTAAAAGGTGTGAGTGAAAAATAAAGAGTTGAGACTTTTTTGAAGAGTTGTGATTTTTTTGAAAGATTGTGGCTTTTTTTAAAGGATTATAACTTTTTGAAAAGATTGTTACTTTTCCAAAGAGACTTTCTGATATGGCACAATAAGCATCTATTCGCAGTACTCTTTTGTTGTCTATAAATAGAGGGAGTTCCTCTTTCCAAAACAATGAATTTTCTGAACTTTTTCTTATTCTATAGAAACATTTTAGTGTACTTTACTGCCTTTGAGTGGTTCACTCATATTGTGATTTTAGGTACCAATACATCGATGAGTAAGATCGTTTTATCATTAAAGGATATATTTACATTAATCTCGAGTACAACCCTCTAACACTCCCTCAATAATTATGTCTCACTCTAATATGTACACACATGCTAAAGGGTCTTAATTTTATCCATATAATCATGGCCCGAAAGGTACCTAGGTGTTCATGTACCATATGGACCGATACACAAATTCATCATTCATAACATCATCATAGTATATAGTTGATACGGTAAAAAGATACAATAGGGGATAATTGTAACTACTCATTCTGTCGTTACACGAGAACTATTTGTGAAAGAAATCAATGCAGAATTTTTTTTGAATAATGATTTTAAAATTTCTGCCTAGGCTAGTCTCTAACGGAATATGAGTGAGGTAAAGTCGAGGACAATTCAAAAAACAGATTGGGTGATATTTCTAAACTTGAATTAGTTTTTCTATTAGCTAAGACATTAAGGATTCTATAGAGTCTTTCGGAATTGAATTCGGATGATAAAACTCCCGAAATCAAACTTGGCATGACGGAAAGAATTTGAGACGTTAAGGATCGAAGGTATGTTGCAAAAAAAGGCTTTCAGGAGTTTTCGAGTCTCTAAAGTTCGCGCAATCCGCTATAGCAAGCGACAGAACACTATATCGGAAACGTGTAGTCGCTATAGTAGGATCAGAATGGCTATAACAAGGTAGATCAAGATTTTTTGGCGAAAAAACTTCAAAACCTCATATTTTCTGAAACATTGTTAATGTGATTATTGCATGCGGTCCATGAGTGGCTGAAATTTGTGTTTAAATGTTGGGGTGGTACTTGTGTAGACCAGTTTATATGTTAAATATTGTGGATGATATTTTAGGATCCTTGGTGGTCCGAATTACTTGAAAGGTCTAAAGAATCAGATATGGCTTGTCGTGCTAAGATTGTTCATGTTTATTGTGCATATTAACTCAAAGTGAGGACTGAAAGTTCAGACTATGCTATATTTGTGATTATAATTGTATATTATTTGTTTTGTTAATTATGATTACTAGGTCAGGCTGATGACTGGGGTTTGGTGCATAGTTTTGATGTTGAGACTTTCTATGGTTGTTCAGTATTTAGAATATATATGATGATATATATTTGAGTCAAGATGGCCGAGCTGGTGTAAGGCGAGAGTTTTAGATACTAGTCCAAAAGGGGTCGGGTGTTAGCATGAGAACTTGAGAGAGTGTAGTAGGTTGGTGAACAGAGTTAGTGGTGGTCTTGTATTCGAAAATATCCATGTGATAGAAGAGTTAGATTATGATTTGATATGAGAGTGGCATAATAGGTAGGCATGGGAAGCCTTAGGGTGACATAACATGTACGCTTAAGAAGCCTTAGAGTGATATAACAGGTATGCTTGGGAAGCCTTAGGGTGGCATAACAGGTACGCTTATGAAGCCTTAGAATGACATGAAAGGTAGGCTTGAGAAACCTTAGAGTAACATAAAAAATAGGTTTGTGAAGCTTAGAGTAGAAAGATGGTCGATTGTTTAATGGTAGAGTTGGCAACGAAATGTATAAGGTATGAGGTTGAGATCAAAATGTACTAGTTTATGGGTGTTATACCTAGGATGGTAAAAGCATATGGATAGAGACTTGGGGTGGTGTAACTTTCATATTTCATGTTTTCTTCTGAATGTCTACTTTATATTATGTGATCGATCTGGATCGACCGATGATGCCTACCAATACGTATTGTCTATACTGATACTACTCTTGCTATGAAATTTGGCATTGTCTGATTGTAGGATTTAGTGATGTTTCATAGGTGAGGGTGATGGTAATCTCCGACAGCTTCTACTCCTCTTTCCTTATGGTGGGAGTTATATCTTATTTTCTTTATAAATTGTATTGTCTTAATAGCTCTTATACTTGTTTAGACTAGTTCCTTGGAGAGTGTTAGTGTGTTCTTTGTAAATAACCTTGAGTTTTAAATCCAATTAATAGTAATTTCATAATTGCATAGAGTGTTAGATTATGTTTTATTCATTTTTCGCGTGTTATAATGAAATTTGTGATTAAGGATTCTCTTATCTAAGTGTAAGAGTAAATGTCCTCACGATCCAGAGGATTGGATCGTAATAATAAGTCTCCTGTTATTAAACTTAACATGGTAAAAGAAACTTTGCATTATATATATATATATATATTTTTTGTATTTCCTGTATTTTCTGTATTTCTGTGTTTACTGTACTTACTGATTTTAGTATTAATACTATAATACTTAATCTGATAATACTTAATACTATACAATATATCTAAGTCTAAATACTACATACTACATATACCTCTACCCCCAATATATCTAAGTGTCCATATATTTGGTATCAGAGCGAGAAGTTTTTGGGATAAATAGCCTATGAAAAGACATCCTTCTTTTAAAAATATAAGATATAGATATTGGCATTTACATAGAGAATATAAAATTAGACAAGTAGCTATAGAAAAGAAAAGATTACTAGAAAATAAATATAATATAAAAAATATAGAAGACTTAGGAAAGTTAATTTTAAGTGACCCAGAAATCATTAGTAATACTAAGTGGGATATAGAAGGTTACGATATTGACATATACTGGTGTGATAAAAGAATACAGTTGATAAATAAAAATATTACAAAGGAAGCTTATTTATTAGGATGATTAATGCAAAATATAATCCGAAGTTATAGACAAGTAACTCAGTGGCTTATAGAAGAACAATACCATAAAACACGTCTTTTAGACAGAGAACTAGAACTAAGAAAACAAATAACCTTAGAAAACCCATATTACGACATAAAATATCTAAATAGAAAATTAGAATATATTGAAAGACAAGTTATAAACTCCGAAAGAAGAATAAAAATATATAAGAAAACACTTAACAATATACAATTTGGATAATATACATGCCTCTAGAATATATTAGAAGAATAAGATTAAGATATAGTTGGCTTCACAAAGAAATACAATATAAGGTCGAGCTTGAACATAATCTACAAAGATCAATAGAATTTTTAACCTGGATAGAAAAAGAGTTAGAAAATGAACATATAAGTGAATTTTTAATATGGTCTAAAGAAGAATTAGCTAACAAAGAAATACCTAAAACTTATACAATAGATTTTTTAAACAAAGAAAAAACTAAAGTAATAAAAGAAATCAATCACATAAAATTAAATATTAAATATACTAAGAATAGGATAAATTACTACAAACTAATATGCCCAATTAGAACTTCTATAGGATAGAAAAATAGATTCTTTAAAACATCTTGAATACTTAGACTTAACAATACAGCCAGAAAAGAAATATAGATCGCTATACAAAAATAATATTTTAAAGTGTAATTTTTCTGAAGGAGAACATATACTACACTCGGAAGATAAGCAATACAATACTTTAATAGACTTAACAATAAATCTTAGTGAAAAAATTCAACAACAAGATAAAATCATAACAAAACTATTAGAAACCATAGAAGTAGTACAAAATAAACAAATTAAAATACTAGATAAAATAGAAATAGAAAAACTAGTAAAGGCAATAACTGAAAAGCCTAAAGAATTAGAAAAAGTAAATACTGAAATTAGTAATTTAAAAGAAATAATTATAAGAATAGAAAAGATCTCACTCTCATGAGTGAAGAAAATATAAATTATAAAAAAGCATTAGAATATACAACAAAATTTCATAAAGAAGTAGTAGGATTTTCTGATCACGTTCCTCTAGTTTCTGAGATAAAATAAACCTAAAGCAGAATAATACAATAATAGCATTATTAATAGAATTAAATGCAAAAGTAGATAAAATATTAAAAGAAAAAGCTGAACAAATTCATAAAAATACGAAATAGATGAATTAATTACTCGACTTAAGAAAGTAGAGATAACACCTAAACGAAAAATATAAATTAACTAGAAAACCTCAACAATGGACTTTCTTTCAAATAGACAGTTCAAGACAATGGACCAGACTTCTCAGAAAACAGAATAGGCAATAATATACTTTCTAGAATATTATCTAAAAAACAATCAAATACAGAAGAAAATCAAGAATTAAATGAAATCATAGACATAGATAGAGATTTGAAGATTTTCCAACAAAATCAACTTAAATTATTAAATCCTAAAACTTTATATAACGTAAAACATTTCTGTAGAGATAATCAATTATACAAACACTATAGAGAAGAACAGATATCAGCAATAGGAGAAGACTTTGCAAACCTAAATTTAGTAAACCCAGCTTTCTTAAAGACTATTAAAAATTTCAAAAGTATGTTAATGCATATGGGATTAATAATTGTAGGAATAAAAGGATTAACTAGAAAGAATTTAGGATCCAAAGTTCTAATTGTATTATACGACGATAGATGGACAGACTTAAAGAAATCCATAATTGGCTTAACCGAAGTAGACATGACAAATAATGGAGGAATTGTTTATATTAGTCCAGATTTTTTAATTAATTTAAAGGAATTTGGAAAACATATTAAAATAGAAATCCAGACTAAAGGGTATGAAGAAATGAATAATGAAAATAATTTATTAATGTGTGTAGGATTTATTGGAAAAATGACCTTAAGTAGTAACACAAAATTCAAACTCCAAGTAAATGATGTAATAGAAATAATGGGTAACAAAGGAATAAAATTAATAAAACCAATAAAAATAAATCCAGAAGAATACGCAGGATTAGAATGAAATCTAGATAAACTAAGTAAACCCAAAGTATTTGCGCCAGAACAACACTTAATGTACACTAGCTCAAAAGGAGAAACATCGATTAGGTTTACAGACTATAACTACACAAGTCAAAAAGAATTAGATGATAATGAAACTGAAAGTACCATAGAACCAGAACAAGAGGAATGTATGAATATAGAATTAATACAAGAAGGATACGAGGTAGAAAGAGCTATAGAAGAAGCTAAAAGACAGTACCAAGATAATAATAATACAGTTTTTAAATGTAGAGGATGTAAAAAAGGTAAAATGGATATAATGGAAACAATAGAACATTTTAGAATATGTCTAGAAAGAGATGATAATTTAGCATACAGAACAAGCGAATTAGACGACATAAATGAAGAAAATGAATTAAACAACATAAATGAAGAAAATGAAGAAAACATATCTATAACTAGTTATAAAGAATTAATGGCAGAAGAAACTAGCTCTTATAGCGCAAGTCCGTTCCAAAGAACAACAACAGCCCCAAATATTAACTATAGCACAGGTAATTTACCTAGAAAATCATGGGTTAGACATGATCAAGAAATAAAAGATAATATTAGACCAGCAGGAAAACGAATGCCTATAGAAGAACCTATTAGATTACAAGAAGGAGGAAATAAAGGAAAAATATTAAACATAGCAGCACATGATCCACAAATGTGGAATACGGTAATAGACTTATGGAAAGAAATAGTGGTAGCAGATTTTATTAAAAATTATCAAGACACTGATGCTGAGACTATATATAGATACTTAGAAACATTCTTAGGAGAATCTTGTAAAGCAGTATGGGAATCATATAAACAAACTTTCCCACAAGAATTCCAAGCACTAATTGAAATAGGACCAAACCCTTATAATTTTACTAATAAAATACATGTGTTATTAACCGGTGAAGACCCAAATAGTGGATTAGTGGCATTACAAAGAAATGCTCTAATAAAATTAGAACAGTTAAGTATATCTAATTGGATACATATAAAGAATTTTCTTAAAGACTATTTTTACTATTGTACTATTAGTGGAAATACATTCAATGAAGAATTAGGAAAGAAGTTATTTAATAAGTTGCCAGGAGCATTAGGAAGAGAAATAGAAGAAAGATGGAATAGAAGAGAAGGAGTAGTACAAGACCCTACAAAGTTATGGTCTATAGGACAAAAGATAAATCACATAATGAAAATACTAACAGAAAAATGTACAAATATACAAATACAAAAGCAACTAAAGCAAAATGAAATGAACTTTTGCAAGGCAATGATATATACTACTCAAAGTTATGATAAAGAACCTAGTAAACCAAAAAGATATAAGAGAAGAATAGACCATATCCGAAGACCATATAAATACAAAAGTACTTCTTAAGAAAATCATCACTAGAAAGCCATATTTAAAGAGATAGACATGTTAGAAAATATAGAAATGATAGGAATTATAAAAATAAATTAGAATGTTATACTTGTGGAAGTATAGAACATTTAGCAAATACATGCCCAAAAAGGAATAACATGAAAACTAGAAATTCCCAATTAATAGAAGACTTTCAAGAAACCTTATTAAATGTAGATGAATATATGTCAGACACAGAAAGTATATATTATGTAGTAAGTATAGAGACTGCAGAGGAAAAAGATATACAATTAGACACCTCTGATTCAGAGGATGATAATTTAGTTAATAAAATAGGATTAGAAAAATTAGAACTAAAAGAAGAAGATTTAAACTATACAATGATGAACATATATCAAGATTGTAATCATGAATTTGAAAGACAAAAGGGAATATATAGCAATCAATGTAGTATATGTAAATGGTATCCTAGTAAAATAAATAGAGCTAAATGCAAAAATTATTATATGGAAGCATGTATAAGTTGTATAGAAAATAAATTAAAACAACAAGTAACCAAAAACCAAGAACAAGTTCAAACAAAAGACCATGCTACTAATCTAAGACTAATAACCTTAGAAACTAGAATGAATGATTTAGAACAAAGAATAATTACAATAGAGAAAGGAAAACAAAAAATAGACCAGGATACTACACAAGGTACAATACATTTAGACCAACTAGAAAGTGAATTAATGAATATAGAAGAAAACAATACTAGTTTCATATGTAATGAAGATAAAAATTTTGGAACTATAAGAATATTAGTGAGAATAAAAATTAAAGATATAGAAATAGAAACTTTAGCATTAATAGATACAGGTTGTACTAGTTGTCTCCTTAATAAGAAAATAATACCTCAACATATACTACCAATACTAAAAATATTAAAAGAACCAATAACTGCTATACAAATTGATGGAACATACAATACTTATGACAAATATATAGGAAAAGCACAAATAAGCTTTATTAATACATGTAACGAATTCTACAAACCAACGTACAATATATATAAAATTTTAGTAAGAGATTTAAATATTAAAACTGATTTAGTGTTAGGCTTACAATTTCTTATACAAAATAATGGAAGTTGTCTAGTCTCAAGAGATGGAATAATGCTGTTTAGAAATACAACATATACTCCTGTACAAACTAGAAAAATTTCAACCAAGAAATTAAATAAAGACAATAAACAAAATACAATTCCTTGTTGCGACGACTGTGGCAATAATGGTACTTGTTCCTCAAAAAATCTATATGAAGAAGTAAAAGAAGAAAATTATATAGAAAATACATACATAGAAGACATAGAAAAAGATTATACATTAATAAATGTAGAAACAGAATTTTACAATTTCCAAAAAGGAATAAATACTATAGGAAAAATAAACAATCATAAAGACTTAGAAAATATAGTAGCAATATTAGATGAAATGGAAATAATAGGAGAAAAACCTTTAATACATTGGGAAAGTAATAAACTTATGTGTAAACTAGACATAATAAATCCCGAGTATACTATAAAAACAGCAACAATAGAAGCAAATAATGAAGACACTGAAGAATTTACTAAACAGATTAAAGAATTACTAAAACTAGAAGTAATAAGAAGATCCACATCTAGACATAGATCAACAGCCTTTATGGTTAGAAACCATAGCGAACAAGTAAGAGGAAAAGCTCGCATGGTAATAAATTATAAAAGACTAAATGATAATACTAGAACAGATGCATATAAATTACCTGATAAAAATGAGTTAATTAATAGAATATAAGGTAAAAAGATATTTAGTAAATTTGATCAGAATCGTGATATCGCAGTAAAAATGCACCCGGAAAGCATAGAATGGACAGCATTCACTTGTCCTGAAGGACATTTTGAGTGGCTAGGTATGCCTTTTGGTTTAAAGACAGCTCCTCCTATCTTCCAAAGAAAGATGGATGATATGTTTGGAGACTATAAAAATTTCGAGTTAGTATATGTAGACGATATTCTAGTGTTTAGTAAAAATATACAAGAACATCTAGGACACCTACAGACAGTATTTAGATTATTTGTAAAATATGGGATAATAATTAGTAAAAAGAAAATGGAATTATGTAAGACACATATAAATTTCTTAGGAGTAACTTTAGGAGAAAGAAAAGTAAAATTACAACCACATATAGCTAAAAAAGTTTTAGATATGCCTGATAAGTTAGATAATACGAAAGAATTACAAAAATTTTTAGGATTAGTAAATTATGCTAGAAATTTTATTCAAGACTTAGGAAAAATAGCAGGTCCATTATATGCTAAGACAGGTAGTAAAGGACAAAAACACTTTAATATAAAAGACATTAAATTAGTCCAACAAATTAAAGAAAAAGTTAAAAATATACCAGACTTACAGATATCACTAGAATCAGATTATTTAATAGTTCAAATAGATGGTAGTAAATTAGGATGGGGAGCCATATTAAAATCAAGACCAAATAAATACAGTCCAAAAAATAAAGAAAAAATATGTGCATACCAAAGTGGACAGTACAAAGAAAAAGGTAATATGAGTAGTATAGGCTTGAAGTATTAGCGATAATATCGGATTAAATAGTTTTAAATTATACATTTTAAACAAAAATGAAGTATTAGTAAGAACAGATCAGCCATAGTTAAATTTCATGAAAAAATAAATAGTAAAGCTAGTAGTAAAAGACGATGGTTAAATTTTATAGATATAATATCTATATATAATAATATTATTTTTGAATATGTTAAAGGAAAAGATAATGACTTAGCTGATAGATTAAGCAGATTACAATTAAAGACTAATTAATATTTATTACAGCATAAGATCAACAAGTCAACAGACAGTAGACAAAGGCAAGGGCATCGCCCAGCCAGATACTTATGCTCAGACATTATTAGGCAGACAAAATTTCAGACCTTTAAATACAACAGATAATTTTATGGAGCGAATCCATTTCGATAAGTACAATTTAATTTCCTATCCTAAATGTAATTTATCATTTTGAGTAAATTTAGACTGTAATATAGACAAAACTCAACAATGTTTAGTAGATAATTTGTGGATGGCATACAATAAACAAGATACTAAGTATTTTATAGCAGTTTCTAATACTTTATGTCAATATTTTTCAGACAAAAATAGAGACAATAAATTTAAATATTATGTAGTTATACACGGTAAGACTAAAGGTATTTTCCAAACTTGGATAGAAGTAATTGATTCCATAAATGGGATAAAAAAACCCACTTTTTAAAGGTTTTAATGATTTCACTGAAGCTTTAGACTATGCAAGAGGAATACTTGAGCCTAATTATTATATTTCACCAGCTCTCAGACAAAGCCCAAACTAAATACCCCAATATAATATCCAAAAAGACTCAGATAAAATAATTTTTTGTGACCATTGTTCTTTCATGACTGAGGGTTTCAAAAGACTCAATACAAAAAATGAAATCCTTATCCAAGAGAACATGAGACTTGTTAAACAGCTCGAGACTTTCCAAAATAAATATGTTCTAAGAACAGACAGTACAACTCAGCAAGAAGACATGAGTTCTCCATCTCACTTAAAAATGGATGAGGCGGTGTGCATTCCTCACGAATGCTAAGAACTCTCTTGTATCGGACATGATGACTAGTCCGGTTCAAATGGTGGCCAGTAAAGACTTATCAAATCCTTTAATGGTCACTTTGCCAAAAAGTGAAATAGAGGAGTCTTCTTCCTCACGAAGGAGATTACCTAAATACTTCCAAAAAGACACATTAAGAAAAAATGAATTATTAAAAAAGAAAAAAAATGAAAAATTAGAAAATATAATTAAGCAAACATTAGAAAAGTTTTTTCAAGACAAAAGCCAAGATAAACATATTATCAAAAATAATCCCAGTCCAAGTAATGATTTAGAAGACAATATTCACAGCTCAGACGAAGAACAGACAAATAATATTCAAGACTCACAAGACCCTTATGAAGATGATGACTCAGGCATGAGTTTTGACACTATTGCACTACACAATTTAGACACTTAATCATTTCAAAGCTTCATTTCTTATCACAAAGAAGACAAAAAATACAAGAAGGGAATAGCAACATGAAATAATTCAGTAGACTTCAAGAAGGAACAAGACAAAAGTCATTTTCATTAAGTTACAAGTCACTTTCATCACAAATGCAAACAAGACCAAAGTTACATGGAACGTAGTAAAGAATGGCATGGATTTTTCAAAGCATGGGCAATATATATATACATATATATATATATATATATATATATATATATATTAAAGTCAAAAATATCAGGTGGGAATGCCCACTACGTGTCTTGTAAATAATTAGTATGTAAGAAGTATTAGGTGGGGATACCCACTAAGTGTCCTGTAAAAATGCGTGTATTGTCACTTTATCATTACCCTCCCAAAAGAGGAAAAAACTGTTGACATAGCACGCGTCGAGTCTGTAAGATAAGTTAAAAGATGAACTTAATAATGCATGTGACAATGGGGCCCAATGAGTACCCGACTTGCATTATTAAACGAATCTTATCAAGTTGTTGGCCATTAAAAAATTAAGGCCACGTAGTAGTGTCATTTTAGTCTTTTAAGTCTTTTAGGGTCATTTTGGTCTTTTAAGCCTTTTATTTTGCCTATAAAAGGAGGACTAGTAAGAGGAGAAAAGAGTAGAGTGAAAAAAGAGTGGAAAGAATAGAAGTTAGAAAATTCTCTCCATACTTCCTCCATCCTACTTCCATATTCCTTTATGTATCCAAAATCATCTTTTATACATTAAAGTTTGTGAAATAAAAATAAGTGTGCTTGTGTGTTAAAGGTTTTGAAAGAATTTCCAAGGCCCTTCGGGGGTTCCCGAAAGGGAAACCTCTCTCAGTTTATCATGTAAGTTTTACGATGTTTACTTTCCAAAATTCCCCTCAAAAATATGTTATTTAATTTTCTAAGTTGTTAGTTTTTAATGTAATTATTGTATATATGTTTTAAAAATTTACCCTTAGTATATGGTTAACTTCTTAACTTCTTAATAACGACTATGGATTAACCTGTAAATTCCTAGGATTCTTGGCTTTATAGTCCGCTTGATGAAAGGACGAATTTGTTGCCAGTTTTATATCCGGGGTGTGGTTAAAGACGAAGTTGTTAAGAACAAAGGTTAAGAAGAAGATATGAAAGGGGTAAGACAAAATCCAAAAACAAATATAAAAAATAAAAACAAAAATAAAAAATTGAAAAACAAAAATAAAACATGGGGAAAATAGGGATTTAAGTCATAAACTAGCTTGATTAAACTAACAGAGAGAGGGAGTACTGAGTAGGACGTACAAAATATCTGAAACAAAGCCTTGACACGGAATAAATACTAAAACCTTGACACGGAACAAAAACAAAACCTTGACACAGAACAAAGACAAAGCCTTGACACGAAACAAAGACTGGACATAGTTGACACTGAACAAAGACTGGACACAGATCACTACTAAATTACATTAATAATCTACTACTATATAATATTATACTACTATCTATATATCTACTACTATATTATTATATATTATACTACTATCTATATATCTACTACTATATATAATATTATTATATAATACTCTATATATATATATATATATATATATATATATATATATATATACTATTATTATATACTACTATATATATTATATATTGATTTTACTATTTTCTTTATTTTTCTTTGTATATTTGTAGTATTTCTTTGTATTTTACATTTTCTTGTTTTTCTTGTATTTTACGTGTTTCTTGTATATTTATAGTAGTTCTTTGCTGTACTTTGCTGTATTTTCTATTTTTTTGCTGTATTTTCTGTATTTTCTGTATTTTCTGTATTTCTGTGTTTACTGTACTTACTGTTTTCAGTATTAATAATATAATACTTAATCTGATAATACTTAATACTATACTAAATACTACATACAATATATCTAAGTCTAAATACTACATACACTATATACTACATATACCTCTACCCCCAATATTAAATTAGTCCAACAAATTAAAGAAAAAGTTAAAAATATACCAGACTTACAGATACCACTAGAATCAGACTATATATATATATATATATATATATATAAACATCAAATTCTAATTGCTTAATTTATAACGTTACTTCATTAAGTCACTTAACTACGATAATTTGATGTATTTTGATTTAAGAAGTGTACATATATAACACTTGTTGATGGTGTAAATATAGTTAGTGATGGATTCAGGATTTTCATTCAGGGGTTCAAAAAATAAAAGTATAAATGTGTGAATAAGCCAACAAAACACAATTCCAAGGAAGTAGTAGTATATAGTTTATAGGTACAGTTCCGTTACAACAGACCTTTTAGCACGTTTGAATTTTCTTTCACGTTTAAGTTTTTTTAGGTTTAAATCTAATATTTTAAAAACGTGAAAGATTGGTCCTAAAACTAAAAAGAAGTGAAGATAAAAACTTAAAATGTTAACAATGAGATTTGAACCCTAAATGCAAGAGTCAATTTAAAAGTAGAACTACCAATACACCACAACTTACTTCTTGTTCATGAGGGAGTTCAAAATTAATAAATTTATATAAATATGAAAAACTTACCTTATATATACCATGTAATTTTTTATCGAAGAAATCCGGGTGAACCCCTAGAACCCACGTGTGTCCGCCCTTGTGTACTCTAAGGAGACAAAGAAAATACTAATGAGCATTAACTCAAAACATTGACATCGAAATACTACTATTTTTAATACCAAAACCTTACAAAAACAGATTTTTTAAAAAAAATAATAATCTAAAAGCAGGCAAACATCTTGAACAATCTGGAAAAAACATACAGCAAATTATAATAACAGTGTAATAATTATAACATTTCTTTTGACCTACTTTAGTTGTCACATTTTTTACTTACACATTCCTTAATAAACCATGTATTTTAACTATTATGTTATTATTTATTATCTTTAACCATTTAGAATGTTAGGTCTCTTTTCAATGAATATTCTCTTTATTTACGCACATGTTCTCTTCACTTAGAAAATCATTTATTTTAAAAATAATACTCTCTGTCTCAATTTATGTGATACTTTTTGTTTTTTGAGAGTCAACAATTTAAGTTTGATAGGAAATTTGCACGTAGAATCTTCAATTTTTTCGAAAATGAAATTTATATATTTGTTAACTATTTAAAAAGTACTATAATTGACAATTCAAAATAATTAAAAGATATATGAAAAATTTACGATAAAAAATAGACTTGTTTGAATTACGAAGTCTGAAAAGTGTCACATAAATTGAAATGGATAGAGTAACACTATTTAATTAATAGAAAATCTAAGCGTCAATGCAATTAATTCTCTTCACTTAGATCTTAAATATTCTCTCATTCTACTTAATTATATTTTAAATTTTAAAATAATAACTATTTAATATTATTTATTTTTAACAAGACCGACCAGTAAAATAATCCATAGGATATATACTACATAAGGTTTTCAAATAGTAGATAGTATATAATTTTGATTAGATGTGACATGGTGATTTGGAAGGAGCTACACATACCTAGCACTTTTGTTTGCATTGACAGTTTGACACTTATATGATTGAGTGCTCCTGTATTTCCAAAAATGCCCTTGTAGGGTACAGATTTTTTTGGGATATAAATGTTAATTATATCAAATTACTTGCTAGATAACACTCTAATAATTAATTTATTTAGGAATTAATTTATATATAATCATACTAAAAGAGAGAGAGAAAGAAACAAATCAAAAGGTAAAGAGAACCAAAATACCAGATTGCATCATGACAAGTATATTTCATATACAAAACTTGTTTGCTTCTTAATAGGTAATATCAGTTTACATACAAAAAGATACTAAATAGGGGTGTCAAATAGACAGGTTGAACTAAAATTGAGAAAATTAAAATGAGTTGAAATAGAAATAGAAATTGAAATTGAAATGGATCCTAACCCACCCAAATTTACTTTGGACTCAAATGGGCTTAAAATGGGTTAGATCTTGATCCACCCAATTTAACCTGCTCAATCTCAATAATTTTAATATATTATTATTTAAATTTTATATCAACAATTTGAATTTTAATTCAAGATTTTTTTTAAAAAAAAGTTACAAATGGACAAATAAATCTTAAAAGATATAAAATAGATAGTAATTCATTCATTTAATATAGAACACATACATTACATCAATGTAAATAAAGAGTCTTTAAAACAGATTAAAATTGAAAATTAAATTAGGCTCAATTGAGAATTTTTTAAAATGGATTAAAGCTTGAATGAATTGAGATTGAACTCAATTCAAATTATCTTGAGCCCAACCCTTAAAATTTTGGATGGATTGAACAAATTAGGTATAGTTGGGCATATTTTTGACACCCTAATACTGAGGATACAACTTCAAGCTAAAATACAGAATATACAATATTATATTAGCACATAAATCATTCAAACAAAGTCACAAAAAGGGATGAATTTAAACTTAAGAGCACACCAACTATAAGCAAATACAATTTTGTCAGAAAGCTTCTTCTACTGTCCTCTTAGACACAATCTTCTCAATTCTCCTCCAATGCCTTCTGGATATCTGCCTGCAACAAAATCCAAGCAAGATTTGTTACTTTAGTTGTTAAAACCATTTAAGAATGTACAAAGACAAGCAGGCAGGAGCTAGGGGCACGCAAGGGGTTCATCCAAGGTCAACATTAATTTTTATGTGTATATATATATATATATATATATATATATATATATATATATATATATATATATATATATATATATATATATATATAATAGAGGTTGAATCCGATTGGTTGGCTTCTTCATGTGTTTACTTTTTCAAATTTTGGATCACCTTAGTGAAAATCCTGGTTCCATCAGTGAGGACAAGGAACTAGTTCTTCAATTAGAATCACCGTACCCGAATTTTTGTTAAGACGCAAATTTTAAGTATTGGACTAAATGTAAAAGATATGACTAGTCCACAATCTCTAGGCGAGCAACAAGCAACCTCTTGTATAAGGTTCCGAACCTATCTAAATTGTTAGAATAGAAATAAGTATTTCCTACTTAGAATAGGAATAGGAATAAGAATAGGAATCCTAGTTGGAAAAGGATTTCAATGTAGTGTCTATAAATAGGGTCTCAATGTAACAATTTAGAACAACAATTCAATAATATTTTTTTTCCTATATTTCTCACATGGTATCAGAGCATTGGTGAGGGGGAGGGTGTTTTGGGAAACCTCGATCCAAGTGTAGTCATTGTCATAAGCCTGGACACACTCGTGACATATGTTATATTTTGCATGATCCACCACCCAGTTATGATCCTATTGTTCTAAAGGAATATAATGAGTTCCTTCGAAATCGCGCAAGTAAACAGACATCTCCACCAGTAGCATATGGTGCTCAACCTAATCAACCATCCAATAATGCTCATATTGCTCAGACAGAATATGATGAGTTCCTTCAGTATCGAGCAAATAAGCAAACGTCTCCACAAGTAGTTTCGATTGCACAACCTGATGTGTCTGTTGCGGGTAATTCTTTTGCTTGTGTGTCGCAATCTAGTACTCTTGGAACATGGGTCATGGACTCTGGGGCTTCTGATCATATCTCTGGTAATAAATCACTTTTATCTGATATTGTTTATTCACAATCTCTTCCATGTATTACTTTAGCCAATGAGATCCAAACAAAACCAAAAAGGGTTGGAAAAGCCAAACCCCTATCTTCTGTCACCCTAGACTCTGTTCTTTATGTCCCTGGTTCTCCATTTAATCTAGCATCTGTTAGTCGTTTAACAAAAGCCCTACATTGTAGCATAACTTTTTTCGATGATTTTTTTCTCATGCAGGACCGCAGTACGGGACAGATGATTGGAACAGACATGAATCACAAGGCCTTTACTATCTTTCCTCTTCAAATTCCTTAACAGCATGCTCCATTACAGATTCCCCAGATCTAATTCACAAACGTTTGGGACATCCGAGTCTATCGAAACTGCAAAAGATGGTGCCTAGTTTGTCTAGTTTATCCACATTAGATTGTGAGTCGTGTCAACTTGGGAAACACACTCGTGCTACGTTTTCACGTAGTACTGAGGATCGTTCAGAGTCTATTTTTTCATTAGTTCATTCTGATATTTAGGGTCCTATTAGAGTCAGTTCCACCTTAGGATTTCGTTATTTTGTTAGTTTCATTGATGATTATTCAAGATGTACTTGGGTTTTCTTAATGAAAGATCGTTCTGAGTTATTTTCTATTTTCAAAAGTTTCTTTGCTGAAATACAAAATCAATTTGGTGTTTCTATTCGTACTTTTCGTAGTGATAATGCCTTAGAATACTTATCCTCCCAATTTCAGGAGTTTATGACTCACCAAGGCATTATTCACCAGACTACTTGTCCATACACCCCTCAACAAAATGGTGTAGCTGAAAGAAAAAATCGGCATCTTATTGAGACCGCTCGTACTCTTCTCCTTGAATCCAATGTTCCGCTGCGTTTTTGGGGAGATGCAGTTCTGACATCTTGTTATTTGATAAATAGAATGCCCTCTTCTTCTATTCAGAATCAGGTTCCACATTCTATACTGTTTCCTCAGTCACATCTTTATCCTATCCCCCCTCGTGTCTTTGGGAGCACATGTTTTGTTCATAACTTAGCCCCAGGAAAAGATAAATTAGCTCCTCGTGCCCTCAAATGTGTCTTTCTTGGTTACTCTAGAGTCCAAAAAGGGTATCGTTGTTATTCACATGATCTTCATCGATATCTTATGTCTGCTGATGTTACATTTTTTGAGTCTCAGCCTTACTATACATCTTCTGATCATCCTGATGTATCTATGGTTTTACCCATACCTCAGGTTTTACCTGTGCCAACCTTTGAGGAATCTACGGTTACTTCTACATCTCCAGTTGTAGTGCCACCACTACTAACTTATCATCGTCGTCCACGTCCAACTCTAGTTCCAGATGATTCATGTCATGCGCCAGACCCTGCTCCTACGACAGACTTGCCTCCTCCTAGCCAACCGATTGCACTTCAAAAAGGTATACGATCCACTCGAAATACTAACCCACATTATACCTTCTTAAGTTATCATCGTCTATCATCACCCCATTATGCCTTTGTGTCGTCTTTGTCCTCTATTTCCATTCCTAAGACTACAGGTGAAGCACTTTCTCATTCTGGATGGAGGCAGGCTATGGTTGATGAGATGTCTGCTTTACATAAGAGTGGTACTTGGGAACTTGTCTCTCTTCCTGCAGGTAAATCTACTGTTGGTTGTCGTTGGGTTTATGCAGTCAAAATTGGTCCAGACGGTCAGGTTGATCGACTTAAGGCTCGCCTTGTTGCCAAAGGGTATACTCAGATATTTGGGCTAGATTATAGTGACACTTTCGCTCCTGTGGCTAAAATAGCATCTGTTCGTCTTTTTCTATCTATGGCTACCGTTCGTCATTGGCCTCTTCATCAGTTGGACATTAAGAATGCTTTTCTGCATGGTGATCTTGCGGAAGAAGTCTATATGGAGCAACCACCTGGTTTTGTTGCTCAGGGGGAGTCTAGTAGCCTTGTATGTCGATTGCGTAGGTCACTCTATGGTCTGAAACAATCTCCTCGAGCTTGGTTTGGGAAGTTCAGCACAGTTATTCAGGAGTTTGGCATGACTCGTAGTGGAGCTGATCACTCTGTGTTTTATCGGCATTCTGCACCAAGTCGATGTATCTATTTGGTTGTTTACGTTGATGATATTGTTATCACCGGTAATGATCAAGATGGTATCACCGATTTGAAGCAACATCTCTTTAAGCACTTCCAGACTAAAGACCTTGGCAGATTGAAGTATTTTCTAGGTATTGAGGTTGCTCAGTCTAAATCAGGTATTGTTATTTCTCAACGCAAGTATGCCTTAGACATTCTTGAGGAGACAGGAATGATGGGATGTAGACCTGTTGACACTCCTATGGATCCGAATGTTATACTCCTTCCAGGACAGGGGGAGCCGCTTAGTAATCCTGAAAGGTATAGACGGCTTGTTGGAAAGTTGAATTATCTCACAGTAACTAGACCTGACGTATCTTTTCCTGTGAGTGTTGTAAGTCAGTTTATGACTTCCCCTTGTGATAGTCATTAGGAAGCAGTTGTTCGTATTCTGTGATATATAAAGTCAGCTCCCGGCAAAGGACTACTCTTTGAGGATCAAGGCCATGAGCATATCATTGGATATACAGACGCTGATTGGGCAGGATCACCCTCTGACAAACGTTCGACATCCGGATATTGTGTTTTAGTATGAGGTAATTTGGTGTCGTGGAAGAGTAAGAAACAAAATGTGGTTGCTCGATCTAGTGCCGAATCAGAATATCGAGCAATGGCGACAGCAACTTGTGAACTAGTTTGGATCAAACAGTTGCTGAGAGAACTAAAATTTGGCAAAATTGATCAGATGGAACTTGTGTGTGATAACCAAGCGGCTCTTCATACCGCATCAAATCCAGTGTTTCATGAAAGGACTAAGCACATTGAGATTGACTGTCACTTTGTCAGAGAAAAGATACTCTCGGGAGATATTGTTACGAAATTTGTGAAGTCAAAATGATGAGCTTGCAGATATCTTCACCAAGTCCCTCACATGTCCTCGTATTAATTACATCTGTAACAAGCTAGGTACATATGATTTATATGCACCAGCTTGAGGGCGAGTGTTAGAATAGAAATAAGTATTTCCTACTTAGAATAGGAATAGGAATACGAATACGAATAGGAATCCTAGTTGGAAAAGGATTCCAATGTAGTGTCTATAAATAGGGTCTCAATGTAACAATTTAGAACAACAATTCAATAATATTCTTTTCCTATATTTCTTACATGAATAATAAGAGGAAAGGGGCATTTAGCCACTTGACTACAAGTAGAAGGGCAAGCCAAAACGGACTCCTAAGAAGTTGCTGGCTTGAGATATCTAAAATGTAAACAACTAGAAGATTTTCTCTAACTTAAATGGCAGTAAATCAGTATTGTTTGTATAGTACTCTTTTTCCCCTTCATTATACTAAGTTGATAGATTCTCAAGGAGAATCAGAATTTCAGATGTAGAGGCTAATAAGGTGGCATTAAGAACACTTCATAGTATGTCTATATATCATAATCTTTGCAAGAATTTAATGAATGCAAACAAGAGATGTAACAAATGCTTTACATTTATAGTCTACACAGGAAAGTCCATTAAAACCTTTATATCTCCTTTGTTTCTTTGTCCTAAAAAATGTGTACAGTTGTGTTATCAATTAAAGCATATTCTCAAGTTCAGTGGAATTCTTCTGAACAAACACTACTATCATTTCACCAACAATTTTCTTTTTTTTTTTTTTTGCCATTCTTACAACTTTCCTCCATCTAGCAGTATAAAACTCTAATTTGTGTTACCGAGGCACGAGAAGACTAAACTATTATGTCATGGAGTGAAGGGCAATATAGGTATTGTTACAGAAAGACAACATAATCCTAGCATGGGATGGAGAGTGATAAAGACCAAAGAATTTGAAAAGATGCTTGTGCATAATTTTGTCAAATCCTACTGTGCTATGGGGACTTAGGGAACGATCAACATTTGGCTTCATCAGAGAACTATATAGGATAAATAAAGTGTGGTTTATCAGTGTTCTAGAGGAGAATTGACGAGGTGTATTTACTCAAAACCACCGCGGAAGTGATACCTTTAGAGAACTTATGATTATAAGCAAGGGAAGGATAACCACACGAACTTCAGCATTAGTGTGGGTATTGTGTTGCATTGTTTTGTACGGTGCTGAGTGTGTGTGTGTGTGTACATGAGAGAGAGAGAGAGAGACCTTGATTGATAAAGGTGGAGTGGTTGAGCCATAGCGCCGGATAACTTGCCCTTCCTTGTCAACCAAAAACTTGGTGAAATTCCATTTGATACTTTTACTGAGAAAACCACCTTTGCTTGCTTTAAGGAATGTGTAGACTGGTGCCTCATTCGGACCATTAACTCGCACCTGAGAATCAAATCTTTGTGATTAAAGTTTGTTACTAAGTCCTCTATGTTGCAATCAAACAATAATATAAGCTTTATTCATATATTTTGGTTCAAAGTCTTAATTAAGACTGAATACATATTCTATGCAGAATGCTGTACTCACGAAAGATGGTTGCTTCCAGATTTGGGTAGAGAGACAAGAATACGTACATGAAAATGACACATCATAACTGGAAACCTTGAAATCTTCGATTTAGATGATAATATTCTCTAAATCAAAACTTTACTGGGCCAAACAAAGTGCTTAACAGAGATATGACAGTTTTCAAGTTATCAGATGTAGGATCTGAAGAGGAATATGCAGTTGGATTGCAAGACCATGACAATCAAAGCTTAATTGTTTTAGGGAAGAATAAGAACGTGTGGTTTATTATTAAGGCAAAACTATAACTATCATTAAGAAAATAAATCTTGGCGCTAACTCTGCCTCAAAAGCTAGCTCATGAGGTGATGATCATCCAAAACCATGTAACGAGACAACCACCTATTCTTAGAACCAACCAAACACCTCTCCGCATGCCCATGACTGAGCATCTGGAGCTTGCACAACATAACATAAGGGCCCAACATTGAGTAAAACAAAAACTGTAATGAGTCCGACACTGATACCGTACTAAAAAAATGATTTTGGGTCTACCTCAAGTCCAAATGTAAGCTCACGGTGAGAATTACCCAAGACAACATAAGAAAACAACAACCATTTTCTCAACCAATATGGTCAAATAACAACTATAATCCACAACTAGACCATTATAACATCAAGGGAGAATTTCAAACAAAATTATGCAAGACCGTCCTTGCACAGGGAAGTTACACGTAGTTCATAAACACGCAAATATTTTAAGCATCTCAATTGGGAACAATTTATTAAGCAGCATTTCTTTAGAGGGGAAGGGGGACTCAAGGATAAATGGCATAAAAAGTAGGGTACCCAATATCCAGAGAGGGCAAAGAAATTATTATCACATTCTTTCCCCTTATTATATCATAGATTTAAGTAGTGCCAGACTAACTTTGGTAGTCCATATCAAGTGATAGCAGAGTGTATGGTGATAATTCTTAGAGGTATTCAAGCAATTGCAACCACGGCTTCCATTTTCGAACATATATTTATCAGCTTAATGGATGTTAACAATATAGCCAACTGTCTTTTTTTTAATAAAGTATATAGCCAACCTTTTTTCCACTACGCTTTTCACAGACATTTTACATAGACTGTTTTTTGCTCTATTTTTTTAAACGATGCAGTCGTATAACACCAAGATCCAATTACTATGTACATCTTATTGCAGAACAGAAAATTAAATAAAATATGAAAATAACTCAAAACTGAATGCTAAGGTGAACAAATAGGAACAAGTTCAAAGAGAGAGAATGAGGGATATGGTATAGCCAATATTTTTAAAAAGAAACGACAATATGAATTCAGTAGTAAAAACAGAGAGAAGTTCTGATTGTTCATGGCATACTTGAAGGCAATGATTAGCTAACTACAAAAAAGGACATACTGGCAATCTTGCAAAACACTCTCGAGGACAATAAAAATGGGAGAAGAGGATCCATATGGCTAAACCACAACACAGATAAAATGATCCATAAACTTCGACAATTACTCCATCTCATCTTTAGCCACAGATCAGTTGATTCTTGAACTTCTACAATTACTTTAATTCCTCTTCTAGTCATGATTATATAAAGTGTAATCTCAACTTTATCAACCCAAAAAAAATTATAAGAAAAAACAGTACGTTAAGTGCAGGAGTACACAACATTTGGCAGTTATAAGTTATAACAGCATTTCAAAGTTTTCACATTACAGTTGCTCCTAGTTCAAACTCTATTTTACATTTTAGCCTACCTTGCAACTTGTCACTAGTTACGTCAACATGAGGTTGGGATCTTTGTAATTGCCTAAACCTTTATTTTGATGCTTCGGTATCATAATTGGCAGGAGGATTGGAATGAATTAAGCATCTCTCCATCTGAACTTTTACTGTTCTTCAGTTTTTTTCCGTCATTTTTCTCTCCTTTTCTTTGCAACTTCTGAACTACTTTGGGTTCCTTTTATTTGAATTAGCACTCTAGTTACAACTCGGAATCAAAGCATCACTTCCTAGAGCTTGTGAACTGCACTAATGGTGAATGATTTGAAGCTTAAGGGTGTCGATCAAGGAACAAAGGAGCTTGAATTCAGCTTCAAGCCTTCATAATCAACAACTACAAAAGTTCTGGGAAGCTAGAAACATCTAACTGAAGATTCAAGAAGAAGAAAAAGTTTCTTTGTATTTCTTGATGAATAAACAACCTATGATAATGGGTACTTATGCAGTGAAAGATAATATTACATAACCAATTACAATCAATTCAAAGTGCCTTGGAAGTTTTAAAGGGTAAGAATGGCGTTAATGTTCCTCCAAAGGTATTGGGTGTTTTTGCTTTGTTCACACTACAAACTCTGGGAAGCTTGATCCTATAGCTCTTAAATGTGTCTTTATTGGTATTCTCTAACACATAAAGGGTACAAATGCTATCACCCTCCTTCTAGGAAATTCTTGTCAGCATGGATGTTACCTTTGGAGAATTTGAGCCCTATTTCAGCATTAGAGATGGTTTTTCGTAGTTCTATTGTTGAAAGTGAAATGGAGAAAGAAATCAGGGGGAGGCTGTTGGGCATTTGGATATTGATAACTTAATCAAGGAGAAATAGAGCAGAAGAAGTCATCATGCAATCTGCCGGACCAAATCTTGTTCTTCTCGTAAATTATCAACATTTCCTAATGAGTTAGATTTGCATGTTGCTCACAGGAAAGGAGTCAGATTTTGCATCAAACACCCATTATCTAACTTTGTTTCCTATAATTCTTTGTCTCCTTCCTATAAAGCCTCTGCCTTGCCTATTTCTTTTGTGTCTATTCTCTAGAATTGGAGGGAAGCTTTTGTAGATTCTAAATGGAAGCAAGCTATGATTGAAGAAATGAAGGCCTTATCAAAGAATGAGATGTGGTAACTTGTGGCATCACCACCGGACAAGAAGTTGGTTGTAAATAGGTTTTACTGTAAAACATAAAGCTAATGGCTCCATTGTTAGATTCAAAGCAAGATTGGTGGTTAAGGGGTTCACTCAGACTTATGGGGTAGATTATCACGAGACATTTTCCCCTGTTGGAGTAGAATTCTTGTCTTGTGCAGCTAATCTTGATTGGGATGTGAAGAATTCATTTCTTCATGGAGAGTTAGAAGAGGAGGTGTACAAGGAGATTACTACTGAACAAAGTCGAGGAAAGGTATGCAGACTGAAGAAAGCCTTGTACTGAGTGAAGCAATCTCCTAGAGCTTGGTTTGATAGATTCTGCAAAGCAATGGTATCCTTCGGTTACCAACAAACCATTGTTGATCACACTCTCTTCATTAGACATCAAAAGGGTGAACTCACTCTTCTCATAGTTTATGTTGATGACATAGTAAAGACAGGAGATGGCAAAGAGGAGATAATCCGATTGAAGAAGTTGTTGTTGGCATAGGAATTCCAGATCAAGGATATTGGAAAACTGCAATACTTCTTAGGATTTGAGGTTGCTAGATCAAAAAGAAGAATCATTATTTCTCAAAGGAAGTATATTTTTGACCCCTTGAAAGAAACTGGCGTGATAGGTTGCAAACCAGCAGAATCTCCCAATGAAATCAACCACAAATTACAGAGCAGAGTTGGAGAGTCAGTTGATAAGGAGAGACATCGTAGGTTGGTTGGAAGACTCATTTGTCTCTCTCACACTAGACGAGATATAGCTTATTCAATTAGACTGGTGAGTCAGTCCATGCATGATCCCCCAGATTCTCATATACAAGCTGTCTTTCACATTTTGCGGTATCTGAATTCGTCTCCAGGGGAAGGTCTACTTTTCTCCAGACATGGTAACCTCCAAATAGAAGACTTTACAGACGCGGATTGGGCTGGATCTCTAGATGACAAAAGATCTACATCTGATTATTGTACAATTATAGGAGGAAACCTAGTTACTTGGAGAAGCAAAAAGCAAAATGTAGCTGCTAAGTGTGGAGGCAGAATATAGAGCTATGGCCCAGGGAGTTTGTGAACTTTTGTGGTTACAAAAGCCGCTAGAGAAATTGAGATTGTACGAAAAAAGGAACTTTCCTTGTATTGTGACTACAAGGTTGCAATCAGTACAGCCAAAAATCCAGTCCAACATGACCGAACAAAGCATGTTGAAATTGATCGACACATCATCTAAGAAAAAGTTACGAGTGGTATCTTGAGGTTGGTCCATGTGTCATCGGAAAAGCTACTACCTGATGTGTTAACCAAAAGCCTCAACAAACGGATTTTTTATACACTGGTTTGCAAGTTGGGAATGTGCGACATCTTTGCGCCAACTTGAAGGCAAGTGTTGATTGATACTGATCATCCTATCCTATCATATCCTATCCTATCCTATCCTATCCTATATTATTAAAAGTGGGAAGCTCCTAAGTGCAAAGTTGAATTACCATTTACCCCTACACTAAATTAAAATATCATAAAACATCTAATTAATCAAATAATAAATAATAATCATATTATATCATACTAAATAGTAAAGGTGGGAAGGTAACTTATCCTCAATAATTATCACAATAAATAAATAATCAAAGAAATATGAAAAGCCTCTCTTGAAACTCCACGAAAGTTTTAATATGTATTTAAAGGATACTTATATAGTAATATTTAAAATGAGTGTGTGCTCTTTACATTTGTTACGTTGAATTTCTTTTGGAATTCTAAACATCAACAAATTAACTTGTAGCTTATTCATTTACATGTGCCTTTCTCAATTTTTTTGTCCTTGTCTTTCTTATAAGTCATGAAAATCTACTAAACTATGAATCAATCAGAAATGCCTGCTGATGAAAATTCTTCCCTATAATTAAATAGCAAGCTAATGATTACACTTAATTAGTATAGTATTCTTTTTATTCCGCTTCAACTAAATTAACTTTTAGCTCATTCAGTTACATGTTTCTAGCTTCAAGTTGTCTTCTATTAGAGATCCCAACAGTCATATAGGTTGCTAAGTGATTATGCAGTAATGGAGGTATTAATATTCTTCTCACAAGATAATGTATAAAAATATATCTATATAATTGTGAATATTATTCATTATAAATTCGGAGAACATGATGAAGTCGGCTAACAGGCTGAGCATTGTCATCCACGTTCTCCTCTCACACGAACACAAGTGAATCATATTTTTGAAGTTCTTAAGCTTCACTTTTAATCACCCATTTCTATTTCTTCCACTTGCTTAGAATATTGTCCCAATAAAAAAAATTGCATGTTTTATGTCATTTTGTTTCTCTTTAATTATATGGACTATAAATCTATCACCAGGCCGTGAAATTCTTTCACACTGACGGTGATCGTTTTTTAATTCTATATTCTTCAACTTTTACATTATGCTTTCAAGTTGATTCACTCTCTTCCTACTAAGAGATATAGGATTAAGAGGCTATGATAAAATTTGATTCCATATCATGTTACTGTATATTTTTGAAAAGTATTTAGCTTCAACTTTTAATTGTGTAGATTACAGGTGCAGCAGTGCAGCAACAACTGTACAAGAAATTTATGGAGTATAACTTACCATTTACCAGGACATGTAACTGGCGAAGCTTTTAAAGATGCTGCTTAGGAGAGTCTAACTTCTTCAACTTTCTATCAAAATTTGTGTCATCCCCCTTATTATTCCAATTTTTTTCCAATATGAGTTTTACCTTAGTTTTTACGTGTTCAATTTAGTTGGTGACACATCTCAAAGGAATTATATGCTTCTAACTTTTAATAGAGCTACTTTGCCAATAAGATGAAAGAAAACATGTCACAGTAAATCTAGAATACATATTATAACTTTGTATGTAATTTTCACTTTCAATTTAATTTGTTGCCTTTTTTAATTTCTCTCTTTTGGATTGTATATGATCATGGGTGCTAAAATGATACTCCCTCCATTTCAAATAAATTGAATTGTTGAAACATTTTTCATTTTCCAAATTAACTTAATTGTTCAATTTTCAAGACTATTTTTAGAATGTTCTTCGAATTTACCCTTCATTAGTTAGTACTGGAATTAGTTATTAATTAATGTTTAGTTATTTTAATCATAAATTTGACAATAATTAATAAGGGTAAAAATGGAAAGTTATGCCTAATTTATGTCTCAATCTTCTTTTCTTAAAGGGTGTGAAACACTTCAACAATTCAATTAATTTGAAATGAAGGGAGTAATAGATAGCTACTTCGCCTTTTTATTCGCCAGTTTTGATAGTCTTATTTTTTAGCTCAATTTACAAGTTACTAACAAAGTATTGCATTCATGAAACTTTTACTTTATTAATTTATCTTTTGTTACTCAATAATATTTCAATAATCTTGTGTGATTATGCAAAATCTATATTTCAACAATCTTGATTATGCACAATCTTGTACTAAATAGTTTGGTATACATGTGCAATGCACGTGTCCAAAAACTAATAGCTTAATATAGGAGTAGAACAATATTGTATTGATTGTAATTGATTGTGTGATATTTTCTTTCCTTATTTAGTTTTAGGACTCATTGTATAAGCACCCATTCTCATGGGTATCAAGAAATACAAAGAAACTTTTTCTTCTTCTTGAAATCTTCAATTCCATTACATCTTTCAAACAGATCCTCCTACAACTCCTCTATAACTTAAGGATAAGGTGAAGAAGAACAATTTACAAAGAGCACAAGGCAGGGTAAAAATGCAGGTTAATAATAAGATGCTGAAGGGGTTTGGAAATCAGCGACTAGGTTTATACAAAGTTACAAACCACTAGGCAATCCTTAATGTCTATCAGGAAGAACTTGAAGTTGTCTCTGAATATTTTGGGTGATACCAAACCATACAAAGATTGGAAGCAGAAGCAGCAACCTATGATTTGCAACTACTATTATAATTAATGATTCACTCAAATGTTTCATGTCTAACAGCTGAAAAAGAGGATTGGAGAGAACTCAACTCCTTTCAACTTACTTACCAGTTTGCGCAAATGGACCACCCTTGATCAAAGCAATTGCAATACTTGAAGAGAGAGCGACAGAAAACGGGAACACAACTAAACAAGTTTTAGTTCAGTAGGTGAATCTATTACCAAAAAGCCCAGATGAATAACATCATTTTCTTTGCTCTCAATTTCCAGATTTAAAACCTCAAGGACAAGTTTTTTTCTGAAGGAGAAAGAAACATATAATACTTTAAGCTTGAAAATGTAAGTGCACATTTGGCCGTTACGACTGTATTTCCAGAGTTCAACTTTACAAAATTTTCAGATTAGTCCTAGCCTATCAGGTCACTTCATATTAGCCCTGATCGCAAACAGCCTCTCTGCCCCAAGACCCCACTTGTGAGATTACACTGGGTATGTTGTGGTTGAACTACTGATTTCAGTGTGAGTGAGGTTGAGATCGTCACAACTGCCTGAACCTAAGCAGCATCTTTCTTCTTGAACCTTTTTCTCTCTTTCAAAATTCATTCAATTTTTTTCTTTCACTTTGCAAATTTTGCAGCTCTACTTGTTCTTTTGATTTGAATTAGAGCTCTCATTAGACAGTCAAATGCCTTTACCTTCAGTACTTTCTAGTTCATTTTTCCTTCTATCATGTACAAACTGTTTGCATTTGATGAACTAGTGTGGGTGTGAACCAGAAGTTTGCACTATGGAGGAGCACCCTAAAAAGTAAGTGTTTTAACATTAAATGGAAGACAGAACATATGCATTGTAAATATAGCCATCATAAGAAAAGTGAAGTTGAGGTGAGACTACACAAGTTTGTTGTGCATAAATGTAGACAATTCAGATATCTAGACTCGATATTCTAGGAGAATGGTAATATAGATAAAGATGTAACACATAATTGAAATAGGACGGTGAAATAGAGAAGTGTTACTAGAGTAGTATGCGATAGAAGGATACCTATTAAAGTGAAAGACAGGTTCTATAGAACGGTGGTAAACAACAATGTTTCACCGGAGTGAATGTTAGGCCTTTAAGGTCTAGCGTATCCACAAGATTAGTGTCGAAGATGTATGACAATACAACATTAGATAAATCTAGAAAAGACACGTGTCAAAGGCACAACTTTACACATGTAAGAGGATAAAATAAGAAAAGGTTGTTTGAGAGTATTGGAGCTAACTTAATCACTTGTATGATTTTGCATAATTAAAAGGTTGTTTGAGATAGTTTTTCCATGTCCTACGTAGACTTCCAGATAAACTGGTCCTTAGGTGTGAAACCAAGATAATTGGAAGCGTTATGAGAGAGGAGATGAACCAAAATCGCGTCGAAAGAAGTTATCTCGAAAGATCTATGAAATTTTGAAATCTATGTAGACTTAGCCAAAAAATAGAATACAATGTTAGAAAAAGATTCTATGTAGACAATAGCACTTAGTTGGGATTATGATTTACCCATGTTGTTTGTTTACATTATGTCCAACATATTCAACAAGCCTTTTTAATCTTGTCCAAGATATACACATAGGTAGGAGTGCACTTCTAGTGTTAAAAAAAATCTAAATTATTAAATATTGGAATTAAGCATATCAAAATTTAAGTGGAATAAATGGTGAGGATTGATATTGCATAACCTAACTAGTTTGGGATTGAAGTTAAGTGAAGTAGATAGCGAGGATTCAAAGATCCTAAACATGTGCTTATGACTTGTGTAAGCCAAGGTACCTATAGGAGGATTATAAAAGTGTAACAAGAAACAATGTAAGTCATGACAATAGAGTGAAATGACCGTTGATATTCAAATGATGCTTGCTATCATTCTATTGCCATACCTTTTGGAAAATGGGATATTCTGCACTAAATCTTGTGCAAGCAAATTCTTGAGCTTGCTCACTTGTACCAGGTTCTTGCTTCAAAAATTGGTTGCAGGGGAAGGCCAAGACTTCAACACCTGATAACTCAATTCAAAAATATATATGTATAAGGGTCTCTTTAGAGGCACCAATAAACTTCTATCAAGAATGAACAAACTTTCAGAGAAATAAAACATTGAAAGAGTACAACAACAACATACCCAATGAAATCCCACAAGTGGGGTCGGGGGGAAAAAGAGTACTTACAAGATACTTAACATAGCACCCACCTTTATCCTTGTATTCGTTGTAGAGCTGAGTCAATTGGGTATAATTTGTGCTTGTGAACCCACTGTTTCAGCCAACATAAAAACATTATCACCAAATGCACAAGGAGTCAAAGACCAGAAAAATAGTAAATATGTTGGGTTCGAAAGTGATTAGGGCGTCATGCTAAAGCTTACAATTGCAAATCAAGATGGTGATAAATTAGATGACAAACAGTTATACTAAAAACACAATATTATTATATGGTTCGACCAATTGACCTATGTATGAAAACTAATATAAAAGAAAAAAGATTAAAATTGTTGAGAGAAATCTGAACTAAACAAAACTCTTTAAAGATTACATTGTGGATGATACGAGAAGAAGGGTCTTCAATTTATAGAATTTCAAATGTTTCATCCAAGGAAAGAATAACCAAAAATGGAAAAAAGTTATATTTTCTTTCGAGAAATGTTAAAGCATTTATGGTAATATTTTTGACTTTCTTTTAACCAAAAAAAAAAACTTAAAATATGGTAAGAAAATCAGGTCAAAACCTTAACAAAATGCTTAAAAGTTTTGGATCTTAATTGACCTGACAAAAAACAGAAAACCAGTAGAAATATAGCTTAAAGTTGGATTCTTAAATTGACATGAAAAAGGAACAGTAAAAAACCAGTAGAAATATAGCTAAAGTTGGATTCTTGAATTGAAAAAGAACAAAAAATCAAGAATTGAAGAGAGAAGAACCATTTGGAGGCAACATTAACAACAAGAAGCACTTTTCCCTTATAGATGCTTAGGTCTACACTTTTCCCTTTGCTGTCCTGGAAACAAGAAGAGAAAAAACAAGAATTAGATAAAAAAAATAAACAGCCATCAACAAAGAAAAAAGAAGCAGGTGCATAAAGGAGTGTAAAGGAATCACCTTTACAGTAAATTCATGGATTGATTTCTGTGGAACTGATTTAGAAGCCCCCATTTTTCTGTCAAGACCAATATAAAAGTCTTGCCCAGAATTGGGTTTAAGAAGATAAGGGAGAGGAATTCCAAAGATAACAGCATTTGGTTATCTGAATTTCTTAAATGTGAATGCAGTTGGGACCTTCATTTGCCACCTAATTTTTCCCCTGTTGTCATTTTGTATAAATCATTACCAATTTATGTTTTACCAATCTCTAAGACGGGTGGTCCCAATTCTTCTGCTTTTGTTCTCCGACTTTACATCATGTCATATATTCATACAAGAAATTTTATAGTACGGAATAGAGCTATTATTAAAAAAAATAGGCTAAATAATAAAATAATATATAAAGATAAAATGAAAAAAAATATTAAAATAATAACACAATCACATCAAATTAGTTATTACACAAAATGAGTCATTACAACATGAGTCTTTTCGTTGGTATCTAATGATAGATTTAAACAATACGATATAATGAAATCTAAGTAACAATCAAAACAAACATTGTATTTAAACTAACAATACAAAACAATCAGAATAAGGTGTTGGATCTCAAACTTTTGGTCTACTGACTTGTGACAAAAATAAAAAGTCACTATAATTGTGTGCGACACGAACAAAAAAAAAAAATCAATTTATGTGATATGTTATTTTTGCTCATTGCAACTACTTTTAAAAGTTAGATTAGGAACAGTTTTAACATAAAAAAATTACTAAAGATTTACTATCATCGGTGTAGTTTTAAATGCTCCAAAAGAAGGATCAAAGATTGTGGTGGAGTAATAAGCAATCCTTCATTCTTAATTGTGTCTCGCCCCAAGACAGAAATGCTTTGTTAGTGAAAGACTTACCTCCAATGTGAAACTTTTTGATACGAATCTAGATTTAATGCAACTCAAATGTAGATACCGAACACTGACAAAACCAAAAAAATATGCTCCAAAAGAAGGAAAAAATTGACAGTGCTAACAATAAAGTATTCTTCTAAAGACAGACTTTTTCTCTCTTTTTAACGTGTTACCAACGATAATTAAAGTCAATCAAGAACCGTAAGGTGTTCAAAACTTTTGGACTATTTATTTCTGTTGGTCTACTTCATATTTTAAAAATAATATGACCGGCTTCCTGGTTTCTCTGCAAACAAAACAACAATAACATACTCAGTATAATTTCACTATACTTACCTCTATTTCAAAGATAGAAAGATTGTTTCTAATAAACCAAACACAACGTAATAGAAATACAAGAAATAGAACAAAAGCAACTATATATATTGCTTTCAATAGTACGTCTGGGCTAAAGGCTTCCAACTAAGGGTATCTCTTTCTCAACGTTACCAGTCTGTCACGCTAAATAATGTAATGTGCTTTCCAAACTTTATGGAAAATATTCCAAAATATTGCTTAACAAGATATTTTCAGAAAGGTTGTTCAAGAGCATCACAACACATTCAACCTGCATCAAATCGAGGTTGTGGCTACATAAAAGAGCATTAACACTAACCATAGCTATCCATCTTTGTCATGCCACATTTTTGTTCCTCCAATGTAGGTGGTTACACTTGAACGGAGCAAGCTGCTAAAAGACAACTATTTTTTAGGTGAAGCAGGACGAACGGATCAGCGGAATGGCATAGTGCCCCAATGAAATAGACACAGGCGCTGATTTGACATGGCTCTAGCATGTCAGCGCAGCTCAGCGTATTACCAGGCTACGACTACTTGTAACAATAATACACACCAGTCTCAAACAAGTATCGGGTCTATCGAGCATAGTATATTTTGCTACCAAGAGCAAACACAATTTTAATTTATCACCTTATGATTTCAGCTTCACAATTCTGGTTACACTGAAAGAGGTGAGTTCCTCCAGAATGTACAGGGATCATGTGAGACTTCTATAACAATGAGTGCACATGATGAGTAATAACCTGAAATGCCCTCTAACTATTGCCAAAATGTTGTTGACAGACCTCTATATTAACTAGGAGAGAAGAGAAGATAAACAGAATAACTAAAGGAAAAAAACAATATAAATTAAATATACAAAACTCAGCTGCCTAGGAATATGCTACAGAGCTCTCTAGATGATGGATTATCCCCCTCTAATTGCAAAGGAACGCTAAGATACATATATACAACCATGAACTGTGTCGCTGTTCTCTCCTTCAGTGCACCTCTGCCCACAAATTACGCTCAGATTAGTATAAACAAGCCGCGCTACCTGCAAAAATAGGTCAGGTATAAGAACAATGAAAGAAAATTTAACCACTGCCTAAACTGTTCATTTTTTAACAAAGTAGCAGTACCAGCAGCTGTAGCTTCCACTCTTGGGTCATCATCTTATCTTGGTCTCCAAAACCCAGGACCTGCACAGCAGAAGCCACCATTCTAAGTACTGTGTAAAAAATCCTTAGGAAAAAATACCTTCCCCTTTATTGCATTAATAATATTTTTTAAAAAAATAGAAAGAGCACGGCAACCCACAAAAGTAATAAGCTGACACCCTACTCACACTTCTATCTTTATTACTTGGAATCTTCACTTGTTTATTGTTCAATTTCACATTGAAAGGTCAAATGATATTTCTGGCCACTTAAATGCTTAAATGTTTTTGTTTTCCACCATCAACTTCATCCTATCTACAATTTCAGTAGGCTATAATGTAAACGATTTTGTTTGGCAATTTAACAGCAAAGGTTTAAACCAAACAGCAAGAGTAATAAAGGAAGTACATCAAAGGTGTAAGGTCAAGGCCCGCAATCTACAATAGAACATCAGTGGACAGTGGCTAGAATATTAAAACTTCCGTTTAAGTTTTTGCCAAAGCTTCTAAGAGAAATTTGATGCAGTCTGCAAGTTATGCATCACATTCACATGCCCCCATATACCAATTACAGGTTCAACAAAAATTAAATCTTGTTGAATAAAGTAGAGCACTTAAAACATGAAGGGTATTTCAGAAACAGAAGTACATTGGAAATAGAGCAACAGTACATGTGGTTTCCAGATGGATAAAAGAACTCACCTCTAGATGTCACTGGAATTGGGTGTTCAGGTGGTGGTCTGTGAGTAAAGATTTCCCTCCTATTCATACCCCGGGGAGGGTAACCCCACTTGTGGCTTGGTAAAGGTGGTTCATGTGGAACAGGATATGATCCACCAGCATAGTGACCTCTGGAGCCATCTGGAAAGCATGGACCTGAAAGAGACAAGCAACAGTGAAACCAAAGGAAATATAGACGGTTGAAATACCCAGGCATTGCAGAATGGTAAAGGCCTTACCAGAATAATGGGATGGTGCCACCCAGCTCTCTCCGATTTCACGTCGTGCTGACTTAATTCCATTACGATCTCTGGGAAAACTTCTATTATCTGCATTCTGCATATGGAGTACATTGGAATAAGGGGTTGATATATCCCTCCGCTGATCAGCTTGAACATAAGAGAACTGATTTGAAGGAGCGGGGTGAGGTGGCCGCAAATGGAAGCCCTTGCCAGAAGCCCCATCAGGTGGGTGCACTACATTAGATAAGCCGAATGGTGGATGAGACACAGCTCCAGTACTGGAAGGGCGTGAACTAGAAGAATCTAGCAGCTTCAATGGTCCCTCAGCATGAATCTCTCTGCTGTCAGAGGGCTGACAATGAATAGCATCTGAGACTGCCAGATGGACTTGTGCAACTGTACACTGCTGAAAAATGGTTTCCTGCAAGTTGTCTTTGATATTCTGCAAAACATGAACATTCAGATTGCACATGTTAAAATAATTCTACCAAAGCAATAGTTGATCTTACCAATACAAATTCACAAGAAAAAAATTGCACATAGCCCAAGAAAGAAGAAAAACAACTGTACCTGGGAACCCATTGAACACTTTGACTGAACAATACTGGGGGCGAGATTCAATATAGAAGATGGAAGTGGAAAAGAAGATGGCGCTGGCATAACTGAGGACAGAGGTGGTGGAGGGGGAGATGATGGCAAAGGAGGAGATGAAGGGGGGCCATCCTTTGGAAGTGGGGGATGGAAGGAGGCTCCAAAACTGTTCCCATCATCGGGACGTGAAATCTGAGCAGAATCTGTTCCAACGATGTGACTGATGGAAGCAATTTCACCTTCACACACGGGGGACACATCTTCCATTTCAAGTTCACCATCAACATCTTCCAGGATATGTTTGTGCTTCTCAATAGCCAGGATAGCCTCTTCTCCATTGGGCTTTCCAGCAGGGTGTTCTGGAGTGACAGCCTCAAAACTCTCACCATCAGAATCATCACTTACTTCTTCATCCTTGAGCATTGCAGGCATACGAAATCCAGGAAGTTGAAAACTTGAATTGCTGAACAAGTACAACAAGACTCACAATCAAGACATCTCAAGGGAAAGAGTTGAATCATAAAGTTTATTTTCACCTTTAACAATATCATCTATAATCTATAAGGGTACTATATAAGTTACCTTCCATATTCATCAACCAGCATGCCCTCCATTTCTCTAATTGGATCATCAAAAGGTCTTTCTGTCCTCATGGGACGTCGAGAGAATCCACGACCTAATGATGAACCACAAAAGGATTCAAGTTCTCGTATGTAGGGTCGAATAGCTGACTCGGGAATAATCTTCCTTTCCTGCCAAACCCTCAAAACCTATCAAGAAACAAGAAAGAATATGAGATATAGGGTTTGATCCAACATTAAATTTGAAATGCAATGGAAGGAACAGAAAAAGGAAATGTTTCACTTGCTTTCAAGCACTGCCTTCGATTTTCCTGAGAACTACTGCCAGGAGGAGCAGCAGCTGATATGAGACGAGGCAATACTCCCTGAATAGCAGAAGGATATATGCCGCCAATGTGACCTATAATTACAAATACAACCAGGGAATAACATCGTATCAGGAAGATACAAAAGAAGCATACAAGTGCAATGCCAGAAAGTAGAAGATACTCATACAAGTTACCTTTCAGTCCTTTAGAAAACTGTGCAATAGAATCAACAAGAAAAAAAAGATCCACCCTTCTACGTAAGCTCGACTCGATTTCCAACTTTTGAGCAATGATCTCCACAACCTGAGTTCATCATTCAACATCAGGATACAGGACTAGCATGCATAATGGGAAATAAAAGATACAAATTTCAAAATTCCCAGTCCTTGTCACTAGAAACTCAAAACTTCAAATTCCAAACTAGGAAACTGATACAAATGTGCATCTAGGAAAGGGAATTAGTTCAATATTTGTAGGGGAACGCAGGATACAAATGTTAACCAGGTCCCAGATTAACCTCACCTTATTGTATCTGTACCCTGTTTATTTTTCTCAATGGAGACAGATTTGAAACCCATTAATTCCATTTCTCTAATTCCATCCATACAATATATCATTTATTACTCTTGAATCACCTTAAGACATCTCTATATTAATCAAACTTCAGCCAACAAAAGAACACAAATGGGTTCCCAGCAGAAGATAAACAACCAAGCAACAAACTTCCTTTGTCATCAGACACCTTATCCCCCTGACCTAATGAATCACGCAGGAAGCCAAAATAGACACCAAAAACAAGCTGACGACTTGTAAACTGCCCAAAAAGCAGGGAGAAAACAACAAATCCTAACCAAGCTTCAGAAAGCAGAAAAGGGTTCAAGGAAAAGACTCAAATTATTCATCTGAGCTACACAAACGGCTATTCGCAGTAGAAAGTAGTAACGGGAAGGGAGGAAAACAAATCAGGAAGATTCAGCAGATAAGTTAACACACACTATAATAAACTATTAAAAAGAAAAATTATTGTGACAAGAAGCATGTAATTATACCTTGGAAGCAACACCAAATTTAGCACAGTCTAACGCAACACGTGTGGCCCGCCCGATACTTTCTTTTGTCCTTGTCAGTATGCCAAGAGTGGCCTCAAAGGAACCCAAAGCAACATTAGCTTCTCCTCTGCTGCTCAGTTTCCCACTGGTCCTTTGTTTGTTATGTAGCTGATGAGGCAAGGGACTAGAGTTCCCAATACTTACATGCATGCTACTATCTACAGTAGACATGTTGCAAGTTAAAGTATTTGGTGTAGATGTCCTAACAAAGGAGTCATGAGAGGATGATGAAAGGGTGGTTGAGACAGCTTTATCGCCAAACTGATCATCAGATACAGAGCTCAAACCAGACACGTGCAACTCCTTGAGTGACACATCCACAACTTTGTCAGGGCTTGAAGATGAAGTCACACTTATATTCTTTGATGCTGATCCAGCTTCTTTCATCTTAAGTGACCTAAGATAAGGCATACAGTGAAGTATCAATACATCAGGTACAACAGATGAGGGACCAGAGCAAATAAGATGGAGACTAAAAAGTTGTGACAGGTAAAAACGAAAATAACTTACTCGTCATTGTCTTGAATGCTCACATCTAATGACACCTGGCACAAGTTGTTATTTTTACCACATTCAGCCTCTGCACTACCCAACCTCATAATACCACTTTTTTCTGGTGAACTCATAATTACCTCATCATTAGATCCACAATCAGCAGATTTCCCAGAAACTTCAGAAATTGGATCTTCAAAATGTTTTGCGGACTCTGCAGCTTCATTTTCACAATTTTCATCACATGTCATGACTGGCACTGGTGAGGGACGTTTACATTTGAAGGTACCCTGCAACTCACCATCATCAGACTCGGCATTAGCAGAGTGTGCAACAAAAGTGCTAGAAGGGCAGTCAATTGAAGACTCCACTTTTTGAGGAGTCTGAATAACAGCATCTGAAACATCACATTTATCTTCAGAGGACACCTTTGCTGAGCTATCATCACAAGCTAAAGGTGTAGTAAGAGCTGGCACTTCTGATAAATGTTCCAAGCCTTCCCGAGCTACTAACGCTTTAGCACTGGCCACAATAGTAGCATCTTCCTGCACAGCATTAGCTGGGCTTCTCATTCTATCCACATCAGAGTTATTCTCAACTTTAATACCTCCAGACAGTTCAGAGCAAACCTCCCCGTTGATAGATGTCTTCATTTTACAAAGCCCATCCACATCTTGTTTATCATCATCTGCAGCATAAGCTGACATAGCCTCCAAGGCACGATGAAGCCGTTTGGATGGAGGTAAAGCAGATTCACCATCCAGCGAACCACCAAACTGTTTACGGATTTCCCAAAAAGATGGTCTTTTGGAAGAACATTTCTTTGATGGAGATGAGTTGTATGCATCACTTTTAACACAAGTAGAGTTCTGAAGGCAAGATCCATCTCCCTCAGGTACCTGTTCCAAAGACTTGTCAGAAGCTCCTGGTGATTTTGCATCATTCAGAACCTCATTATCTAGCACCTCCCCTTCAGGTGCTGATCTACCCATACGCACCCTAGCTCTCTTGACCAGTGGTAAGTGCTCATCACCATCTTCCTTCAATTCCTTGGAATTTTTTTCATCAGATTTTACAGGGTCACCTGGCAAAACATCTGTAGTTCTAGCAGTCAGTACCTCCGGAGCAGCATCTTTGTCTAAACCAGCAGAGGACTCAGATAAATCAATGTGCAGCCTCTTTCTATTTGGCTTCCGTTTCTTCTTGAGTATTACCGCACTACTTTGGAACTCGAGCCTATGGCTCAACTCAACCTCCAAATCACCTTGCACAGCACACTTATACACAGGTTTACAACCAGATTCCACACTGCTTCCTTCATTTAAGCTAACGCTGCAAGAGTCAACAGTAGCAATTTCGGAATCACTCTCTTCTGTGCTGCCATTAGAAACAAAATCAGATTGTTCCATATTGTTCCTATCTAAACCATCTGATAGTTTACCATCCATTTTATTCCTTCTGGCAGATCTATCCCTTACAGTATTGGCACCATATCCGGCATTCATGCTAAGAGGGCCAGAGGGAAACAAACGATTTTGAAGTACTTCAGGATCGGCTCTCAATGAACTTCTCAACCTGCGTGCAGATGGAACCCTTCTCTCCACAGCACCATTTCTTGACCTTCCGCCTACAATTTTCCTTCGGGTAGAATAAGTCTTTGTAGCTGGCCCATCCATAACCTCCACACCAGTAGGATCAATTGACAGCATTTCCCCATCATGGGAGACGTCGTCTTTTGCAGCAACTGCACCAGCCTCGTTTTCAAAGTCTGGTTCATTTTCATCTCCATAGTTCACTTTTGATGAAGATTCAAGCGTGTTGAGAGCTTCACCCTCCAAATGTGTTCTGGTCAATTCAACAACCACATTGTCACTCCTAACAGTAACTTCATCGGTAGAACTACCATTGACTAGTTGCTCCGTTTTCAACTTCTCAAAGCAATCAATAATCTCATGCACAGCACGAATAAAATCAGCACCTTTTCCACGACGTTTAACAAAAAGAGACTGTTTCTTATCCTCAGTAAATGCTTCGACATCCACAGGATTGCAGAAGGCTCTGAATTCAGAAAAAAAAAAATAGCAAAAATATCAAAGTAATGGAATAGGAGAATAGAAATAAAAGATGCCATACACGTCAAGTAAGAAGACAGCAGAATTAGTAGGCTACACCACCCTAACAGCAAGGGAATATTAAGAAATTACTTTCATATGATTAAACTCTCATTGTTTTCCTTTTAAAACCTATGTTGCTCGGACTCTTCAAAAAGGTCGACGGGTGCGTGTCAGATTCTACAGAACTGGTGTATTTTTGAAGAATTCGACACTGGTGCAGCATCATTATTGAAGAGTCCGATTACTTGAGCCAGGGTATATCGGAAATAGCCTCTCTACTCCACTAGGTAGACTAGGTAGCGATAGGGTCTGCATACACTACTCTCTCCAGACCCCACTTGTGGGATTATACTAGGTATGTTATTGTTGTTGTACTTTCATACGATTTTTAAAATATGGGGTAGCAATTAGATGTGGCGAAAAACCTCAGCCTTATTTTACCTCTTTGACCAAAAATTGACTTAGGACTATTGTGACAGTTAAAACTATCAACTCCTAACATATGAAGCTCCCAAGATACAAAAAAAGGGTCAATGAACTTACTAAAGGTGCAACACATGAACTCCCAATATACAATGAATCAGTCAATGAACTTATCAACTTACTAAAGGTGCACCTACAAGATACTCTGTAACAGCCTTGAATTCCTGACATTCGGTATACATCCTCAAATATTGGTTCTCTTAGTCTTACGGTGATAATTCTTAATTATAAAGTGTACTTCGAAATTGAAAGCATCTATTGATGATCATAATCTTACTAAAGGTACATTGAGTACATCTAAGAAATCTACGCAAGGAGATAACTTAATGCAATCAAGTTTGCAGATACTGAAAGAGGTTCAACCACACAGAAGTTACCAAGGTTTAGAAGAAAAAATATAACAAGTCACAATCAATAAATAAAGTACTCACATTTGTTGGGTCCCAAAAAAGTAAACTAACACTTTCTTCCGGTCTCTTGAATAACCCCACTTCTCTGGCTCGCTCACCTGTCATAAGCAACAAATAATGCTTAGGCTTATCCTTGCAGAGCTCATCTGTTGGTCAAATGAGAGGTAAAGGAAATAGACAAAGAACGAGACTACGAGATTCTGTCCATCATAAGAGAATACATAAATTTGAATCTAATGAAAAAACATTTTGTAGGATAAGTAATAACTTAGTCAAATGAGTAAAATAAATAGGCGAAGAAAGCGGCTAGGCGTTTCTGGCCATCATGTGAAAATACACACAAATAAATGAATCTGGTATGAAAGCTAATATAAAAACATATTTTACGACAAGTCATAAGAGTAATAACTCATTAAATAGAACTTCTATAAAACCGAAAAATCCCCAAGGACAGTGGCACACGGTCTGAAACTCAATATATAATGGGCCCAATCCTTTACCCTTCTCTCAACTTAAACACAATTATTTTGTCTATGGCAGGGTTCAAAACCGTGAACTTATTAAGAAAATGAACTAGTCCATTTGCAATGTCAAAAAAAATGTATAGACACAATTATTGGTTGCATATGCTTAATGGAAATATAAAAAAAAAACTCATAAATTGAGCTTAATCAGTGCTATTGTACCCTATAGGATACTGATTCCTGCTTAAATTAGAAGAAAGTCTCAGTTATTGGTAGAAGGTAAACATCAACAGATGCTGCCTGTAGTATCTAAGGTAACCTCTTGATTATCTAGTCATCTGCCTTTGAAATGTTTCTAAGAGTTTAAGTCGCAAGATTTTCAGAACAATTTTTTAAAATAAAAAAAGGCTAATAACTAAACAAACATTTCCATAAATACACTGTCCCTCACTAGATAGCTCAGTATGAGACTATGAGGTTATGCTGGTAACACTAACTGTGTGGCCTGGTGGTCAACCAATTGGGTGCAAACCTTAAAATATAGGTTCCAATCCCAACAGAACAAAATAAAAACAGTAGGCGATTTCTTCCTATCCACCTAACCCTTCATGCACAGATTTACCGGACACCAGTATTGGTCAAAGGTAGTTGGTACGGATGGAATCTAAATGCGTGCAAGCTGCCCGGACACCACTGTTATAAAAAAAAAACATTGTGGCAGCAAAGTAGTTTTCCTTTTCTCTTAAGGTATTATGATGATGTACACTAGGTAGAAGTGTCCGTACAAGCATAATTGTTAAAAACACACGACCAAAAACTATTGCATAAAAAAAACCTCTTATTAATACTAAATACTTTTTCCTATGAAGGTAAATAATATTAGATACTTTTAAGTTCATGGATAGCAGTACTTCATGTGTAAATTTAAGATCAGAACTTCATTTTCAGAGAATAGAACAAACAAATATGGGAAACTAGCTGTCACGAGATATATCTTTTTTTTGTGACAGAACACACTTTCTTTCTCAAGATGACTGCACACAACCCACGTACTATTTTAGAAAGTTAACCATGTACATCTGAAACAATGTTCTATGACATAGTTGTGTTGTCGTACAAACAAAATCTACCAACTGAAATTAAAAAACCACTGTTTACAAACTAGTTGCAAGGTGATAAATCTTCTGTTGTCACAGGACGCACTTTCTTTCTCAAGATGACTATGTACACAACCCACATACTATTTTAGAAAACTAACCACATACATCTGAGTAACCTCTAAAAGTAGTCTAACAATGTTCTATGACATAGTAATTTTGTCGTACAAACAAGATCTATAAACTAAAATTTAAAAAGCACTGTTTAGTGGAGAAGGCATAAATGAAGAAGATTATATGTAATGCTAGTAAAAGATAACAACAAATAGAAAACAATTATTTATTTGTAATAATGGTGGCATTCAGACAAACTTGCAACACGCACCTCCATGAAGTACCTGCTATATTTCAACTACATAAATTCGAATAACTTAGTGGACCAAGAGTTACGGAACACACATTAAGCAAAAATTATGCCAACCAGGCTTGAAAACTAATTCAGATTATGTTTATTCAAATGCAAAAATGGTTGTGGAGGTTCAATGAAGAAGATAATGCACTTTGGATAAAGGGCATCAGTGTTAAAAAAAAAGGGATTGCTAAGTCACTGGATTTCTAAAGCCTCACCCTCTCCTTTTGGTATTAGCATTTCGAAAAACATAGGCCTATGGAACTTTTTTGGGGAGCACATATCCCTCCAAGTAGGAAATGGAAGGAAGATTTGATTTTAGCAAGACACTTGGATTGGACAGTCCCCACTGAAGAATTTACTTCCTGCTCTTTTCCGTAGTACCACTCAACGGGTAACTTCCCTTGCAGATCTCAGGCAAGTTCAAGATTGGTGCATCCGTATAAACCTAAACGATTGGGAAATAAAAGTGTATTACCAATGCTTCAGACAGAGATCGGATCGCTTCATATGTTAATGGCATTCCAGAGCTGTCTTCTCTGTTAAGAGTTGCTAATCTTTTCTCTCTAGATCTCCCTCTTCTAGTGTTTGGCCCTCGACAACTCTTTGGAAAAGTAAAGCTAACGGTGAAGTGTTTCATTTGGATCCTGGCTAATGACAAATGTCTGACTTGGGATAACCTACAAAGGAGAGGCATTCAACTTTGCAATAGATGCATTATTTGCAAGGAAGAAGCAGAAGGTGTTAACCATCTTTTCCTTCATTACAAAATTGCATCCATGCTTTTGAATATGGTTTCCAATTTTCTAAAAATCAAAAAATGGTGTATGTCATGTTCAAGTTCAACTATGGGTTTTCTACATGCTTGGCAAAGGAGAGGCATAGGAAAATCTCGTCTTACCATGTGGAATTCTATTCCTGCAGCAGCCGTATGTTGGGTCATTAGGGAAAGAGCGAAATGTTAGATTTTCTTATGACAAAAAAGATACAGGAGGAACTGTAATGATTGGGAATTGGAAAGGGCAATTCAACTCATTCAGCTACTTGGCAATTTCAGTGATCAAGGAGAGGGATCTGGCAGGTTGTTCTGGATTCCACAGAACAAAGTAATCATTTCAGACAATAATTGCTACACGTTTATGATTGCATCTAGTTCATTGGAGCAGAATCATAATGGGTGGCCATTGAGACAGATTTGGACAACTATTGCACGATACAAGATTGCCCGCTTTTGCACTAAACCAAACAAAATTCAACTCCTTAACCTCTCAAACCTAAACAGAAATCTTTGTTTGCACTAAACCAACTGAATTCTTCATTAGCCACATCACTGAATATAAAAACAATTATAGAAGGTACTTAGATTTGCACCAATGCAATATAAGGACATACATTTAAGTCGAATAGCATGTAACCGAGAGCAACTATCTTGTGTCTTTTTTGGCTACATCCCCTAGACATCCATTTTAGGTCCACTAATCTCATAAGAACCAGCTGATTCAGCAAAATTTTGATTAAAAAGTGAATTTGAAGTCCTGATTCAAATGCAAATAAGCAGTTTTGAGATTAAAATTCAAGTTGCGCGACTAGCTTCGCTATACTGAATTTCTAATTTTCTATCATGAATGGTGACACTTAGAGCCTGTTTGGATTGACTTAAAAAAGTAGCGTTTAAGTCAAAAATAAAAAGTCAAACTGAAATAACTTTCAAGTCAAAAAAATAAAAAGTAGGGGGAGACCTACTTTTGGTTTTTGAATTATTTTTAAGTCATTTTTAACTTATTTTAAGTCATTTTTTACCTTGCCAAACACTTCCTAACTTATTTTAAGTCATTTTTGACTTATTTTAAGTTATTTTTTATATTTGCCACACACTTCCAGAAGTCAAAAACAGACTTAAAAGTAAGTTTGACCAACTTTTAAGCCAATCTAAACACCCTCTTGGTATATTTACACTGCCTAGTTAACAATTAGTACAAACTTTTCTAGCTATACTAATAATTAACGTACAGGCTTCAGTGAAAAAGTGTGTGAATAAGGGAAAAAACAAATGTATATATAAGTAGGCAGCACAAGAAAACACAACTATAAGAACAAATGACAATTATATCAACAAATAAATAGGAAAAAATAGGATTAAAAGAAATGTATGCTATTGTCAACTTAAATTTCCAATTCAAGTGCAAATATGCGGTTTTTAACTTTCGAATTCAAGCTCTATGCCCAACTTTCATATGTTGAATTTCTAATTTCCTACTAGTAGTTGTAACAGATCAATTATTACGTTTTTAACGAACAAGTTCATTAGACTGTTTTACCTGACAATTAGAAATAAAATTCCCACTTACATTTATTTTTTAGCATCTCCAATATAGATCTCATAGACAATGAGCACACGTCATAGCCTCTGTGCCCGCACTAAACCGTGATAAAGCTAGGTGAAACTTCCCACCTGTACTGCACCTAACTCGTGATGGGGTTTTCTAAGATATCTCTCCTTGGCAATCAATGAATCCGTCCTCCTTAAACCAGATTTGGCACACCACCACATCATAATGCCAAATTGACAAAGCTCCAGAGAAAGTTAAAGCTAGATGACACAGGTTTTATTCGAGTAGACCTTCAAGCTAGTGTGTTTAAATTAAACTGGTACAAATAGGCAGCATTGGCAGAATAAGCAGCCCAATGAAGAAGACAGTGGTAAGGGAAAACGTAGAAGAAGACAGAAGCATGTGAAGCAATCATAGTACAATACAATAGTATATAGAGAGGGAAACAAACAAGAGGTATAAGGAGAAAGGAAGATGGTACAAGGAATCAACATAGCTCCATCAACAAAAACATATTCATACTCATGAAGGCTAAAGAAAAACTCATGCAAGTGGAAATACGTTAAGACATAACTTGAGATCAAAAAATGAAAGAATTTCCAAATTATGCTACAGAAGTATCAAACTGGGTATGTTGTTGGTGTTATTATTAAGTATCAAACTGACCGGCAGTCAAGCATATTAGACACACTAGCAAATTAGCTGCAAACTTTCTAAATAAAACACTCCAATTCAAAACACAATGTGGGAGGAATCGGAACGTAGTCAAAAGCAGCCGTAAGTGACTACAACAAGATGTAGGAGTGACAAATGGTCAGATTAGGAAGTCTTCAAGTCTAAGTTCCTTGCTCCATTGATTTTAATACATCATGCCTGATGTCATTTTGCAAGATTTTCTTGTGTCCACAAGGCAATGCATCATAGAGACAAGACAGATAGATTTAAAGTTACGTATATGTTCATATCCAAAGGAACTTTATGTTGCTATAATCACTCCTGAGATAAGACAGATAGTTTTTAAGTTACGCATATGTTCATATCCAAAGGAACTTTATGTTCCTATAATCACTCCTGAGATCCAAAGGACAAGATATTCTATAATAGCTAAAAGTTCAATTTAGTGAAACCGTCTAAATCCTATCGAAGTCAAATGCCAATCTAACTAATTTGCCATAGAAACTCACTTTGATTTAAAAGACTTGATATTTTGGATTGTTAGATTAATTAGAGGTTTAGATATTAGTATCAGATGAGACAATAACTTGTTTTTTGAGTGTAAGTTGAAACAAAAAAAACTGGCAAACTAGCTACCTGTTTCTTGCTCCTTTTTCTGCTCATGGATCATTAATCTTTCATTCAAATTGCAGAAAAAAGAAAAAACAGAGGAACAAAAAAAATTACTCTTGCAGTTCCTATTTATGTGTCTTGGATTTCATAAAAATGCCACCTTTCTGAATTTGGCAAGTTCTTTATTCTAAGACTCCCATTTTACCCTTAGTGACACTCCCTTAAATGAATGGCATAGCATATTTAAGACTACACATATTCAAAATTCTGTTACATTCTTTTTTTTTTGTTTCAAAACTCTTTTACATTCTTTAACCGTCTCCAGTCCAACTAGGACACAAAATGAAATAAAAAAATGTAATATCTATCCCTGTTGCCCTCTAGAACTGAGCACAATGAGATAATTCTGCAAATACATTTAATGCGGAACGATCTCACTTACATATTATTTTCAAGCAAACCTCTCCACACAACTTAACAAAAATATATATATACACAAAATCTTGCTAACGAATACCTTTTACTGATCCCAAAAGAAAAAATCTTGCCAGAGAGATTATAGTGTGACATACAAATTAATATCATAGTCACTTCCCAAAGTAATAATTCTGACAGAAAAGTGAAAAATCAGAGTTCAACAAGAAAGTAGAACCAAGATTATGGGCTATTCAACATCTAGTTCACAGAAAATCAACCTGATAAAATGATCAAACAGCCAGATACAGAAACTTCAGAAAAACCTCTCCATATACCCTATAATCTAACCAGCTACAAAGCAGATATTCTCAGTAGTACCCTTCAAGTTCTGCAGTCAACCCCAAGTGTAGTCTCCAAATCAACAACTTCGGAGTGCCCTGACAGTTCTACTACTTCCATTTTGTTAGATAACTAATGTTAACATAGCAAGAGTAATTAGCTACACTTAATGTCTTATGTAGTTCAGATTCCAAAATCAAGTAAACTAGCTACATACATTATAAACAATACCTAAACACTAATTCAGGGGTAAGATGTTAGTGCTCATGCAAACCCCAATCTCTTCCTTGTTCGTCTCATCTCTAACACTCTTTTGAATAACAAGAAATCAGTTGTTCCGAGATTGGACACTCTGTGGACAAAAGTGTCTCATTTTTTACACTCTAAACTACAGTCTTTTAGCATTTTCAAGAACCATAAGGCCCTAATCTACTCTAAAAAGGTGATTTTTCCCGCAAAAACATCAGATCCACAACTCCAATAGTTATAGAAGAAAGAACTGACCACATAAAAACAATAAAAACCCACAAATACCAAAACTAAGGGTAAAAAATAGAGAAACAGAAAAGCACCCACATACCGTTGCAGGCCAAGCTGGAAACCCTTTAACCTTAGCAAGCACAAGATCACCAACTTTCCACTGACGGCAAGCTGCAGCAGCCGCCGCCGCTTTACTTGCACCTTTTCTTCGACTGGGCGCCATAGAAGCTTAGAACTAATCAAAGCAGCTATACACGCTCTACAAATAGCAGAAAGGAACAAACTTTCGAAGGATTCCTAAACGTAAAGAAACCAAAACCTCTCACTTGTCCACACAATTTGATATGTTGATTCTGAGGCATTGATAGGTCAACAAACCCAAAAAAAAACACCAGAAAATTCACAAATTGAACAAAACCCAAAACCCAATTCTTCAAATGAAAAGAGTAAAAATAGCGGTGTGTTTTAAAACCCTAACCCTAAAATGTTAACAGAGAAAAAAAAGGGGTAGAGAGTTTTATGGCGAAAGGCCGTTCACAAAATGAGAGGAAAAAAAAAGTAAAAAAGAAACAGATATGAACGTGGTGAGTACTACGGGGTGTGGGGTGGGTGGGTTGCTAAATTGCACCGAAGAGGTGGGTATAGGTAAGAATTTTGAAACGTATATTGCTATCGTGCACGTGGTGCGGATATTAGGGAATTTGGTTTGTTTTATACGTGTGAAAGCACGTGACTCAACAAACTTGTTATTGACACCTGGGCTGGATGTGGCAGATGCTCAATGAAACCTATAAATGGGCTTAAGGCCCATACAATTGGGCTACAATTGAACACCATTTTCAGCAATGATATGTAAGAGTAAATTACACTTCATAACTAAACTAAGCATCTATATTAGGGAGACAACGAGAGAGTTGCCCGGATAATAAGCACCCCTCACCGTCAATCTAAACGTTGTGAGTTTGAGTCACCATGGGAGCAAATGATTGTATGTGTATATAATGTATCTATATTATATAAATAATGTATAACTATGTACTAGAGATATATGTATGTATATGTATATATACACATTATTTATACGATATTTATACATTGCAGTAGTTCATCTTTTTCAATGAGTGATTGATTTTTTTCTGATTCCGACTAACTCAAATCTACTCTAAACGGTCCCAAATTTTGGTATATTTTGGCTATTTTTTCTTTTATAATACTATTTTTGTATATTTTAAGTTGTCCGTTTTGAACTTTACACGCATCTTAAGAAAAAATTATTAATATGAATATTTTAACCACAATATTCATATTGATTTATATACATTCTTAGATTTTGAAAATATTTTAAAAACAAGTAATTAAAATAAATAATATTTTACCTTATATAACATATATATATATATATATATATGAATTTTTCTAACTCGTTCTGCAAATAAGGGGGGAAGGCCATCTATGAATTTAGCTTTCCAATGCTCATATTTATTTTCGGGTAATTCCATCACCCTACTCAGATAAGTATCTTTATACCACCTGAATTCTCCCAATGTTCTACAACGAAGACCGTTTAACAGGGTACGAACAGTCTCAAACTGATTGGTAAATCTACCATTAAAATGTTCTAAAATGGTCAAAACTAAGGTATAAACAACGTCTTCTCAATTTCATGAGCCACCGTAGCATATTTTTTCTAAGCATCGCTCCACTTTCCTGAATGAAATCGGATCAAATATTCATTGTTGTCATGGGGATTGATTTGCTTTAATATTCCACCATAACCAATGTTAGAAGCATCTGTCTCAATAATTTTCTGTCATGCAGGATTAGCAAGAGTTAGGCAAGGGATCTCAGCTATGAGACTTTTGTACCCAATTTGGTTTACGTGATACATCGGCTATTAGCAAGAAGAAGACCAAACATAGAGACTGACTCACCCGGAAAATATAATTCGTTAATCAAATATCGCTGGAATATCTTCCAGGGTTCTTCTTTTCTCTGAATCTCAGAGTTTTCTAAAAGAAATATCATTTCTTTCTTTGCTACCCTATCGTAAGATTTGATATCATCAATCTCATCTTTGGCTATCGAGGCAAAGGTATCACTCTGCTTTTGGGATAGATACGTTGTGCGTATAATGAATTATTTTCTGGAATATCTTCCAGATGTATAGAAGAAGCTTCATTTTGAGAGTTGTTTAGATTCACCAAGCTCATCTCTCCACTTTGTATAATTGGGGAGCTGGATAAAGAGGATCCGTATGACGATCCTAATGATCCTGGGATGATCTTCCCCTTCCTCTGGTATAACCGCTTTTTCCTCTAGCCTTGGTTACCCAAGGAGGTCCCATCCTACAAATTAAATATTTAGTTTTATTCGAATGCATAATAATTGTAATAATAATAATTCTCGTCGTCAAAATTGACGATCTCTTCACAAAAACAAATATCTGAGATGATATCTCTCATCATATCATCTATAATCTTTCATATAATTATTTCATGTACGTTTCGATTGAGAGGAACTACCTTTAAGATAGTAACTAAAGTTTTATCTGTAAAGAAGGGAGACAAAAAACTTATTATGAAGATAAGTATTCTCTAGTTAAGAAATCTAGAAGAGAGTTGTCACTCCCCTTTTTATAATGGATTTCAAAATCAAAAGGAGCTAACTGGGTCTGCCACCTAGCAAAGATCAATTTTGAAGCATCATATTTAAAATCTCTATCAAACATGTATTTTATTGATTGTGCATCAGTTTTTATCAAAAAATTTTGATTATATAAATCATCTTGGAATTTTAACACACATTTGACGATGGTCAATATTTCATGAGCCACTGTACCATATTAAAGCAATATCATTTGCATGAACAATATTTAACCGAGGATTAATCTTTATTTTATTAACAAGTCTATCATTTTGATCCGCAGATATAACCGATGGCAAAGTATGTAAAGAAGCAGCACGATTACGAGCTGGACCATAAACATGATCAATAGGGGAAATATGATGCATAGCAGACAATCTTCTAGTAGAAGAGAATGAATGTCTACTAAAAATAATATCATTAAATTGCATACAAATTCTACAATCAGAATTTTGAGTGATATGAGAATACTCAGAATTAGTGACTGCATCCACCATCTGATTTGGAGGAATAACTGATTCCAAAGTCCAAGTAGTTGGAAAATTAATTTCTTCCCATTTTATAGGTCGTCTAGTAGTGACCTTAGATCTAGCAAAATTAGTTTCAATAGTTTCAGCAGATGTATCATATAACTTACATCTTTGATTTAATGTAGAAAGCAATTTGAAATAGATTCTATAAGACAAGTAAATTAATTCAAAATCAGGTGCATAATTATAACCATGCGTCTTAACATTCAGAGTCAAAGCATCAAGAATATTAGCATCAGTTAAAGATAACCGCAAATTCGGCTGAGTATTAAAATAGACTGGACCATATTTCACAGTAAATTCAATCGAACCCATCAAAGATTGTCTAAAATTTAAATTTCTAGCATCACATAAAGCAGCTAAACATGTCTCAGGTAACCCTTTAAGGGTTAAAGGCTTAAAAGCAATTTATATCATGTCAATATGCAACAAGTTATACTGAAATTTATACAAGTCGATATCTCATTTATTTAACAAACAAATAGTCTGTTCCGACGAATTTAACACCAAAGATTGTTCAGTAGTTTTAATAAACTGTTTATTAGAGATTTTATCAAACCAACCATAATTATAAATTGTTTTAATATTAATTTTTGGAATAGTCCATTTGTTTAACAAATTAAGGTTTTGAGGTATATCTACCTCTTCCAATCTAGTACTTTTAGTACTTGTTTCTCCAAGATCCATGAAGACAAAGATCATATCTATGTCATATACTTCACATCAATCTTATATATACCATGAAAGTTCTTAGGCTCTGATATCAACGAAACCAGGATCTCAGAAGACGGGCAGTAGTCTACGCGGTTATCTTCAATCTAACTTGTTAACATCCGAATTCAAGGAATAAATCCGAATCGAAATATATATAAATTTTTATATAGTTTTATTACTGTATGGAAGGATCTAATCCTTTTACCTAAACAAGTGGTCTGTCAAGATTTAAATACGTACTGTTATTGAACTCATGTGTCTAGCAGTTCTAACCGGGTATAGAAGCGCCCTTTTCACCTCATTAACGGGCTTTGAACCACGGCTGGCTAGACGGAGTCACTAAGACAAAGACAATAACGTATTACATCAAATCTGACTGTACCACCATCTCAGAACCAAGTCAAGAAACCATATATAAATTTATTTATATTTAGATAAAGTCTAGATCTTTCATGATAGATATAAAAGTGAAGTTAGATATTCAACATAAATATGATTCTTTTAGCCGGACATAGTCACTACTCTAGATCGGAGAAAGTAAAATAAAGGAAGAATAAAAGTAAGTACCTTGTTACTCTGGCCAACACCAAGGCCTATGACCAAACTATGCACAATTTATTAACTTCCGATCGATCTCCGGTAAACAAGAAACTTTACAAAGCTCAAAGAGATTTACAACTGAGAGAAAGTAAAGAGGGTTTTCTAAAAACCTGCTCTTCTTCTAAGAAAATAAACTAATTTATAGACTGAAAGAGAATCATTGTACAGTAGAAATGGGCCCTTATCAATGGGTCTCATATGTATAGTAACAGTGTATCTACTGTTACTCAGTGTTTCTACTGTTGATAGTGATTTTCACTGTTCAAGGTAATCTTCACATCTTGTCCTTCTTTTTCACCACCATAACCAATGTTAGAAGCATCTGTCTCAATAATTTTCTATCATGCAGGATTAGCAAGAGTTAGGCAAGGCAAAGATTGCACACGAAATTTAATATTCTTTACCAAATTAGTGTGACTATTAGTCCATGGAGATTTATGATCTTTTTTAAGCTTGTCATATAAAAGGGCCAAATCACGAGATTTTTTTTTGTAAAAAGGGGAAATGTAGTTTAAACTTCCCAAAAATCTTTGCAACTATGTTCTGTCTGTAATAACATCAGGAAATTTTGAAGCAAAGTTTATTGATCGTTGAATTGGAGTGACTTTTCCTTGACAAATAAGATGTCTTAGAAATCTTATATTAGTTTGAAATAAACTCATCTTTGGTTTAGAGATCACCAAACCATTTTGTATAACAATATTCTTAAAAATGTCTAAATGCTTGATATGCATTTCAAGAGTTTTTGAGTAGACAAAAATATCATCAATATAAACAATGATAAAATCCAAATAAGGATTGAAAATATAATTCATAATTTTCTGAAATTTAGAATAAGCGTTTTTCAAACCAAAGGGCATTACATTGCACTCGTATTGTCCAAATGGGACATTAAAGGTTGTTCTATAAGAATGCCCTTTAAATATTTGAATCTACTAATATCCAAATTTTAAATCAAACTTGGAAAATATATTGGCATCATATAACTGGATACTAAATCCCTTTTATTTGGAATAGGATACCTAATCTATTTTATATATTTATTCGACGGTTTATAATTTATTACTAACCTGGGGACACCACGTTCCCTTTCAGCCGCATTGTTAACATAAAATGCAGTACATGATCAAGGTGATTTCGAAGGTTTTATCAAACCTTTTTGTAATAAACTATCAATCTCCTTTTTGCAGAATTCTACCAATTCGGTGCAGTCACTAATTCTGAGTATTCTCATATCACTCAAAATCCTGATGGTAGGATTTGTATGCAATTTAATGATATTCCTTTTAGTAGACATTCATTATCTTTTGCTATAAGATTGCCTGCTATGCATCATATTTCTCCTATTAATCTTGTTTATCGTCCAGCTTGTAATCGTGTTGCTTCTTTACATACTTTGCCATCGCTTATATCTGCGGATCAAAATGATAGACTTGTTAATAAAATAAAGATTAATCCTCGGTTAAATATTGTTCATGCAAATGATATTGCTTTTGATATTTCTGATAAGGATATTCCTTCTCAGTCTAAAATAGATTTTGATTTAAATAATACTTAATGATGGATGTACATCAAATAGATTTTAGCCACAGGTTCCCTGGCAAGAAAGTACATTCAAAATGAATTTTTAAGTGATAAATGGAACCAGTTTAAAACTTGGTTTTTTGACACTTATAGTACAAATGATTTAAATAATATTTCTCAAGAATTTTATGAAATTTGTGTTTTGCATAATCAAATTATGTATTTTGTGCCATGGTTTATTACCACTTATTTACCTTTGTTCATCAACGATCTTATAAAGATAGAACTAGTAATATTATCAAGGATATTTATCCTCCTCAGTCATCATTTGTTTTCCCTAATAATACTGGTATTACGTTTACTGCCTTTCAAAAATTTGTTGAAGAAGATGTTGCGGCAGTCAGCATCAACGAAATTAATAATTTGATTTCTCAAAACAATTATTTAGGACTTTATGTTAAAGTTTTGGGCGAACATATTGGTTCTCTTGATAAAAAGTTAGATGAACTAACTGCTTTGATAATTCAAATAAAAAATGATTTAAAGACTTCTGATCAAGCTTCTACCTCTAAAACTAATTCAGAAATTCTTATTATGTCTACTCCTGTGTAGCGACCTCCAAAAATTTCAAAGTTTAAATTTAAATCGATTTATGATTTCGAAGAACTTCTTGATAAAAAGTTTTCTAAATTTAGTGCAAACTTATGGACTTATCTGAAAGTTTTGCTCACGAAATGGAAAATACTTTTGATTTTAAAAATCATGTTTCTTTGGAATTTAATAAACTTCAAGGTTATCCCAAGAAGAATAGTGATAATACTAAATTTGCGCATAAATCTAGTATGCAAACATATTATTATTTCAGACCAACTCCTCAAGATGTGCTTATAGAGGAACGAGACTAGAATCAGACTAATACTTCTTATAGTGGTTCTGAAATTTATGAATGGAACCTTGATGGTCTAACTGATAGACAACTTACTATTCTTGTTCATAAAATGTTTATGTATGCAACTATCTGTAAAAATGTTAAAAACACATGTAGAAATATTTGCAAAATGATAATTGCAGATTTTACTGGCTAACTTCTAGATTGGTGGGATAATTATATGACAGTTGAACAGAAAGCCGCTGTGATTAATGCTATTTCTGGTAATGAAGGTGTTAATAACTTAGGTATGACTCTTGTTGCAAATAGAGAAGACGCCGTTTATACCTTAGTTCTGACCATTTTAGAACATTTTAATGGTAGATTTACCAATCAGTTTAAGACTGTTCGTACCCTGTTAAACGGTCTTCATTATAGAACATTAGGAGAATTCAGGTGGTATCAAGATACTTGTCTGAGTAGGGTGATGGAGTTACCCGAAATAAATATGAGCATTGGAAAGCTAAATTCATAGATGGCCTTCCCCCCTTATTTGCAGAACGAGTTAGAAAAATTCTTAGAAATGAGCAAGGTATAATTCCTTATAATGATTATACCTATGGCCGGCTGATAGGTGTTTGCACTCAAGAAGGAATACATTTGTGCAATGAATTAAAGTTATCTAGACAGCTTAAGATGGATAAGCTTAGAGAAAGATCTCAGCTAGGAGACTTTTGTACCCAATTTGGTTTACCTAATACTTCGGCTAATAGCAAGAAGAAGACCAAACATAGAGATTCTAGAGGTTCCAATCCCAATGAACCTTATAGGAAAAGAAGATCTAGACATAGGCAAAGATCTAAGGAAGAACGAGACGAAAGAAAAGCTTATCGTAAATCTAATAGATTTACAAATAATAGGTCTAAGCGAGAACTCGCAAAAAATAAATGTTATAAGTGTGGAAATTTCGGACATATAGCTCCCAATTGCAAGCTTGAAAAGTTGAAAACCTTAGAACCTGATGAAGAGGTTCATGATAAGGTTTATAGTTTCCTTTACACTTCTGGTTCCAAATCTAATTATGATTCTAATTCAGAATCTGAACAAGAAATTGAATTGCCTGATTTATCTGATAATAATCAGCATCCTATTATAAGTGATTGTAATGCTTGTCAAGGTGATATTTGTTCTTGCTGAAATGATGAATTTTATAAATTACACTCTCAATTTGAAGATTTAAATCTTAATACTATCACTTTTGATAATGTTATAGAACTTTTGAAAGAAGTTACTGATAATAATCTTCATGAAAAAATTATACAATTAGCTATTAATAATATTGCTAGTTCTTCAAAGAATTCTGAAAAACAAAAGAATGATTTTGAATATGAATATTCTGCTCCTTATTCTTTGTCAGAAATTAATAATAGACTTCATAAGCAGACTATTTCTACAAGAGATTCTTCTTTTGATGATTTGAAGAATGAAATTGAAAATTTGAAAAAGAGATTAAATCAATTAAACAAAATCAAATGATTTGTGATCATCGTCTTACTCAAATTGAAACTGTTCATAACAAAGGTAAAAATATTGCTGAGGAAAATACTCTTGGAAAACCTTTTAATCCTGATCCTAGACAAGGTATGTTCCTAGGAATGATGCAAATTGTTACTGCTCATAAATGGTATGTTAAATGCACCATATTAATTGATAATAGTTTTTCTATAACTAATGTTACTATGATTGATAGTGGAGCTGATGTTATTTGTATTCAAGAAGGTCTTGTACCTACTAAGTATTTTGAGAAAACAACTCACATGGTTAAATCTGCATCAGGACATACTTTAGATATAAAGTATAAATTGCGTAAAACTCGCATTTGCCAAAATAAAGTTTACATTCCGCATTTCTTTTTTTTGGTTAAAAATCAGTTATATCCTCCGATTATACTCGAAATACCTTTTATAAACACAATTTATCCGTTTACTAGCATAAATGGTAAAGGTTTTTCGGCTACGTATGAAAACCAGAATATTAGTTATACTTTTATCACTGACCCAATTTCTCGTGATATTAATGCTTTAATTGATATGAAACAAAAGCATGTTGATTCTTTATAACTTGAATTATTTAGTATGAATATATTTGATACTTTAAAATCTACCAAAGTACAAGAGAAAATCAAATTGATTTCTGAACAAGTGGCTATTGATATTTGTGCTGATCATCCTAGTGCTTTTCGGAATCGAAAAAAGAATATTGTTACTCTTCCATATGAAGAAAATTTCTGTGAGGATGATATTCCTACTAAGTCTCGACCTTGCCAGATGAATGCCGAATTGGTAGATGAATATTCCTACTAAGTCTCGACCTTGCCAGATGAATGCCGAATTGGTAGAATTCTGAAAAAAGGAGATTGATAGTTTATTACAAAAGGGTTTGATAAAACCTTCGAAATCACCTTGGTTGTGTACTGCATTTTATGTTAACAATGCGGCTAAAAGGGAACGTGGTGTCCCCAGGTTAGTAATAAATTATAAACCGTCAAATAAATATTTAAAATAGATTAGGTATCCTATTTCAAATAAAAGGGATTTATTATCCAGATTATATGATGCCAATATATTTTTCAAGTTTGATTTAAAATTCGGATATTGACAGATTCAAATATTTAAAGAGCATTCTTATATAACAGCCTTTAATGTCCCATTTGGACAATATGAGTGCAATGTAATGCCCTTTGGTTTGAAAAACGCTCCTTCTGAATTTCAGAAAATTATGTATGATATTTTCAATCCTTATTTGGATTTTATCATTGTTTATATTGATGATATTTTGGTCTACTCAAAAACTCTTGAAATGCATATCAAGCATTTAGACATTTTAAAGAAAATTGTTATACAAAATGGTTTGGCGATTTCTAAATCAAAGATGAGTTTATTTCAAACTAATATAAGATTTATAGATCATCTTATTTGTCAAGGAAAAGTCACTCCGATTCAACTATCAATAGACTTTGCTTCTAAATTTCTTGATGTTATTACGGACAGAACATAGTTGCAAAGATTTTTGGAAGTTTAAATTACATTTCCCCTTTTTACAAAAAATTATCTCGTTATTTGACCCCTTTATATGACAGGCTTAAAAAAGATCATAAATCTCTATGGATTGATAGTCACACTAATTTGGTAAAGAATATTAAACTTCGTGTGCAATTTCTGCCTTGCCTAACTCTTGCTAATCCTGCATGGCAGAAAATTATTGAGATAGATGCTTCTAACATTGGTTATGGTGGTGAAAAAGAAGGACAAGATGTGAAGATTATCTTGAACAGTGAAAGTCACTATCAACAGTAGAAACAATGTTGAGCAACAGTAGATACACTGTTACTGTACATATGGGATCCATTGATAAAGGTCCATTTCTACTGTACAATGATTCTCTCAGTCTATAAAATTAGTTTATTTTCTTAGAAGAAGAGCAGATTTTTAGAGAACCCTCTTTACTTTCTCTCAGTTGTAAATCTCTTTGAGCTTTGTAAAGTTTCTTGTTTATCGGAGATCGACCGGAAGTTAATAAATTGTGCATAGTTCGGTCATAGGCCTTGGTGTTGGCCAGAGTAACAAGGTACTTACTTTTATTCTTCCTTTACTTTACTTTCTCCGATCTAGAGCCGTAACTATATCCGGCTAAAAGAATCATATCTATGTCGGATATCTAACTTCACTTCTATATCTATCATGAAAGATCTAGACTTTGTCTAACTACAAATAAATTTATATGTGATTTCTTGACTTGGTTCCGAGATGGTGGTATAGTCAGATTTGATGCAATACGTTATTGGCTTTGTCTTAGTGACTCCGTCTAGCCAGTCGTGGTCTAAAGCCCGTTAATGAGTTGAAAAGGGCGCTTCTATATCCGGTTAGAATTGCTAGACACATGGGCTCAATAACAATACGTATTTAAATCTTGACAGACCCCTTGCTTGGGTAAAAGGATTAGATCCTTCTATACAGTCATAAAACTACATAAAAAATTGTATATATTTTGATTTGGATTTATTCTTTGAATTTGGATGTTAACAAGCTAGATTGAAGATGACCGTGTGGACTATCACCCGTCTTCTGAGATCCTGGTTTCGTTAATGAGTTAAAAAGGGCGCTTCTATACCCGGTTAGAACTGCTAGACACATGGGCTCAATAACAATACGTATTTAAATCTTGATAGACCCCTTGCTTGGGTAAAAGAATTAGATCCTTCCATACAGTCATAAAACTATATAAAAATTTGTATATATTTCGATTCGAATTTATTCCTTGAATTCGAATGTTAACAAGCTAGATTGAAGATGACCGCGCGGACTACCGCCCGTCTTATGAGATCCTGGTTTCGTTTAGAAATGTGGGTTAAGAATCAAATCCATAAATTTGGGCTTAAAGAAAGAAAAAAATGATTACTCATATATTTCTATATATATTACCTCATTCAGTTTCAAGTTTGTAAATCTCTCACTTTAATTTATCATTCAAATTTGATGGAAAAAAATAAAGGTGTCACAATGGCTTTAAAGAAAGTCAATCCATCATTAAACACCAACTAAATCAATTGTGGACTTCATTCATTAAACACTGACTAAATTAATTATTTCAAATTTGCAAATTAAATAATCATAGTGAAACAAATAGTTCAAATTTTGTGTTAAAAAATTAACGAGAAGAGTATTTTATGAAAAAACGTTCTAGTGCTCAAAATGATCTAACTGGTCGTTCCACATGTTGACATTCCTATTTTTTCTATAAGGCACAACGTCGTGGTGACTAAAAGAATCAATTAAACTAAATTTGAAAGAATTTAAGAAAAAATTTAAGGAGTCATCGCCTAATTTTAGAATAATTAGGAAACCAATTAATAAATTAAGAAAAAATTAGATTATAGTTGAGGTTCAAGTGATTCCGAAAGAAATTTATTAGCACCCTTCAAAATTCATAATTATAGGTCCTAGCTGAGCTCTTTTTTTTTTTCCGAATTGAGAAGAAATAAAATAATGTACAAATATAATAAAGAAGAAATATACACAAATAAAAAGTAAAACAATAATATATATGAGAAACAGTCTAATATTTGTCTAACATTAATAATTACATACAAATGAATTAATTTTTTTAATCAAACTTCATTCAAATATCTTCTTCGGGAAGCAATATTGAATATTAGTAAAGACACCTAGTAAAAGTGTTAGACTGTTAAGTAATGGACAAATATTAACCAAAATAAATGAAAGAAATAACAACTAAAAACTAATATGTCTTATGAACATGAGAGACTTTGAAAATCGACAATAATTTCTTTATTGGTCAATTTCAACTTATAATATATAATATGAACTTAAACTAAAATTTTCGTCTATTAAAATAGAAAAGCCTAAAAATTGACAGAGAATTTTTTTCATTAACCAATTTCTAATTTATTCAAATTCTATATAATTAAATCAACAATAAAAATAACACAAAACTCACTAAGCTAAACAATTCATTTATTAGAAAAGATTAAGAACATATAAAATTACCCCACTAACAACCCAAATAATTTAAAATTTGTGTTTAAAAATTAACGAGAAGAGTATTTCATGCAAAAACGTTTTAGTGCTCAAAACGGTCTAACGGGTCATTACACATGCTGACATTCCTAATTTTTTCAATAAGGCGCAACATCGTGGTGACTAAAAAAATCAATTAAACTAAATTTAAAAGATTTTAAGAAAAACTTTAAGGAGTCGTCACCTAATTTTTGAATAATTAGGAAATCAATTAATAAATTAACAAAACAAAATAGATTATAGGTAAGGGTTCAAGTGATTCCGAATGAAATGTATTAGCACCCTTCAAAATTCATAATTATAGGTCCAGCTGAATTCATTTTTTTTCAAATTGAGAAGAAAATAAAATAATGTACAAATATAATAACACATGAAAGATACACAAATAAAAAGTAAAATAATAATATGAGAAACGGTCTAACGTTTGTCTAACGTTAATAATTACATACTAATGAATTAAAATTTTTTAATCAAACTTCATTCGAATATCTTCTTCGGGAAGCAATATTGCGTATCAGTAAAGATACCTAGTAAAAGTGGTAGTAATGGATAAATATTAACCAAAATAAATGAAAGAAATAATAACTAAAAAAATAAAAATATGTCTTGTGAACATGAGAGGCATTGAAAATCGACAATAATTTTTTTATCAGTCAATTTCAACTTATAATGTGTAATATGAACTAAAACTAAAATCTTCGTCTATTAAAATAAAAAAGCATAAAAATCGATGGATAGTTTTTTTTATTGGCCAATTTCTAATTTATTCAAGTTCTATATGATAAAATCAACAATAAAAATAACACAAATCTCACTAAACTAAACAATTCATTATTAGAAAAGATTAAGAACATATAAAATTAGCCCAGTAACAACATTTAATAAGAAGAAACAAGAATGGAAAAACAAATGGATAAACAATAATTAATAAATGACTAAAATAAAGATGTTAATTACTAATGAAAACAATGAATAAATAGAACAAACTCACCGTCAACTCAACTCAATATGAGAGTGACCAAAAATTCAAAATACACCAAATCAATAATAATAGAGCAATATTATAAAGTAAACATGGCAACAAATAATTAGAAATAAAAATTGAATGTATTTGTGTATACAATTTTTTGTTTGTGTTTAAATGTATTTTAGACTCTGCTAAAATATTAAAAATGAATATGAAGAAATGTAACTAATATAATCAACGATATGTAAAAATTGTAATTTAACTAAAAAATAGCATGATGATTTAATTAAATTGAACTAATATTGTGAATATATTCAATCGATTATGACCAAATAATGTAATCAAACAGTTCATTAGGTAAACTACAATCTATGTTCTATATGTATATGACAATCGATTATGACAAAATAATGTAATCAAACAGTTCATTAGGTAAACTACAAGCTATGTTCTATATGTATATGGCAATCAATTCAACACCGTTTATAGTGTGGTTGGTAAAATAATCAGTCCAATAAAGTGTTCTTTAAAGGGAAAAAGGTCTGAAATATATTCAAACTTTGACCGAAATTGTTGTAACAATATAGAACTTTGGAAATGACCTTTTACCCCCTACACTATTTAATAGTGTATTTTAAAGGTATATAAGTGTCCACGTGGACATTATAAATATTGCATCATAATAAATAGTAATGTGTCCACGTGGGTACATACATACCTTTAAAATACACTATTAAATAGTGCAGGGGTAAAAGGTCTTCCACAAAGTTTGGTATCGTAACGGTAATTTCGGCCAAAGTTGGAGTATTTTTCAGACCCTTTTTCCTTCTTTAAAACAAAATATTTTATGGGGTTATTTTTGCATTTTCCTTAAAACTCTCATAAATTATAGAGTTAATATCTTAAAAGGTCATTGAAGTATGAGAAATTATCTAGCAAAGTCATTAAACTTTGTTTTGTATCAATAAAATCACTCAACTTAAAATACTTATCTTCAAAAATCACTCGACTATATTTATTATTAAAATAAATAAATTTAACATGACAAAAATAAAATATTTTTCATGCCATGTAATCATAAATCCCACAAATAAATAAAATTTATAGAATCTATTTATTATTATACCAACCCACCCTGAAACCCATATACCCGATTCATGCTCTTATTTTCATTATTTCCTCTAGCAAATTGTATAGCTGAAAAATTGAAGCTGTTGGCAAGTTACAATTGTTAGTTCTGATTAGAGAAATTAAATCATCACATAAAAAAAGTGAGAAATCAACTTCTTTATCTTTTTATGGTCAAATTACATCCTTCATTGTAGATATTAACTTCTTAAAAAATATTCTCTAACTTCATTAAATTCATGTCCAATCTTTTACATATCAATAATATGAAAAATTAATATTAGTACAATTGAAGATACTTATCTGTGTAATGTCACGAGACCTGCAACAAGTAATTATATAGTAGCAAATAAAAATATAAAATTAACCAGCTTCTTAATATTAAACAGTGTCCCTTGATAAAGAAATTACTCTTAAAGTTATTCCTAATACTCCCTCCATTTCAGCAAATCAAAAATAATATTTTTTAAAAAATACTATGTGTCATTATCATTAAATAATTACATAAATTATTAGTTGTCAAATTAAATTTCCATACATAATTCGTAAAATAAATTTGTGTCAAGGAGGTTGAAATCTGTTAAGGATGGACTAAACCACTGAAAGACCTCAACATCCAAGAATTCAAAAATATCGCTGATAAGATCAAACAGATAAGAAAAAAAAATTGAAGCCACTTTATGGGTGGGTCTGGTATAATAATAAATAGATTCTATAACGTTATTTATTTCTGGGGTTTATAATTACATGACATAATAATATATTTTATCATGTCAAATCTATTTTAATGATAAAAGTAGTTGAGTGATTTTTTAAGATAAAAACTTTAAGTTGAGTGATTTTATTAATACAAAATAAAGTTCAATGACTTTACTAGATAATTTCTTATAGTTTAATGACCTTTTAAGATATTAACTCTAAATTATATGTGTTTTATTTATTTTAATAGTTCAAGCATATGAAAGATAATTTACTCAAAATTCTTCTTACATTTTTTGCACAAGCAATTTTTCAAGGGTGCGCCAACGCACCCCAAATAATATGAATCAAAAGAAACAATATTTTAATTTTACATACGAATTTTGTGTCGAAATTGGTTCAAGTCAATTCTCTTTTAATTAAATTAATATTTTTTAAATTAAGAATAACAAAATGTAATTTTTTTTATCTATCCCAAGTTAAAATTTTCGGTAGTAGTGATTTTATATTTATATGGTGAAATTTTATTATTTCTCTATTAGCAAATATAATTATATGACTTCAATGAAAATAAGTCATTTATATGACGATGAATAGAATTTATCCCTTAGATTAGCCAATCATTTGATTTTACAAAAAGGATTAAAGGGTGACAATGAAATTAACAAAATACATTCCATAGAGAAGGTAACATTAACGATAGTTTAACATATATTTTTGTAAATCTTGCTATACTTCAAATTAAAATAAGATTCAATATTACACTACATTTTATTACCAATCATATTTCTTCACATATTCATCTGTTCTAGAAGAAGCAAAATAGAAGCCATCTTCTTGTACCTTCCAATGACATTCATACATATCAGGGGCTCTCCCAATATCACCATCTGTTCCTTTACAATGTTTAATTATGTGTTTGTTGAAGACATCAAATGTCAAGTCTTTATTATTCCAATAAAAATGACAGAAAAATAATGTACGATCGAAAATTTGTAAACCAAAGTAAAAACTATACTCCTCATTTGCGTTAATAACTTTATATCCCAAATCATCATCTTTAGATTGACAACGAAGAGTCAAAGAATTAGAATGTTCAGGGAGAGCATCATGAATGTAAACAAAATATGTAGGAAATGGCCATGCATTTGCTAGTACTAGGTTCAATACAAAGATGAATGAGAAAATATTGTTAAAATAATTCATATTGAGTGATTATTTTTTTTTTGTTGATGGTCACACTCTATGAATTCATCTTATATATATACATAAAAATATGAGACAAATTTAAAATTATTTGACCTCCTTAGATTTTGTTAATTTAGTATTAAGACAATAAACCTATTATGTTATAAGAATATTCGCATTATAGTGAATATTCGCTTATAGATTCCTTTGGGGATTTATAAACTCCATCCATAATCAATAAACACAACAATAAGTATCTCACAACATAGAAATCAACAAATTAATTTGTATTAATGTCACGACCCCGACCGTCGTGATTGGCACCCACACAAATCTTCCGGTGGGAGAACCATTACTACAACTCATACAAACAAATTTTATGAAAACTAAGACATTTAAAGATACAGAAGCAGGTTTAAATGACTAAAAATGGAGTCCCCATAAATTCCAAGGTTTTAACAAACAACTAACCAAACTAATGCGGAAGAACAACCCTTAGAACCTGAAAGTCAATGTACCAAAACTCTACGAACGACAAGTCTAATAACAAGGGGTACAACCCCAAAACTAAACAGACACCTTAAACAAATAGTCTGAGTTCAAACAGAGTAGACTTAAACAAGAAAGATCCATGGCAGCCTGAAAGAAATGGCTCACCCTTGAATCCGGTCAAGCTCAATAGTCACCTAGCTGAGGTTTATCAATAGCCGACTAAAGATGCCCTGTACTCAACAAAGAATAAGCAAGTGCAGTATTAGTACACAACCACAGTGTACTGGTAGGATCACGCGGATATCCCAATAAGTGTATCATACATTAGTCAATACAACAACATAATCACATGCACATATCAAACATATACAATATCATCAACATATACGAACAATGAACAACTTCACGATTCTCACATATCACAGTTATATCAATTTAGAGCAACATACTGTCTTCCAATATCAATCATCATTAGATATGAACGAACTCATCACAAGTAGATACACAACACAATTCAATGGTCCTCTCATGGAACTCAATTCAATGGTCCTCTCATGGAACCCACGCCCAAACAGTTAGCATACCAGAACGTGGTACCCGATCCAATTATTATGCCAGAACGTGGCAACTGATCCCATAATTATACCGGAACGTGGCAACCGATCCAAGTTAATTGTGCCGGAACGTGGCAACCGATCCAAGTTAGTTATGCCGGAATGTGACAACCGATCCATTTAACACACCACAATCACAATCACAAGTACATCCTCAAGATCATACATTTAAGTCATAATTTCATGGTAACCATCATTCATCTATCTCATTTACAACAAGTGTGATCAATAATGCAACATTTATATACATACATGTATCATAATGAAGCAAGAACAAACATACATCACACAATCATAGAATCACAACCATCACCTACCTAGAAACAAGTTTGAAAACCTAAGAAACTTGATCATTCCTTTTTCGGATTCGTTCCGCTTGTTCTTGGTCTACAAACAATCAATATAATACGAGAATCAATAAACAATCACCAATTACCCAAATTACTAACAATTCTATGAACCCTAGATCAAATCCATGATCCCAATTATCCCAATTAGGCTTGTTTCCACCATAGAATCTATAACAAAATCCTCCCCCATCAATATTCACCAATTTTATTACGTTTTACGGATCGAAAAATGGATTCGGGGAGTGAAAAGCTTACCTTTAGCCTCAAGAATGGTGAAAAATAAGTAGGAGTCACCTGGGGTTTGTTCCTTAGCTCTAAAAATCGAAAAGTGCCAAATAAGGTCATTTAGGGGTTTATTTACAACTTTAAGTCGCGTCTGGCCCACCACAGCGGTCACCACCCCGCTACAGCGGCCCAGCCAGAGCAGCAAAAACCCCCGCCAAGGCGGCTTGCACGAACCAATGAGCTATTTTAATAATTCCAAGACCCCAATTCACAACACACCTCAAGCCAACGATACTTAGAAAATCCCCTCCACACTAAGATCAATTCCAGGAGTTCTACTCACCCGAATTCAATTTCGTAAAGTCGTACGGGTTTCTTAATGTCTTAGCTATCAACTCATATAATCAAATTTATTAATAGATCTCTCATTTGTTACCAGATTTTGCTAGACCCCACTGACTCCGATTTCGTCCAAATCTGGACTAGACTAGGAAATCTCAAGTTACTATGAAAAAGTTTTCTGGCCTCAATTCTTTCCCCATTGGCTTTTCCATAATGACGAAATTCAGGTTGTTACAATAGATACCAATTTACCCAACAATCGTCTCCGAGTGATCAACTAGGAAAGACTGGCAAAAGTAAAGGTAGAGTAGTATCTGAATCATAGAATTACTGGAGAGACGTGTATCACATGCCTTTCTTACCGAATCTCATTACCCCCAAAGGGTTTCACTTCTCCAACCTCAAACCAACCAATTGAATACCTACACATCCTCCCTTACAGTGGCTCAATGAAGTTATCTCAACACTCGAGTGATAAATATTATTGTATGTAAACTTAACTAATCAACAAAGCGATTCTCAACAACCACCAAAGTTGATCGTACACACGTCTGCCACATGTTATCAAGGATCTTGACACAAATATCAGGACGAATCCTTTCCCACACAACCATGATAAAATCCTAAATCAAAACTTGACACAATTAGAGTTGAACCTAAACCTACCAACACACAATCATAATACCCAAACAACTATAGTTCTTATTAACATCTGCATTTCACAACCCAATTTTTCATGAGTTTAAGTTATAAAAATTTGATCTTTAGACATCAAATACTCATCGAAGGATATGTCCAAGCATACAAGCCCTCCAACAACACTATCAAAATGCTAGAATTAGTAATCGTAGATTACATCTTAAGAACAGTAGAATTGGACCCAATGATCCCCACATTCAACCACACATAATCGATACATGACCTCGACAACTAGAGGAATATTAAGATTGCCGGACAATCACAAATACGCATGGTAGCTCTTCTATAAATCCTCATAAGCAAGGTGGTACATGTAGAACCACTAAAATACTTTAACAACTCTAAGAAAACACCAATTATGTCATTCGAAATAACCAAATCTTCCCAATCTTCCCACTCAACCAAGAGAACATCGTAGGATTTGGTACCCCTGATCCACCACTAAGGATCTACCCACAAAAGTGAAAACATACTAGAGCATAGCTAGTGAATCATACTCACAATACTAATAACCATCATACACACTCCGACCATTTAACTTATTATAAACCAACACTTTTAAAAATGAAACCTTTCTTAGGTACTTAACAATCAATAGTAGTAAACTTACGACTCAATCCAGGTGTAAATCCTTTCAAATGCTCAATACCGGATACAATTGATCATTTCTCACCATGCCAATTCATACCTTGACAAAATACATCACCACGAATGTAGACTCACAGTGAAAAATCTGAATTATAATTTCCACCACATAATACAATCCCTTTCTCTATCAATATTAGCTTGTACCTTGAAGATTTTTATGAATTCCTGGATCTCCGTTTATCATTGATCGCATCTCTATCGATCTTACAATATATTTCGCTAAAATTTCAATCATACTCATTACTAGAATAAAAAACAAAGCCAAGCACTTATCATCACACTCAAGCTAATGTCTGCACACTCCTTTCTCAAGTCTTTTTCAATAGTCTTTAACCAATCCGACAGACTTGTGACACTATTACCATAGCCACATCAAAACAATTGAAATCACGCGTCTCTGAACCCAATTATCTACTCCACTAAAGATATCTCTTTAGCCTTTGCAATCAAATAAAATATTCTTGCTCTAGCCTCTCTCTAAAGGTGTACTACATCCCACGATATTAGAAAATCATGACCTTAGATACTCGCAAATCGTACTTACTATAAAAAATTCACTGTACCAACAATCTTATTATATAGTTGCATCCCATCACAATCCATCACGAACTCATGCCACCATTACACTCGACTAGCCCTGGCTATCACTATGAAGTCAACCTTTTCATCAACACGACACCTCAAACTCAGGTTTACTCATCAAATTCTAAAGACTAACCCAATTTATACGCATTTTCTTACTAAAATACTTCAATTTCCTTCACCCAAGTATACTCATTGGGACCTTTCTTATCCATAAACTTGTCATTACGGTATCAATCCACTCTTTTATTGCTTAAGATAAAATCACCAGTCCTCATACTACTCTCCTTCTTCTTAACAAACAAGACAGGAGCACACCACGGGGAAGCACTAGGACGGATAAAACCTTTATCAAGAAGCCCTTGGATTTGAGCTTTAAGCTCTCTCAATTCTCACACCACCTGAATAAACTCAATTGAGGGGGACTCAACCTCAACACCCCGAACATGAACCAAATAAGCCAAACAACCCTGCCCTACCAGTTTCCTAGCTCGAATGGAGGATATGATCTTAGCTAGTTAGGCTTGTACACTCTTTCCCACTCCAATCTTTCCCTACCGGGGATCTCTAGAGTTACCGACTTAGTATTACAACTAAGCCCGGTATAATCGGGAGGATAGCCAATTCATGCCTAAGATTATATCAAGTCAGTCATATCTCGCATAACCAAATCAACCCAAGTCTGAAAATTCCTAAACATTACAGGACAAACACTATATACAAGGGTGACTATGACTGACTCTTCAACTGGGGTAGAAACATGGATAGGGCATAAAGTATATCACAAACCACATCAAATCCCAAGACAATTGAACTAACACGTACAAATAAGTAGAACCCAAATCACATAAAATAATAGCCATCCGGGCACAGATAAGAGTAGCACTAGTGACCACTGTATCACACACCTCAAACTTGGTCTTGCCTGGAAAAGCATATAACTGAGCCTTGTCGTCTTGACGGGCAACCTCATCGTCTGGCTCCACTACTCCTCTTCATGTATTACCATTTACCCGGCCTCCACGGCCTCGCTGATTTCCTCCTCATATGCCCAGGTTCTCCATAATTTTAACACACATTATAACATATATTCGATTGCTGAACACTGAATTAGATCGTGGGGGTTAGTTCGAGTATGATTTGGGGTCCATAATTCTGATTAGGGGAAAATAGGGGAGACTGGGCTGAGATTCTGTCTCACCCTGTCCCACTCTGGTGGGAGGAATCCTGTATTGGCGGTCTCGCCTTGGCAGCAAAATCCCGGCCCGGCGGCCATAACAGAAACAGAATCCCTGCTAATAATTTTTCTGGGTTTCTTTTATTTCCCAATTTCCCCCAAAGGTTTCCAGCTATAACACAAGCATTTTTAGAGTACTCAATCCCTTTAGATAGAATAATCATTGCCTATCCCGAGTCAACCCAATGATACACGCTCCAAAATCTCTTTACGTTACTTCAACACTACAACACACATATCCCCAAGATATACCTAGACTCTTACACGGTTATCAGTTGGTCGCAACGCACGTCCAGATTTCTCACTTACGAACCACATCGTAATTTATCTAGACCCTTGCACCTAATCTCGTGATGACTTTCTTTTCACAACAAATTTTACGATACTCAAGCAATTACAACTTGCAGAAACATCCAAATTTCTTAATTAGTTCGTTCCACAAATGACTATTATTGATCATCTATGGCTTATACGACCTCTAAGGCCAGCTACCAATTGGAACCTTCTCAGTTCCAATTAACTTGCTTATGTCCCTCCAGTCGTGACTACGACATCTAGTTCACTTCGTTGAGATATCAATTGGAATCGGGAGATACCAATTGGACTCAACTCATACTACAAGCGACAATAATAGCTAACGAGCCCAACAAAACTGTTAAATTCAATCACAGAACTTGATCGAACCCAATTCTTAACCGCCTCAATCTTTAATTGATGGTAACCAGACCTTAAACCAATCTTAGAGAAAACTGATGCACCTTGTAATAGGTAAAAAAGGTCATCTATCCGAGACAATGGATACTTGTTTCGAATGGTAACCCTATTCAACTGTCAGTAATTTATACACATCCCATCTTATTAGTAATGGTGTTACCATTTTTGTTGCTCTAGTTCGGACCATAGAGTGAAGAAGGAAATAATCAATTTGTATTACCCAGATACCAATTAGATTTAAGTCATAGCACGAAGGAGTAGAAAGAAGTGAGTTTTTCCTAAAGTCCTGTAGCCTCTCGAAGTAAAGTATGGATGTCATTATATCGTTCCACAAGACTCTACTAGACTCGTTTTGGTACAATGAGATCAACAAACCTAGGGCTCTGATACCAACTTTGTCACGACCCAGACCGTCGTGATTGATACCCACACAAACCTTCCGGTGGTAGAACCATTACTACAACCCATACAAATACATTTTATTAAAACTAAGACATTTAAAGATACAGAAGTAGGTTTAAATAACTATAAAAATGGAGTCCCTATAAACTCCAAGGTTTTAACAAACAACTAACCAAACTAACGTAGAAGAACAACCCTTAGAACCTAAAAGTCAATGTACCCAAACTCTATTAACAACAAGTCTAAGAACAAGGGGTACAACCCCGAAACTAAGCAGACACCCTAAACAAAAAGTCTGAGTCTGAACAGAGTGGACTTAAACAAGAAAGATCCATGGCAGCCCGAAAGAAATAGCTCACCCTTGAATCCGAACGCTCAATAGTCACCTAGCTGAGGTCTATCAATAGCCGCCTGAAGATGCCCTGTACTCAACAAAGAATAAGCAAGTGCAATATCAGTACACAACCACAGTGTACTGATAGAATCATACGACTATCTCAATAAGTGTAACATACATTAGTCGATACAACAATATAATCACATGCACATATCGAACACATAAAATATCATCAACATATACGAACAATGAACAACTTCACAATTCTCACATATCACAGTTATATCAATTTAAAGCAACATACTGTCTTCCAATATCAATCATCATTAGATATGAACGAACTCATCACAAGTAGATACACAACACAATTTAATGGTCATCTCACGGAACCCAATTCAATGGTCTTCTCATGGAACCCATGCCCAAACAATTAGCATACCGAAACGTGGTACCTGATCCAATAATTATGCTAAAACGTGCCAACTGATCCATAATTATGCTGGAGCGTGGCAACCGATCCAAGTTAATTATGTCGGAACGTGCCAACCAATCCAAGTTAGTTATGCCAGAACGTGGCAACCGATCCATAAAACACACCACAATTAAAATCACAAGTATATCCTCAAGATCATACATTTAAGTCATGATTTCTTGGTAACCATCATTCATCTATCTCATTTACAACAAGTGTGATCAATAATGCAACATTCATATACATACATGTATTATAATAAAGCAAGAACAAACATACATCACACAATCATAGAATCACAACCATCACCTACCTTGAAACAAGCTTGAAACCCTAAGAAACTTGATCCTTCCATTTCCAGATTCGTTCCGCTTGTTCTTGGTCTATAAACAATCAATATAATACGGGAATCAATAAACAATCACCAATTACCCGAATTACTAACAATTCTATGAACCCTAGATCAAACCCATGATCCCAATTATCCCAATTAGGGTTGTTTCCACCATAGAATCTATAACAAAATTCTCCCCCATCAATATTCATCCATTTTATTACGTTCTACGGATCGAAAAATGAATTCGGGAGTGAAAAGCTTACATTTAGCCTCAAGAATGGTGAAAACAAAGTAGGAGTCGCCTGGGGTTCATTCCTTAGCTCTAAAAATTGAAAAGTGTCAAATAAGATCGTTTAGGGGTTTATTTACGACTTTAAGTCGCATCTGGCTCGCCACAACGGCCACCACCCCGCTAGAGCGGCAAAACCCCCCAGCCAAGGCTGTTTGCATGAACCAATGAACTATTTTAATAATTCCAAGACCCTCATTTCTCAACACAACTCAAACCAATGACACTCAGAAAATCCCCTCCACACTAAGATCGATTTAGGGAGTTCTACTCACCTGAATTCAATTCCGTAAAGTCGTACGGGTTCCTTAACGTCTTAGCTATCCATTCATGTAATCAAATTCATTAATAGATCTATCATTTGTTACCATATTTTCTTAGACCCCACTGACTTTGATTTCGTCTAAATCTGAACTAGGATAGGAAATTTCAAGTTACCACGAAAAAATTTTCTGGCCCCAATTATTTCCCCATTGGCTTTTCCATAACGACGGAAATCAGGTCATTACAATTAAATATTTTATAAACTTATTTACTCCAATGCTACAATACATCAAATAAATTTTAGATCGAAAAAAATGAGTTACGTTTATTTAAACACGTAACTATTTATTTTAAAAATAAGTTTAAGCACATTAAAAAGTGTTTTTTAGTCGCTTTTTAAAAGTCAATTCAAATGGGCTCTAAGTTAGTATTTCCGTATAAATAAATTAAAATTTCCTCATTGTAAAATATCCCTCAATCTCTAATCCTTCAAGAAAAATAATAAGTCTTTTCATGCTATACATGAGCCAACGTGTTATTTATAAAATATTTTTGATATTTTTTCAGTGTGTGATATTTTTGATCCCGTATTAAAAAAAATGGCCCGTCAAGAGTGTAAAGGATTCTCACTTTTCATAGCATGTAGTAAATAGGAAATACTTTAAGGGTCTGTTTAGAATGTCACCATATAATTGCAGTTGGTGTAATTACTAGATAGTACTTGGCAACTTAGTAATTACACAACCTAGTAATTATGTTGGTCTGTTTGTTTGCCATAATGTAATTACAAGTGTAATCATAAGGTTATATTGAATTTTAACAATAATAATTAATTATTTAAAATTAGAATATTATATTAGACAAATAAGAGTATTTATAAATGACACAAAATTGAATATTTAAGATATATATTGTCTTTTAAAAATATATTAATTAAAAAACATATGTTCTTAACTAATATTCTAAAAAATAATGGATTTATATTTTTCAATTTAGTATATTTTAATTAAATTAGTCATAAAAACTAAAAGTACAAAGTTTATATGAACATCGTGAAAATGCATGTTTGACAAAAAGATTAATATTATAAATTTAATGTCATAAAATTATAAAACATTTGACAAAAAAAATAATCTATCAAGTCCAACTTTAAAAAAATTTCTTGCAATGTAAAATATTGAGTCAATACTCCTAAAACAAATGAAATTGAAAATATAACATAAGTTCTAAATTCAAATAAAAAAATTTAACATAATACTCTTATGTTAAATTTCACATAACATACATAAATATGATTTTAAAGGAAAATGTAAGTACATAACTTTATTCAACAATGAATTTTACTTTAATTTAAAAATTAGAATCCTAAAAAATTATAATAATGAATTTTTTTGGAGAATACGAAAAATTGCATCGAATCATATGAAGTAAAGGTTGAGAATGAGAAGGAAATGAAAATAATAAAAAATAAAAAATATTAGAATAATAAAATGAAAAAGAATTTAAAATATTAAAAATAAAAAATACATTTTAACGAGAAAAATAAAAATAGAAATAAAAGGAATTAATTAAAAAGTAATCAACTTGTAATAACACCATGTAATTACCAGCAACTCACAACCCCTCCGGCTCCCCTATGAATTGGAGAGTGTAATTACCTCAATCAATTACACTCAATTAGATGTTAACCAAGTAATTACATGGCCAACCAAACAAGGCAGACAGTGTAATTACACCCTATTACTCCAAATCCAATTATCAGGGTGACTTTCCAAACATACCCTAAGAAAACAGTGAATAGTTGAGTTGTTGGTAACTTGTCTAGCAAGACGATCAAAATGCACTTATAAGGACCAAAATAATTAAGTGTCATGCAGAAACTAGCAAAGCATATTTTCGAAAGACCATGAATAAGAAGACAAAAGAGAAATATACCAAAGAGATACAAATATTTAATGTAGTTCGATCAGTCGATCTAATCCACAAGAGTAGATGATCAATACACTATATAAAAGAGTATAAAATTTTGCAATAAATAACCTCACGAATTCACTAAGAGTAAAAGAGGTTACATTCACACAAGCAATAACATAATACTTGCGTCTCACAAATTCTCTCTTAATAAAACTCTCAAACCCTTAGAACTACATTATGGATGCTATCAACTTAGAAGGAATGAATCTTTATTTATAACATCATAAACTTATTCCTATAAGAGAAAGAACTAGCAAGATACAAAAAAATTATATTTTACTTTTAGGAAAATAAAAAGCTCAATTATGATTAAAAAAAAAAAAAAATCAGTGCAAACACCAGCAAAGTGAACCACCAAACATAAATATCTAATATGTTAGGTACAAAATCTATGTAGTATTATTATGATTTACAATTGACAACCTCAACCAATTGAATTTATTCATTATAATACTACCAAAAGATTACAACATATCAAATTTATGCAAAGAGGAAATACGTTTAAAATTTATCTATCTTTAAAAAATTTAATAATAGGAATTAGACTGTATATGTCATTTAAGAGGACACCACATTTTCTCCCATCTTAAATTTGTTTTTCTCCATGTATTTCTCATTGAGTTCTTCCATAGAGCAATGTTCTTAGAGCCTATTTAACACTACTGCTAAAAATTGCTTATTTATATAAACACTTTTTTAAAATGACTTATGAAAAAAAAAATTATGTTTAACTAATTCATTTGAAAAGTGCTTTTGATAAGCAAATTATATTTGACTAATCAAAAGAAAAGTGCTTTTGATAAGCAAATCGTGTTTGACTAATTAAAAGAAAAGTGCTTTTGATAAGTAAATTGTGTTTGACTAATTAAAAGAAAAGTGCTTTTGAGAGTCAATTGACAAAAAGAGTTAAGTATAAATGTGCTTTTAATATTAGTATTGTTTTATAGAGAGAAACTATTTTAAATATCTATTACAAAAAATATTAAAATGTATGTATTCATAAATTTATAAACCATTCGAAAAATTAAACCACTATATACGAAAAATTCACAACAAAAATAAATAAAGTCTTTCATATTTTTAATCCTACAAAAATATTGTAGTTATATTTATTTCTAATTTTGTAAAATAAAACATAAAATAAAATATAAAATATAAAATATAAAATATAAAATATAAAAAATAATATATAAATATAAAACAAAATAAAAAATTATTATATAAAAATAATAAATAAAAAATAAAATTCTTGAATGAAACTTAACCAAACTTATGAGATATGCTAATTAATTAATAAGAGATATATTGGTAAATATTTATATATGAAAGGGATATTTTAGTCTTCAAAAAAAAAAAAATTCTGCTTCTGCTTTTTTCTAAGAAGCAGAAATTTTTAGTTTCTTCTCAACAGCATAAAAACTGCTTTTGCTTCCATTTAAAATCAGTTTTAAGGATTTGCTAAACACTTAATTTTTTGAAAAAAATGTTTTTTTTTCCTAAAAAGAAATACTTTTGGCCTTCTAACAACAATGTCAAACAGGCTCTTACACTCTTACTGTAACTTTTAAAACAGGGTAATATAAGATATTCCATTAAAGGAAAATGGTCTAATATATCTCTAACTTTGTGATTTAAAGTTAATTTATCTCTCATTATAAAAGTGACTCACATATACCTTGATTATTATTATTATTATTATTATTATTATTATTATTATTATTATTATTATTATTATTATTATACAAATGACACAGATATACCATTTTGGTTTAGCAAGAGTAAATTTTTTAATTTAAGTTATTTATTTTTTAGATTTTGTTTAAAAATATTTTTTAAATTTATTATTTTAATGATCAAATTTATTTCCACTCATATTTTATAGTAAAATTCATCATAGATGCTACAATATAGCCACAAAAAATAATAATTTTTCTTTTTTCCATTCACACTTTTTTCTTTCTCATATTTTTACACTATATATGAAAGAAAAATAAATAAATAAGATTAACAGCCCGTTTGAATTGACTTAAAAGAAATAGCTTTTAAGTCAAAAATAAAAAGTTAAACTTAAATGACTTTTAAGTTTTAAGTCAAAAAATAAAAACTCGGGGGAGACCTACTTTTGATTTTTAACTTATTTTTAACATTGTCAAACACTTCCTAACTTATTTCAAGTTATTTTTATATTTGTCAATACTCCATAAATCAAAAACTGACTTAAAAGTAGGTTTGACCAACTTTTAAGTCAATTCAAATATCCTCTAAGAAACCCCAATAATGATGAGCAAATAAATCTATGAGGAGGGAGATATTTTAAAACTTAAATTAGTTGTTGAATCGAAGAAATAAAAAAAATTCATGTGTGAGAAAGATCAAATATACCCTAAACTTTTCTGTAAGAATCATATATACCTCTATATGATTATTTTAAAAAAAAATAATAATGTAAAAGTAATATCTCAAGTACCATTAGATGAAAAGGATATATATATGAGTCACTTTGTAATATAAGGCTTTTATGTGAGCCACTTTTATAACATAAAAGATATATATGAGTCACTTTTGTAACGAGAAATATATTAACTCTAAATCGCAAAATTAAAGGATATATTAAGTAGTTTTCCCTTTCGTTAAATACCAACTTTAGTAGTATATAATAAAATGCCTTGTTACTTTGCAAAATAAGATTTTTCTTTTTTGTTTGTCTATCCTACTAATTGAGTATGTCAAAAATTTATGCAATTTTGCTAACTTCATACTTAAATTATAGGATATTCATATGATACTAACAATATTTCATATCTAAACTCCTTCCGTATATATAGAACAGAATTAAAGGATAAATATATTTCATCGATCTGTCATACACATATCACATATGACATACCCAAATTATTGAGTATTTGTATTACCCCCTCATCTTCATTTTTTCCTATTTACTACCCCTTAGACACTTATTAAACTAAATAAAGGGAAAATGGTCTCAAAAATACTTTAATTTTGGCAAAAATTGTTGTTACGATACCAAATTTTGTGGAGGACTTTTTACCCCTGCATTATTTAATACTGTATTTTAAAGGTATATATGTGCACACGTGGACACATTACTATTTATAATGATGCAATATTTATGATGTCCACGTGGGCACATATATATAAAAAATCTGTTATTAAATAGTGTAAGGGTAAAACATCATATCCAGAGTTTGGTATTGTTAAAACAATTTCAGTCACAGTTCAAATATATTTCAGACTTTTTTCCCCTAAATAAATAAACACACCAAGTTAAGATATATCTTCTCGAGATACAACTTTATCACTTGACATTTCATTATTTAAAGAAGGAATGCACTTCTATAAAGAGAGGGAACTTTCTGTATTGAAGACATTTTGAGTAGTAATTTATCTGTTTAAATTTATGTGACATATTTTTATATTTTGTGTGTTTCAAAAAAGTCACATTTTTATAATTAAAAAATAACTTCATTTTTAATTTTCTATTTTTATTCTTATTTAATGAAATGATTTATAACAATGCAAATGTTTAATGTTTATTTTAGACCACATAAATTTCAATTTCTTTTTTTACTCTTCTAAATTTTATGTCCAGTCATATAGTGTCGCATAAATTAGAACAAATGAAGTAGCAAAATGCCAACTTCCTCTTCGGCTTTGGTTTTTGTTATTTTTTTAAATCTTTTGTGTTTATATATATACTCCTCAATGGGAAATTTTATGTTATGGCATAGAATGTGCTATAATTATGGCGCATCACATATATATACATATAGATAAGATATAATATACACATATACAACGATAAATTACTGGTAATTTTTTTACACACACACACACACATATATATATATATATATATATATAAAATTCATACATCAAAAATAGATTTTTATTCTAATTTGTTATATATATTTTTCTTGTTTTATGCTCAACATTAGTTATTTATTTACCAAATTATTTCGCAAGATACATTACTATACACAGTGGCGTACACATGTTTTTTTCTAAGCGGTGTCACCATTAAAGGCTCAGAAAGAAAATCAATGAAAATTTTGTTTTAGGCCTCCAAAAATTTTTAATTAGATAATATTTTAAAATTTTAAATTAAACCATTCACATCTTCATATTATTAAATAAAGTTTGACTCATTAGCTTGTTCTTCCAAGTCAGTTGAAGCTTGAGTCGTTAAAATAGGCTTTGAACATTTGTAAAAATTTTAGAATAATACTCTCCATTAAAAATTTAGACTAATATGAGGTGATCTGCACAATTAATAATTGAGGATCAAATAATAGAGAATTGCGGACAATTTTAATCAATTTAATGAATTCCAAATTTCATTGTAATAAGTAGATAGTAAAAAATAAAATTATTATCATGAACAAATAAAAATAAAAATTCAAGCACATAATAAAAAAATTGAATAGCAAAAAAATACTAACCTGATGTGGAGATTCGAGATGCCGAATAAAATGATTGATGAACAAGAACGGAAAGAAAATTGAACAAACTCACAAGTTAGAAATATACAAATACAAGAATTTAAGGAGTCATCACTATTTTTATTTAACTATAATTCTAATTGATAAAGGAGATTTTGAGTTTTATATTAGTTCTAAAAATAAAAAAAGTTGTTAGATTTTGAATCTATTGTTTTGAATTTAAAACAAAAATCTAATAAGTTTTTGAAAAGAAAAAATTAAAACGTGAATAAAACAAAGAAAAAAAAAAAATCCCCTAGACGTTTTGCTTACAATACAACACGTCTGCCATATGAGCTAGGCGCAATATGTTACAAGGGGTGTCCTTTCAATAGTTTTAGCCTTTAGTTTTTTTTTATATATAGGTATATTCGGTAAAAATTTTCGACGAAGTTGTGTCACGTGCCACACCTTAGATAGGACTAAATCCGCCCCTGACTATACATAAATTTATATGAATATTCGGGTTCAAACTCATATAAATCATTATTTATTTAGGAACATACAAAATCTAGATTGGATAAGTAAAAGTAATTGAACAAAGTATTATATTAGATAATAATGTAACAATATTAATAAAAAAGGTTAATTAAATAACTTAATCAGTTAGATCAAATGACCTTCCCCTAATATAACTTCCTCTAGCCGTTCGAGGAAGTAAAAACAAAAGCCTATGTAGAAGCAGATTTCACGCTTGGGCTTGTTTGGTATAAAGGATAATCTCGAAGTTAATTTTAAAATAAATTTATAGTATTTTATATTTTGATTGAGATAAATTCATGAAATAATCTATTATGTGATTATAAAGATGAGATTTATACAGGACACTTCATAGGAATTTTATTTTTATATACATCCTACCCTTATTCATAACCCATCACGTACTCACCAATCATACTCTGAAGTTTTGTAATCCAAAGTCATAATGAAAATGATCATAATTTAAAAGTACTAAATCATGCTAAAATAAGTCTAATAAATATTAATTACATGATTAAACATTAAAGAAAAATAAAAATTAGGTTCACTGTAAAACTAAAGAATAAATATTCAATATTATTGTTATTCTTAGTGTTGAATTAATTTTTTTTGTAAGCATTAATATTGCTTTGATTTTGAATTGAGCTTTATTAGAGTAACTAATATATATGGACTATAATCTTTATTGAATCATTCAAAATGCTATATCTCAAAAAACTTGAAAAAATATGTTAAAAGATAAAAATTATGAAAACGTATAAGATATATTTAGAAATTATATGAAAGTAAGTACTTTTATACATAAAATAAACTTTAAAAATTATATATATAATAAGATTATTTTTCAATGCCAAACTAAATCAAACCAAATTAAACCATTAATCAGATTATTTTCCGATTTAACTCAATCTGCGATATAATTCAATTTTTGCGATGGAATTAACTTCTTTATTTGATTCAAAATAAACTCGTATTATTATTTAAAAAGAAAGAGCAGCACAATCAGTAACTCTCTTTCTTGTTCTTTGCAATGTGAAAACAAGAAAGTAACTCTCTTTGTTATTTTTCTCTACATCTTGCTCACAATAGAAAAAGTTTATTTTTACCTATATTACAATCTGATTAATTTTAAATTCATATAAAAAAAATTATATTAAAAATAAATCGTTCTCTAACATAAGCGACTCCCTTAATTACTTATTTATTTTTGAATCAACATTATTTATAAGAAAATAATTATTGACATAATGAATTTACCATTTTACCTCTATTAATTATGAAGTGGATGAATTAAAAACTTAAGGTTTTCAAGAACTTTTATATTTTTCAAAGTAATTAATTAAGGGTATAATAGGTAAAAAAAATTATTCTTTTTTGATTTGTCAAAATGGACAAGTAATTAGGAACAACTAAAAAAGAAAAAGTGGACAAATAATTAGAGACAGAGAAAGTAGCACACAATTGATGTTTTGTTACTATTCTCTGTGTCCCTAATTACTTGTCCATTTTTTTAATTGGAATCCTATTAAGAAAACAATAATTGACATAGTGAGTTTACCATTTACCCCTATTAATTATGAAGTGGGTGAATAAAAAACTTAAGATATTCAAAAAGTGGTACCTGATACAAAGCAGTAGTTAATTGAGAGTATAATAGATAAAAGTATATTGTCTTTTCTTAATTTATCAAAATGAACAAGTAATTAGAAATCTAAAAAAAAAAAAAATAGACAATTAATTTGGAACCGAAGGAGTATCTAACTCTTACCTAACAAATTCAATAATTACTTTAAATCAAGAATTTAATTAGAAGTAAACAAGTAAACAACCATCCAAATAAAGTTTGTTAATGATTTCTACATGGGAAGTAATACAAACAACATAGTTCCATTTTCCGACACGAAATATTTTCCACAAAATGCATCTTTTATATTATAAGACATAAACCTTTATCGAGACCATGCATGTGACCGACCACAAATAATAAAGAAACAAAAATACCATAATCAATTCTTATTATATACGTGTACGTCTTAGATTACGTACACGTGACCAAATCACTTCAAAACCTAGAACAAAAATAATGCTCACATTTCAGCGTTTTACGCAACTACTAAATTAACCCTTCCCAAATCCCGCCACGTACCCCCTAAGATATTTCGAGCAACTAAAAAAAAGATACTTTTATTAAAACACGTGGCAATGTATTCTCACTATCTTCCAAACGCATACGTTGTCCTTAGATTCTTTAACACATCAAATCATATCCCCTCATGGTTGTGTCTACCAATAAGAGAATTCCACGTACCCAAATTCAAAAAAAAAAAATTATTGGATGAACTAGTTATTATTTATCTGTAACTTGTGTTACACGTGTCCGACCATGTGATTCTAGAGTTTTGATTTATATATAGGGGCCAAAAATAAGTTTGACTACTATAACAAAATGAGTCAAAGACGAAGGTTGAATTCGAATAGAGTAGCCGAGTCTGACGACTCACCTATTCATAATGAGACAATTCTCCGTTTGGTTTTCGATTCTATGAAGTGGGATGTTCAGTCCTTATGTCAAACGGCGTCGGTTGATCGAACTCTACGAGCATTAGCGAAAAGGCTATTATGGAAGGAGATGTGTATTTATCGCGCACCGCGCATGATAGGGTCGTTAATGGACGGTGCGCCGAATGGTCGGATCGGAGGAGAATGGGAAGCTATGGCGAAATTGTTGTTTTACTGTTGCGGGTGTAATCCGACCCGACATTTCCGATCGGGTCAATCATATCCGGGTCATTTCATGAAATCGTCTCGGTTTTCGAAGACATCGGGTCGGAGTTTTTTAACGAGGAGATGTAGGACTGATTTGTTGTACGTTAGTGATCTATGTGAGCATGAAATTAGGGATAGGGGTGATGATTTAGGGGTTTTCAGAGGGGTATTTGGGGGATTTATGAGATCGAGGACGAGGGCGTGTTTGATTACAAAAGAATTGGAGGTTGACGAAGGAGTGAGGTGTCCATTTTGCGGGGGTAGGGTTTGGAGCATGACGGCAGCTAGGCTTGTACCGAAGAGCGCGGCGCGGAGGCTGGGTACGATGGAAAACGGGTTGGAGTATTTTGTATGTGTTAATGGGCATTTACATGGAAGTTGTTGGCTTGTGCACTTATCCTCAGATGAAGATGGAAATGATGATGATGATGAAGATGATCGCGAGGATGACAGAAATCAGATTATTATGGGAAGACCAGGAACACTTGTTTGAAAAAAAACATTTTTATTAAGAGAAAATAAGTGTTTGACAAATTACTAAAAGAGTTTTTAAATGGAAGTAGAAGCAATTTTAAGTTTGATTGGAAATTTAAGTATGAAACTTCAATTCTTGAAATAAAATTTATATTATTTAAAAAGTACTATAAGTCATAATAATTGATAATTTAAAATGTTTAAAAAATTTATGAAAAATTTACGATAAAAAATAGATTTGTTTAAATTTTGAAATTCAAAAAATGTCACATAAAATGAGATTGAGGGAGTACTATATTATAACAGTTATAAAATTAAGTTCGTAATAATATAACTAAAAAGAATAGAAAAGAAGATAAAATGCATAGAAGTAGACAATTTTTTTTTCTATTCAAGTGTATCTTATAATGGTGGATTAAAAAATCACTTCATGAATCACTATATTAAATATCCAAATTAGATATATCGTTATCTAAAATAATTCATATCACCTTGAAAATGTATATATTATAAATATAAGTAGTTCATGAATAAACTAAATAAGCAATCTACTAATTCAATGAACTAATAACCATACACTATTTATGATCATAATTTTATGTTAAATTTATTTAGTATGCGTGTGAACTAAAACAAATCTCCATACTAAATTAAATTACAATGTCTATAATTTGATCTTCTCATCAATGATCGGCAAGAAGGTAAAAAACTAATTGTCAAACTTTTTATAATGTCTTACACTTTAGGTATATTTCTATAGCATCTTTACTGAGATAATAACATGTCATTCAATTTATGTATGACATAAATCTATTCCCATTAAGTTTTTATTAAAAAAAATTGTTTAATCTATTTTATTTAGGGAAAATTGTATGAAATAGCAAATTATTAATTCAAATTAAATGTTATAGTCATAGTTTATTTTATTTGTAATTCACAGCAAACATCCCATTTTTTTGTCATTTGATTCGATATACAATTAGCCATTTTCGATATACAAATGTATAAAATGTGTTTGTATTTGTATAAAGCGAGAGAAAAGTGTATATATAAATATAAATACATATATTTTCGTCCTATACACTTATAATTATACAAATACATATCTTATTATATAAATTACAATGTATAAATAAATTTATAAAAAAATGAACAATTTGTATAAAATTGAATGTATCTAGAGAATTATACAAATCAAAAGCTCCATAGCAAACATAAAATTTGCTGTGGAGCGCAATTATGCAAACTATAATACACAAATATGATTTTTATGTTTGTTATATGTGAAAGTTGCTCTTTTATTTACCACAAAAATATAAGAAAATAATTTAAAATAATTAAATATATCAAAATGACATTTAAACTTATAATTTAAATAGAGTAAATTTAGGAATAACAAAGATAAAAATCATATTAGCGCTCTAAAGCTACAATTTTGCTATTTGTGCGTTTCATAGCCAAATTATGTTTGCTATAGAGCATCTGATTAGTATAAATCGAGACGATTTGTATAAATCGAGCGCTAATTCGTCTATGTCTATGAAAATTGCGTTTGTATATGTATATTGTTGGAATGTATGCGTCCACCAGTGATCACGGGACCAGGTCCCTTGATAGAATAACAGTGCAGAAAATAAATAGCACAATGTAAAACAGGCACAAGAGTTTTACGTGAAAACCTCCTTGCTCAAGGGAGTAAAACCATGACCTGTCACATAAGATTTTCAAACTGTTTTCACTAATCTTCTCAAGAAAAAACGAAACACATTTTACAACCACAACCGTGAGATTAACACCCTAATCCCACACTAAGTAATACTCCTATTACTTAAACGAGCCAAAGCAATAATTCTATTGCCCACTAAACCAACTAACTCTAGTTGATCTAGACTTTAAGAACCCCCAAGACTAACTCTAGCCACCAACTCTGATCTCCAAGACAAGAGCTTAAACGAGCAACAACTCTGCTGCACCACATATCAACTAACTCTAGTTGACACTCATAGGCAACTCTACCCAAGAGAACACCAAAACAATGGTGTAAAAGGCTTGACCAAAACTTAGAAGATTCGACTAACTCTAGTTAATACGACTCAAACTAAATATTTAGACAAGCAAATGATCTACCATTCTTTATAACTTAGGAGTAGATTTACAATGTAAGCACCTAAGACACAAAGCTCAAAATACAACAAAGACTCTTCTTCACTCTATCAGGTTCCGTTGTTGAGTTGGGCAGTGTTCTTCCTTGACGATGGCCTTCTCTTTTCAAACTTATGAATTTTCAGAGAAAATTCAAGTTATTGTTTGCCAAATCTTGAGTTTGTGTATTTTGGAAAGAGATAATATAAATCAACACAAACTCCTTGAAACAGTCCTATTGGCTGAAGGCCTGTTGTTTAGAAAAGTTGTGCACCTACCACATCAGAGGTGGTAGCTTTTTTGACAGCCGCCTTATCACCTTTTCACGCAAGCAATCTTGCAGGGACCAGGTCCCTTGCAAACTTCTTTATGAGTTCTTGAAAGGCTTGCTGGCTGACTTACTCCTTTGAATGAATGAATTTTAATATGGTGTTTGTCATGTTAAAAATATCAACCATAAAGAGTTATTACCTGTTGGACAAACACCCTCGTCCATTCTGATTGGTTTAGTACGCTGGCGCCTCACCAACCACTGACAGGACAACTTTACAACTGTACCCCATTATGCATTTGATGGAGCGAACTCTATCGGGAACTAGGTCCCTGCATTTGTGAGCCACTAAAACAAACAGTCTCGTCCGCTCTTTCTATTGGTGCAGTACATTGCACTTTTCACCTACCACTTGACGTGACAGCTTTACTGCTGTACCCCATTTGAATTTGGACGAGAGCACTCTGCTAGGGACCAGGTCCCTGCATTTGTGAGGATCATCAAAACACCTAGAATATAACATTTCCCCCCTTTTTGATGATGACACATAAATATTCCTTACACTGAGTTTATTCATTCATTTCACTGTCAGCAGTCCTAATAACAAGGATTTGGTTCCTCGTTGGATCCCTAAGTTTGTTAAATCATCAAAACTTAATATCAGTTCCAAACTATAGTATATGTTTTCTGTGTTAGGCTAGAGTCGCAAGTGAGATTGGGAGAAAGAGGAGAGAGGTGAATTGTATATATATATTAGTTATATAATTGTATATATGTAACTATTATATGTATATGTATCAACGATTGTGTTTGTATATCTGCATAAAATTTAAGTTCGTATACAATTGAATCGTGTTAAAACATCTGTATTTATATGTCAAATCTCTCTTTCGCTTTATACAAACACAAACATAAATTATACATTTGTATTTGTATAAAGTAAGAGAGGCGATGGAGATGACTGAAAAAGAGGAGAGCGGCGAGTGGAATTCCAGAGAGAGGGGGAGAGAGGCGAAATGGAATTAAATGAAACCGTAGCTATAACATTTATTTTGAATTAATAGTTTGCTATAATGCACAATTTTCCCTTTTAAATATTCAATGTATAAAGATCATATGATAAAAAATTACTATAAAAAAGAGTTATTTTTTAAGATCGAATAAAAAACCTTTATTTTATATTTAAAAAAAAACTATTTTAATAGATTCCGACCAAACAAAAAATCATAAAAACTTATTCGAAAATAAAAATAACAGAAGTGAAAAAGCCACGACTAAACTCGAAAAGGACATAAAAGAGTGGGGGGCATTTGTGGAATTGGTTAATGAGGTGTGTGTTAATAAGAGCATATAACGTTTAATGGGTGAAAGTGTCTGATGACAGCAAGTTTCGCCCCTGCCAACGGAAGGCCGGTCCCCGTCTCTGCTTCTTTTCCGTTCACTCTCAGGCCCGGCTATTTTTTCCGTCATTAATCTTCCTCACAGAAACCCTAATTTATTCTCTCACAAACCAAACTGAAATCTTTTTTTCACATTCTCATAGAAAAAAAGGAGAGGTGGCTGTTTTGTTGTTGTTGTTGTTGTTGTCATCATTCACATTCACTTCATTGTTATCAAAAATCTAAACTTTTGTTTTGTTTGGCCAAAAGGGGGGAGAAAAATTGTCTTGGGTTCTTGTGAGAGGACGGAAAGCAAGAATCTTGGGTCGTTTTTGGTTAGTTTTTTTTTTTAGTTTTTTGGTTGTTTATTAATCTTCTTAAGTTTGCAATCATATGTCAAAAAGTTTTGATTTTTCGTGTGTTTTCTTGATTATGGGAGACTGTTTTCGAACCCCATGATATTGGAATAAGCAAATTTTGAATTCATAGAAGAGAAAAAAAATAAAAAAATTGATGGGCCTCTGTTCTTGATTCTGATTTGTTTAATACATGATTTATGTATAAGAGTATATTTTCAACGTCAATGGCGTAGCTGTTTCATGTTCTCATTGTTTTATTCTTTGTAACTCTGGGCTTAAACAGAGTAATTTCTTTGTGATGACCCTGGTGTCGAATCAACTTGCACATAACTTGACTAATTCCAGTGGGTATCTGACTAGGACAGGGGAAGAAATTACCTCAAGAAGTTTATTTTATGATTCTCTTCTTTTTGTTATGAGGGGTTTTACGAAAAACAGGGAAATGTCTATCTGCATGTCTCTGACATCATAGCATACTGTTTCTCGGTAAGTTTTGTGGTAACCTTGATGTTTCTTCAATTACTTTGTGGTGAGTATATATATGTTTTTGTACTTATTTTGTAGATATTGTCATTGAGTTTGTAGGTTAACACAAAAGTACAGGCTGGTAGAGTGAAAGTGAACCATCATTGTGGCTGGCAAAAGGTGCCTTGATAATAAAGTGAAAGGTGCTGACTGTTAGAGGAGAACCCTGATTTTTCACATATATTTATGCTGTGTATTGAAATTACTGGTTCAGTCTGAGAACAAGGCTGCGTCCCCTTCTGCTGACTGCTGATTGCACTGATGACATATTGTTAAACTAAGTTATGAGTAGTTTTGTCTTATTATGAGAAATACCATAATAGGAGAAGTTGTCACTCTTCTACTTAAAACCTATCTTCCCTGGTCATATCATCATACATGTTCTCACTACGTACCTATTCTTGCCGAAAGTTCAGGTTACAAGTAACATTTGGAGGGAAACATGGCTAGCAGTGAAGATATTGTTCTGTCAGCTGTGCTCAATCTTCTATCTGCATTTGCATTTCTTGTGGCCTTTGCTATTCTACGACTCCAACCAATCAACGACAGAGTGTACTTTTCAAAATGGTATCTGAAGGGTATACGAGCAAGTCCAAGAAGTTCTGGAACATTTGTGAAAAAATTTGTCAACTTGGACTGCAGAACATACATAAGGTTCTTGAATTGGATGCCTGCAGCTCTAAGAATGCCAGAACCAGAGCTTATCGATCATGCTGGTCTTGATTCTGCCGTGTATATACGGATATACCTTCTTGGGTAAGTTCACAACATTTACAATATTCCTTGTCCATTTCACTTAAAAGGCTATAGTTTTTACTGATAACGAAATGCTTTCGGTTATGCTTCCTTCATTGTCACTAGGAACTTTTAAGGGATAAGTGGGCAGAAAGTTGATTTACGTTATTGTTGTCTTTTTATGTATCAGCGCTAATTCCAATATTATCAATGCAGCTTGAAAATCTTCGTTCCTCTCGCACTACTTTCTTTTGCGGTTTTAGTGCCTGTCAATTGGTCTGGGAAATCATTAGAGCAAACTGAGGGTCTAACATTCAGCACTGTTGATAAACTTTCGATATCCAATGTGCCGGATGCATCAAAGAAGTGAGGATTGACTTTTTCCCTTTCTGTATTGGTTTCTCGTGTTGACATTGTTGTAAAAAAGCTACTTGCTTCTATTCAACCATTTTATAAATTGAGTTTCTTGTGTAAAATGTTCATCATAAATATTAATTTGGTAAAGAAACTGCACGTCACAAACCATAATTATATCTTAAATAAAATTCTATTATCAAGGTTTCAAAAAGATATTCACACATATCTGTATGTTTTGCGAAAAATGTTAATGGAACATATATTCATCTCAGGTTTTATGGCACCACATTGATGAATTTTCTTGTTTCTTCACTTTTGTTGCATAGTGAAATAGTAATATATAAAATAGCACCTCGTTTGGTACTCTTGTCAGGCTTAGCTGCTGCAGTTTCCTTTGTTTAGTGGTTTATAAAAGGATGACACTTACTAACTAAAGTCTTCTAAAAAAATTTCAGGTTTTGGGCACACCTGGTAATGGCTTACGTAGTCACATTTTGGACCTGCTATATACTTTACAAAGAATATCATATAATAACAACCATGAGGCTTCAGTTTCTGGCCTCTGAAAATCGTCGGCCTGATCAGTTCACTGTAGGTGCATGACATAATACATTGAAATGTTGAGTGTTCGGTGTAAACTGTTTGGTTAGTTTACCAGTGCTGTTCTCTTATAGGTCCTTGTGAGAAATGTCCCTCCAGATCTAGATGAATCAGTGAGCGAGCATGTTGAACATTTCTTTTGCGTGAATCATCCAGATCATTATCTAACACACCAGGTCTCTGTCCATTTGAATATCAAGAATGATGTATTTCAGAATTCAGAAAATGACAGGGAAATATACAGATACTGTTTATTATCATGTCTCTTCCCTTCTTAGATGACATAGTTATGTTATGTCCTATCTAAGCCTAGTTATGCTGAGATGTATAGGGTTTTATCCATTTCTCATTCTTACATGTCCTGGCAGTTTTCGGTCACTGCAATTGATCAACCTTATACTTATTCAACTTGTAGGTTGTTTACAATGCAAATAAGTTACTGCAATTGATCAACCTTATACTTATTCAACTTGTAGGTTGTTTACAATGCAAATAATTTAGCTAAATTGGTGGAAAAGAAGAAGAGCTACAAAAATTGGCTCACATACTACCAAACTAAGTATGAGAGGAACCCTAAGATTAAGCCAAAAACGAAGGTACTTTTTTTTTCTTGACCTTGTTACCTTTCTAAACACCAAAGCATTGTTTATTTTCATTTCCTGTTTGTTTTTTTGTTAAGTTAAGTGAGTCAATCATACATAACGAATCTCATGTTCAGTCATGTATAGACAGGGGTTTGGGGCCTTTGGGGAAAAACTGTGGATGCCATCGACTATTATACCACAGAAATTGAGAAGTTGAGTAAAGAAGTAAGTGTCTCTGACTGTTGTATCTTATTTCTCTTTGTTCTTTATGAATTCATCTGAATAAGTACTTTTTTTGCTTGAAGTATTTCTGTTCTTCCATCTACATGCACCACTGTTTTAAAAATTTTCATGGGTTGGGTTATACTTCCCAATCGATTCATTCTGTGTTACTGCCGTTACTAATTCATATTTACAAATCACACTTCTTTCTTTCCCATCAAATGAGCTACATGTTGGAAACCCAAATTGATTTTGAACACTGGAGGTTTGTTAAGAAATAAGCAATAAGCAATAAGCATTGTAGTTATGGCATACATGATCAAATCTGGAAAGATAAATGAGTCATTGAGGACTATTTAACAGGTACATACAAACCTTCACCAGGGACAAAGATTTAATTGGAGTACATGCTCATACATAAAAATGTGACCTTTCAGATTTTTCCTTATTTTAAGCACCATCTTGAAAAAAACACATGTTTCAACTAGCTCTTTTGAACTTAGAGCAAAGAAGATGCATGCATATGGGCAATGCGTAGTTATATTGATGTAGTACTTCGGGGAATTTAATCTACATTCAGGGAATCCAAAATAAATCGAGAGATTTCTCCTGACAGACCTTGCATGAATTGGGCCAAATGTTTATTCTCGCTTATAGTTGTTGTTAGCTAGCATGCGAGAAAATATTTTCAGCTTCTTTTGATGTGTCTTGTAAATATGATGATTCTTGGATTTAAAGTTGAGAAAAACATCACATAACCTGTGGTAGTATTGGTAATTTTATTTGCTGCGTCTAATTTTGTATGTTAGCTTGTACAAGGTGATTGTAGACCAATTTATGTTGAAATAAGACATAGGTTCCCGTCTTTACTTTATCAGTAGGTAAAGTTTCTCTAAAAACTTGCTAAGCTTGTCAAAGACTGGTTTTAATTTAATATACATTATATCATGAATGTCTCTGCAAAATAAGATGATTTGCCAATATCAAGAGATTATGGGCAACCAATTAGCTACACTAGGTAATTTTGCTAATGGAAAAGGCTTGAAGTTTTAAGCAATTAATATTTGGATTTCCTGTTGCATTATGGTAATCGACTTACCCTTTGATGTAGGAAACTATAGAAAGAGAAAAGGTAATGAGTGATCCCAAAGCAATAGTTCCTGCAGCATTCGTTTCATTCAAATCTCGTTGGGGAGCAGCTGTCTGTGCTCAAACACAACAATCAAGTAACCCAACCATTTGGTTGACACAATGGGCTCCTGAACCACGCGACGTCTATTGGAATAATCTTTCAATACCATTTGTTGAACTCAATGTCCGCAAACTGCTAATGACTGTTGCTTTCTTCTTTCTTACATTCTTTTTTATGATTCCTATTGCATTTGTTCAATCTTTGGCAAGCATTGATGGTATAGAGAATAAACTTCCTGTCTTAAGGCCATTGATACAAATGTAAGTGCTTGTCTTACTTAATGATTTTTCACTTACAAAAAAAAAGTGATCTTATGCTGTTAAGTTAGTAAAATGTGTGCTAGTGTTTATACATAAAAGAAAAAAAATGAAACAAAGCAATTTCTGAAATGCTGTTGTATTGATGGATGATTATACCATAAGAATATTTCTACCCATTCCATATAAGCGTTCAGGTTACCAGATGCACTGAACTAGAGGTCTGTATATACTTTTATACTCTTTTCAGTAGTCTCCCATTCTCTCTTTTGTCCTTTCGAAATCTTTTCCTGGGGAAGGTAAGCAGTTTAGCTGACTTATCTAGAAAGACAAAGACACCCACGAAATTAGCATCAAACTTCTATATTTGCACTTGAGGACATCTTTAGATATATTACTTGAGGATATTATGTATTTAAGAAATCAATAATTGAGGTTCTTACTTCTGGACATTTCTGTTACAGGGAAGTTGTCAAATCCTTTATCCAAGGTGTTCTTCCTGGGATTATATTGAAGATCTTTCTGGTTCTTCTTCCTATGATTCTAATGGCCATGTCAAAAATAGAAGGCTATACATCACTTTCATCTTTGGACAGAAGATCAGCAACTAAATATCATTTTTTTATCCTTGTCAACGTGTTCTTGGGAAGTATCATCACTGGAGCAGCCTTTGAGCAGCTTCAGAGATTCGTGGATGAGCCTCCATCGGAGTGAGTTCCTACTGCTCGTCTAAATAGAAGCCATGAAATGTTGACGGATCTTACCGTTGGATTGCTAGAAAGAAACCAAAAAATTATACGAAGTGGGAATATCAGGAATAATAGGATATAATAGGAGCTTGCCTTGGAATGCAGTGAGGGAGCCCGGATCTAGTCTTATGATTCAACCAAAGGGTGTATAATTTATCGACTCCACAACAAAGATTTGAAGGAATAGGTTTTCAACTTCATCATTCCTAAAAAATAAAACAAGAAAAGAGGAAAGAAGATTATATTCGCATTATCCAGTGATAAACATGTCACCTCCTATGATTATTTATTTCTTGGTTCAGAGATGGAGCTATCTGAAAAATTAACCTCTTCGCATTAGGATCTCACTGTTATCTAGAATTGCTTTTGTTGAATGTTCCATATTGACATATACTACATTAATTTGATAGCTGATCCCTGCTTGTGACCGATCTATTATAGGGGGCATTAAAACATAGATGGGGATATTTTGATTCTTTAGTTGTACTTTTTGAATAATATTTCCCCTCAAAGTGTAGTTTTCATTATACGATGTTCAGCAAACACTGCAACTGCAGATGCATTACATTGACCGATCTATTATAGGGCTACATTATGTGAGTTGAAGTATATGAGGCATCAAGAGTTTGGATTATTTAAGTGACTTTAGATTATTGAAAGGAGTCTGAACTTGTTTATAGGAAATTCCTTATTAAATACTTCTCTGTGTTTGATATGAAAGGATTTCTTCGTTTAAAGGTTATATATTCTATAAGCATTTCTTCTTCTGTCTTGATCATATATACCAGTTTGTTTAACCTTTTCCTTTATGTTCAGAATTCCAAAAACAGTTGGTGTAGCTATGCCGTTGAAGGCTACTTTCTTCATTACCTACATAATGGTTGATGGTTGGGCTGGAATTGCTGCAGAGATTCTTAGATTGGTTCCTTTCGTTATGTTTCATCTTAAGAATACTTTTCTGGTAAAGACAGATCAGGATAGAGAGCAGGCTACAGATCCCGGTTCATTAAATTTCTCTGTATCAGAACCTCGCATACAACTGTACTTCCTACTAGGCCTTGTGTACTCAGTGGTCACACCTATACTCCTGCCTTTCATCATTGTCTTCTTCGCGTTCTCTTATATGGTTTTTCGCCATCAGGTATGTTCACTATTCCTTTGGTAACAGATGTTAGATATTTTGTTGAGAAGGTACCTACGAGATGTGTGATGAATGCATAATAGAAATTAACCTAAAAACATCTAGTGTTCTCCAAAAATTACATTTTGGTATGTGGATTGCCAATGAAGCAAATATAGAATGTGTAGTTTGTATTTTCAGTGTGCAACAAGCCAACAACATTCATTCTGAACAATTGACCCGTCTCTTGAACTTTTTTTTTTTTTAAACATTTTGTTCCTGCTTCATATTTGTGGTAAAAAACACTTTCTTCAGTTGAAGAGATGACGTCCCTTTACTTATTTATG